>JAVRXN010000001.1:30170062-31370062 GCA_033556935.1 Timema podura
TATTTTTTTACTTAAAAGTAGTTTACAAACGAAAACTTTTAAAAGGCTGCCTAATTGTCAAAAATTAAAGTCTGTTCAGCGTAGGAATTGTTTTCTGAAAGGCCTTTTCCCCTACCAGAAATCTATTATATAGTAGGATATTGGTAGGAAAAAAGACCTTTCAGAGAGTAATTCCTACCGTGAATGGAGTATAAGATGGTGAACTGGATAAAATCAGTGTGGTTTATGACGTTATAAAAACAGTTTTCAGCTGTGTTCATGTGCAGGTGTTTTAAAAAAAGGTATAATTTTGAAAATAATATTTTTTTTGGCTTCTTCTCTAAATTATAAAAAAACTATTTATTTTAATGGCCAATTATAAGAAGATACAAGTGTGGATATAATAATTTTAATTTATATAATCATGTACTGGAATGATATATTTTTAAAAGAAATTGTATAATGATGACAGAATTATAAACCTCTTCGGGCTTCAAACTATCTTCTTACGAATACTTTTCGAATAACCTTTTTGTTTTTTGATTTTCTTACCATCACAATAATTTCTTGTAAATTTGTCCATGAATATGTTGATACTCTAAAAATACTAAAATATTGTATACAGCTAACTTATAAGAACTCATACATCTTGGCCTTAATCTGAGCAGCGCTAGCTCTAAATTTCCATAATATTATTTTTCCCATAAAATAAAAACCAAAATTAGTTATTTAACCCATTTGATCCCAACTTTTTTTTTTCTTTCAAATACATATTTACTTGTTAGTGGTTACTCCTTTAGGTGCATAAAACATATGAAAAATATTTTTTAATTTTTTAATTGTAAATTTATAGTGATTATCTAACGTTCCATTAATGGAACAGTGGGATTGTAAGGGTGCATCAATAAAATAAACAGAATTATTTCAAATTCCAATATTTATTATATTTTTCAGTGCTTAATTTAATATAAAATGACAAATAAAATGTACAGTCAAAGATAGCTTATAATATTGTGATACAACTATTATTTTATCTTAGAGGAACTATAATTCTTCATTTATTTGAACATCTTTGAAAACTAATTAATTAATTAAAATACACAACTAAATTTTTTTTTACTTTAAGTGAAATTTGGTAAAACAATTGGCATGTAGAGGAATGTTACATTTGCAACATTTCTTGGTAGTATTTTTTTTGCACTGGCCACATCTTCCTTGTTTTCCTAAAGGTGAAGTTAAGTGCTCAATCTTGTCATACCTAACATCATCCAAAACTCTCTTGTCAATGGATTTTGGGTTACGCAATGGCCTTCCTATTATCATTCTGGCTGAATACTTCTGAAAATAACAATTAGTAACTTGCCTAGTAAACCCAAGAAGATCCAATGGTCGTTCCTTGTAGCGTGGCATTTGTCTATATATCAGCCAGGCGTTGTTAATCGACACATTTATTGGAAAGGCAAAGAGCTGATAGTACCACTTTTTCATACGGAAATGTATCCTTAACTTACTAATATTTTCATCCAATCTATCAACTCCCCCATGAAAGAGTTATAGCTGATAATAGCCGATGGTGCAACAACCTCAATATACCTATTGTCACTTCGGCTATAACGTTTTGATTTCCCTGTAGGATGTACACCATTTCTGTTTGATGCTATTGTGACAATGCTATTGTCATGATAGCGGATTAGGGTTGTACCTGAGTTAGTGTCTGTCAACTGATCAAATGAACCTCTTGGCATTTTTTTAAGGACTGTTGATTCTTTCAGGGGAGCATTTTCAACCCTGTTTGACCTCACTGTTCCAGTTCCAGTACAACCTCTCTCTTTCAACTCGTCCAAAAGAGAAAGCGAAGTAAAAAAGTTGTCAAAGAAAAAGTCATATTTCTCATTCTGCTCATGATTTAGTACAGATATTAAATCTAGCACTACTGATCCCCCTAGGCCTACCCCTAATTCAGGTCTTGTGTTACCTGTTGAAGCTCCTTGGTAGGGTTCGCCTTGCACTAAGTATCCTAGCCTGGTACACAAACACCACACTTTATAACCAAACCGGACAGGCTTACCCATCATGTGCTGCTTTGTACCATGCCTACCATAGTATGGAATCATAGCCTCATCAACACACAATAATTTCTCATTATTATAAGCCAGAAGCCACCTCTCATTCAACATTTTCCATAAAGGCCTTACTTTTGCAAATTTATCAGAGGCTGATAGGTTGGTATTATCACACATGTGTAAATACTTGGTGATCTTCTCAAATCTACCTCGTGATATAGCTTTATATACTGCTTCATTGTGACAATCATCACTCATTTCCCAATACATTTTATATCTAGGTAGTGGGTTGTAGCCTGTAAGAAGAAGTATAGCAAGAAAAATCCTCATCTCATCTAATGTTAATTCAAATGTCATGTCACCAGCTTGACGAGCATATATATTTGTGAAGTCAACAAGCATTTTAACAACTACATCATCAAAGAATAGCTCAAAAATCTGGACTGGTGACATGTCTTCCCCCATAAATTGAGGAAGAGTCCAGGTTTTTGACTGTACCTCTTTTATGTCTGTTCTAACCCACTTCCTTATAGGTTTCTTCTTCTTTTTTTCTTGTGAAGTACTTGCTTCAGGAACAGGTTCTAAATTGCTTGATTTAGGAGCAGGATCCGAAGAGTTTGGACCAGGAAAACCTTCCAAAGATGTCAATTCTTCAAAAAATTGAACCTTTAAAAAAATGTCAGTTCATAAAGCTATTATAAACAACTGCTTTCAATTAAAAAGTACTAAATATTGTGGATTAATTATGTTTCTTGTAATCTTAATTAATTAACCTATCATCAATGTTATTATTATAAATACATGCTGCTACTCTGTATAGGCTAAAAGAATATTTACCTCTTCAGTTACAATTTCTCCACTAACAACCTTTGTTATTCTAGCCTCTGAGACAGCTTTCAATTGATTCCCGCTAAGATGGTTAAAATTGGTCTCTTCCTCATCTCCAGAATCTTCGTCTGATAACAATGGGTTATCTGGAGGGGTTATATAAATTTCCGCTTCAAGTAATCCCACTTGTTCTTCTAAAATTGCAGCAATTTCATCAGCACTCAAACTATAACAAGAAAAAATGAACAAAATGTTCATATTGCCATTTGGTCCCACTGTTCCAAAATCGGAACACACATATTTAACACACATTTTTGAGGTTATGAAAAGTCAAAATTGAATAATTTCAATTGTAATACAATTTTACATTATCCTTATTATATAGTATTGTGATTTAACAAACAACTAGATAATTGAATATAAAAGTATTTACTCACCCTTTCTTGGAAGCCATATTAGTAGGAAAACTTGATTTTCTAAACAAAATGCCAGCTTTGTATTCAAACCAAGCTTGAAACAGCTGACTAGATGATGAACAGTGTTGCCTTCTGACAATAATCAGTGTGTCCAAAGTGGAAAGTTAAAATCCCTTTTCATAAAAAAAAATTATTTCCCTGATGTTCCAATAATGGAACTGTGGGGTCAAATGGGTTAAGGAAAACCCTTATCTTTAATTACTTTCCGTTTGTTTACTGTGGAATCTTTACTAAATAATGATAAATAATTGTCATTAATTTTATTGTATTTACTCTTTATTGTTATTATATTTATTTTATTGTAGACTTTAATCTATTGTTCACAGATATAGTGTATATTTATGTTGTAGCCAATGTGTTATTCTGTTATTTTTCAGTGCTAATCTGTTAGGGGTATTGACTTAACTTGCACTTAAATTATAAAAAATGGAGGGAAAATATAATTATTATTTTAGGGGTATTTAACACTTACTTTGTGTAAGCTAACACAGACACAAAAACAAACATAATAATCGAATCAATACATCACTCAGTTAAAACGTTTAGTTCATCACTGTGAAGGGGGCAAGCTCTAATTATAACAATATTATATATTTTTCTAACATAACGGGAATAAAACCTAGACTTATTATCTTAGTATACAAAGGAGCTAAGGTTTCAAACCATTCATAAGTAGGTTTATTCACGTGTTACATTCTAGAAGAGTCTCTTTGAAAAAGAAACATATTAATCATTTAATAGTACTTGACCAAAGTAAACTAAATTAAACTTAAATACTATCTATGAACTCACAATCATTAATCCACAAATGTATTTTCTAGCCAAATATTATTTTAAAAATTCCTCATTTTATCAGAAGGCACGGTACTGACATTTCATCCCAGGCATACTAAATATCTCTAAATTAAACTAAAAAATAATATAAAATGTGGATTTTTAATTGATTTGTATTTCTTGAAGGCCGAAAGTCTAGTATAATTCTGAGGTTACTTGTTCTACTTCCCCAAATTGGCACTGTATTGAACTATAGATACAACCGTGTAGATTAATATGCTCTCGGTGGGAATTAGATTCAATTCTCGGCGCTGGTATGGGTGATGCCATTACAACACATACATAATTTGCAAGTGGTCAAACTTCTGGACGTCTCTTATGAGTGAGTTGTGAGGGAAGCTGAGTGCTTTGCAAAGGGCACTTCTAGAGGGTTGTCCATAAGAATGTATTATTTGTGTATGGTATATTCTGTTACCTAAAGTATATTGTGGATTATGGTTACAAGAGTTTACTGTTTAACTTATATGGTTATGTTTAACTTAACTGTGTTTTTTTAAACACACTCATTAACTATTTATGGAAACAAAATTTTAAAATATGTTTACTATTAAAAATTGCAACCATGCACGGTTAACTCACCAACTCTCTTCAACTATAATGCCCAGGCCATATACATGTCACGCACAAATTTATATCCACCCTCTGCGAGTTTTAAGCTTAGATGATAGTTTTGAATATGGCTAAGCCAAAGGGCTCTGTTGGATTGGAGAGATCACCTTAAGGGCTCTAATTGTCAAGGACATACCTAAAATACACGCACTTTTAATAATCTCTCTGAATTAGTGATTATATTTAAATCATTGTATTGGTTTGTTTTCTAAATACGTCGTGTCACTAATCAAATCCCTTAATTCACAATATTTTTGAAAATATTGTTTATGAACCAAATTATCCCAGTTAAAATATTTAGCTCATGTGTGAATGGACGCAGACATGAGGTTGAAGAACTAACGTTGCATAAACCATGCGAGTCTTCTCATTAAACATATTATGCCATGCATGTTTTGTTGATTATTCGCTTTAATTATTCGTGATTAGATTTTAATCGTAAATTCAACTCATACGAATCTTTTTACCAAATTACGGTCATATTCACACAGTTTTCACGCAATATTATTCGTTTGAATTATGTTAAATTTAATGAAAGCCATTTTAATAAATAGAAGATGAAAAATATCAAAATAATTTAAATGAATTACAATCAAATTATTATTAATATACTATAACGTAATGCATGTAATTAAAACATCAAACATGAAGCACGATGCAAGAAACTGCTACATGTATTCGAAATACGGCTATTTTACCTTTCAGATATTATAATATATATTTATAAATTCTATAGTTGTTTACTAATATATATTTATGTATAAAAATATAGATTAATTTAATAAAGTGGTATTTTAGGTACTGAGTAAAACTCATTTTAATAAAATGAAATTATTATGTATCTAACAAAAAGTTCAATTTAATGTAAATATACTGGCCAAACTGCATAATAGGTAGCTACAAATAGTTAGAAAAATTATTTGAATAATATTATAGCAATTAATTTTTAAATGTTCATTTAGGCCTACTTTTTGCTGTATATTTACAGGTATAAGGACTAAAGATAAATAATTGCTTGGTTGAAGAGCTAGTTCTCAAAATTTTCAACTTGCTAACAGCCAAGCTATTATAAATATTATTTTTGGGGTATTTAACATTTATTTATGAAAACTAACAAACGACACAAAAACAAACATAATAATAATGGTCAAAGGCTGGAGCCAATGTTTTTCAAACTATCTCTTTGTTTAGTATTATGAAGTGGTTGTAAAATAGTAATTGTTAGTAATGCAGCCAACATTATAAACCATCACTACACTAATTCCGAGAAAATAAACTTAGCTTGCTCTGCTATGATGCTGTTGGGAATAAAAACTATATATCTACACGTATGGTTTCAAGGTATGTAAAGTATGAGTGAATCATTCTCAAATTAGTTTAGTTTAAAATTTAAGGGTTTTTACTATACATATGAATGAGAGTATAATATTATAACTCGTATTTTATTATTTATTTATTGCATATAATATATTACGTACTATTTGAAAACAAACATTAACGAACATTACGTTAGGTATACCATTTGAATAATATATATTATTTATAATATCAGGTACCCTTAAAAAGTAGTACAGTATACTTATGTGAAATATTGTTACTAACCTCATTAAAATAAATAAGTGGACAACTAACTCATGATATTTGAACATTTCTAAACTTAATTCAAGAGTTAAACTATTTAAAAAATTAAATTCTAGGGCTCACATAATTATTTTAATTTGGACTGAAAATAAAACGCTACGAATGTCGTGACTTATATTTAATAAATATTCAATGTTTGATAGTTGCTGTAGGGTTAAGAAAAATAACATTAAATGAAAGTTAAATAAGACAACATGTCACTTTTATTATTTCTATACCCACTTCAGTGGCCGAATGGTCTAGGGTTTCACTCGTGTGTTAGACTGGAATGCTGAAGATGTTGAGATCTGGTTAGAATACCTTTCGGGTCTTCTGAGGTTGGTTGAATCTTAAATGGTTTTTCACTCTCTTTCCACGTAAATGCGGGTATTTTACCACTAAAATGCTAAAATGCTTCCCTCCTCATCCCTACGCCATTAGAGTAATTATTATCATATATGTAAATAACCTGAACAGGTGGTACATGGTGAGATTATTACTATAATATACTATACAACTATTTTTGTGTGGATCGCTGCTTTACGTGGTATTGTCTAAATGAGAAAATTGTTTTACTGGATCTGTATATTTTATTTGATACATCGATTTGACTAACAATAAACTGTCAAATTCTTATGTTCAGAAATAGTCCTACATTAGAATTCCTTAACAGAACATGTAGAGAAAAAATAGATTTATCTTTTTGTAAGCAACAGATTTTAATAATCATTCATATTTTAATTACGAAAACATAGAATCCAATTAATTATTAGTATATACCATTTCGTAGGAAACAAAAATTAACGAAGCAATTACTGTAAATGAGCATTTAATTTTCTAAATGTAAAGTCATACAAGATATGTATGTAATAGATATTTCAGTCTTATATAAATAATATATATAGGTAGTCTGTTGTTTTTTTTCAATATTATTGTCAGTACGATTCAATAATACAGCCCTATCCCAAAATTTGAAATAATATTTTTTAAAGTGGAATTTAAAATTAATAATCTCGATTTGCTAGCAATATAAATGAAGAAAGTAGCCCTATATAATTCATTTGTGAAAAGCTATCTCCTCGGATCTGTGCTTGGTAGCGAGACTAAAAACCCAAGTTTATAGATCCTGGTTCACATTTTGGACTTTACTGATAAAGACAGCTACTATTTTTAATCGTGCTCATCTTTTTATAACGTTAGTAAGTATTTAGTAGCCTCAGTATTCAGTATTAGTTAGGCTTACTGTCCTATGTGAACTTATTATGTAGTATATTAATAAGACCACTTCAGTGCCCGAACGGTCTAAGGCGTTCACCATAATATTAGACTGGCCTGCTGATGATTGTGATATCAGGGTTGGAATACTTGTTGAGTCTAACAAGGGTGGTTTTTCTAACTGGCTTTCCACTCTCCTTCCAAGAAAATTTACGTATATTCTCTATAAATTTCCTCCATAATCCTCTAACATTTAATAGAGTAATTATCATACTTGTGAATAACCTGAACAGGTAGTAAGAGTGGTAAATAAATAAATACTATAATAGCTATATATAATCTGTGGATTTAGAAAGTTCACGTTAAATACCTTTCCCTCACCCCTTAACCCAACTAAAAAATTATTTGTCAAATGAAAAACTTTCACGAATCTATTTTATACTTTATTCTTCAAAATTATAATAAATGTTTAATGAAATATACAATTTAAATTAAGAGTCCTCTGTCTTTCAACAAGAATAACATTCGTTACTACATTCCGCATGTATACAATATAGGGGCTTATCTACCAGTAGACAGACGGACATACAAACACATAGAGAGACATGTAATTTGCCTGACACTCTTCACATGCACGTGTCGTATAAACAGGACAACTTTGTACAGGGAGGGCCCTGATGAGATTTCGAGACGTGTTCAAATCAAAGCACGCACTCACACCGACATGTGCGCGTGACGGGCTGATAACAGAGTGTGTGTATCTCTCATCTCTGTCACATAAAACAACGGAGTATTGTGGCACTTGTTTACTGATTAGAATAAAGCCCGTTGGGTATTTATTTCCGTGACGTGCTTGACGATATTTCAATCAACTATAGAGAGAACATTCATTTAAATGTACATGGTATATTTTGATATTTTAACCAAACAAGTATATTAATATAATATAACCTCTATAATCTGGACCTAATTTTTTTTTTCATATTTAACCGGAATATAGTTACATTGGGTGGTGCACAAGAACACTAACTACGTAATTAATTTCGTTAAGACCCACTTAAGTGGCCACGTGGTCTACCGCGGGCTCTTGCAGTAGGCTAGACTGCCGATGACGGGAAGATCCGAGGTTCGAATTTCAGTCTGGTGTACTGAGGGTGGTTTTCACATAATATTTCTCCACTCTCCCTCTACGCTAATACTGGTATACTTCCTGTTAGTATAGCCTTCCTAAACCCTAAAACCATTAGTGTAATTAATACTTACGCTATAGCCCGAACGGGTAGTAAGACGTGGAGCTAGAAAATTATTATTAAAAAGAGTCAAAATGAATAATTTATACCTATTACAAACATTTATGACACCTACGTGAACTTTTAATGAAAAGAGCTTGCCAAACAAGTTTGTGAACTTTTTCAAACCCCATCGACCTTTTAAAGTGATTCTTGTTCAACAGATCTTAGACCATTCAAATTCACATCCAGTTTAATTAATGTTAAGTCTTATTATAATGTTGTTATTAGCATATATGTATGATCCAAAAAGTACATGAATTTTCTCTACTGCATCCTCAATATATTTTTAAAATTACCGTATTAATTATTTGTTATTTTAATTAAATTGGATTATTTTCCCTTCTCTCAATTTAAACCATACTATCGAGGTTTCACTGTAATACTATCTACCATGTATGATTTAAAACTTGCACAAGTAATTTCATTACTTCTATTAAATTGATTCAAGGGGAAAATATATATCTGTGCCTCATATAATTAATTGAATTACCATTGGAAGAAAACTAACTCAGCTGAGACTCGAAATGTAGCTCTTAAATCAACAAGAGGATGTTATACTAGACTTGAGCATATAAGTTTAATATACAAACACATTTTATCATGAATTACTGATTTTTCGAAGTTACCGTCTATAAATGAACTAAATTTATTGAAAAGTTACTGCTCATTTAACTTTCAATTTTGATTAACTAATGTTGTGTTATTTATGGGCTAAAAGATAACATTTACGCGAAGCAAATAAACATCAAAGGTATATATTAAATGAAACAAACCACCGACCAATTAAACAGGTCTATTAGGAACAATTCCTAGCAGACAAACACAAATTACCTTCACCATCCCCTTCTCCCGATCCATCATTGATCGTCAAAAATAAACAACAAGTTAATTGTGTAATGGAAAACGCTATTAAGTAACAATCATGCAGAACCCCCACAGTGACCATTAGTACTGAGAAATCATCCCTCTCCTCGCCCCCTCATCAAAAACTTTCTCCTCCCACACATCCCTTGTCGATGATTTACACAGGTGTATAATGAAGATAAGTGCACTGCCCTGACCTCAAACCCCTGGCACTGAGGACTGAACTCTCGTGATTCGGACTCGATTAATTCTCAACGTCATTACTGGACAAGGAAACATAACAATAGGGCCCCTTTTTACAATGTCCTGCTAGAGTTGTCTTAACTTAATTGTTTGTAAAGTTTAAACATCGGTTAAACTTGGTGTTTAGTTTTACTACTATATTGGTTAATGTAATCCTTAAGTTACAAAGAGTTGCTTATTAGTAGTTAATGATTTAGGGAATTTAACTATGTATAGCAAAGTTTATAGAGTTTTTATTATTATTATTAGCACCGTGTCTTAATAACCGTTCGGTTTATACGCACTTACGTTAATGTGTAATGGTAGGGTGATTGTGAGATGAAACGGAGGACCTACAGTTTAACGTGGGATCCAAACCACGGTGGAGACCTGGCATTTCACACATTCACAAGTTGTGATTAATGCACACATTTTATCAGAGGTGAAGGAAGGGTTCAGCAATCAGATAAATCTATGCCGGAACCGAGGACTGAGCCCCGGACCCTCAACACAGAAGTCTGACACCTTACCCCTAGACCAGAAGGTCACCCCTTTATAGAGTTGTTTAGATAGAAGTTACGTCTGGTAGCATCATTAGTGTGTTTCCGAACACCCCAAAAATGTATTTGCGGCTATGTGATATTTAACACGCTTTTATTTTATTATTAATATCTCATCAAACGAATGGCAAAAGAATGAAAAAAACTATCCAAATTCAAGTTTTATCAAAGTATTTTAAAACGAGAAGGAAAAAACCTTGAATTTAGCAAACTTAAGCAGACACATGGAATATAGATATAAATCAAAATAGTAAAGTTTCACTTCTGTTTTATTTGTAAGAATAGACCAAAATATTAAGAACTAAATTGTTTTTATACATCAAAAACTATTTATGTGGAGTTTACAATTAACTAGCAAATATTACTTTTTATCAAAATTTAAGTTCTCCATTAGAAATAGTGACAAAAACATAGCGCCGTTAAACCCTAAAACAATATAGCTAGCATAATATTTAATATGTTGGAATATACGGTGCTAATTATAGTATGCTTCGTGTTGTAAATCCCGTTTGGAATATTTGAGACTTAAATAATTGATCATAGATTAGCCTAAAGAAGCAGAAGAGTAAAATCTAGCAAATTTCACCAGCATTAATCTAGAGGTCAATGTGAATAAATTGACTTTTTAATATAAATGTTTGGCTGTTATCACTAAACGTTAAGCCTTAACGAATACAATGTGAAACCTTTTAAAACTGGACTTAAAGATTGTTAGGGTATAACTCATTTAATATAGAGAGAAAACAGTTAATAAAATTCGCTTTCTCTCTACAAAGCCTGATAAACCATTATGATCGACTTGCATAGCATAGCTTTTCAACAAATTTAGTGAAAGTTTTTATTTACTAAACACTTAATTAGTAAAATTTTAAAATCAAAAAACATCTACTCATAATGAGTAGGAAGATTTATTGTAGAATCCAGATTGTATGCATGATCACTGATCAGTTTGTAAGTGTAGATAAAGCTATATTCTCAAAATGAAGGTGATGGTTGTATTTTTCATACGTGTTCAGTATTTCCTTAAAGATACCTAGACAAACGTAGGCCTAACTAGTACAAAGCTTTACTTTCAAGTGGGTGCGCAGGGGTACAAAGTACACCAATATTATATTTATTAGTGTGATAAGACTATAATTTGCCGAGGAGCGTGGTAATTTTTATGTTTTTCAGTGCTACCCTTAATATCTACGGTAGTTGGGATTAAATTATTCGATTAATCGTTTGCAAATTGAAGCTTCTTGATACAAATTATTGAGGCACGAAGTACTTCACATACTTGCTCAAGTAACTTTGTTTCATCTATGGTTTTATTTTTCGCCTATTTAAGCAAGAATCCTGGGTTTGATTTCAGGTGGAGCTATAAAGTAGCTATTAGTGAATTTACAGTTTAGCTCTGAGTATTTTGTATTTCTTAGTAGTAAGTTAGTAAATAAGTAATGCGCTTGTATCACAAATTGGTTTTAGAAATATTTTGTGCCCCTAGTAAAATCAAAATAAATTTGGTCCACTTTTGGGTGTTGTCTCCCGCAGAGTTCTGTAAAATATCGGTGGGATTTCCAGATTAAGATCGAGCGTGATGTTAATACATTTTTTAGAATGATTTTACCTTTATTTTATTTTAATTATAGATGTATTGTATGGGTACACACATTTTATTTGTTTTTATACAAATTAGCAGACTAATATTTTAAATATATATATTTTTTAAATAATCATAAATTAAATACTTTTATAAAAGCTCCATGTTTTAAATTATGGCATTTTCTATTTACTAGCACAAAAATAAAGATCATTTGTCACTTATTTTTGATTGTATTAGTGAGATATGTTTAAATTGATTAATTACTATTACAAAACATTAAAAAATCATTTATAGACATATGAATAGGTGTGAAAATCGGCTGGTATATAAAGAAACCCACGCGCCTGCTTGTGTTAAATATACCAGCGCACCCACTCGAGGGCTTAAAGGAAGTGAGGGACTATTATCGACGTTTATGAGCAATTTTCATCGCCGTCAACAGCATTTAGTAACTTATCATACTACTGACTTAACAGCGTTTAACTATATTGAGCACAGCATCCCTTGCTTTATTTATATTAGGTGTCACCATCAAAGAAGGCTGCAGGAAAAAAAATTTTCCACAGGCTTCTTTTGTTTTGCTACAAAGAGAATGCTATCCAAGTTTAAGCTTTTATCTTAAAGGATTGGGCTAATATTTCATTCTGTTTGATGTAAAACAAAGAAATGACCCGCTCGGAGAAATATTATGCAAGCCACCTTACTTATGGGAGGACCTTTAGGAAATATCTGATTGCAAATATCAAGCATGAAACAATATTTTTAAATAAAATTTCTTTTTTTTAATATAATATAAAATAATAATAATAATATATATAATAATAATATAGACTAAAATCATGTAAGTTTATGATTTAAAAAGTTAATTTATGCCCTCTTTTTGAAATAGTTTAGAGTAAAATACGTGAGAATAAATCTTATTAATAATAAATTAGTTCGTAATAAGGAGTATGGTAGAACGTTATGTATCCATAAATTGGATTACTATGCTCCAATCTCGTTCAACCAAATGGTCTAGGTTGTCATCATAGTAACGATAAGATAGGGAAAAAAATGTGTTTTTACCATTACAGGACAATCTACATCATTCATTGTAAAATACTATAACGTATGAAAAAATTATTTTCCAATAATATGCTGTCAACCATTTTATTTTGTATCAGGCGTGATTTATTTAGAATTATGTTATAAGAACAAATATACCTTTTCTCAAATTCCAATTGTAAATTGTTATTAATTCATTCATTTTGAGAGGGATCTAAAACTGCATATTCGTTTTTAATCGTTAACCGCTTTATCATAGATTTTTTATCCAGCAGTACTCTTACAGCAATCTTCTAGTAAAGTAGAACATATTATTAAAAAGTTTTAGATGTATAAACAAAAATTATGTATCTGGAGACCATCTTTGTGGTCTAGTGGTCAAAATTACTGCATACAGATAGAGTTCCCGGGTTCGTTCCCTGCCACGTCTAGATTCTTCTTAGAAGCAGTGGGTTTATAACGAAGTCATATTCGGACTCGATTGGACAAATGAGATCTACTTGAATAAAGAAATATGAACCCTGGTTTAGAAAACTGAGGTTGACGGTCAGGTTTCTTTGAGCTGAATACGTGACACCCTCTACCAGTAAATATTGGCACTATATTTATCAGCGCAAGGCGGACGCTCGGTCGGTATAGCTCCCTTGCGTGATAACACCAAGGAGTATTTTGTATTATGTCTCAAAGAGTTGAAATCAATATACATCGGAGATACAATATTAAAAGTGTTTGAAAATATTGCCAATATAGTTTATTTTTTATTATTATTATGTAATTTTTATTGGATATTTTATTTTTACATTTCTCCCCAATAAGTAGGTATTAATTTTAATTGAAATATTTATTGCCTTTTTGAGTGTAAATCTATTTTTTTGTGTTTAATTTAATGGAATGAGTTATGTATATTAGATGATACGCTTTTCACTTTTCGGTATATTTAGTATTGGAGCCTAATTGATTACATTTAAAAATACCCAAAATATTTTAAATTAATATTATTTGATATTAAATTATCAAATAACTTTCTAAAATGTTAAAATTATTTTAAAATATATCAAAATAAGGATGCTACGAAAAATTTGAAAATTAATTGTTTAAACAAACTAATGTGACTGTAAAAATTGTAATTAGTTTATCTAAGCAAGAAAATATTATGTGTGTTAAAGGACTTGGGTACACTTTTATAAAAACACCCCAAGGGACATGAAAAAGTTAGCACAACAACATATTTTTTACCGTCAAAAACATTCATTACTAGCTATAATACTTTCTAAATTAAATATACAAATGTATGGATAAAAGTTGCTCGTAAAATATTATAAAACTTTTTATAAAACCCGTGTTGGGAAAATATGTTGTTGTGGTAAAATATGTTAAATTCGTTTATATTTATTTTTAAAATACTATATTCAAATTAATTTGAGTCATTCAATTAATTCTTATTATTATGTAAGGAGTAATTTTATAAAATAAATCATAATTTATAAATTATTAGCACAATATTGTTGACAAATATGACTATTCAATATATTTAAAATATTGGTATGTTTCAACTTTCATATACACAGATAAACAAATGAATTTATGAAGGTTCTCTACGATGTTTTGTTTTCGTGGTTTCTTTTCCTTCTTATATCCATATTTAAACATTTGTTTCTTATATTTATCTAATTTGCTATTTACTTCTTCAACCCAACAAGATTGTAAGAGTTGAGATAAAATTGTAAGAACTGAGATCGATATTGTTGTGTTATTTCTGTTTGCATTTTATTAATTAAAAAAAATTATATTGTAAAGACATTTTACTGAATTAATTCAGATAAATTCTGATTTTTTCATTTATTAGGCTATGTTTGGTTTCATCATCTTTGAATGGAATACCATGGTATGATATTTGGGTAAAGCAAGAAAAATCGATTATTATTGGTGGTTTTTGTAACTATAGTAAATAATAAGTTTTTGAGGAGCATGCTAGCTGTCACTAGAAGAGATAGGATTAGTAAGGAAGATGTAAGATCAAGAGTTGCGGTACAGCGGGTAAATGAGGTAGTTGAGAAAGCAACGATGGGATGGTATGGACAGTAATGAGGATGGAAGGGGAAAGAATTCCAAAAAATTAATGGATATGAAGTATGTATGAAAGAGACCACAAGAGACTTGGAAGCTATGGGAGAAAAATATAGCATCAAGTGTGCAAGTGAGAGAAAAGAATTGAAGAAAGTATAGGAGAAAGAATGGGGGAAGAAAGAGTGAGATGGAGGAATTTTACTAAACGAACCTGGCCAAAGGCTGAAATCAGTTCAAGATGAAGATGAATAAATATATAATAAATATAAGTTATTTTCAAGGAAGATATTCTGGCGTGGTATGAACCTTGTGGTTAGTCGGGTGAACTAAGTTCAACTTATTTTAAGCAAACCTGATTAATTCACGGCTATTTCATTGAAAATAAATGACGCTTGTAAATTGATACTATATGATTATGACTTTATGATTTAAACTCATGTATCGTTTATTGTTAATATTTCTGTTCCTGTGTATTTACTGGTGTGTTATACTTTGTTCTTAAATTTGAATTATCTTAATGTTAATTACTGATTGATTTCAAAGAAATTGTTTTATAAATCAATGCCTAAATGGAACACCTTTGATTTGTGAATTTAGTTTATTTTTAAATTAAATTTGGGTCTTTGACTTTTTCTTGAAAAATGGCTAGGAAGTTATCCTACGATAAGTGTTTTAAGGCCCTCAAATATAGGGTGAATTCTAGTTTAGAGTACACATAGAGTTTTTTAAAAAGGAGGTCAAGTCTTCGAGTGACATTCTAACATATAATTTGTGGAAATTATACTGTATAAAGGTCAGAATTTGTAACCTAATAATTTCAATTTGAGAGTTGAGAATTTTAATATTGGTGAGACCTAAACATTTTATCGTTCATTGGTAAATTTTTTATCTGGAGACATTAATTGGACCTAGGATATTAAAGGAGAGATCCTAGGATACAACCAGAAGATATTTTAATTTTAATAAATTATATAAATTGTATTACTACTAAAGACAAAAATCTGTCAACAGTAACAAAAGATTGTAGTGAATGCATCCTTATGAGAACAATATTTTCTGTTGAATTCCTTTTAATATTTGGAAACGTCAGATGAAACCATTTTTTTTATATTAATTCAAATATTTTAGTTTTGTTGTCCATAATAAATTTAAATGGTAATTTTTAGTATTTAATTATATTGATAGATTGTTTTATTTTTCTAAATACAGGTATAGAATTATAGGTATTGAGAAAGCATGCCATAGGTAGGGATTTTGAGAGAAGGTTATAATGACGATTACTAAGTAATAGTTTCCTATTTTTCTATTTTATGTTATCTTTTTATTTAGTATCGTACATCCTAAGTTATGACAAAAGTTTTATTCTTGTGTATATTGTTTCCCTAGCCAAACACACAGAGGTCTCAATGAAAGGGGTCGTTGTGATGGGCGCACTCGAATTGCGGGATAAAATATACCTGTCAGCCGGCATTCAATTAGGAAGAACTCGAATTGTGGAATAAAGTACATCTGTCAGCTGGTGCAAATGAATTGCGGAGCAAACTATAGTCCCATTCAAATCCTAACCCAAACCTAGCCTAACCTAACCTAAATTAATCTAGCCTAACCTAACCTAATTTAGTCTAGTATAGTCTAACCTAAATTAATGTTGTCTAACCTAATCTAACCTAGCAGACATACGCTAACCTACATTTTACATTTTGAACAAAGTAATTATTAATTTAATTTTTACTCCGTATTTGTGTAAGAGTATTACTGAACTCGGATGAGTTGCTCCGCAATTCGTGTGCACCGGTTGTGACACCGTCGGAGCTGGACAGGGATATTTTTTCCTAATTAGGACGTTTAAAAGTGGTGCCCAAATTTATATATTATAATTTCCTCGACACAGTACAGTTTATTGGTTTACTTAGAACATAGAGAGCTGGGAGAGGGATAGTTTTAAAGTTCTCACCGTGGTGTGAAAGGCATATACGTTTTTCTTGGAACTAAACACCGAAAGCTCAAAATGTATGGAAATTGTACAGCCTTTGTCGAGTGAACCATTAACTAAATTGTCATGTACGGCATCATTCTGTAGAACTTTTTCAATAATAGTTTTAAATATATTTTTAATGTGTTAACATTAACCAATGCTGCAAGATCCACATACATTTACGCTATGTAAAGTATGGTGTTCGCATATGCTTATACAATATTTTATTTTAGAATATAACCGCCTCGGTGCGTAGTTTGCTAACGCGCTAGTCGTGTTGAGCTCGACTGCGAGGACGGGAGATCGAGGTTCGAATCTCGGTCGGGTGAACTGGGGCGGTTTTTCCTAAATGGTTTTCCACTCTCCTCCACGCAAATGCGGGTTAACTTCCTCTATTCAACCTTCCCATTCCTAATCCATTAGCGTAATTATTACTTAAGTGTATAATCCGAAGGGTAGTAAGACGCGGTGCTAAATAAATAAATATTTAGAATATACACACATGTGGGCTTGCTTGGAGAGAATATAATATACAATAGTGACGTTTTATTTATTTAAATCAATAAACAAACATAAATCTTAAAAAACTACACAAATGTTTACTAATAAAAGAATAAATTCTTATACTTTTAACATTAATTACATATTTATTATATTTAATAGTTAGATTGTATGTTTATTATGAGCTCCTTTCGAAGAAATAGCTTAAACACTTTAAGTAATCAATATCAAAATTTAGTACAGGTATATTCAATAAATCAAAATCTAGCTATCATTGATATTCAAGTAAAATAACACATAATAGTGTTAATTGAATTAATGAATAAAATATATAATTGTATTGATAAAGTAAGAATGTTTCAGAACGAGTAAAAATTAATTAAGAGTATTTAATATTCACAAAAGCATATATTTATTAGAACTAACTGTAAGATCGACCCCATACTTCAGAACAAATTGTATTGCATAGGAATTCTTAACTATTAATTATTAGGGGGCCCAAAAGAACTCATTTTTCTATTAATTATAAAAAAATTCGTAACAAATAAATAAAATGAATAATATAACAACGGAATTAATTCTGTAAGTCATATAACAAAAATACTATAGACAATTATGCATTGCTACAAAGGTGGTTTTTAAATTTTATGAATAATTCATTGTTTACTTTACGATCCTAATTATTAATAGTAACCTATTCTAACAGATATTAAGGAGGGGGGCAACTTGTCCTCCCTGTACCCCAATAATCACCACCCGTGTTGTATTACCACATGAATGCATGAAAGTCGATCTAGTAATAGCTCAGACTTTTAAATAAGATTCTTCCAGTGGGGTTTGCTGTTAATATTCCTTTGTTTTCAATGAAAACCAAAACAAAGTGTTTGAATTCAATTTTTAACAATAAGAATAATAAATATCAAATTGATTGCAAGTAATAACATAATTGGTTTCCATCTATTCACTGGGGGGTGTAGAAATATATATGTTTTAAAAGGATTTCACTTGGCTTAAATTTATGGTAGGATTATTATAGCCTTTAATTCTTTTTTTCTACTTCTTGTCATGATCGTCCTTGGTCTAAAAAAATATATGGTCTGGGGAGTGGATTCACGAACAGTTACTAAAAAAACCTTTTCATTCCTTTACACAATGTATCCATTCTTTCAAGCTCAAAACAATGTTTTAAAATGGAACGATGAGGTAAGGGGAATAAGGGAAGGAAGGGGAAGAGTTGAAACACACTTTTTTTTAACCCTCTAGATGCATGCCATGTTAGAATTACATTACCCTTTCATAGCGACACAATGAAAGGGACAGTAAAATATAGTATGCAGATTTCGGCAGTAATGCTAATCGCAAAGAAAAGCATTGTAGGAATACGTGGGATTCCCCACTGTTCCCTTCCCCCTCGTCCATTCACCCACGCCCTTTTGTCCCCAATGTTTCGGAGGAACGGGGGGAAAAATTCCGTATAGTTTGGAGCTATCAAATGAATATACAGGAATAAAATTAATTCATTGGATGGCCTAGTCATGGATGAGATAATCAAATAAAAGTTAAATTGAAAATTTATAAAAATCCTTGGTTAGATTGAATAATATTATTACAATAACGAAAATCTTTTTTGTCTTAACTAGAGAAAATAAGTTTATTTCAAACTACGATCAAATTAATGTAGACGTGCAATAATACATATAGTTTTAGTTATTTTTGTTTTCGCCATAATCATAATTAACTCTTTATATAGTACACCACTTTTATTTTTATAAAACGCTTGAATTGATATTTTTCAACTCAAATAAATAATAAAGTGATAAAATTTTCAATACATAAGTTGATTGTGATAAGAGATTATATAGTAATTAGGTGGTGTGGTGTTTTAACTTCTTATATGTACTAATAGCGATCAAGCCACTTTTACAGGATGAAAATACCAGTTTTATTGTAAAAAAGCATATAAAAAAATTGTAAGCACTTTAATTGTGTAAATATGTACCAGGGATGTTCCGAAAGTATCTTAAAGCCGAAAATAACAAAAACTCTTTCGACCTAGACCTTTGGGTGATTTAATAACTATGGTATTGGGCGAATCAAACAGATTAAATAGGTGTCGTGCACGAAATTAGTACGGTATGTATCTCCAAATGCCTTTATATTTTGAATTTAATTGTAACCTTAACCACTTGTGAGGTATTTTGACTCATATTAATTTTAATTATGAGAAAACTTAGAAATAAATGAACCAATTTTTCACTTTAGTTTATTTCGTAACCAGACCAAATCAAAAACTAATAAAATAGTAAACATATTCTATTTCTAAGAAGATTAACTAATAGATTTGGGGGAGATACAATTCAAGTTTGCAAAATAAAAATGGATAGTATATAATAACGAGACGATTATAATAAGACGTGGTGAGTAAAAATATAGTTATTTAATCATCCAACTGCAAGCAGCCTGCTGTACAATGTAGTTTGATCTTAGTTTAGGCTAGGTAGGTTTGTACTACCTACAATTACTATTTATTATACATAGAATAAATTTCAAAAAATTTAAGTGTTAATTTTTTTTAGAGTATCTTTACTACCTGTATGGGCTATTCGCATGTTATTTACATTAAATTATCTGAAATGCATTTCAATAATTTATGTATAGTGGTTTTTATGGCCAATATGAAAAATACACAAAGGTTTTTGGCACAGGGGATCTCTCTCTTTGTTAACCTTATCTTGACCCAAATAAGAACACAATTTTTATTCCAACAATACTCCAACTAATATCTCTCCGAGTGGGTTGTTTAAAATCTGAAAGGAAATTGATTTTCTTGAAAATTACTGAGGCTAGTTTGTAAAGAGTTAAGTGTTTTCTTTGAGGATAATTTCTATTCCTCCATGCTATCGCTTCACATATCCCAATACAACTATTCTAAGTATACACCTATATAATTAATTGTGATCTCATAAAAGTTGTAGACGAAACTTAAGCTCCTTCTCCTAAAGATTTGAAAATTAATTCAAATGAAATGTATGAGTTATTTTAAAGCATGGCGTGTCATTGTTGCGCATTACATATTTTAACTTTGGAAAAATAATAAAACTTTAATGTAACGAAATCGTATCATGCTTACATACAGTAACATACAATTTGGAACGCGATAGCAAAAATATTATTTCTTTACAAGATTATATTGTATCTGCACGAACATAATGTTATAAATGCCAAGCAATCAAACACAGAAAATAATATGTGCAGAAAAAAAAATTAAAGGCCAATAAATAAGGAAAACCAGTAAAAACTCTTACTTACGTTTTATGTGTCCTCAAACAACATTATTAAGAGCTGTGGGGCTATTTGGGTTAGTATTTAATACGTATAATTTTATTTTAAAACTTTATTGAATAAACTCCATTAACTAATCAGAATTTCTTATATGGGTATATAGTAATATTGGATTGGTTTTAGCAAGTATCTTTGTGTTGAAGTGTTTTTAAATCCCAAATCATAATAACAATTTCTGGCTCGTTTAATTAAACAAATATTTAATTCATGAGTCAAATAGGGTTTAATATATTGAATTTAAGGAAATGACCGATACATATCAAGATAACTATATAGATAGGTGATGCTATTAGCTCAGTAGGCATTAATTATTTATATGTAATGATGCTTCAATTAAAATAGGAATCAATATCAACCTGAGATAATTACCGTATTCGACAACATATATATGACTACATGGTTTTATTTGATCCAAACATTTTAATCCAAACCTAGTCATTTGTGTTATTCTCTTCATTTAAAACCCAAACCCACCTATTACTGTAGTACACAACACGTAATATATTTAAATCTTCACGTAATAGTCAATATATGAGAAATTAATTTCAGCCTGCATATCAAATGGTTTAGTTTGCATTCATTAATATTCCATATTTTCGTTTGATTATACATGGCAAATAAAGTATGTGTGTATGTTAGATATAGTAAAATACTAAATCTTAAACGTAGCTTTGTGCCACATATACAACTATTACATTTTACTCATCTAGTGTGTATTTAAATTTTACAATAGTTTTTCAACAGTAAATGCTTACAAGTTCTTACCCAAATTGTAATTTTCTAAATCTTTGCCCAGTGTGTTAAAAGTATTTGCCATTTCCATAAATATTAGTTCGTTTTGAATAAATTGCATGAAATGTAAACTAATAATTATCGTGAAAGAATTTTTGTAGATTTTCTTGTTGTTTTTTATAAATAATCTTTAAAATATCAATATATTTTGAGGATATTTTAGAATTGAATGTTTCCATTGTAGATATAGTAGCTTAATAAATGTGGTAACATTATTTTCCCTTAGCATTTATGAAACTAATAAAACTAAACTATTATAAAATTACTATCTACATATTTATATTTTATAGTTAAAAGTTGTTGTCAAACTCACCAAACAATTATATTATAAATTTTTCAGGTTGATTACAAATGTAGTTAAATCTAAAAGGCATTAAACAGTGTACGATATTTCCCTCTAGCATGAAATCACTCGACGGAAGCAGGATGATGCATTTCCTCTAGTTCACAGTGTATATACATACATGCATGCATGCAATGAATGCAGAGTATGTTCATTAATGCACCCAAACGAGTGAGAAGGGGTAAAGGGTAACGTTAGGTAGGGGATAAGGGACTAAATTGTGGGGGGAAAGGGATGTACCCTCTAATTTAAAAAATAAAACCATCCCACTCTCTCCCCAAACACACTCACATCCTTTTCAACAGAGAAAATCCTTTTTACAACGAACGTCCAATCCAGAAGAGAGAGATAGACGATATGTAAGGGACAAAGAGAAAAGTAGAATAGAGCTTGTGAAATGGCCAGCCTTCAGCTATAATTTATTTTCAACATTTATTCACCCACTCCCCCCTTGCACCCCCTCTTGGGTGCTTGAGGGCAGGATGAGTGCTTGCGGAGAAGGGGATTGATTATAGTTTGGAGCGACAGAGAGAGAGAGAGTAAGAGCAAAACAACCGTTTGAAGAAGCGTGAGAGTGAGAAAGAGATCCAGCCGTAGGATATGTATTGAGGGATTGTTACAATGGTTGAAAACGAAGCCTATTAACCTCATCTATACCTGAAAAATCCAAGTCCTTTCACAAATCAGAATAAGTACGAACACGTACTTAGCAACAATTTGCGATTCAAAACCATAAAGCTTAGTGTATTAAAATTTCTCTGGAGTATTTTATTTTTAAACAGGCCTATGTTTCACTAAGGTAAATTATTTGCCGTATAGAGTTAATCCTAAAGCTACGTGATTACTGTTGTTTTTATCACTAAACTAAAGTTAACTAAACATAGAGAGATAGTATTATAGTAATGATTCCATTAGGTGTCATATAAAAACATTTTACGAGATAATTTATACAGTGAATGTAGAGTAGACAACATTTCCAAAGTATCGAGTGAAGCTTTTTCTCTAAAGGCGAGTAGAATCAACAAAACACGTATTATCGATATGAGCACTAACAAATACTTACAAATTCCAAATACTCTCCTGAAAGATATAAATAAAGCCTTAATTGATTTAACCCCTCCATCCCATTTACAGATATTACCAATGTAAGAAATAATTTAAATTGATTTAGCTATAGCTTTATATATATATAATATATATGTATGCTTATATATCTGCTGTCATATAGTTTAAGACGGGTTTCAGGTTAAGGTTTCGCTTTTCACAGTAATAAATCAACGGTCGAAGGCTGGATGTTGTGTCTGTTCTAGATTTAAGTTGTCTTGTGCTGATATAATCTGTAGGTTCACAAAGTGCACACTAAATACCTCAAATAAATAAAAATACATGTGTATATATGTTTATGTAAGTATATATGTTATATATAAACGTAATATATTGTACATATTATATATGTTTATTTATAATATAGTGTATATATGCATAAACATATATTATAAATAAATAGATATATATAAATATTTTTATTTATTTGAAGTATTTAGCGTGCACTTCGTGAGCCGACAGATTATATCAGCCCACTACTTATAAACTAACTTAAATCTTGAACAGACACAACATCCAGCCCCTGGAAGTTGATTCATTACTGTGAAAGGTGGAACCTTAAACAGAAACCTCTCTTAAGATTTGCGACAACAGCTACATAAGCATACATATATACATATATAAATATAAACGAATATATTGAAAGAAACAGATGGGAGGGAGATTATTATTATTATTATTATTATTATTATTATTATTATTATTATTATTATTAGCAGCTCCGCGTCTTACTACCCATTCGGTTGTACACACTTAAGCTAATGTGTGATCATAGGGTGATTGTGAGATGAAAGTGGAGGACCTACAGTTTAACGTGGGATCCGAACCACGGTGGAGGCCTGGCATTCCACACATTCACAAGTTGTGATTAATACACGTCTTGTCAGAGGTTAAGGAAGGGTTTGGCAATCAGATAAATCTGTGCCGGGACCGAGGATGGAATCCCGGACCCCTAGCACAGAAGTCTTACACCTTACCCCTAAACCGCCAGGTCACCAGGGGGATTAGAACTAGGTTGATGTGTGGGTTTTAAAGGTTTCTTACTAACTGGATTTGCGACATGTTTTTCTTTTTGCTTTCTTTACATAGTTGCCCGAATCTATCGCCAACACGCGTCACTCCTTCAAAGCAGTATGAGAAAGAGAGAAATAGGACCCATCTCTTCCCACAGCTAGCCCGATGATTAATTTTATCCCCATCAACCCTCTTTCCTTGGAGAAAATGCCTCCTGAAGACGATGGTAGAGTGATTATTATCCCAGGTCCAGATGGTAAAATACCTCACTGACGTAAAGGGCAAAACCACAGGATCCTTGAAAACAGGATTACTTAAGGGACAACACGCCAGTAAGGTCTGGGGCTAGGTGGTGAAGGTAAAGTTTGCGGAGGAGACGAAAACATGGATGGCTAAAAACAGGATGCCTAGGATGGGTGTGCTTAATTCGGGCCCGTGGAAATATAATTTGTGTCATAATTTGATATAATAAGTCTTGATTTAAATAATTAATTGTTTAAAAAATATATATTCATTAAGTATCGCATCCTATTAACCATTCAATCCATCAGTTTTAAATTCCATTAATGGTAAAAGGACGGTGATGCTAAAATTGAATGAAAATGTACACGCCTTTGCGTGGGGTAAGAGTGAACAATCATTAAGAAAAAAAGCATCCTTAGCACACCTGGTTGGGATAAAAACCCTAGCCTCCCCATCACTGGTATTTAATGCAGTATGAAAGTAACTCCTTGAACCATGCGACTACAGATCCGGTTATATTTACTGTTTGATCTGATTTTGAATGTTACGCGTGTTACATTATGCTGGTCATTACGTACACTAACTTATTCTAGTACACAGGATGGATCGGACAAGGAAAGGGTACTTACTAGTGGGAAAAACTACTCCCCCAGTGCTCTTTGTAGGAATCCAAGCCCGACCTTTTGAGAGTAGGTCTCAATACAGTATTTACAAACATTACATCAACCACGTTGGTTTAAGTTTTTGTTCTTTTTATTTTATCACCGCGTCTTACTATCTGTTTATATTATACGTACGCATAGTATGTATTAATTACGCTAGTGTGTTAGGGACGACCAAGGTTGAATTTCGAGGAAGGGTATCCACATTTGTAAAACAATTTAAGAATAACTACACTCAGAACACCCGACCAGGATTCGAATCCCGATCTCCCCATAATCACCAGTCTAGTATATTGTGATAGTGACGACTTGGAACTCGCGGCCACTGGAGCGGGTTCGAGCTCTTGTACCTTGAGATTCTCTTAGTTTAAATAAAAATGTATATGAAGTTGTATTTGATTATTATTTTACTAGTAGGCCCTACTTAATAAAAAAGCAAGGCCATAACGTTGGGGCCAAATACATACAGTAAGACCAATACATAATCCTCCTTACCCTGCCTATTTTCCCAAAATGGGCTATGGTAGATATTCAGGCACTAGCCAAACCCAAATTTGACCTGAACCTATTCTTACTCGTATATTTAAGAGATTGGTTGAAATCTGAGACTAGACTAATAAATATGGCCCTTTAGGTTTGCACGGGAATCCATTCCAAAATAGATCCAAATTTGATAATTTGAAAATAAAATCATGAATTAGATTAGCACCAACTATTGGCACTACAATAATTCAATATAAATGTGTGTAGTCATTTTTTTCATAGGAAACGCTTACGTGACTTAGGTTATTTACTTATTAGTAGATAATTTATTTTAGAAATATTTAACTGAGCATCCAGTGAAATTACTAAACCTTCATAGTTCTAATTGTAACGTTAAACTAAGTATTTTATTAAGTGAAAAAGTATATAAGGATTTTTAAATATAGACCCAAAATTGTGGACATTTCGAATATTTAGAATATTTTCTAAAATGTTAAACAGGTCTTTGTTTGCACATTCTTCTTCAAACCCAGAATTCACAGTTGATGGGAGGTGGGGGAATATAATATCTCAACTGCCCCTTTCCTTCTTCCTCATATAATAGTGTTTACATATTTGCTCTAAAATAATAATTTCAATTACTGTACCCACTTCAAAAATTTATGTTCAAAGAGTAAATTTAATTTAATTTAATTTAATTTTAGCACAGCGTCTTACTACCCATTCGGGTTATACGCTTAATTACTAATTACACTAATGGATTAGGAATTGGGAAGGTATAATCTAGAGGAAGTGAACCCGCATTTGCGTGGATGGAGAGTGGAAAACCATTTAGGAAAAGCCACCCCCAATTCACCCGACCGAGATTCGAACCACGATCTCCCCGTCCTTGGTGGTCTGGCTCAACACGACTGGCGCGTTAGCCAACTACGCCACCGAGGCGGGTTCAAAGAGTAAAGATTTTAACCATTTCTAGAAAACATTAAGGTATCACAGGTCCAGTTTTCATTTAAGTACAAATTTACAGTAAAATTAAAAATCAACAGAAAGAATTATTCCTTTTAAAAGACCTAATTATTGCACAAATTTGATCTCTTTTATATTAAATATAATTAAACAAAATATAAATGATTAATTGACGGAACACAACGCTAATAATATTTTTGTAATATCCTTAATTTTCTGGGGGAGGATCTTCAGCTGGGAGGGGGCTTCAACCCCCAAAGCCCATCCCCCCTCCCCGTGGGTGCGCCCCTGATTACACGAAAAACAAACATCCTGCACAGTAAAACAAACTAAACTACTGCACGACGCACGTGTCTGTGTTGACCGGGCCTCAACACCGTGTTGCCAAACTTCAATATTCCGGCCTGTAACTAAAGACGGCCGTGCCCATACTCGTCCTACCCTTGGTATTCCGTGATAAGAGGATCAGAGAGCACACTGGGAAGTTTCGTAACACCCAAAATCCTTACTACCCCCCCTTAACCCCACTACACACACTCCCAAATTTTACGAGTGTCCTGAGAGTCGCAGCTTAAAGGCTACCTTCATGGATGATACAGTTGTACCCTGTGAGCAACCCGTAATATTTTCCTACGTGGTTTGAAATACTTTGAGATCTTCTTTCTGAACATTTTTAGAATTTTTGTATTACCAACTGTATCCAAATTATATCTAAGAACTATGTAACCAGTGCTATCTTATAATCATGTAGTACTGTTAGTTTGTTCTAAGTTTAACCTTTCAAATAATATTACATTTCCAATACTGCCAATGGGTTTTTATCAATACACTAAGCACCACTTTACTAACAGGTCATTCAAAGAAATATTAATTGAAAGTTAACGTATAGGAAATGAACCCACACTAGTGTATGGAAATAATGGAAAAATTATCATATGTGGAAAACTTTTTAAAGTGCGCCAAAGTCCAAACTCAAACTACACGTCATCGACATACCAGTCTATTGCAAGCTTGACGTATTAATCCGTGAGACTCACAACGCTTTGGGTAGGTGAATGGTTTATATCTTTACCTTTTTATAGGCCTATATATATATATATATATATATATAGTGAGAGGAGAGAGAGAGAGAGAAAGTGAAACATCACAAGTTTTGGCGTAGTAACATTTCAAAGTAGGATATCGTCGTATAGTGTTGCCAGGTTAAGCAGAGCCTGTTAAAACTTTACCTGTGATATGTCCTCACCCAATCGCTTCCCATTTGACCGATCATAAAAAGGCTTTGTCTCCCATGGAAATATTAGTGGGCCTATCAGTCTAATGAATGTTTTACTAAGTGATGAAAACTGTTCACAGGTACAGTTTAAGCTAACACTGCTTAACCTGGCAACTCTCCACGATACAATAACACTTGAAAGTAGACTTGGTAACATTTCAAATTCTCTAACAATGGCGATTCGAATCGATATACTACTACATATTCACAGTAATAGGAAGGAGTTTTATGTCTTGGAAATGTAAAAAGTATAGATAATTAATTGAAACAAAGGCGGGTATAACCAAAGCAGCACGTGACGTCATAGCAATGCTGGCTTACAATATGCTTTTTAGTTACTTTATTTTTTTAACTTTCTTGCTCCGTAAAAATTAAAAATGTTTTATTCATGTTTCCATTAATCAATTAATTGTTTCCCTTAAATTTTGTTTCATGAAATTTGGAAAATATATCCCCTAAACACTTTTTTGTTGTTTGTTTGTTTGTTTGTTTGTTTGTTTGTTGTTTGTTTGTTTTGTGACTGCTTCTGAATACTCGTTCGGGCTTAGAGAATACGAACAAATTATGATAGTGTGCTTAGGATGAGGATGGTTGAATTTAGTGGAAGTGTACCCATATTGGCAATGAGGGAGAGAGTCAAACCATTTAGGAACCAAAAACACCTGCCCAGGATACAAGTCACGTCCGCTCCGTCATCAAGAGCCCAGTCTAATCTGAGAGTGACGCTTTAGATAACGTTTCTCATAGTGAGCTCTTCGAGGCCCTAGGGCTCTCTTGAGACACAATTAAAGGGTTCTTTAGACTTTAGAATATTTGTGGGGTTGTGTGTGTTTTTTTATATACCCTTCAAACAAAACAAAATAATTTAATATATTGAACGTAGAAAAAGACACGCGATTCCAGCTGTCTTCCATTTAGCCAGTAAAAGGACCTACAATTGATGTTTAAATATTCCACTATTCTCAATAAAAAAAACACTTTGGAAAAAATAACATGTTTTAAAGAAATTATTTATTTATACTTGGCACTCGAAGACTTCCGGGGTAACCCAGAACGAGATGTAGTGACGATGTGGGTAGAGATTTCAGGGAGCTGGTTGTGGAGGTGGTTTGGAGGGAGAAGGCTCAGGATTAAACGTGGTCCAGCCGAGACTCGAAGTCTAACCTCTTTCTCACCATCAAACCAAACAAAACGATATTGACGTTTGAGTCCACGTGCCCACCAATGTGGGTCTAAGAGATGTCCTTGCACATAACTTGATCCTTAAAGTTTTAAAAGTGGCCTTTAACTTATTTTATTCATAGTTGCTGGTGTACCCGTTTTTCGTACGGGGAATCTATAAAGTAGCTTTGCTATTTCTAGTATATAAAATTAGCCACAGGGCATATTAAACAAAAATTAAATAATTTTAAAATAGAATCCCTTATTGGTTCAAAATGTGATACAAAACGTGAAAGTAGGCTAACTAATGCACAATGTCAAAATAGAGATATGATCTGAAAATATTTTAAAGCTGACATTTCGTTTGAAGATTAAGTTATAGCTTCTTTCTACACAATACTTTGAACTCCTGACTGTTGGTGCTAGTAAAAAAGAATAATGTTACAGCATAAACGATTGGTTGGCTAAGAGTTGTAATTAAGTCCAATCAAAAGTATTTTAGATTTTTTTCTAACCACACCTACCCCGTTTAACCCTTTCCCTACGTTTACCCTTCCAATCCATTTTGATATTTTTGCAATTTTTTACACCTTTTTACTCCCATAATCCTAAAGTAATATCCTCTTTACAATTTTTTCCCTTATTGCCCTATTTATCCTTTCTACCTTTGTTTAACAATTTTATCAAGTAAACATTTTACCCTTTCTTTCCTTTCTACCCCTTTTGTGTCTTTTCAATTCTTTTACAATTTTATTTATTTTACCCCTTTTAACATTTGTATCCTTTTTTTATGTTCATTTTCTCTCTTTTTTTTACCAATATTACCTTTTTTTTTACATTTCGGTCATTTTTTTGACATTTTTACAATATTTGCCCTTTTGGTCTTACTACCATTTTTGATTAGATTTATTATATAGCATTTTTACAGTTATTACCTTTTACCCTTTTTACCTATGTCCTTTTTATACCCTACAATACTTTTACCCATTCTACCCTTTTTAACCTCGTTAACCTCTCCTCTCCATTCATACTTTGTACCCCTTTCTCCCCTTTTCCCCCTTTTACCACTTTTTAATCATATACATTTTTTATTTATTTTACCCCTTTTAATCTTTACACCCTTTTTTATTTCTGTATGATTCACTTTTTTCTCTTTCCCCCATTTTCGCCCTTTTTTGATTAGAGTTACATTATACAATTTTTGGATATTTTGCCCTTTTTACACCCTCTTACATTAGTTACCCGGCTTAGCCCCTGAGAAATATTTTAGGGTAAAAGGGTGGAAAGTTAAAAAAAAGTCTTTGCTACTATTAATATTTTAGTTTTAGCCTGTTCACCAATCTCAAATATTTCTTATTATTTACATGATTGAAAACTCTTAAAAATTTGATGTCACATCATATGCCTGCCTATCTCATGACAGACGAAATACATAATGCAAAGCAAAAACTCCCTCCCCCTCTTGCCCGCTTTCCCACGCCGCATTGTCCCGCTTTTCAAAAACGACGTCATATGCTCGGAAGTTGCTAAGAATAGCATTTTCACCGTTCCCCCCCTCCAACCCCTTTTCAAACACCCCTCCCCTTACTACACCCATTTTCCATCACCCCCCACCCCACAACTAGTTCCAGAACATCGTATATCGATTACTCGTCCCCACATCTAGTATAACATGCAGTCGAGAGTGAAGGGGTTTTGGGGGAAGGGAAGGGGTTTTTGGGCATGGGGAGTAATTGAAGGGGGTAAGGTGTGGGGGATCCTTCATATCGATTGTCGATATTTCAGGCCACGTGCGGGAACGTCAAGTCCATCACACCCCTTCCTAAGCTCACTCCTCTATATATATATTTTTTTTTTTTCTGACTGATTCTCTTCACCCCTTTCACCCCACACCCCTAAACTCTTGTCCGCTCACTATTGGTCACTCCGCTATTCATCTTTTCTCCCAACTGACCCATGAGTCGCCATAAAGAAAGGGGGGAATTTATATCCCTGCCACAATCGTAAACAAAAATATTCCAATATACAATTATTTTTTTATTCGTGAAAAGTACTTTATTTTTTACCATTTACTAATGAATTAGATATATGATAAGATAGATACACTTGGCTTAAAAATCATGGTGAGTAAGCCTAAATCATGAAAGTAGACACACATACACACAAAAAATGGATTGAGTTAGTATTTACTAGAATCGAAATTATTTTAGCAAACATATTTTGGAGAACGATTTTTATAAACACAAAAAATTTAGATTTTAGAATGAAACCTTTTTGGAAATTTTAGAATGAATTTTTTTTTTTAGATTTGAACTAATGTAATTAATTACATAACTACAGCTCACTGTTGTAAGTATGTTCCAATTTTACAGTTAATATTTAGCATGCGACACTTGAGGAGTGCTAAAATATATACAAATTCGAATTAAAATACGGAGAAAATTCTCAAATAGTTTTTCTATCTATGTTTGGGGGGAATAATATGCACGTTTAGTATCAATTTCTAGCTTATTGTAGCTGCCTGGAGAAATATTTTATTAGTTAAATGCAGTACAATCTTATTTGGATGTAAATTTTTAAATTAAAATCGATAAAATAATAAATAATTTTAACATACTTGTATATAATTTAAATGAAATTAATAACAAGCCAAAAGTGTAGTCAACAAATTGTATATTAGGATTGTTTATTCGTAGAAGAATTAGACAAACCATTTAAAAATTATCATTATCTGACGCTAGCCTAAACTCATAAAATGTAGGCCTACTGATTAACTAGTTTGTCCCAGAAAAATAAAAAACAAGGTACTTATTACGAAATATAAATGGGACCTAAAATCTATTCAATATGAATGATAATGGACTCATTCATTTGAATTTGAGGTATGAGATGATTTAATAATTTGTCGATTAGTAGTTATTGTTTCTCATAAGATGAAAATAAATAATATAACTCAAATTAGATAGATGAGTGATCCAATTGATGAAATAATATTTAATATTGTATAAGCATCAGGGTAGTCAGAATATTAAACAGTGTTGATTAAACCAAATGATTAAAAGGGAATACAAAGTAATGAATGAAACATGATTAGAGTGGATGATACTATATGTATGTACTATCAATGTATGTGCCTTCCCTATGTACTTAATCACGTATGTGACAAAAGGATTTGATTAAAGATGACGATTTAAAGGCTTAAAAATTCCTGCTCTATAGAAGAATTTTTCAAGTTTTTAGTTCAACTAAGCCTACTGTAGCGAACGCTTTCATAAGCTCTTCTTTGAATAGGAAATACAAAAGAGAAAATATCAAGGATTTTGGAATATGTATGTTTTATCTCCCACACAAAGCATTCATCAAGTCTGCTGTGTCATTCTTTGTGTAGGATCCTGGAGCGAAATTCAATATTGATATTCATCAATGTCACCTCCAGATAACTGATTGAGATGAATTGTCTATGGAAGGAAAATATTAACTTAATAAGAAATCGTTTCAGAACCAAACGACCTGTACTGCTGTAGGCATGTGAGTTTTTAACAGAATATTTAGATTATACTGATTAGAAACCCATCAATCATGAGAAATAATTAATAATATAATCGATCTTTAAGTATATGATATTAGCACTGTAATAAAAAATATATAACTTTCTTTAACAAGCAGTAAACTAATAGGAAAAGCATAATGCAACAGCGGGTAAAACTGTATGAAATATAAATTAAATAAATGTCACCATTCAATAAGATAAAAAAAGTATCTAGAATTTAATTAGTACACCACGTCACTGATTTCAGCCATTGTTCTAACCTTATTCGGCTCATCCTTAGTTGGGTGTCCAGGTGTGATTTATCACTGTGCGCTCCCCATACCTTATCCCTACTATTTCGGGTGCATTTGATATAAAATAACCTTCCGATTACTACCCATTATTAAAAAGTCATAATGTTGGTAGTTACATCGCTGATTGCACGACACAATCTCGTATTACGTTGTATTTTCAGTGACGTGAATATCGGTTTTGAAATCCGTCAGGTGTACTGAAGGTGTTTTATTTTTTCTTAATGGTTTCCCATTCTCGCACCACGCTAATGAATATACACTTTTTCTAAATTCTACTTTAATCATTCCTACATATTTTTCAAAGTGTGTAGTTGATTTTAATTTTTATATTATAAAATGTTTTAGAAACACGTCTCTAAAACAATTAGAAAGCCGATAATTGGAACCGAGCTAGGAATACCATTACTAGTTCTATCCGTTTAATTACCTCTACTCACCATTAGGGCCTCAACAAAATCCAATGTATACATAAATTCTTGCCGAGTAGCACTCATATTGTTAGATCTTGTCACACACAGGAACGCATCTCTTCTTTAGCTCCTAAATGTTTCATTTTCTTTATTTTATATAAAGGAGAAAAGAGGCTGAGAGCTTAAGATCGTAGAAAGGATTACAGAAAAAGGAAAAAGGGGAGGAAGTAAAAGATATACCTACCTTCATTCATTTTCTCAAGACCCTCAAGACCCCCCACCCTTTATCCAACCCCCACGCATCTTCTGTTCGGAAAACAGGTGCAGGATTTGCCCACAGCACACACAGAAATTTGTGTCAGGAAGGGATTTTTTTTATATAAAAACCAAAATTTAAGAGTACTTTAGTTAAACTTAAGATAGTGATTGTTTTTGTTTTTTTTGACTTGTGAATAGAAGTGTTTTTTCCTAAAAAAAAAAAGAAGGAAATATTATAAAACAAAATCGAGTATGTGGTTTTGGAATGCAATAAAATATTTTTACTCTTGGAGCATGTAGGACTTATTCAAACTGGTTTCATTTTATACAGTGAATAATATTTTCCTTACACCAATAGCCACATTTTATAAAGAAGGATTTACTTTTAGAACTGCGTATGTAATAGCTTATTCGATTTATAACAAATATAAACAAACATATTTGAAACACAAACCTTAAAAAAAATAAAGATTTTCTTTCTCCTTTCATGAGCAGCACATCTGCATCACCCCTGCTTGCTACAATAAAAAAATATAAAAGGGATATATTTTTACAACAGTTAAAACCCACCCTTGTGGATGCGTGATCCTTAGCGTATAGGTGTCAAGATTGCAATAGAAATGTGTTTCCACCGATTGAGAGGTCAAGACGCAAACCTAGGCCAAGTGAGATGCAGATGATTGTCAGCACGTATTTTGTCGACGTGATTTTCCCATCCTCTTTCTGTTTTAACACAGGTGCATTTCCTTAAAACCTATTATATTAAGACAGTAAAAAACTTGTAGCTGAACTCAGTATTGAAGAAAATGTTTAATATGAACACAAGGCTATTGAGTTGGAATCTAACTCATGAGTCACCAGTTCATTTCAAAGTCATTATTATGTAGGTAAATATATAAATGGTAATTTCCCATTCCATCTGAAAGCGAATGTTAATTTATTACCTTAATATTCCTATATTTTATAGCTCTATACTTATATTGGGTTGGTATGAAACAGAGTTTGGTCTATTATGTACAAACTTTAATATAGTTTAATGCAATACAAATTTTTAGAATCTTTTTAATTGGTTAAGCCATGTACATTTTGAAACAAATAGCTCATTGACTTTTGTTATATAATTTTGGAAGTGCACAGACATTATTTTATTAGGCCTACCTTTGACAAAGTATTGGTTCTTCTTGATTATAATAGGTTGAAAATAATAGTCCAATCATAAACCGGAATCGCATCTATAAATTAGTTATAGTGGGATTTCCAACAAAACAAGATCAACACTCAATGATGATTTCCACTTAAGGCGCCGTTTTAGAGATATCAGGCAATTTTAAATACCTCTTACAATATTTAATTATTCATACAAACAAAAAGTAAAGCTTCAAAAGTGGATTTAATTAAATAATGTTGCGTGCGATTAAAATAAAAATAAAGTTAAATCTAAATAAATAAGTGAAAATTGATTTTTCCTTAGAAATTAATTTCTCTTTGTAATATATATAAATTTACTAAAAACACGGATAATACATTTTCATGTGATCATTTTTATTATAATTTACACTGAGGTGACTTTTTTAAATAAGTTTCAAACTATTTTGTAATCAACATGAAAATGAAACTCATCTGCGTGGAGTACTTCATTGCAATAATCAAGCCGAGACACGCTAAGCTATGATCAATGTAAACGGAAGCCATTAAAGACTGCTGTTGGAGGTAGACGTAAATAATATTTTCGTATAAAAAACTTAGACCTACAAGACATAATTATATTACCATTTAAATTATATTAACATCTACAGTATAACGTGTCCTTAAAACATTTTCTTTTTTAACTTTTTTCCTAATCCTATTTATGAATGCAGCTTACATCTTCATAAAGAATCAGATACATCACCATTGTTGAAAACATACTAATTGGTAGTACTGTTAATGCTAATGAATGTACGTGATGTGAAACAATAAAGAAATTTTCAATGTTTTCAAGCTAATAAATAGAATTAACATTAACAACTCATAATGAACATATTTCCAAGCTTAATATTTTTTGCTAAATTCATTAGGTGCAGTAAGGCTTATAATTTTTGGTGTTTTTAGTGACATTGCTTAGGGAAATCCTAAATTACGTAAGGCTTTTTTCATAATATTCTACTCCCCCTTCTTACATATAATCGATCGGGAGATTTTCTCACCCCCCTCCATCGCCCCTCCTTTTCCCTTTCTATCCTACGTATTTATTTTACTGTTTTGGAAATTATAGTTTATTAATGGTTTGGTTATAATTAGACATAAGGATTGATAATAAAACGAGTGTTATGAAATTTTAGAGTACTTTAATTGCTGTTGGTAAAAATTCAAGGGAAATTTTATAGTTAATATGTATATTTTCTGACAAAAATGTGTTTCACCATAAACAGTTATAAAAAATACCTTACGTAAGATGGATTCTGACACCCCCCCCCTTTATCCCTCGTAAAAAACGTAAGAAAATAATGAAATCCCCTCCCTCAATTTTTTTACATAAGCCCTTAGCAGTGACTTAATAAAACTAAAATAAAGGAAAACGATTAAGTGGAATTTTAAGGAAATATACTCAGAGCCCCCTTGAATAATGAGTGAAAAATAATTCTAAATATTACTTTATTAAAAAAAACCTCACATATTGTCATCACTGAGGGTTGAATACTGACTTATAGGTCCAAGCTAATTATAAAAAATAAACAGAAATCCCTGTTGGACAGTTAGAAACAATTTAAAATGTATTGAAATAAAAAATCTACTAATTGTAATCAACATGGCCTAAGTTGAGGCGTGGTTGTATAACATTTGTTGTGTTGCGGATTGTAAGTGACAAAACGAGTATTACAAAGTATTTTGATTAGTTAGGAAACAATAGAACATATACGCTGACAACATAACATAGTGTCTGCTTTCTTTACAGTAAACCAGGCCAGACGGCAGATCAAATAGTAATGTTCCTAAGCTAACTAGGCTGACAATTAACCATCGAACCTAGTAGGGTCACGCAGCCCATTTTGGGAGCTACGCGCGTTAGGATACCGAGTACGAGTACTGAGGGGCTACCATTCGAGTCACAAGGTACCGGGGTTCATGTCCGGGTCGGGTCACCTAGAAGTAAGGCAGGCTATTGGTTAAGCATTCCTTGCAATACTTCGTTCTGCCACAAGCTTCTAAATAGTCTTTTAAATTTATTCATATCCTTTAGTACTTTTATCAACAACACACTTTGTATTAACGTATAGTAGTAAAATAAAAAGCGTAAAAACCAAGCCAAACATCAATTACGAACCCACACAGTCATATTTCCAGTCACCACCCCCTATTCTCAGCCGCAACCCATCCTGATGATTTAGGCCCACGCACACAAAGGGGGAACATTTGGTGACATTTAGTTACATAATAATATTTTTATGTCGATCAAATTAGTTTATTGTGTCATTAAATAGTAAAGAAAAACTGTAAATTTAAATATCACTCAATAATGTAGATCTTAAAAAAAATAGTTTTGGTACCAAATGCTCAACGGGTATTTTAAACAAATGGAAACATCTAAAGGAATATATTTAAATTTTAAAAGGTATTATTTTTCATGGGAAAAAAATTAGAGTTAATTTTGGGTAAAAACAATAGGTCCTAATCATATCCCCAACAGATCAATAAAAAGGATTGGAGATATTTGTAAGATCAATGTTCATGTGTTGCTATATTTTTCTAAGTATATTTAATATGCATGAAAAAATATTACATATGGTTAATATCTGTGTGTTTGATCTAAAGGGGCTTGGTTCCCATGTCCTTATGTAATTTTATAAAAAATATAATTATTTATTTTGCTATAATTTGTTATTATCTCAACTTTTGAAATAGTATGTATAAACATTTTAAATCATGTTGAGTAAAAAATTTAAAATGAATACATTTACGTATCTAGTTGCAATCACGAGTATATATTTTAGTAGGCCTATGTGATAAATAAGAGTAAACGTGTAAAATTTTGTGTTTGTAAATGTCAGTAAATTCTCATTTAATATTAACAGATAAATTTCAACATTAACACTTCATTCAATTGCTCGCGGCTTAGTCCTAAATGTAACAGCTTTATTAATGATTTTTCTAATATATAAGAAAATCAGTTTGATAATGTTCTATAAAGTTATTTCATAAATAAAATCACTACCTTTTATTTATATAAACGCACCTAGTATTTTTACAAGTTTCGATACAAAACTAGACTAAGGACTTTTATAAAGTTGTTGCATGGGGTGGGTCGATTAAAATGTTATCACGGACCACACGTTAACTTTGTGGCTGGGAAAATGATAACATACGCAAACCTCTCTTGAGTGATGGACACCGCCATGTTTGGCAACAGCGCGTCAACACCGACGCTGACCGCCGGTAACGTGGTACTTCAACATGAACCGTTGTCCGGCCGGTCGGTAACATACCGCGCGTCACGTGACGATCCTCGGCCCTCTTACGACTCCCTGCACACGTGTTCAAAGGACCGCAATGGTTTTCAACAGGGTTTGCGGCTTCCACGGGCCACGTCATGCCTTCAAATCCCTGTACTCACTGTCACAGTACTATGTGGGAACATGAGATGGTGTTCAGGAATACACTAATTATTGCACACAAAAGTATCTTAGTGTTAATTTATAATTAGCTAATAACGTGTTCGTTTTGTTTTTTCTTATAATAAAATTTCGTTCAAAACACCAAAATAGAATTATCGGTTAACGATTCAATTAGTGTCATATTATTTAAGATTTATACTTTCGCCTTGTCTGGTCAGATGTTTTTGGGTTGATTTCAATCAAAATGTCTACTCTCTAGCCATGAACTATACTAGTTATATTTTGGTTAAATTTTGTGTTTAAAATTGATCAAAAGCAAGTATTAAGCTATTTAAATATAAAATTGGGTACTTTAACTGTGGGTCGTACAATAAAACTCCAAACAGTTGATATAGATACCAGATACAATGGTTTTTAACTAAAAGAACTTATCCAACTTTCTCGATAGATCAGGCAAGATGTGACCACAAATTGATCCTCATACCGTTATATTTTGGAGATCATAATTTAGTAGTATTTGTTTTTATGCCTATTATTATTTCGGTAACATAATAACTTCCTTTTTGTAGTTCACACTCATCAAACAACTTGTGAAACAAAAGTTAGTACTTTTACTATAAATAAAAAACTGTCACAAAATACATTCCGAAATAAAATGATTCATGTTTCTTTTCACTACTATGGTGAAATAAAATTTTATTTTTATAACCGTCACAAGAATCATTGAGCAGCATAAAGAGAAAATAATTTTACTTAAGAAAAACCTCAATATGTTTAGTTAGATCTAACTTGTATACAAGATTTTCCGATCAGATGTCTAATAGGATTAAACTTAACATAGAATCAATACAAATCCATTTTATGTAATCCATGTGTATTCTACCTCTAGTTTGTCTATTTCATTATTTGTGTGTTTTTATGTATATCATTTTGTTAAACTTCATTTTAATTATATTGGTTAAGTGTAAGAAAAGTAGGTGCCTTAACTTCGCCATTAAAGTCGATTATTATTATTATTGTAAAGAAATATAAATTAAATGGCTCTAGAAATTATAATTAATAATATAAAGTAAATAAAGATCCTTCCCAAATAATATATATATAACTAAGGTATACATATTATATATTTAAAATCAAGTCAAGAATACCAATCACAATTATTTGTCTGCAACAAGATAAAGGAATTCGATTTTTTTACTAATATTTTGTCAAATATATGTTTATTTTCAGAGCTTTCATGTCAAATAAATCTATTAAATCTAAACACACACGCACCACATGTATTACACCAAAACTATACGTAAAATAATAAAGTAGGTCCTTTATTCACATTCAAATTCTTCCCAGTCGTGGATATTTATAATTTTGGCATTGCCATTAGCATGTCATTTTCTGGAACAAAGGAGAAACACACACAGCCTATAGACAAAAAAAAAAGTACGTCATTGTTCACGCTACACTGGGTTATTTCTGTTTACATCAAAATGTATCTCCCTTTTTGTTCACAAGTAGTTTTTACATTAATGATTTTATCAACTTCCAGTGGCAAATAAATCTTAGCCATGGAATGAAGTAGAGACAAACTACACGTAAGCAGTCTAATAGGAAACCATATTGGAGGAATCTTGTTCAGATCAAGTTGGTACGACGTGTAACGATGAGTTGGAAGCTGGAAACAGCGTAATTTCTTATGATTTCCCCATTTGTAATGTATGCTTTCTAGTTATTAGGGACTATTGGCACATGGTATCCACTGAAATATTTTCTATCGTTGACTACATTTCATCCATATTTTCCTGAAAAGATTTCCCCTTGAAAGGGCGTCAAATAATTACAAACCCAGTTATTCAGTCTGTAATTGTGTTGTAAATTTTTCCTGTACCAGCATATTTACGCTAGTGGGGCAAGGATGAAGAAGGTAGAATTTATATGAAATGTACCCATGCCTGCCCGGAAGGAGAGTGGCAAATAATTTATAAACACTCGGTACGTTAGGTCAGGATTTTAAACTCGACCTCTCCCTTACCAGTCATCCATAATAGACGAGTTTCATACCTTTGTTCACGTGCTTTCTATTTTTCTATCCAAAAATTATAGCTATGTTTTAGATTGGTACAGATAATTTTGAACTACATACATCCTTGTCTTCAACAACATCCAGACACCGAATAATAGATGCTCTTTTATTCTAAAAACGTTCAATGTTTCTCTTTTTCACACATTTGTCTACAAAATTTAGCCACCTCTCACATAGCCTACCCTTCCTTTTGATAAACACACACTCTACCATTATATATTTACTTCGTCACTCGATCCACAGTCATTCCTTCAACATGCCCAGTTATGTGGAAATACTTAAATCTCATTGAAATAAATTTTAAGTCTATATTTCAAGAACTGGATACTGTGTCGATAAATAGCCCATAGAAGCATAATAATTGCATATAAAGATTATTTTAGACTTTTTTACACATAAATTAGTTTTATTTTTGATTGTATAGTATCGCTTTATTTTAAACGTTAAATTTGGGTAAACTAAACACCTGAGATACTAAAATAATAGAGACATAGGAATTCATCCGAAAAGAGTGCACATTTTTCTTTGAATAAGTAAAACCCCAGATGACCTGACAGGTGGTTGAACTCAACTCCCCAGTTCAGACTAAATAACGCTTACATGCACCCTTACCGTATTTGTGTTTTTCCTAGTCCATGAAATCTAGGTGTTTATGGATTTTATATAAATGTAAAAGAAAATTAAAAAACAATATTGCTTTTGATGTGGTCGGAAAGTAATAAAGCTGAATATGAATAATAGACGTTCGCGCCGCACGGCCCTTGAAGATTAAATATTGTATCTGTTTGCTCCTTTGTAAAAACTTTTATTTCATTTACATCGATTGTGAATAGCCTACGATGAGGTAAGGGAGAAATAGGTGGGGATGAAATATTTGTTGTTTTTAAAAATAGTTTGCTAATGTAGTTTTTATTTTTCTATAGTATAAATGATTATTCACTGAATTGACATACTTAATACCTCATACTTATCCTTGAAACTAATAAGTTAATACAGGTAGTGAAAAAGACCATAGGGACAAGTTAAATATTTAAAAAGATTCAAAGATTCAGAGCTTTTAGAGTCAACATCCTAAATAAAAAGTATAGCTACATTAAATATCGGTAGGAAATTGTAGATAAGCCTACTGGTTTGTCCTCTAGATTATAAAACTCCTAATTTAAAAAAGTAGATGTAGCTACTTTTAAAGATCTCAGTTTTGATCTGGTATGAATTTTAATAAGCAAATTCTCTAAAGAGACTTTTATGTTCCTCTAGGCTTAAATCTACACACTTAAATAAGTAATTCAAGACAATAAAACCTGTAGAATTATATCTATAAGATGTTTACATGTTTTTCTCCTGAAATCATACTTACATATTTTTACTCAATATGTTATGGTAATGTTAAACTAGTTCTTTACTAAACAAGTGGAAGACTGTCAAATTATAATTTAAATTTAAATTAAACTCCTGAAATCCGACACTGTTCCAAAAAAAAACTTGCTTTATCTCCATCTTAAGTCGAACGACTTTCCAAGCAGGGAGAAGATGAAGAAGAAGGTAGGATGAAGGCAACTATAAAGGCCTCTAGCGCGTAACAAAGACGAGGATGATTTTATTGCGAGCTAGCGACGCCGGCCGACGCCTGACCCTCCCTTCAGCTACTCCGTCTCGACGTCTGTTTGCAAGAAGACGCCGTCCGGATATGTGTGTCAAGAGAAGACTGAGTGATGCCATTGCCAAGCTATTGATGGACACTCCAGTAATGGTGGATGGCCGGGTTTACGGAGGAGACGCAGTAAAAATATTTACTTTAAAGACGACGCCTAAGGCTCAGATAGTTTTTACATGGTGTGGGAGACATTACAAAATATGTTACACACTGACTATCACTTAGTGACTATTTTTAAGATTCATTAATTTAAAAAAATTACATCATTAAAAAATCATAATTTACCTCGGTGGTCGCATGTTCTAAGGCGTCACTCTCATGTTAGACTAGACTTCCGATGGCAGGAAGATTGGTGTTAAAATACCAGTCGAGTGTACAGAGGGTGGTTTTTTAAAATGGTTTATCATTCTCCCTCCATTTAAATGCAGGTACACTTACTCAAAATTCAACTTTCCTCATCCCTAACTAATTAACGTTACTAGCACATATGCGTACAACCTGAACGGGTGTGGGAACGCGATGCTAAAATAAAAATATATAGCTATTTTTTAAATACCACAATTTAGTTTATTTAAAGCGCCCATCACACATTAATCAAATTGTAGAAACCAATAATATCATAAACATAATTTTAATTAAAATAATGATTGGATAAATAATTTTGAAACGTAGGAAGGAGAAAAAAATTATCCACGCAATAATAGAAATAACTTATTGATAGTTAAAGCTGAATAATAATAATAATAATAATTATTATTAAAACAAATTTATTTACAATAAAAAATGCTGTAATATAGAATTAATTTACAATAATAATTATTGTTTTGAAACATTATGCAAAGTGTAAAATGATCATAAAATGATTTTAAAAAAGCCAGAAATACAGCTCAATCCAATTGTTTTGAGTCTTTGCATTGCTCCTTGTTGCCCGCCAGGGTTACCCGCTAGTAAATGTACCTGCATCCTCTGGAAGGAAGAGTGGGAGACCATCAAGGATAACCACCCTCAGTAAGCCCATCCGAGATTCGAACATCAGCCTTCCCGTGAGCAGCGATTCAATCTAATGCAAGAGTGACACCCTACCCAATGTGCCCACTGATGGGAATTAATATTGTTACTCAATACTATAATTATTTTTTTAGCACCGCGTCTTACTACCCGTTCAGGTTATACGCTAATATACTGATTAAACTAAATGTTTGTGGATTAGAAAGGCTTAATTTAAAGTAAATGCACCCGCATTTGCGTGGAGGGAGACTGGAAAGCCACTTAGGGAAAACCACCCTAAGTGAACCCAACCAGTATCAAACCCCGATCTCCCCGTCTTTGGCGGTCTAGTCCAACATGAGATAGGTGCGTTAGACCACGCAGCCACCGAAGTCGGTAGCCTAATATTGAATCAATCTACTTTTGTTATAACTGTCCATTTCCAGTAGAAACTGCCTTTCTGATAATATATTTCTCAATTTACGATAGCATTTTGCCTAACATTACTTTCCTTTACAATCCATATTTTGTATTATTTGTTTAATATTTTCACAGGTCCATCTTATAATTATGAATATATATATATATATATATATATATATAATATATATATATATATATATATATAATACTTTTATCTTTTCCTTGTGGTATATTCTAATCACATTTTCTAATTAATTTATTATATTGCCCTTTCTCTCTTTAAAAATCTGTCGACATAATTAAAGATTTAGTTCACTGATCAAATCCATTTGTTATTATATTTATTCAACCTCTGGGGTCAAATCAAGGTTATCTAAAGATTAGAAATGTATATAAGCTTCCTGACCTCTGGTCCTTACATATGGGTTGATATCCTATAACAAATAATTGTATTATGTGTAGGATGATCTTGTATATTGAAAATAAAAAATCACTTAAGCTTGAATCGATTGTTCAAAATTGTGTTACCTTGTTTTCAACTTGCATGTTCAAACTAGAGCCCAATTTTCCCAAGAATGGACATATCTAACAACTTGAAAAAGATACAAGTTCAACTTAATGGTTTTCATTCGATATGATCTAACGCTGTACATTTTTATAGATAAGATATTTAATTATTAAATAACACTAATAAGATAGTAAAATTAATGTTTTCAATGTTGGAATAAAAAGTCTTCCGAAAGAAGCTGTAAATGTTCAATCGTAAAAAAATCAAGTTTTTTTTTTTCAGGGCTCAGACTAAATGATCAAATTAAGTCTAAATGTTGCGGTAATTATGACGGTTGTAGATAAAGAGAGAGGGAGATGATGATGTTTGTACTTTGTAGAGGGACTGACAATTTGTCGGGTGGGCGGTATCGATCGAAACCAGAGGTCCTTCGCAAACGGCTCAACGTCATACTTCACCTGTCAACAACAAAACCGCCGGTGTAATAAGGGCCGATGGCTATCGAACCGAGTGGCGAGTCTGTGGCACGAGAGGAGAACAGATAACCCTCCCTCATCCCCTCCCTAAAATCTCTTTGAGTTGGACGAGGGGAGAGAGGGATTTAAACTATATGAATATTTCATGTGTCACGGCCAAGGGCGAGGTATATTGCCCAAGTTGTGCAAGTTTAAACTTGGATACGTTGTTTGGGTCTCTTCATTCTGGTCCCTTTTGGAATCGAAAGAAGAGGTTAAGGGTACGAGTGAAGTTTATCTTTTTCACAAATTTTTAAGATTCCTGTTGACAAGCTATAGTCATATACTTTAAACCAGGAATTTTTTAGCTAACGAATTGAATAACAAAGTCTCGGGAAACAAAATGAGATACATTTTGAATAATTGTATATAAACACATCTGGATAAAGGATGTAAAACAAGAGAGGGACTTCAAACCCGTTTAAGAATTATTTTAATATTTTTAGTAGTTTTATGCCTTTCTTACATTGAACAAATGGTTCGGAGCACAGCAAAGAGTATCTCGCTCCTTTATATAAGTTATACTTATAGCTTGTAAGCTATGTGAAACAAAATATATATTGTTGTAGACCTACAATAGAAAAAAGAGTATCACATTCTACAAAGAAACATAAACTAACAAAAACATAACAACCATTTTCCCCAAAAAATATATTGACCAACACATCAACTTTTGATTTTATGAAAATGTATTTCAAATAAAGTTTATATTTAATTGTATGGCCTACTAAAACTTTTAAATGATAAGTTATTTAATAACTCAAATAGTTTCGGATGTATTAACAACATTGTAAATATCTGCTTATGTAAATTACCTTTTAAGATTTTCCCGGAAAAATGAGATGTTACATTTTGTTTATAATGTTAGTCAGTGCCTACAAATACAAATTTTAGCTAAAATCATTTTATCGTATTTTAAGAAAATGTTTTTTCTACCCACTTTATTTTAGGGTTGGATATTTAATTCTGAAATTCCTCGTAAGCCTTATGAAAACAATAGCTACCAAGTCTTAGCTATATCGGTTAAATTGTTTCACCTCTGGAACGAGATACAGCTCCCCAGACAGAAACACACACAAATCGCATCACATAAAAACCTTTTTTAGGGTTCAGTGGATCATGAAACTTTAATATCTTTTTTTTTTTTTGACGATCACAATATTTTCTCAACCCGAGGTGTCACGAGCAAATAAAAATGAATATTTCTGAAGAACTGAAATAATGTAACTTTGAAAGTGATCAGAAGATGGAAGTGTAAAGAGTGTATGAAACAGTGAAGAGTTTTTTTTTATCAAGGTTTGATAACCTTTATTTCAGGTTGAGTTCCTTTCCTATCACTTATATTAGATTATTAAACAGTGCTAACTCACAGTTTTCATATAACTCTGGATGAACTCTTAAAACTATTATTTTCTCAGCAAATCTTAGGTCACATTCCGAACTATGTCTCTAAAGATCCTAAAAGAATACAATTTATTAGTTTATAAATACAATGCACCAACATTGTTTTGAAAATGTTATCAAATGAAACGCACTTGTGAATTCCTACAGCCCCTGTCGCTATCGAGGTTATGCTAGCATCTATTCGCTCAGTACAAAAGGTCAATCTACATATAAAGGTTAGTCTAAAACTAGCTGATCACACGCAGTAGGGTACAAGACGGTACCAATAATAGTAAAACCTTATAACGATAAGAATTACTATAACTATTAATATCAAACATTAAAAATAAATAAAATAGGATGTGAAAAGGGTAGACTTATAATAAAATAAGTGTTTTATTTAGTAAGAAAATTGTCATCCCAATTGAAAATTCCGATATTTTAAATATTTAACGCCTCTGCGAAATGATATGTTATAAATAATGGACAAATTAGGTATTTAAATTATGTATAAACTCAATGTGGTCAGCCCCCAGGAAAGTTATACCAACCAAGTGGCCGCCATTTGTTGGGGAAGACAGTGATAACAGTTGCGGATAGACGGTGTCATGTGGTCAGCATATCGAACCCTCCAGCGATTAACTGTTTTATAGACCTGAGCCGCAAAGTCTATACATTAATTTATACCATTTTAAATTACCAACGTTTATATTTTAAATGCAAACAAATTATTTAGCAGGAATTTTATGTTACCTGTTTTCATTGGCAGCATGGTCTGATGCGTCACCCTCACAATAGACTAGACTGCCGATCACAGTGAGATTGGGGCTCTAATCCCGGTCAAGTGTTCTGGGGGTGGTTTTCATAAATGGTTTTCCACTCTTCCTTCACGTGAATATAGGTACACTTCTTCTAAATTCAACCTTCCACATCCTCAACTCATTAGTGTAACTAGTACAGTCATATGCATATTACCTAAATATGTAGTAAGACATGGTGCTAAAATGAAAATTTCAATTTATTTAATATTCGGTCAATCCTCCTGGATCACTCCAATATTTAATTGGCCATCGTAAAAATGCCTCATTAACATTTTGATAGCATGAGAGAGCTAAAGGTATAATATTTATCTATTGCCTATCCCTTCTAAGGTTTAACAAATAGAAACATGTCCGCAGACCGATGGAATCAAATTAAACTTTTATGGGGTCAGGATATCACTTCACTATGATCAGGATTCTCAGGGTGATAGTATATTAATGTAACGTTAATTTTCAGATTTCAGATCTTCTCTCAAAAGATCAAGGACACAAATGACTCTTCACTTCCAACTCCGTATAAAACATTAGCAGAATAATCCCAATATGGCTACCTTTATTTTTCTGCCATGTCTTACTCTTTGTTCGGGCTATAATTATTATAATAATGCTCATGGTAAAGGGATGATGAAGATACAATTATAGGAAATGTGCCCACATTTTCTCTTAGAGGAAGTAGAAACTTATTTTTTCAAACCATTTTATTTGGTATTGATTCAAACCCTGACCTACCTATCATAAAAAAAACCGTACAATATCAGCATGAAATGTAACCTATGTTTCCACCGATGTGGCTGATACAAGTACTATAGAAAAAAGTAGCTAACCAATACAATTTTGTCGCTGACCATACAAATCAATGACCTCTCTTTTGTGACTGAGAGTGACAAAGCTTTCAATCTTGTTAGAAAATAAAATAGAAACCAGACGAATGCTGTAAAACGTATACCACACGAAAAAAAACTTGACCCCATTTTCACAACACTATTATGTATTTTTGTAAAAATGTTATTTACAATAAAATTTAATTAAACATCCTTGTCATAAGGAAAAAAGTTTTCATTGAATTTTATAGTCAATAAAAAAGGTAAAACTCTCTGTGAGAGTTTTCATAGAATTTGTGATGTTTAATCTATCTGGAAACATTAAACACACACAATTTCAAAAGCCCCAAATAAATGGAAACGAACTCTGAATGCTGAATTAAGCAACACAAATAATTTTAGATAATATAATCAAGTTGTACCTATTATATATTCATTATTTGTGAATACGGGAAGATAAACTTAGACCAAACGGCCAAACATATTCTTTTTTAAACAATTTTTGTCTTATTTTATTTAGTGGAATTGCAAGATTTTGTATGAGTGGGGTTTATACAATGGTTACATTTTAGGCCTTAATAATAAATTATTAAAAATTCAAATTGTTAGATTATTGATACCTATCTTATACTTGATAAAAAGGTTATAGTTTACCAGAAATAACCGATCCTATCATTATTTGAAGTTGTAAGCAGACGGCTCACCTTCCAATCAACTTCGTACTAACCGCTTCAGAGCTGCATGGTCTAAGACGCTACTATCATAATAGTCTGGATGCTGATGACGTGTAGATCCGGGTTCGATTCCATTTGGGTGCACCGAGTGTGTTTGCTCCTAAAAGGTGTTGCACACATAGACTATCAAATACGGGTGCACTTCCTTTAAATTCAACATTTATCATCCCTAACACATTAAAGTAATTAGTACATAGCGCTTAAGCTGAAAGGGTTGTAAGACGAAGTGCTAAAAAAAATTCGTATCATCTAGGTTATTATTTGTTTTAAGTAACCTTATTATTTCAATGATAAGTGTACATTAGTTTAGGGAAATACATTTTTAACTTTGAAAAGTATAAATATATATTTTTGATTTATTCCTACTTCCTATTGTATTCACATAAACTTACCAATTAAATTGAATCTATTAAACTTCATGAAACACATTTAAATTTGAAAAAAATTATCTCATTTATTGATATCCGTATAAAATAAAATAATTCAATTTTATTATAGGTTAAATTATTTGTTAGCCTATACATAGATACAATAATATAAGTTTTGCAATGTTTAAATTGTATTGATCTTTTTATTCAGCAATGAAGGGTTTTTAATTAATTTGATTTGGCACCTCTATGTAATATATATAATATATGTGTTTTTGTAAATGTGCATAAAAGTTGTTATCAACGGAATAGGATGAAAAAAATATTACTTAGGAAAAAGCTTTGATGTTCATCTGTATAAAATTTGACCTCGTTATGGGATAAAACAATTGGTGCATCTAATCAACGTTTAATCCGATTTTCCTAAGTCAAAGTAAAGTACGCTTTCTTACACTTCCCCTCCGATTTAGTTATAATTTAAGGGGTGTATCTCGTGAGGGTTGAAACAAATACCTAATGGAAGGGAGGGGTACAGGGATAAAAAGGGCCTGCAAGTGGGTGAATGAGCGGGAGGGCAGAGAGGGTGTGGCTGTGACAAGCTGTGTGACGTCACAGGCAAGATGCGGGACCGCAAACATCCGACATCCGGGCACGACGCTGCCAGATTCTCTCCCTTCCAACATGGCAGTACCGCCAGCTCAAACCTTTTCGCGCCCTTGGGGACGCTCCACCCTTGCAACCAACAGCCTCTGCACTTAACCAACCCCTTCGCTTTCCTCCTCTCCAACACCCCATCCTGAGCAAGAACTCTTCAAAGAGAAAGATCTTGGAAGTGGTGAGACGGGGCGCTTAAATTGAATGGCGCTTTGTTTGAGGGTAAGCACAGCAAATCTTATTTCCGTATTTCTTGTGGAATGATGATTTGGTTTAGAGATCATTGAAGAACTTGGTAATCTTTGATCTTTTGAAATCTTATAGACTAATCCAAAACTAGGTATGTTAACTTTGGCCTTTTATGACAGTTGAAAATTTACCTAAAACATATTTTGATATTTATTCGTCTCACTCTGACAAGCAAAATGGATTTACCCTATTTGTGAAATTGTATAAATATTTTACTCCTTTTTTGTTATTTATAAACTGGTAAAAAAAGTTAAATTTACCTTGAAACAACTACACCTATTGTTTTAGTTGAATTTTAATATTTACTAGAGAATCCACGTGTTCAATTTATAGCTTTAGCTACCAATTAAACTATTTCTAGGGAGAACTACTAATTAATCATTGTATTTTATTATGGTCAAGCGGTATATGGGATAGACACAAAGGCACTTAAATTTTGTTGACGAAGAGAATGCGATTTGAGTTTCAGCATATTTCTCTAGGTGTGTTTTTTAAGTGCGATTTTTACAGCAGATTTTTCATTTTCTCTTCCAGCAAGTGATATATTACATTTCTCTAAGCCAACCTCCTCATCTTTAATCCTTAGGCAAAGTCATTATTAGCCATTAGGTCCAATATATTGATATATTATATGGTATAAACATAAAAAATACAAATTTTCTTCAGTAGATACATTCCCAGTCAGTTCCTAAAGCACACGTTAAATATTCCAAAAAGTGAGAAATAAAAAAGTTAAAAAGTAAGTGAATCATTACTAAAAGAGACGTGGCGCTTGTGCTTTGTTATCGGGGTCAGCAATAATTGAAGGGACTGCAGGGCCTACTAATAGATTAACTACCCCCTTCCCTACCCTTCCTATACATTTGACAAACCACCAAAAAAATGATGCAGTGAATAAATTTGTAATTGTGTGTAATGACATTAAATTGAACGTTTTATACTTAAACGAAGGAAACAATGTTCTAGTACATTCCCGTCTAGTGAATCAAGATTTTTACCGGCCCAATATAACCAGCTGGGATCCAATACCCGTCCTCCAAAGACCAAATAACGAATAACAGCCCCTCCATCAACGTTGCCGATTATACACAATCATCGATCAGACTATGAGCTAATTTCATGAGAACTATAGAATCTAGCAAATATTGAATTCGATACTAATAATCTCAACAGCAAATAACTGTGGATTTAATTGAATAGAAGAGGAATTAAAAACTTTATTAACATAAATTGTACTCAAATTCACATTGTAGGAAGAGAAAAAAAAAAAAAAACATGAAGAATTTTTTTTTGTTTTTTTGCACTAAGTTAAGTTTGAACCCCATTTTCTTTGTTCAAAGCTAGATCCACTATATTTGAGGCCAAATGTATTAGACTTCACCAAGTGATAAACGTGTCTTTAAGCAAATATTTATTTAACAAAACAACAATTACGTATACATATAGGTTTAATGTTGGGTTTTAAATGTTGCCGTTTTCCTTAGAGTCTACACTTTGGAAATGACGTATTATGTTAATCAAGAGGATTTTCACGCCTTGGGCCAATAAACATTGCGATGTATATTTGAGATTGCACTAAATATTGACGTACAGGAAGATGGAAATAAGTTCATCGTACTGTAGATAATGTATACATAGCCCGGTGACCTTTTCCTCCCTGTAAATCCGATACTAGAACACCTCTATTTCCGGGAAGTTGACCTCAAGTCTTACCGGAAGCCGTATTACGGCAACGTATAGTGTGTCTCATCTTAACCTTTCCCTTCAAAATTTACAAAACTCTTCTACATTTCTGCCAATGAAACTCACTATTGGTGTGTTTCTAGGGTGTAGAGACATTTTTAAAACTGATACTGTAATATTATGATCCCCGCTTTCTCCCTTCACTTTCCTAATCACCTAGGACTATATTCGATCAATCGTAATGAAGCTTAAATCGAGAGAGCTTTGCTAATGTTGACAATGAGTTGTGTTTCTCATCTTACCACCCATTCTAAAGCTCCTACTTCCAACAATTTCTTGGCATTGCATTGCATTTCCGGAGCGTAACATTATTTTCTTTAGATGAGATGATACATTAAGTCGTCTATTCTAATAAGAAAAACTGCAGCAAAATATTATGACTGTTACGAAAAAAAAATTGTTTCTTCAAATCAATTTTGGTAAAATAATATTCCTCTTAAAAGTAATTATATGGACAGGCAAGGCCTGTTCACCCACATACTCATATGAGTCACCACTTTAACTTAAAAATAAAAAGTATTATTGATTTAATATTAATAGGTCATATTAAATAATAATTATGATTTCCTTAATTTATCTGGTAAAGTTAAGGCCTTAAACTTTTCTTCCACTGACAAGAAATTAAATACAAAAGCAATTACAATGATTGTTAACATTTTAAAATCATGCCCATAGTAAAATTTAGAACTCAAGAAAAGAAGTAGGGTAGTAAGAGCGGTGCTAATATAATAAAAGAAAGTAGGACATTTAGATACATATTCCTCCCAAACATTTAAATCTTAAATGATTTCAAATATTCACTCTAGTTAATTTGAGCTGATATATTGAGTGACTGCACCCTCAGAGAAAATTCTGAATGCCAGATGACATATATAATAGAAATAATTTGAAGACATACATGGTTGTTTGCCAAAGACGCTTGTGATCAAAAACTATCTGTTCATTTTACACGCCTATCATCGCTCGCGTGAAAATATTCGCTTCCCTTGACAGACAAAAGGTGGATAGATTCCGGCCGCTTCTGACCTCAAAAATCGCCATTCAACAGATGGCCATTTCCTTACGGTTGCATGGCAGGTTATCATTAGCAGAATTCAAGCGTGGCACAAACCAATTCCCACCAACACTTACCATAATTTTAAAACTCTCTCTCTTAAATCTGACTCGACTACCCCTCATTTCAAAACATTATCCAGACAACTTTGGCCAAACTGCTACAAATGGAGAAATTTTATTTTCTCTAATTATAGGTTTTTGTGGTCATTTGCTTTAGGACTGGTTTGTTTCTTGGTTCTTGAATAGCAATTAAATGAGCAGACTCAAACTGACGAAAAAGAGATTTTTTTAATAATTAACTCTTTTTATAGTAATACACAATTAAGAGTAATATAATTGAAGTTATTCTATGATTAATATACTGATTAAAACCAAAGTCTTGAATCTACTTAAACAACACTATTTTTAAGGCCTTGGCCGAAAAAAATCCTCTTTTATGAATAAGAATTGAAAATTAAGTCACTCTTATGTTTGTTTTAGTTATTAGCTATTAATTTTGATAAATATTATAAATGTTTAATTCATCTCAATGTTTATACTGAAATTAATTTAACAAACAATTTATAACACTGTCTAAATATGTTTTCCTTTAAAAACTCACCAAATAAACATGAGAAAGTATAGAGAAAGCTTCTTATATCCATATATTGCTTATCATAAATTAAATAAATATCTAAATTGGATAATATATTATTACTCATAATAAATAAAGCACATGCACAATAGAATGCCCAAAGATACTTTATTTATTGAAGCACAATTTAAACTAATCTTAAATATGAAGTATAGAGGGGATTATTTAATAAAATCAAAAAATTAAACCCTTTCGTCCTTGTAATAATTTGTCTAGAATAACACTTCCTAGATGGTATATAGTATAAAGATATTTCTTGGGGAACTAGTCCTATCTTATAAAAAAGTTTAGGATATTATCCTTTATAAAGGAATAGAATTTACCCATAATCACTAAATCAATTTCATTCAGAGTGTATTTATTTTTAACTATTAATATAAATTAAAATTTTAGCACCACGTTTTACTACTCATTCGGGTTAAACGCCTATGTACTAATTACATTAATGAGTTAGGGATTTGGAAGGCTTAATTTAGAGGAAATACACCTGCATTTGCGTAGAGGAAGAGTGGAAAATCATTTAAGAAAACTACCCTCAGTGTACCCGACTGGGATCGAACCCCGATCTCCTCGTCTTCAGCAGCCTAGTCCAACACGAGAGTAGCGAGTTAGACCACGTGGCCACCGAGGCGTGTAATCAATAATATAATTAGCCTTAACTTTATTAGTTATTAATAGCCTTTAATTTCGAAAGTCATATATTGATACAAATATATATATATTATATATCGTTATTAAAAAATAGCTAAATTCAGCTATAGCTTCTAAGCAATAGACTTGTTTACAGATAAAAGTTTTTTAAAAATATCACTTTTAAAAAATTATAAACTTTATCAAAATAACCTTGTATTTGAAAGATATGTTTCAATTAATGTTTCCTAATCACAAAACTCTATTTATATTCGTTGCATGTGTGAGTAATTTAACAAAAATACCTCTCTTCGATAAATAATGTAATGCACACCCTTCCACTTTCCACTTTTTTTTTTTCATTAGTCAAACATTAATGTTAACTTCTTGAAATAACCTAATGTGCACTGGATTTTTGAGTCCATAAAAAGATACAAAATATGGACACCATGTTTATTCGAATGGAGCTATTTCCAATTGGTTGGGTATGAGAGCTGAGAGCTCTATAGCGAATGTTTCTAAAAGGCTACGTGTCTGGTATGTATGTTGAACGGGTGAAGAGGGGGGTGGCTTAGTGAGAGAGGAGTCTCGGCAACAGGGGGGGGGTTAAAAGGGGAGGGGGAATGAGTGAAATAGGAGGTGATTGCTATCACTGCGGGTAGAAACTCCGGTTGGGGGATAGGGAAAGGGGGAGGCAACTGTTTGGCTTTTTAGCAAACGAGCAATTCATCAAAGCCGGGCAAATACAAGTGAATGGTACCCCCTCACCTTCCCTTGACACCCCCTTAACCCCAACCTACCCTCTCCCATCCTACCGATTCTACACCCTACCCCGTTTAGTCCAAGTAAACATACATAAAACTCTAAACAAGAGAGAGACAGTAAACATACACGTAAATTTTAGACTGCGGCGTGCAAGGCTCGGCCTGGCGTGTTTTCATATAAGGGACTTTTCACATAAACTAAAACCGAACATAAATTATCATGTCTACCTGACCCACCTTTAGTCAAAGGAGATAATTGGAATATTTATTTTAAAAATATAAGCTTCAAGTAATAATATGTTAAGGAAACAGTATTGCTATTTATATAATTAAATAAAACACTGGTATCTTTCAAAAGTAAATGACCGAGCGTGACGATTTCTTGTTTTAGCTCAACCGTTTAGTTTTCTTTTTCTCTCTATCTATTTATTGAGTGACTACTGCCAAATACGTGGACCCATTCTAGAGAGAATTTGATGAGGACAGTTTTTGAAACAACGTCGTATTTTTTTTTTAAATATATTTTCTTATTTCGACATCTATTGCGAGGCTGACTTTAAGTGAGCGAGTTAAGGTGTTGAAAAAATAATCGTGGAGACGTCTTGATTGGCCTCTTTCCAGTTATAGTAACGCAGCCTTAGTTGAAATTTTCTTTAGCCGCAAAAGTGTTGATGGTGATGTTAAGTAACATGATGCTCGTGCATATAACACATGCGATCAGTTCTAGCCGCAGCCAGTTGAGTGTAACCTCACGTACAACATGTCAGAATATGTTTTATGACTGGTTGGGGTTGAACGCCTGGAATAGGGAGGGAGAGAGTTGGTTGTTGGTGGGGAATGAGTAATGACACAACTGTGACTCTTGTTTACAACGCAAGTAGGACATGTTTAAAATGAAATACATAAAAAAAAGGTGTGTAGGGGTTTATTTGTGTGTTATTTTTACTACCTTTTTAAGTTTATTCTTTCCTCTCCTATCTTGATTGGAAATAAGAGAGTTTGATTCCTTGTGACGGCGAATTTTTTTTTATGTTGAAATAGATTTATGATATTTCTTATATTCACATACTTTATTTCTCTTAAGGTTTTCCTCTTCACAAATAAATTTAAAAAATATTTTATTCACCGTTTCAACATAAACACATTGAACAGACTATTGATACTAATTTCAAATCACTAACATAATATTATTTTAAATAAAATTCTACTAATAACGTAAAATTGAGTAGGTATTATAATTTTAAGTATCCTTTTTATCATGGGTATTTAACGTGAATCTTCTAAAAAAACTTTTTACTAAACATAAAAAGATCTCTAAACTATCTTATGTAATTCTAGAAAATAGACCATAATCAGTCTCCTGGCCATCAATTTATCACTGTAAAAGGGCAAACCCTAATTTCACCAAAGCTAGTTTTCTTTGTCGTGTCGAGGATCGATCCTGATACCTTGGTTAATCAAGCTAAGGCATTTACTTAGTTATTTTAGTCAGGGCATTAGGAACTCTGAAGCTTCCACAACTTGAAGTTGAAATTGCCACAGTTACCAAAATACGTTCACCTATCCCTACCTTGAGCTAATTCTATACATTCTATCTCATTACACTATCTCTTTCAGGTATATTCTATTGTTACCCACCCATCTGCGTCTAGGTTTACCACTCTTCTCATTGGGTTTACCAGTCAATACGCTGAACATGGTTCTAGAATCTCCCTTCACGTTGCATGTCATGTCCATCATTATATAAGAGACTTGATTATCATAACAATGTCTTGTTATGAGTACAGGTTGTGTAACCCATCAATATGTGACCTCCTCCACGCCCCAGTAGTCTCATACCTTTTTGAACCAAATATATTCCCAAGCACCTTGTTTTAAAACACCGTAAATACACCTTTTTTTTCTGTCATAGAAGTGTCATAGAAGGTAAGAGACCACGTTTCAAAACACACACACACACATAATAAAAACTGGTAGAATTATTGTTTTGTATATTCTGAGTTTTACATTCCTAAACAGCAGACGAGAAGTTAGCAGCTTACAGAAACGAGTAATAATATTTATTTCCCAATTTTTTCTTCTAATTTCGTTGACCTCAGTGTCTTGGGGTAAAGTACTCGACTCAGAACCTGATGTTCTTGGGTTCTAACCTAGCTGGTCGATATATTTTTCTTGAGCAATAAAAATTCGTAATACAACTTTCTTCTTCGGGGAAGTAAAGGGGGTGGTCCCATGTCAATTTTGCCATGTAAAAGATCCTTTTAAGGTATATAAAATATCTTTCCCGCCAAATTGGCAGGTCCTAATTTCCACTCTATCGCGCTACAGATTGTTATAATATTGTCTGGAACTTCTACATAAAAGACGTTTTAATGTCGGGTTACACACCTGATAAAGACCTTACAAAACCTTTTCCCCCAAATGTATAAACAAAGAAATGGTCCTATCCCTTACTTATAATTGGTTCATTCACTTTGTATTTTAAAATAGAGGCAGCATTTCCGTCAGAATGTCATAAAAAAATGTATCACCCATTTGTAAGTATGCTCGGGCAGTTGATTGGGATTGGTGTTGCTATCTGGGCTATAAATATGGCACTTATAAGAAACGGTGTTTATTAAGTAATAAACTGAAATGGCGACTTAGTGTATGGGAACTAGGAGTTGTCGAGGGTGGGGAATGGGTTTACAGTCTGAATGAGGGGAAGTAAAGTAAGGCAGGAGGGATGTGCAAACGTTGAAATAGTGTGTAGCCTAATAGTTGTACCAACATAGCGATCTGAACGATCCCAGTTCTAAAAATGCAGGCGCACATAAATAAGAGGTAGACTTACATTAGCCCCAAATAAACAAATATATATATATATATATATATATATATATATATATATTTCATGAATTGGAAGGTTCCAAGAAATTTACTTTGGTCTGGTTTGCTAGAAATAACTATTGATTTTTCTTCAGTCAAAAATTGACAATTAAAATAGATTTACAAATACATTAATTGGAAACTTCTGAAGCTAACAGAGATGGTAAAGTCGAAGTCTGAAGGCCCTTTTTTAAGGACTGGCATTTAATCGACGTTGGTTCCAGTATTTGCAGGTCATCATCCTCAAAATGTTCAATTTTAGCGGTTAAAGAAGCTGCTAATAGACATTACTGACGCTTGATCATACACATAAAACAAATTAATAATAATGATTGATATAATAGCCAAGCACTTTATATTTGGTATTTATGGTTATAGCCTCATCTAAATAGCTTATTCTTTAAATTTAGAAATGACTCATAGACACGGAACTCGAACCCGGGAACTATAGTTTATAAAGCCAATGCTTTAACCACTGGCCATAGAGAGTGTGAAGAATGACCCTGGGCACGGTAAGACTCTAGGATGGATCAGTGGCTACAGCATTGGTGTACTAAGCAAAAAGTACTATGTTCAAATCCCGCGTCCATGTGTCATTTTTAAATTTAAATAATAAGATATTTAGATGCAGCTATAACCGTAAATAACAAATATAACAACCTAGCTATTTAATCAATCATAATCTGCGTATTTGTACAGTTGTATTTGTGCCATTTGGCTGCACAAAGCCCTCCCGAGTCGAAGGTAGTTGTGTTGTCTGATAGCTCGTGATCTTAATTGATCACTCAGATAAAACTACCAATTTCCACACGTCCATCACAGATAATGCCTTAAAATATGAGTGAAGAATTACCCTGGGTACGGGGTGATTCCTGGCTAGTTCAGTGGAGAAAACATTGAAATTCTGAGCTAAAAGTCCCGGGTTCACTTCCCGTGTCCAGGTGTCATTTTTAAATTTAGAGACACTAATAACAACAATTTGCATTTCGAATAATATAAATTTATTCAATCTCAAAATTCAAATCCAAAGAAAAAATAATTATTGTGTGCTCTAAATGCTCTTTTGTCAAATAATATGTAATCTTTTCAAATGTAATATGTAATCTAAGACTATTAATTTAGACATAATTAACCCAATATTTTATGAGACAATCATCAAGAATCTTTCTGTGAAATGAATTATAAGGCGAATGATTATCCGATTTGTTACATGAAAACAAACAAAACTTGACAAATACTTTTTTCTTTTAACCCCAATAATATAAATAATGCTTTTCACAGAAATAAATCAATGAAAACTACAAAAGTGATAGTAACAAATGACCCTAAACCAAAAAACATTTATTAGAAAAACTTTATTAAATTATAGTAACTCAGACTAACAAATGTGATTTCATTCATAGCTACAAGAGTGTTGAAATGAAACATTTGTCGCAAAACTGTGAATTGTTCATGAAGTCAGGTAAAGGAAATTAAGGCCCGGAAAAAAAAACATTGGGTGGTTGTGGGTTGTATAGGGGAAAATATAAGGGGATCTCTTCCCCCCCCTTTCTCTCCACTACTACAACCGCTCGTTTTTAAAACGGCTAGTTGGGGTGACATGTTTTATGAGTTATGAATATTTCAATACAGCAAGCTTCAAGTCCTAAAAATAAAACAGTTTTTTTTAATTGAACGCCCCACGCTCACCGCTGTCATTGCGGTGTACTGAAAAAAACCTAGAAAAAAGTTACTATCCAGTTTGTTTTTATCTCAACGTACACTATTAAAAATAATATAAAGAAAATACTAATGAGTTTTCGAAGACAATTTTCATATTAATATTAGTGGCCATTCGGGCCAAGGAATAAACTTAATCTTGTCTGGTTTTCCAGTGACGGAAAATTTGGAGATCAAATTCTGGCTGAGTGTATTAAGAGTGTTTTTTCTTAAATAGATTCTAGCTCTCACTCTTCGCGAATGCGGGCACACTTACTCAAGGGAATATGTGTAAATATTCCAACACCCTGGATAGGTAGTAAGACATGACACACACACACACACAAATTATTCCAAGCATGTAAATTACTTTAATATTCAGTTATGTGTTAGAAAGATTCGAATTAGTTACAATACATGTATGGATTAACCCCACTTCGGTGGCCGAATGGTCTAAGGCGCTACTATCGCAACAAACTAGACTACTGATGACGGGAAGATCGGGGTTCGTTCCTAATCGGGTGTACTGAGAGTGGTTTTCTCCTATGGTTTCCAAATATCTCTCCATGCAAATTCGGGTATAATTCCTCTAAATTCAATCTTCCTCATCGTTATCCCTTTAGCGTAATTAGTATATAGGTGTATAACCCTAATTGTTAGTAAAACCCGGTGCTAAAGAGAAAAGTATGGAGTTAATTTTTTTTTTTTAATTCCATGTCAACCAAATATCTTCTCTGCCGGTGAATGATTCCTAAGGTTTCGAGATGCACACTTATTGTGAGGGAAACACTATTCTTTACTTCAAACAGAAAGAGGAAAAAAACTTAATTTTATTTCTTCTGACCCAGTTATTAATACATTTTAAAAATATAATAAGCCATTTAAAATTCCAGCTTGTAAGTACAAATGTTTGTGCGCATGGGCTACTAATTTTGTAATTTCAGACCTTTGCGTGAAATTAAATATAGCGCAATGTTTATGAGAGAAAAACTATTCATCTTTATAATATAAAGCTAAGATATGATTAAAAATATCTTGTATATCTACCTTATTTATTATTATTAGTCATGGGATGTTTGAGAATGTACCTAGTTCAAAGAGAAATAGTACTACATTACTTAAACAATATGAAGTGTTGATTTTAATTTTTACTATATTATCTTAATGTTCCAAGGATACTCCGGTCATAAATGCACAATATTTTTCAAATAGATTAGATAGGCTAAAAGTTTTTACAGCTTAACTAATTTAAATAATTTATGTTAAGTAACATATTAGTACTGGCGTTTCTGAACGTTTCTGAGCGTTTCTGATTTTGGACATTTGTAATTTATAATGATTTAATTGAGTTGTATTAATCATACATCGTCATAATAGGGTTCCAATAATTAATTAATGTATACCCGAATGGTGGTGCTAAAAATAATTTAATTATTTAGGACAAATTTGTATATATAAAAAAGCTGTAGTTTGGAAACTTTGATTTAAATTCGCTACCTAACATCCAGTTTATTGTATCCAGGATGGATTTTGAGGTGGACACGGGTAAATAATAGCATGACTTGACGTATGAATATGTGAAAGTAGATCTAATAACTTATGATCTCACTATTTTTACTTACGATCAACACAATCATGTCCTGGGTTCATTACCTGATAGGATTTGATTTCAAATTAAGTGGAGTATATTTTATACAACACCAAGCAAGAGATATTCTACATGTTAGTTTTGTTAGATACATTTTATATTCTAATTACTATTGTAAATCCCTCATAAATAGCATGCACCACTTCATAGTAACAGTTTCTCATGGCAACTATGATATATATGTTCAATTATTATCTACAACATTTGTGTAGGGAAAAGGGAGGGGGGAAATTGCGTTTGGGGGATTACAATATTATCTTTCTACACGGCGTGATAAATGGTCCCATCCTACTATACATACCTAACAGAACGTAATCCAACATTCCAAAACATATTAATCATCTTATTCGAGGCCTACCAATCTTGAGAATCCAGGCTGCCCCACGGATAACATTTAGGTTGGTAATATTGGGCAGTACATACGTCGCATCGTGGTGTGGTTTTACATATTCAACTTTAAAAAAAACATGGGAATAATATTGAGATCAGTGACTCTAGTAATATTTTTTTTAATATTAATTTTATGATTTGAAAACTATCTATCCGATCCCAACTCTGCTGTTGTCAAATTAGTAATGAATACAACCACAAATTGTTAACTTTTCAGGTTCTAGCCTAATCTATTATCTAATTTATCGGTTAATCAACCGAAAGATGGACTATTAAGGTATAATGGTAGGGACTACTTGTCAAGAGATGTATTTTTGTAGTTTATATAGTAATATTTTTCCTGCTAAATAAATAAAATAGTTTTCCATTAGAAACATGGAATTTACTTTTATTCACATAGTAATCTCAGCCGTTCTTAAATATTTGTCAAGGGTTTCCTAGAATTTGATGTGAAATGTTTTTCCTTAATTTAAAAAGTTTCTCATAAAATGCTAATATGCTGAAAAATAAACTAAGTTTCTACTAGAGCAATATTTGATTTATTTTACAGAACAAAATTTGTAGTATTAAAACCGCAAAAACATTTACATTTTATCGCCTATTCTTCTATACTACCTTAGGTAGATTTCATTTACACATTTATATTTTTAGTGGTAGTTAATAATAGATTATTTAGTAGCTCATTTTCAGAGATATAGTTAGGGTTAATGACTCAAGGCAAATAAAAAAAATTACCACTTTAAATTGTTCTTTAAAATGTGTCTGAATCCTTATATTGGGGTATTGAAACTGGTTATTCAACATAATATCAGTTACAAAATAATAAAAACTAGATACACTTTTATTGTTAAGTAATGAAGCCTATAGGGCCTATTACTGTTAATATTGCTCATGAATTTGGTGTCCATAACACGCGTCTTACCTGGTCTCAACCTAGTTACACCACCGCTGATTTCACTGTTAGACAGTACTGAGAATCATATGTACAAATACAAATTACTGAATTAAATAATAAATTACAGAAAAAGATTGACCAAGTTTTATAATTTGTATTCTAAATATAAGGATATATTTGCAGTCAAGGCTATAAAATAATCTTTGAACTAATAATTTAGCTCAAAAACAAATATTAAAATATATTAGGGACAATCTGGAACCTAGCTAGTATGTAATATTCCAATAATCTACAACCCTAACCACTAGACGTGCGGTGAGTTAAGCAGTTGTTCCGAGCAGTGTGTGTGAAGCGAGAGTGGAATAAAGAATTGATGCAAGTGAGTCAATCAAAGTTTTAACATCCTCAAAGCCCTTACATCAACAGTTGACTCTCTCGAGTCAACCTCTCCCTTATTCCCCGGTCAAATAACCAGTCGCAAGGATATTGTGCGCTCCTGCGTGGCCGCGCGGTCCAAACTTCAGACTTAACTTCTGCTAGGAACAGAATTTAGTCTAGAAAACAATAGCCTCATTATAAAAGTATAAAAACTTCCCGATTGGACACAGGCTTCTATCTTGTATTGTCTGGTTTGTCTGAGATGTAGGTTTTCAGGGTTTGAATCGCAACTAAGTGTAATCAAGGGGCTTATCACTCTTCCTTCATGCAAATGTGTGTAGGCCTACACTTCATATAAATAATACTCTTATCAGCACTACAACTGTAGTGCCAATAGAAGGATAACCTGAGGAGAAAAATAATATTCAGACCACCGTAAAATAAACTATAATTAGTACGTTTAGCACAAGTCTTATCAACCACTTAACCTAGGAATAACTTTAGAGACGGTTAGCCCAAATTAGCATGGAAGGGTATTTAGAAAATATAAGTTGTAAGCCACACTTGGAAACTCACCCCCCCAGTTCCTCCAAACAATATTCTAGTCATAGACCTTTCTTGTAAAAACGAGTAACCGCCAAGTTGATTGCGATTCTAATCCTATACACCTGGTGGTCATTGATTCAACTCTATTTTTTTTATATTACTAGCGATCCAGTGTTAATATTTCAATTGTAATTATTCAAGGCTTTTGTCGATGGTAAGTATAATTGGTGAAAACTAGCATTGGTAACTTATGTCAGACGTTAACAGGAATTCATTTTAATAGAGCTGTAAAATATATCCCGGATATAGGAATGGAACCTTGGACACACTGCTAAGCACGCCAATGCATTTTTATTGACGAATGCAGGATTCGGCCAGTGCTCATTGACATTCGTTACTCATATTAGAGAGTTGAGCCAAAGATTCAGTCTTCAATTTCCGCGTATATTTATCAGTTTTCAACTAATATTCAAAACTTTTTTTTTGTCCTGATACAAGACATTTTCCTATATCAACGAGTTCCTAGAATACGTATACTTATAAATATAAAGTTAAATATACAATAAAAAAGTACTTTGAAATATTGAGACAGATATATATATATATATATATAATATGAGAGAGAGACGGGGATGGAGAGGAAGAATAAAACCATCCCAAGCAACATACTTGTACCACATCAAGAGCCAACCACACCCCGTTGATTTTTAAAGCGAATCACATCAAAGGCAGTTACAACAGAAAAGGAAAAACAAAATTAGGAAAAAATTGCCTATATGGTAGGAATGTTTTACTGGTGCGTCTGAAGGAAAGCCTTTATGGGTGAAACGGGGGGCGCTTTTGCCCCTACTCCCTTCACCCACTTTAAAAAAACTCCAAGCCCGACCCTCATACTGCCTCAGCCCACCGGATGGGAGGGAGTGTGCCTAGTTGTGTAATTGCACGCGAAGCCCGCACACTTGGACACGTTTTAAAGTAGCCGCGACGCCCGGAAGGGAAGGAGGGAAGAAAGCAGCCCTTGAAGGTGGTAGGTAAAGGGAAGATCCTCCTGTTAATTGGCAGATTGTTTCGTTAAATGCCAAGAGTAACCGCGTGGCACTGCGCAGTGCAAACACAACACTCACACAAAAACATGTAGTTTTGTAGTCGAGAGTGGAGATGAGACGCTAAACGCAAGATAAGTTCAGTAGATAAAGAAAGACCGGATTTTCAGCGGCACTTCTTTGGTTACTCTAGGCTCAAATAAATGGAATCTAAGAGTACTCAAGCACGCCGAGACGCGTTGCATATGTCCAAATATCTCATGTTTTTTTTCTTATTTCAAAATATGGTTCGCACCAAAAATCTTGGTAGAAGGGATCAACATGTGGGTCATACTAATATGAATTAAAAATATATGTTCACTTTTTTATTATTTTAAAATTAAATTATAAGAAAAAGAAACTAAATAACTAAATAATTTTTAACGACGTTTCATTAACACCGTTTATGTTTACAAAAGTTAACACCGTGTCTTACTACCCGTTTGAAGTGTACGCCTATTTACTAATTACACTAATGGTTTAGGGATTAGGTAGGTTTAATTAAAAGAAAGTGCACCAACATTTGCGTGGGAGGAGTGTGAATAGCCATTTGGGAAAAACCACCCTCATTGCACCCGACCAGGATCGAACTCCGACCTTTCCACCCTTGGTGGTCTAGTCCAACACTAGAATAGCGCGCTAGGCCACGCGGCCACCGAAGTTGTTTTCATGCAAAATATCGAAGTTCTTAGATCAAAGTAAATGGTTGTAGACCTAAGCCGAGCCTTCTTCAAACAAATAAAGTCAAAAACGATAATTCTGATATAATAAATGGAGGTTTATTTTAGTATTTTTGAAGCTTCAGAGCTGGTATCCCTATTATTAATACCATCGTGTATTTTCCTACAATCAGGCTACAACCTTAGATTTATACTGGGTTGTAAATAAAATAAAACTACTTTTAACTATATTCACCAGTAACTTAATGATCTAAGAAGTTAGGGTAGTTTTAAAATCGTTTTATTTTTTTATATAATAATCATATGGGTGCAATTTTTGAAACGTGAAGCTAAAAGAAACCTCAACCAAACCAGATCTCAAAACCAACAAACGAGCTCTCCAAATATTTGAGAGGTCTTAAGACAAATTAACCGGGAAATTAGATACAAGATTATACTCGAACCAAATAAACCATCAATGTTTGGATTTCTGCATTCTCAACTTGAAAATAGAAAAATTGATCTTAGTCTAATTGTTTGGATTCATTTTAAAGTGACTATTTTTAAACTTTAGTGTATTTATTAATATATACTAAAACGATCTTATTGGCACTGATTAATTTTTTCCTCAAGTAAAATAAGACAAATCCACAGTCATATGATGCCTGGTTTATGCTGTATTATTACCTAATAAACCATTCCCATGTTGTAAGGGTAATTGCACCTGGCTACGAGTCTTGGGGTCCCAGATTTGATTTCTGGCTGGTACCGTGTGTATTTTTCACGAAAGAGGAATTACTCCAACTGTCACCAGGATTTAGTTAGTTAAGCTTAAGTTAGGTTTAAGTGTTTCCACTGGTTCCACACCCTCACACTTACTATCACCATCACCTCGTCTCATCGAGACATGGAAAGAGCCTCCACGAAAAGGATGTAACAATAGTACATTTGGGCGTCCCCTGAAAAACAGTACATAATACTGGTTAATCTTTCCAAAAATTGGAATACGAGTGATGTAGCCCAGACGTGCGATATTATATATATATATATATATATATATATATATATATATATATATATACACACACACACATATATACTACACTCAAATCAAAAGTTATGGTGTGAGACGGACTTAGTCCTCAGAATCTCAGCAGTCCTGCCCACAGCATGACCGGCAGCGATCCTTGGGATTAGGTTTGAGGGTAGGTTTTGTTTTGTGCTCCACTTTTTACTATCCGTCCAGACTATTAAAATATGTACACTTATTCGGTAAGAAAGATAAAAATATAATCTAGATGAAATACACCTACATTTGCAACGAGGGAAAGTGTAAAAATCATTTTAAAAAACATCTCTCTACACCGTTCCTGGATTTTAACTCTTTATCTCCTCGGCACCGTAAACCACGAAAAGGGAAAAATGACCTCCTTTTACATGTGTCCACTATTATTATTTGAGAGGTATTATCATGGTTGTAGTCTTGGATTAGGATCATAAATCTAAACTAAACCATTTTAATGTAGAAAAATACATTGGTGATAAATTAAATGAAACCAAAAATATCTTAATTTTCTGAGTACAGGGTGAGTCACTTAACACACACAATACATGTGGGTAGATATATAGTAGTGTAAAGTATGGTAATACAAATGTACAATAGAAGATGACACGTGTTTTGATACATTATCTGTGGTTAAAGAAGATGTTGGAAGTGGCCTCTCTTGGCTTCAAGACACCTCTGAGACAGGGTCAGCATGCTTTGGTAAACTCTCTGCAGTTCTGTACCATCGATGCCTAAGATAATATTCCAAAATGTTCTCTTGCAATCCCTGAAGTGTGTGTAAGTTCATCGCATAAACTCTCCACTTTAGGTAGTCCCAAAGGTAATGATCATATGTGGACAGATCTGAGGAACGTGTAGGCCACAAACATTTTCTCAAACTCGTCCATTTACGAATTCTTCATGAATTCAGGCCAACGTAGCTCTGGACGTATAATAAGTGGCCCCATATTGTTTAAATGATCACCACTCCCACATTTTTAGGGGATAATTGTGCGTAAAAGCGTTAAAATATTCTCAGGTATACGCCTGTGCTGACACGGCCCACCACACTACAGTTTTTGCGGCATGGAGAGGATCATCGTAGAATATGCGGGTAGTTTCAGTTGCCCAGAACTTTGAGTCCTGAGAGTTGATGTGCCCGGTTAAATGGAACCAATAATCCAATATAGAATGTAGAGTTGGCTCAAGCATCTCGTCAGTGACGAAGTGTGGAGAAGATTAGTGATTATGTATTTAGTACGGAGTTGTTGTTCTTTGAGCATATATATATATATATATAACCCCGTGAGGGAATGGCAAGGTTAGGTATGTATACATTCATCCCATCTATTTAAACGTTGAATGTCAAAAACTCTCAGAACACCCCCTCCCCCCGCCTACATTTTCCAACCTTGTCAATTTCAGCAGTTTCATCGCGAGCAGAATACATTGTTTAACCGAAGCGCGCGAGTACCTCATTATAATACACATGCTTAGATTGACATTACATCATCAACTCAACCGCCTTCACACCAGATGAAAACAAATCTTGACAAACGAAAAGAAAATGAAAAGGAAATGCGCGCGGCATAAATGAAATAATAATCATTTCGCCATTTACAAAGCCATGTGTGAATAATATACTTTTTTCATGATGAGACTTCATCTTCACCTACACAGATAAAACACAAAACTACACGAAACGTACAATTTAATTGTTTTTGATAAATTATTCTGTCGAAAAATGTTCTTTAGAGCTGCAAATTTTTACATCTATTAATTGAGCGAGGTACTTTTTAATTAGATATTCACGTCAAGCTATTATTTTAATAGTTTTTATAAAGGTTACGTTGAGCCTTAACTTGAAACGAAAATATCAACGTTGAATTTTATAAGTTTATCCACGTGAAGTGTACAGGGAGCTATGGGTTAAAATACAAGCTGGGTGTCTTGGGATGAGAGGGAGGACTATGAAAATGATTATTACCCTTTTTTTATATATAGATCTGGGTTCATTTCCCTGGTCCTTTGATGAAGTCGTTAATGGTGCATGCATTATAGCTATTTTAATGTTGTTTGTTGAGGGATTAACATAAGATAAGAACCATCGGTGTCTGGGACTCAATTTACACTTTTATCTACAAGTCACTGACGTTCTTTCTTATCCCACAACGACCAGAGAGCCTCCTTCCACCTGGATTCAAACCAAAAACCTCTCTTTAAGTTGCCTGAACAACAGCAGAGCTCACTAGGAAAAGTTATTTCCACACTGTGGTTACCACCCTTCAATCTAGTTAAAATTTCAACTACTAAATAAATATATAGAGATAAATGTATAAATATATTGATAGATGGATAGATAAAATATAGATAGTTGAATGGAAAATGGATGAATAGATAAGAGGAATAAATATACAGTAATACTAATTTTTATTTCAAAAAATTAAATGTAATTCCAAGATATGAGTAATCATGGTAAGAAATGTTCATAGAAGTATATATAAGAAATGTGGCATTAAAAAAGTTCATGCCCAAGGGGTATGCAGCTAAAAGTGAAAAGGGTTTGCCAAGGCTCTGTATTTTATTAATTGAGATTCAAGAAAGCGTGAAAGAAACGGAAACAGTAGAGTTTTACTGAAAGAAGACTAACATCTTATACCAAAAAGGAAAATGGGTTGAGTGGAGGTGGTTGAGGGGGGGAGGGGTGGGGATGAGAGCATAGATATGAAAAGTTTCTCCCCTTCAAGTTGGAAAAAAAGAAAGTTCAAAATACCACAATTTATCTTTTCTGTTTTTTTTTTTTAAAGGTTGATCTACCCCTAATGTCTTGCACTTCCTAGCACTCGAACACTTCTTATTTCCTGTTTTCAATCACTCCCTTACCCCCACAAATTTCTCTTTACACACCCTCATTTAAACGGCCAAAACTTTCTAACATTATGGAACAGTTTTTTTTCATCATGTTCGATACACACGGGCGATGTTTTTTGTGCATAATTAAGTACTGAATTCAGTACAAACTAATAAGTACCATGTGAACAATCGGCTACAATGGGGAATAAAGGATAAACAAGTAACTATCATGGCAACTTGTGTGTAATTTGTTAGTAGCACCTGTCTTGGTACGTGATGTTTAGTTACGAATACTTGCGCAGAAGAGATACAATTTGTCTTGCATTAACGAACTAAAGAGCGATTCCCATGTCTATCAAACCAAAGTAAAATGCAATATATTTGTTTTGAAATAAATTTTTTTGATGGGACTGATTTTAATTTAATTTTATCACGCAGAAAATATACCAGTTTGTTTCTAACCATTCATTAATCTTTTAATCTATATATTCACAAACCATTTTGTTTGGTACCGTGACTATTCTCCGAATAAGAATGACCTTATGAATGCTATTCGTAATCGTTGTAGCAGCTACTTCGGTTATTTCTTGATAGTTACTACTAATAATTGAATTCAAAGTTATCTACCAAATTAAGTACAAAAACATCGTCCATATGTATGGGAAAAGAGAGAGAGAGAGATTGTGTGTGTGTGTGTGTGTGTGAGTGTGAATATATGTGTGTGAGAGAGAGAGAGAGAGAGGGAGACAAACATTTTATTTCTTTCACAATAAAAAATAGCTTACATAATACAAGTACAACAGATACTTGGTTGATTCATATAGGTGGTCTAACGTTCTAAGGCACAAGGCTCAAAATAAACCAGACTGCCTTTGAAGGAAATATCAAGGATCGAATTTTGACCGGGGTAACTGGGCGTGGTTTTCCATATGTGATTTATAAATATGTGTTTTCTATCCACTCGCCCACTATATTGCGGGTGCATTTTATCCAAACTACCCTCCTAATTCTTACCTCTCATAGCAAGTACGGTATTTTATAATATTAGTTTTAAATATATGAATAAAATTATAAACCACAATATAAGAAATAATATTAAAATGGTGTTTTATTTAATTAATAAAATGAAGAGTTTGTACGTCTGTCATGAGCGTTGCGTGATATCTATCGTACGTGGAGGTCTGAAATTTAAAAAATAGTAGCCCCTGTGCACAAATTTGTGTACCTCAAAGCTGGAATTTAATATCTGGATTTGATTTTTGTTTAAATTAATTAAAAAATTATTTTTAATAAATATAATAAAGAGATTTTCTATTTCTGCTAGCGTATAAAATATAATTGTAAAAATACATTTTTCTAATAGCTGAAAAATAGTTAACGAATTTATAAGCATATAAATTGTATACATATTACACCCATAAGTTTATAAATTCCGTTTAGCTAGAATAATTATAGGTTTAGTAATTTCTATTAATTTAATACAATAGTCGATTTAAAATACCCTCAACATATCACAGTTTTTTTATACTATGTATTGTCTGGATTTAGTAAAAAGAGAAACATTTCAACACAATTCGCCATATATTTTAGTCTAATTTTTTAAATGATAGAATTAATGGTGTATATAAGAAATAATACCCCATTTAATGAAATCAAATATCTCAAAAATTCTCGACTATATATAATTTGGATTTTAAAATTAATTTAAACAAGAAGTATTAATTAATACTCTCCTTAATATCCTGAAATAAGAGAATAACTTTTATATACTCAAGATTATAAATAATTGAGTTAAATGTGTATGTAAGCAACCTTAGTACAAATAAAAGTGTTAAATTGATAACGCTTCGTATTTCTATATCGATCTTACTTGACAATAATGTAATCAATTTTAAACTATAATCCTATAGTGACATATTTATCAAATAGACTACCAGAATCCAGAATAAACACACTACAGTTATGAAATTTGTCTACATAAAATTGTGCAAAAATACCTAAACAATATTTATTTAATGTGTCTAACAAACAAATAATTAAATTCGCGCAGATTACATCGGTATTAAAATATATAAATTTTTAATAACAAATACCATATAAGTAAAGTCCTTTAAAGGCATAACTTTCAACACAAATAACATTTATTAGTTTTAACAATGTTTATAAACATCGCTAATTTAATGGCTATTTAATATGAGTATTATGCAACAGGACTTGTTTAGTAGGTAAAATACATTTTTAATTTTGTGTATAAAGTTTATCATAACTTCATGAATAAGTTTAAATTATTATTTATCTCAAATGGATTGTATTTTGTGCAAAATATCTGAGCAAGAAAACGTGCTAACTTTATTTATGACGATTTGTTTATTTATACAACAAACTATAAATTAATAATAAATATAGTTTTCAGTTTGAACTTATTTGAAACAAAACCTTAAATTCTAGCAGCTGCCACTGGACTACTAGGAGGTGTGAAAATAAACTTCAACTAGACCATTTGTTATTAAGGCTATTTTCTCTTTTTCAGTAGCCGAATCTGATAGCGTTGGGTTCTATTTTTTTTTTTACTATTTTTTTTACTTTCTCTCTTTTTCTCTCGCACTCTCTCTCTCTCAGCCAATCTTTCCAGTCAATATTTTTCGTCTTCTTTGAAGCGTGTAACCAGCTAGTCATCTGCTGAATTAATGGTTCACTGCTATTGCAGCTTCCAAATCTTTTATTTATTTTTACGAGCGGATGGAGGTTAATTTTGGAAAATAATACATCTAGTGAACAAAAAATAAAGTTTGGATTCAATTTAATTCATGACTTCATTCCCTTAGTAAATAAGATTTTTCTTGTATAGCTCAGTACGTAAATACCAAAATTACAGGTTTTTTTTCTAACAATTCAGACAATTTTACCATAATGCTATGAATAAAATATTTTATTAATTGCTATAGCTGTGATTTTAATCTTCCATAAATTGTTATATTTGTTCTCAAAATCTGTTTTTATAGTTATGTAAGGATTACTGCGAACAACTTATCATTTGACAGGGCTAATGGGTTTAAATATTTAGGAAAGATTTTAACTAGCAATAAATATATTAGATTTGAAATTAGGAAAAAAAAGTAGAGTCAAGTTTTTAATACTACTACTTGGTCAGTAAATTGTTGAAATTTCGCCTGCTGGCCAGGAATGTAAAACTTAGAATAGGCATAGCAATAATTTTTTCGGATGTTCTTTATGGGTGTGAAAGTAGTCTCTTACCTTACATGATGAAAAAAATTAGGGTGCTCGAAAATAAGGTGCTTGGTAAAATATTTGGTTCAAAAAGGGATGTAAATATTGGGTTATGGAGGAGGTTACATAATTATGATGAGTTGCATGTCCATTACTCATCACAAGACATTAGGATAATCAAATCTCTCAGATTACGGAGGGCAGGACATGCAGGGTGAATGGAAGATTCTGAAACCGTGTTCAGGATCTTGACTGGCAAAACAACGGGAAGACCTAGACGCAGAAGGGAGAATAGCATTAGAATGGACCTGAACATATAGGGTGTAATGAAGTTGACTGGATATAACTAGCTCAAGATAGGGATAGGTGGATGACTTTTATAGTTGTGGCAATGAACTGGCAAGTTTTTAATGGCATCGAATAAATAATTAGCGATAAATTAGTTTGAGATAATATGCAACTTTATTGAGAGTATTTAGTTTTATTTGAAGGTGTATTTAAACTCCACCAAAATTGGTTTGGTGTTATTTGACATCGTATTTAAATCTAAATATCATAATATTTTAAATACTACACTGCAAAGTTTTTTTTACTAGAACACCATTTAATTTATTTTAATAGCCTCATAACGTTTTGAAACAATCTGTTTTGCTTCATGGGAAAAGCTAGCGTGTTGCTGATGAATAAACAATACGCTCATCGCGTAGTCGTTCACACTTCCAAGTCTTCAACTTATACCCGTTACGCGTGTATTAATCACAACTTGTGAATGTGTGGAATGCCAAGCCTCCACCGTGGTTCAGATTCCACGTTAAACTGTAGGTCCTCCATTTCATCTCACAATCACCCTACCATTGCATATTAGCGTAAGTGCGTATAACTCGAACGGGTGGTATGACGCGGTGCTAATAATAATAATAAAAATATACTCGTTACGATGGATGATAGATTACGTATTTGGATGTATTGTAGGCCTACTCAGAAATATACTGGTCTCAAGTTTTTAGATGACCAGCACCCGTATTTCATCCCGTATCCACTCCACACACACACATTCTCAAACCTACAGTGTCGCCGAAGGGGAAAAGAAGGAGTACGAGAAGAAATAAAACGTGAAAGGGTATGAAAGGGGGGCTGAGGCGGAGAGGAGAGATGTAGGGGTGACTTTCATTCTCCAGTGCGGTCTCTATTCTGTGTTTTTAGAAAGGCTCGTGGGTTGAAATTAGCTGCCGCGCGTACTTACCCTGACACCGACAAAATATAGCACTCATAATGTAGCCCTCCGCAAGTCTGAGTACGAAAAGTGTTCATGTCTATACCGGGCGATATCCTAATCGTGGGGGGGTGGTGAGGACGAAGGCATTATTATAGTTTAGTCTGGTTTGACGGTGACGATATGTCTCGATTTCAAATACTTGCAGTCCGTACTGAGTTATTGTACCTTAAATGTTTTTCAACTCTTCCTCTGAGCAAATGCAGGAACATTTCCTCTTAAACTATACGTTTCTTATATTCATACCATTAGGGTAAATATACGGGTAGCTCGGAATATCACACATACAAAAGCGATGTCCGATGCTCAATTCATTTTGTGTTTTTTTTAATCGCAGCATTTTACTACCTGTTCAGGTTATACGTATAATTATAATTACTCTAATTAGATAGGGATGAGGAGTCAAGTATATTAGATATAATACACATGCATTTGCGGCCAGGATTCGAACCCTGATATCCACGTCATCAGTAGGCCAGTCCAGCCCAAGATTGATGCCTTAGACCGTTTGGTCACTGAAGTGGCTGAAGTGGGGTGAGCGTTCTTAATATTATTTGATCTATTCAACGTGCACTCTCTGTACCAACACACAAGAAATTTATGAGCGAGAGTGAAAGAACCTGCCAATTTTTTTGGGAACGGTATTTTCATACAACTTCCAGGGTTCTATTACATGACACAATCGACATGGGAACGATGGCTTTACTTTCCTTCTAAAGGAAGCTGTGATACGGATTTTTTTTTATCGCTCAAGAAAAATTTGTCGACTCTGTTGGGTTTGAACCCATGAACATTGGGTCCTGAATTTAACACTTTACCCCAAGACCACCAAGGTCAACGGGTGCAAGTAAAATAAATAATCATTTTGATATAAATAACATATAAGCACCATTTAACCTAGCCAATACTGGTTTTTACTTTCTAGAGGGTGTAAAATTCCCAAAATTTTAAATATCCCAAGTGATATTACAAATTTTACATAAAGAATGTATTATAATCGTGAAAATATTCTCCCTCTTGATTATAGTGAATATTGAACGTATTATGTGCCCCATACACAAAAGAGTGGTTCTGTCCACATGTGTGTTTCCCTTAAGCTATATCCTTAACTGTGTGATTGATTTGGTTCAAACTTTTTATTTAGATTTGATTTTAGACAGTCATACCTCAGGGTATTTTCTACTTAACAGAAGACTGCTCTATGAAAATCCGAGATTTTTCAAAAATAATAATTTGTTTAAAATGGGTATCTGGTAATTGAGCTAGTTGATAAATAACCATTAATGTTTTAATGTTAGTTTTTATACAAAATAAATTATTTAAAGTTAGTTTACTGTTAACTTATTTTTTGAGAATTGAAATTTATTTAAATGGTTGTGGTAATTTTATTCAAAAAATAGATTTTATTAAAGTTATTTAAAATTATTATAAAAATATGACTTATGATTCTGAGGAGAATTTTTTAGGGGGTAGTTAAATTAAGATTAATTTTTTGAATGGTTGCCAAATTATTATACGTATAAGTTTACTATAAGAGAAATAGTGATGGTTGTGTCGTGGCACTTAATTTTTCATTTTTAAGTGCATTCAAAAAACTTTAAGCTCTGCAGACTATCTTTATCGAGTGATAGACTATAAGTTATGTAGATACTGTAAGCTGATTATCATCAGGAATGATGGAAATTAAAGCTACAGTCGTTCTAAAAGTAAATGTTGCCAAAAACATATTTTGAGCCTCATCCAGAAAGTGGCACCATTACTTTGTTTAATTTTCGGCTCAACTTCTTAAAAGTATAAAACAGGCGCAGATGGGCCATCACCATTTATTTTATATTTTCTCTCTCTCTCTTCTCTTCCTTCATCGTTCGTTCCCCGTCAGTTACATACTAGTGAAACGTTGGCCGACACACACCAGTCATCCCCGACTAATCTAAGTCCGTCGCAATCCTGAAGCGTGCAATGACTGTAATTACTACCAGTGTAATCATGCAAAAGATTTTTATTTTTCAGACTACATTCTCTCTTCTCCACATCTGTGGGATGAGGTTGATGGAGAGGGAAAAATTTAGGGAGTTGAGGTTGAGGTAGGGGTAGGGGTGAGAGGAAAAACCCCTCCGTTCAAAAGAAATGGCTGTGTAGCAATGCTTTGGGCGAGATTAAATTATTAGCACCCAGTGCGGTGGGGAAATGTAGTTCAAGAAGTGTGCATGAGACGATGGTCAACTTTAGTAACTTTAAGGATTGTAACACTTAAAATTAGTTTTCTCGTCTCATTATTTTACTATGAGCGCTAAGTATTAAACCAATTAAGGTATAATAAAAATGTGATTATGTGATCGGGTCACAACGATCACTACGAGATATCTCAAGATTGTTATGTTATCTTAAAATAATTACAAGTATAAGTAACAACAATTTTTATTGTAAATAAAATGTTTTAATTAAAGATTGTGAGGTCCATTGATTACATTCATATTGTACAGTAACTACTTAATAAATAATTTATCTTCAGATATTAGGATTCCGAATTCGATTCCCTAAAATAGTGTTCCACAAACTTTTTTAGTTCACCGTACTCTTGACCGGTGTTTTAATTTTCTTTATGGCAAATTGTTTTGTTTTGGGTAAGCACTGTGGCAGCAGATCATGGATTACTAACGCACTACAAAGGTTGGAAGTTAAATCAGGATCAGGAAAGTATAAAATATGTTTTCCTGGAGTATCTTCAAATGTTCCACTGTTAAAGGTTGAAGTTTTGTTTACGTTTTCAATTCTTTAACATTTATAAACATTTAGTTCAAACCATTAGTGGTTTGGGTAAATTATTTGAAGCACTTTAAATTATCTAATATTATTTTTAAAGGCATCAAGTGTCGTTGGCTTGCCCTTATAAAGAGCTACTAATAATTATTCTTAGCTTAATTTTCCTCAACACAAAATAAAAACTAAATTTTAATCTGAAAGTGATTTTATTTGTAATGCTAAAAACTATTTGGACACTCAATTAATTTCATAGATTTAATTTAGAGCTATATAGAGCATTTTTGAAAATTATCTTGCTAACACAAATGTATTGTATTGGCATTTTATATATTTTAAAGAACTCAATAACCTCATAGCACTTGATGCACAATTTTAATATATGGGGTTATGGGCAGGAGGGGGTGTTTAATTTTAAAGGTTTTATTAACTAAACGCTATATTGATTTATTGGAAAGATACAATAGTTTATATTTTATTGCTTCTTACTTAACTAGCTCAAATATAGTAGAGTATGGCTAGATTAACTGATGATAATGTAAAAGATAAAATGGGTCTTTTATCTTCAAAAATAAAATTTTATATAAAAGTATGTATACATACCAATCACCAGCACAACTAATAGTAGGCTCGTACGAAGAAAACCACTTACCTGGAATAAAAAGAAATATAATTAATTCAAAGTAATAATTGACATAATATTACTATTAGTGAGGTGAACAGTAGACCTCACTTCATTGAATCAAGAAATTATAAGTAATGTTCAAAATTATGTCATGAAACTATCCTTATCAAAATCTTAGTTTTCTCTTTGGATTTCAAGTTTAAATATTTCCTAAAAGTTTTGCCTTGGATTTTGAGTTGATATTGTTCCTTGGTAAAAAAAAAAGTTACTGTGAATTCACACGTTCACTGTAAAACGATAGCAGTGCTGATATTTGGTCACGTGACAGCTCTAATCCAATCACAAAAAGTCAGCGTGGCCAGCGTAACCCGCACTGCCCGAGTAGAGATAATTTCAACTTTTCCAGCGCTTCTACAGAAAACTGGCCGAGAAGACCCGATCGGCGCGTGCGCAAACTTTCAAACATGCGTTATTTATAAACACAGCACAGTCTCAAGAAGGTGTATCTCAAAAGTGATTATGAAAAACGACAGTTTATTGGAAGCCGTGAGGTTTATCGATGACAAAATCAAACCCAGGCAGTAAGTAAACTTAAAATACATTAACTTCCGCTGATTGTAATATTTACATTTTTATGTTTGACATTTCAATGCATCATAGGTAAACAGAGATTCCTAATTTTCCACCTGTGTGTAAACAACTGCACCACTAAGAGGTTCGGACTTGCCGTTTTGCTTTCAAATTTCAGGTAGGTGTGAATTCACCTTAGACATAAAACAATATGGAAGAAAGCGAAGATATACACTTAAGTATATTTGAAAGGTGAAGCTTGGGGGATGATTGATTATAATTACAGACATGAGCCATGTTTCTATCCCTGGATAGCTCAGTGGTAGAGCATTGGCATGCTAATCCAAAGGTCCCGGGTTTTGATACCGATCCCAAGTGTCATTTTTAAATTTATTCAATAATAAATTTGCCAAATTTTGTTAAAATTGGTTGACGAATTTGGCAGTAATCCTGAAGCAAACATGGTCAGATGAAATGTTATAGTGATCGAGCTAAAACCGGACCTCGTTCAATTATTTTGTAATAAAATCTAAGCTACGCAAGCACGCTACTTTATTTTCGAGATTTACTAAAGTGAGTTTAACACTATCTAATTACAAAACAGAACCTACAAATAGAATTAGATAATTTTGTATTTGTCTCCTTTCACTGAAAAATGAGTACAAACCAATGTCTGGTAATAAACAGAGTTCAATACCCGACTTACTACTTTACTGGCTATTTGATTTTCCCACAGTTTTGCTTCTGGTTTCATGTTTTCTCCAGGCTATCAAAACCTGCTAAAATAGTATTTTACTATCTTTGCTGCTTTAAATTTCTTTGCTGTTTCTTGCTTTCGGTGTTAACAGGCTGTATGACTAGGTTTCCATAATAACTACAGAATTTAATGTGCATTCATAAATAAATGCACCAACTAGCAAAGGGGTTTCAAAGAAAAGTACTAAAACCACGGAAATAATATTTTATGGCTTAAATATACATCCAAGCAGGAAGTAGACGGCCTAGCTTACGAAAGTTATTTATACAGCAAGAGTATAAACAAGTTAATTGTTATTTTTAAGTACTCACTTTAATTTAAGCTTTAATTATAATAGTAAAACTTTAGGAAAAGGAGAACAACAAATATTGAACATCTACAAAATAATTGCTATGGTTTTTATTTTAGCGTCATCAAGGTTTGTTTAAGATAATTAAGGTTTGTATAAGAGAATTGTGGTATTAAGGTAGCTCACACTGTTTTAAAAGTTATTAAAATTACTTTAATATATTCACACACTAAATGATATATTCTGCAAATAACATTAAATCAATCTGACAGAACAATATAAATAATAGGCAAATAGTTAGATTTTATTAATATTGACAACAAATAAATTACCTATGTGTTTTAAACTTTCCTTCCTACCGAGATTCTACAATAATTGACTTTCACCGCTATCCCTTTATTAACTAGATTTTTTTACAACTGAACCCCCAGCTTGGTCAGTAGCGCGACTGTCTACTAAACTAAAGATACCTGGTTCGATTTCCAGAATGACAGAATAAAATATCACTGCTTACTCTAATCTATCTATCTCTAATTAACGAATCTAAGACTGTATGCTGTGTCATTTCCAGAATTAAATTATTTTGAAAGTTGTGTGTGGTTATGATAAGTCAAAAAGTCCTAATAAAATACCCACTCTATTTTTCTATACTCCAGCATTTTAATAGCACGTCCAGCAACTTTTGTTCATGTTCTTATCCTGCATTACGTCACGGATTTACAAATGCAACCAAACGTGATTACATAAATTTCCTGTTTTTGGTGAGAACAGTTGGCTCAGACACCCTTCGTGCATTATAACGTAGTCTCCGCCCCCCACCCCTCCCCCTCCTTAATCACCCTCTACTCCCTCTCTTCTCCTCTCTCCCTCTCCATCACACGCACCACCCGCGCTGTGGTCTCAAATTATCGGCGTATCCCGCACACTCAGCGTCCAATAAATCCTACATCCATCTAGGTCATCGGAATTCACATACAATTAAATTGGGAAGAGCTACATCATCATCATCATCATCATCATCATCATGATCCGAGAAAGCCTTTTGCTTCAATACGCCATCTCGAGCGTGGTCGAATCAAGCTAAACTTTAAGTGTTAAGTCATCGATATTAAAACGAAATTTCCCTCTTTAACCCTCCGAAGTAGTAATATTATTACTATATCTACTATAAGTAGAAAGTTGGCAGAGTCGGGTATAAGCCCCCCTGCAGGTTTTTGGGGCAATCTAGCTGACACTCCCATAGCGAGCCAGAAGGTTTCTTACATGAGAATGGGGTGGGGTTTTTTTTTTTAAGTAAGGGGGTTGCGGGCTAGTTTATAGTTGAGAAAGGCTGTTATAAGTATTTTGGGAAGGAGTAGTAATGAAGATTTAGAGTATTATAGCAGCTAGTTTCAGTAGCACTCACAAAGATACAGGGGTGGCCATTGTATGGATAGTGAAAAATATCATTTAATGTATAATAAGATATTTGTATGAAGGTGAGTTAGGAATCATTTTTAACGTGTTGTTTTACTCTTAATATTGGTAAATTGTAAATTTATAAATGTTATTATTATATTAGTACTGGTACGATTTGTCAAAACCTATAGGTGCAGATCATTAAGTTTTAATTAGAAATGGGTGAACATTGTTTTCTTAACTTTTTAACTGTTTGCTCCATCCCTTCCTATCTCGAATATACTATATTATAGACCTAGCAATTTTAATTTGTTTCTTATCTTTATATCAATATAATTTAAAGCCAGCTAGCTCAAAGAAGTTTAGTGCAGCTATTTAAATTTAAAATAAAAATTGTTATTGTGTTCCATATTTTAGTCAAAATTAATAAAAAAAATTCAGTAATTAACGAATAAATTGAAACTTTGTTCGCCAAAACTTCACATTAATAAACAAAACATATTTTCACTCAATTTGATATATACATACACATATTAATTAAAATTAAATGTATTAGGAATATGGAGGGTTGAATTTAGAGGAAATAAACACGCATTCGCGAGAAGGGAGAGTGGGAACACATTGAATAAAATACAAATAATCGGAATTCAATAAACAGCCTCCTAGTCACTGAAAAACCAGATAGGATGAGTTTAAAATTTTAAATTAATGCCCAATGGTAAAATATGAAAAAGTTAATTTTATTAGTAAAACGGTATCTGGATAGGGAGAAGAAAAGTTTGGTAAACAAATTTTGGTACAAACAAAATAAAGGATTAGTAGTGAAGTGATAATTTTTCTAAAACACTTATGCAAATTTTAGGATTTTATTAATAAATATTACATTTTAAAGTAATTTTTATTTGATGTTATACATAAATACATACATACTATGGTTTATATATCTATATAAACCATAGTATGCCAATCAAGGACTAGTTTACCGACACAGTAATTTATATATATACGCATACATACTATGGTTTATATATATATATATATATATATAAAGTACGTACTATTGTTTTATATATATATATATTTATATAAAGTACTGTATCGATAAACTAGTCCTTGATTGACGTAAAAAATAATCTCCACTAACTTTATTTATTACAAATCAATTATATATATTCACTCAAATACGAGTACATCAACTTCTTAAATCGACTTAGCCCGGATGTCTGATTAAGTCAGTTCTCCACGCGCTCTTAGAAAAATATATGACGTTTTTAACTACTATTAATTTATGCTTTTGAGTAATATTCTATAGTTAAAAACCCAGCAACAAAAAATGAGTGTTGTGATTTATTTTGGGGATTATCAAGAGTGGCTGAACGGATATGGTATGTTGGCTTCGACACAGGAGGCCATTGATTAAATTGAAATTTACTTTATCTAAGGTTGTTCCAAACATCCTATTATTATCTCTGTTTTCAATGTCCCTTTTTCTCAACTAATGCAAAGCCTACAGTGATGAATAAGTTATCAGTGAATAAGATTTTTTTTACCGACTTCTGACATTAAATACTCAGTTTACGTTAAATCATCCTGTCAAAGACAGGCTTAAAAACTGGTGTATTTTTAATTCCCTTATAATCGATTAAGGACTAAATTTTTCTCCTTCGTCCTCGTACAAAGCTATTACTACGAACAGTCTCAGTCCAACTAAAACCTAATATCAGTGGATATCTTGTTTGTTTACTATTGTAGCATTATCTACGATGGTTACAAACAAATTGCTCAACTTACCTATCTACCCCTCCATTCAACCGACGTGATATGCGCACCACACCAAACATGTTTATTCTTTTAAAGAAATGAATATATTAAAGTGTGAATGACGCTTGTCGAACTGGCGACCCCTGCCACAAAGGCTTACAACTTCTTCCCTCTCCCTCCTTCATGGAGAGTAATTTCATGACCATATAAGGAGACTTTATGATTATACACTCCCCATTAGTCCTTCCCTATAATACGTGAGTCTGATGACGTTGTGTTGTAGATTTGTTTTACTTTCTGTATATACTGAGGTAATTTAGAAGGGAAAGATGTACTTGGTTCTGCTCGGTTTTAGGGGTAGACCGTGCGTTGGTACATCTATCCTTTTCTAAATTATCGTTATGGCATAAAAATATTAATATTTCAAAATTCCCTTTTTTATATTCTGCTTATAGCTTTAAATTGACCCTTCTGGTTGTCCGAGATGTCTGTCTAGTTTAATATTGGTAATTTTTAAACATTTAAAATAGTTATTTAAATGATAGGTTGTATTTATTTGTTGGAAGCAATTAGTTACATCTAACGCTCATGCACTATTTCTTTTCTTGGCCTTCTCTTTGAAGAAGGAAATGTTCAAACGTTGTCTTTTGTGCCAGCGTAGGCTGTCGTTGGTAATCTTGACCATACATGTATGTTGTAAATATTAAAATCTATTTTGCTATTTAATTAAAGTAAATTTGGACCTTTTTTAAAAATATATATTGCAAGTCTTTGTTTCTGCATCTTCTCCTGATGATGGTCTATAATATTTACTGTTTAGATTAAGCCTTGAGGGGCGGGTGAGGACTCATTAGGCCCTACATTATTTATGTTATAGATATAAGATAATCTCTGTATTTCAAAATTTAAAGGTTGCAATTGCTGGAACATTTAGATCCTTTTGTTCTTTGGCTATTTCACGTTGATTTATAATTCATTATTGTACATTATTATTTATGGAAATTTATAAGGAAGATATCTTATATTATAATTGATTGCAAGTTGCCAATTAGCCAATTTAACTTAATACAATACAGTAATTTATAAAATCAATTAAGGATTTGAGCTATCCTAACCAGTTTATTTCGCAGACTATACTATGGACGCACTATATTGTTTGTATATAGCCTTGATCGGTCCTTAAATTGTTATTTTGTTATATTTAATTTGAATAAAATCTTATTATTCCACTGACATGTTGAGTTTTCTTAATGTCGTTGTACCAACTAATGGTAACGGGTTCAAATTCAGATGAAACCGAAAATGTTTTATTGTTAGATTGGGTTCTTTTAAAATTCGTTAAACTCAGAATTATTATAAGTTTGTTATATTAGTGTAATAAATGATTTTGTATCAGTTGCAAATAAGCAGTAGTAAAAAATTCCATACTTTATTTTTTACGTTGCCAGAAAAATAGATCTAAAGCTACTGATACCTCCTCAGAAACATAACACATCATTTTCTGCTTTCCCTTTACTAAACTGAATGCTCCCACCCCTGAGAGCGAGCCTTCTTTCTCAGTAACCTCCTCCTACCACCACCATCACCCCACACCCACCGCTACACCCTCGCCACGTCAGATCTGTAGCCAGCCACTCTCCGCTAAATATGCAAAATAAGAACATTCTGTAGCACAGCTGGTCCACCGGCTCTTACAGACTACAAAAATGAAGAGGGGAGAAAGAATAACTTACAATACGAGTGGAACAGAAAGAGAGAATAGAAGTAAATGTAGGGAGGGGAAAAAAAACGTTCCGAGAAGAAAATACATAAAGAAAAAGCAAAGCAATAATGAAAAACTTTTCGAGAAACATACTCCATCATTGAGTAGAGCACATAAAAATGTTAACTGTATATTATTTTTATACGAGGTTTCCATACTCCCCAGTTCAAATGTAGAGCCACTTTTATCTTATATATATATGACTAGTTCCGGAAGTGACGTAATAGATTTTGGCTGGTTTATGTTTTGCTTTCTACCATTTGTCCCCGCATACAGGTCGTACGTAGTTTTAAACAAATAGCCTACTTATTATGTAAATATATATACATATTAAAACTAATGTATATGGTAGGCCAAAATATATCTGATTGATTATATGGAAAAATTATTGAATATTATAAATCACAGAAAATAAATTGTTAAATAAAATTAGCACTGCCTTTGTAATCTATCTGTAGACTATTTATATTTTGAATTTTTTTGTACTGTCCTACAACGCGGATGATAGAATTTAAAAGAAATGTACTCACATTGGCGTAAAGTTGGAGAGAGAAAATATTTAGGATAAGGAAAACCTCAGTACACCTAACCAGGATTCGAACACAAATCTGGCAAATCAAACAAGACGAGCCTTACGTTAATCTCGAGTGAACACCGGTATGTGAAGCTTACTTATCTAATTTTTTTGTATACTTGTTTCACTAATTTGTAAATTTATAACGCTGTAGACAGAAATTTTGATTCCCAATATCTTTTATATAACAAATCACTTTCAAGTTTAAGTAGAATAGTTACATGTTTACAGTAATTTTTAAGTATAAGTACAGTTTTAAAATAAATAGTTAAAATAGTACTTACATCTAATTACAGACTCCTATTTAATTATGAAATTATAAACCTCCTTTCTTGTTGATGTTAAATGATCAATATTAAATATTTGCTAGCTTACTATGGAAATACAGGCACCCTCTATAACAATAATTTAATTGATATCCACTTTGGTGGCCGCATGGTTTAAGGCATTACTCTAGCAGTAGACTGGGCTGCTGATGACGGGGATATCAAGGTTCGAATCTTGGTAGGATGTATTGAAGTTGGTTTTTCCAAAATAGTTTTCCACTTTCCTTCCAAGCAAATGTGGGTACATTTCCACATCGTGAAAACCATTAGCGGCATTATTACATAGGCATAGCCTGAACAGGTAATGAGAAGCGGGGCTAAAAACTAATTCATCAAGTTAAAAAAATGTATTGCTGCTACCAACACAGGCTATATCTATATAATATTAGCGCTTGCTATAAATTGGATACACCTACCTAGTCGGAACTGAATACCAATCATTAATGTAAAAAATAATACTGATCAATGAATTAGGACAAAAACTTAATTTAGACCAAATTCAAAGTAATAGGTCAATGAAAGGTTTTAACTTATTTTGAAATATTAGAATTTTACACTAAAAATATGTACAATATTTAAATCTCATTTGTATGTAATTTCATATGTTAAATAAAACAAATACTAAGATATATTTATTTTAAGTTAATTATTGGCACCCTTAATAGTTTTGTTAAATCATAAATATCAACATTTTAATAACTATGATTATTTAACTTTATACTGAATCAAAAAAGAGTTTTCCCAAATTGTGAATCAATTATTCCCATTTTCGTGCCATTTATAGAAAAATCGTCCCATCTTCACATTTAAATAGCTTTTCCAAATTTGACTGTGCACACGTTCAAATCTTTTGCAAACAAGAAAAGAAGGGGGAAAAAGTACGATGGAAAAACTTATTTTCCACCCTACGCCGTTTCTTACGGCACGTGCAACCTCCATACTCTCTATTAGCATCCTTACTTTTTGGAGAAAGGGATGAAAAAGGTGGTTGATTTTTAGCTTGAAGTTGGTAACACGTGCACAACTACCCCTATATTTTTTTTTTCCATGTGCGTTATAATGAAATGTCTATAAAGTGAATTCCACATACAAATCCTCTTGTCTAGAAGTTTTAATCTGTTCAGATAACCTTTTATAAGTTATTTGCCACTTACAACTTTACGTTTTAAATGTTTTTAGAAAATTATCAAATAAAAAAATTACATTAAGTCAGAGAAATTAATATGTTAAGTGATATAAATAGCTATTATATGTAAACTTTATATTTTATTATATATATATATATCCTATAGCGTTTATCAAACTAAATTACTACCACAAGAACTTTTATCCCAACAACGACGGCCGGTAGTGGAAAAATATATGAATTAAATAAAAAACTGACCCAGACGATAGGTTGGAAACAGTAATGGATGTAAAATAAAATAGCTTCTAACCGCAATATTGTTAATATAAAAATGAAAAACTTAATTAATAATACTATTATATTATTTAACACAAATATAAAATATGATTAATGTAGTACTACTCCATTAAAAATTAACTTCTTGTGCCGCACCATGGCCTTGTACAATTTATTCACCGAGCAACTTTATTGGAAGATATTAAAACTGTTTTGAATTAGAACCAAAATTAAGGCAATAAGAAAATGTACGGTTTTTGTAAGTGTTCAGCCGTTTAAAATAAGTTTCACCTAGATTAGTAATAAAATAAAGAACTAGCCAAATATTACTTATTTCTAAAGTAAGGAGACCTGGTGGGCTAGGGGTAAGGTGTCAGACTTCTGTGCTGGGAGTACGGGTTTCAATTCTCGGTCCCGACACAGATTTATCTGATTACCAAACCCTTCCTTCACCTCTGACAAGACGTGTATTAATCACAACTTATGAATGTGTGGAACGCCAGGTCTTCACCGTAGTTCGGATCCCACGTTAAACTGTTGATCCTCAATTTCATCTCACAATAACCCTACGATTAAACATTAGCGTAAGTGCGTAACAACCCGAACGGGAAGTAAGATGCGGTGTTAATAATAATTCTAAAGTAAGTTTTATATCTTGTAAACGAGTTATATCAGTGGCTCGCGAACTCATAAGAACACCACGGAATGTTTTAAATTTTAAGCAAGTACAACGCGCAGACCAATGTGGATCAGAGATTGAAGGCGGTCGTATCCAGTCTAACCCTGATATTTGAGAAGTTTTGTAGTGACCAACAGGCACACACAACACATTAGTAAATAGTTGTGTTTACTTAGAAATGAAAGGTTTTTTTTCTTCAGTTTATGAGTAATATTTTATCAAACGGCTACTAAGGTGGGACACAAATACCTGTTAGGTTATTAATTTTGGTCCTAACCACCAAATAATGGAACTATTAGGTATTTGTTTTGACTTAAGGGCGCCTTCAAAAAGATACTGATAAACTAAGGGTGCCGTGAACCGAGAAAGTTCGAGAACCACCAGACATGAAAAACCCTAATTTTGTATTACCATTATTCTATGTATGTAACGTACACTTTCTGAACCAATTGATTATATCAGTACACGATTTATAAACTACACTTAATTTATAATAGACAATGCAACCAACTCCCTGGCCGTAAATTTTATCACTGTAAAGTGGGGAAGCCCTAATTTAACTAATGATCAAATTTGACCATGCTACAGACACGCTACTGACTGAGCTAAGGTATCTAACAACAACAAAAAATCCTTGTAGCCGATCTTATGACTACAGGATTAGGTAATATTGCTATCGGGAGGTTAAATTTAGCGATCAGATAAAGATTATCAGCCACTTTAATATCTTACGCGTATTATGAACTGAATTTATCTGTCGGATAACTATCTGTAGAATATATATATATTTGTGGACGCAGAAGCTAGGTTGACTTGCAAGTACTAATTTTGATATCTGCCAAAATGTGGTTAGTAATTTGGTACAACCTTTACAAAATTTCATTCATTATACTCACATTTAAATAATTTGTTCTTATATAACTGTAACTCTAGAAATGTCATGTCAGTTTTTATTAAAGTGTTAATTAAATTTTCTAACTTTACAATATTTAGAGCCTGGGCCTGTGCCTACTAAACACGTGAACCAAGATTTTAACCTAAAAGCGGATTCTGATAGATGAAACCTCATGAAAAACAACGCGTCACTATGGCAAAGACCATTCTAAATTTAAGATAAAGGTTATCAGGTACTTAAACCTTTCGATAAGAATGTGATGGATAAATACAGTTTATCTGGCAGTCATAAGACGCACTTTTAACTTAGCGATGATGTAAAAATATCTTATGGCCAGATTAATATTCATCCAGTAGACATAAGATCGGGCCTTAAAACAATATATTCGAGTATTCTTTGCTTATTCTTTCGACACTGATACATAGGCCTACATTAGATAATTCACCTTTCAATAATGTTCTTTCTGTACTAAAACTTAGTAATAGCAACAAAAACTTACTTTCAATACCCAATCCCTGGTGGTTTGTAAGCAATAAACTATAAAGAAAGACGGACTTCATTCAAAAAAATAAACATATTCATAGCTCAGTTGCAAATAGCCCGTATTTTTCTATCAAATAATTGGAACATATTATATTTCAAACTTACAGGAATTTATTTATTGTTTGTGTGTATGATAAAATAACTTTGTTATGTTTCAAAATTATAATTGATTAAAGTTCCTTAATATAATTTCTTCCAAGCTGTATACATGAGAAATTAATTATAAAACATTGTAATTTATGAACTCTAAGAAACTTTTTGTGTGTGTTTTTTTTAGATTAAGCATTGCTTACTTCGTTTCCAAGAGGTTTTAAAATCAATAAACAAAAAAGGAGAAGAAATAGATTCCAATATTTTAATTTCAAATCTATTTAAAAAAAATTCAGCTGTAGAGATCCAGTTCCACCTATAGTTTCACACTTGCTTTTATACATATTATATTATTTATGCTATTAAAATTTCATGTAAAATTATAATCAATAATGTTGAAACCCTGAGTCCCCATATTAGCGATTCCGTGAAATAAAAAAACTCTTGAGTAGATGTATATAAGAAAAACTAGCTAACAAGGCTTGTATATATTCGGTTCTTCGGGACATATGGATTTTGTTGGTTGAAGAGAGACTTTCGTCCCAGCAACAGATCCGGCAAATCTCCGACACCCTCACGCACATCATCGCGGAAAACGTTGACTCATAGACGCTTATAGACATTGAAGGGGACAAAAAAATCCATCGTGGATCTTCGATCAGGGAAAACCGTCTCGGCTCCGGTAAGTCCCACAGTATTCGAGCCCAGTCCAATGGATATCGGTACCCGCCTTGACTCAGGATCGCCCACAGGATCACGGACCCCACCTCAGTCACCATCGTCTGCGGTGCAAGGCAAATCCGCGGTTACACCATCAAGAGTCCGATCGTACAACCCAGTGACCAGCCCATTTAAGGTGGTTTACCTTCCGCAAAAATACCGACACAGAATCCACCATGCCGAGAGAACAATACTTGGAACTTCTAGCGGAAATCCAAGAACTGTCACGAACGATAAATTCCAACCAGGACAACCTCCGGAACATCGAAGACCTTTTGGACCACATAACACCCACACCTGATGCTGAGCTACCCACAACAGGCAGGAGTCACAGTATCGGCCAGGTCGGCAGCGCCAGTAGCCCCATCCAGGGAGGCCTGGTCATCTCTGCTCCCGCCGGAAACTCCGCTCCTAGAAGTGGAAGAGGCATCAGCGCTCAGAGTAACACTAGCCCTCAAGGAGAAGACATCAGAACTGCAAATGGGCCAAGATAAACATCAAGCCAATTTTCTTCTGGCACTGGCATCTAAACCCTAGCCTAGGGCTGGCCTACAGCTATAGCCGCATCCGGAGGGGACGCCGGCGCAGCCATCCACCTGCCGGGTTTTGTGCCGCCGCCGCCGCCACCACCACCTGCACCAGTCTACAACCCAACAGCCTCGAGAAGCGGTGGCTGTGCATCAAGCGGCTCATTCCACCGACGTGGTCGAGGGAGGAGAACGTGAGATGATTAATTTCCAGAAATAAATGTTTGATCATTCATATGGTTACTGTACCACATATATTTGTATAAATTTATTCTCACTGTTCAATAAAGCTGCCGGTTTCCTCTCTCACGCTGACTGCCACCCGGTCTTCCACCTAGCCCGTAAGCGCGCTCGAGTAAAGAGTATAAAAGGGCGGGCAGGTGGGGAGATCGTAGTTGAGTCGGCTCTCACACATGGCAGTGCGGGATACGGGGGCCTGCCGTCATTTTTTTTTTTTTTTTTGAGATCGTGATCAGTTGGACGTGAGGGAGGACACCAACTATATATATATATATATATATATATATATATATATATATATCATAGGGTACCTTAAGCAAGAAATGCTTAGCACCAAGGACATATAATTAACTCCTCTCAGTTTTCTCCTGATAAATATTATTATTATTAGCACCGCTTCTTACTACCCGCTCGGGTTATACGCACTTAAGCTAATGTGTAATGGTAGGGTGATTGTGAAATGAAATGGGAGGACCTACAGTTTAACGTGGGATCCGAACCATGGTGGAGGCCTGGAATTTCACACATTCACAAGTTGTGATTAATGCACGTCTTGTCAGAGGTGAAGGAAGGGTTTGGCAATCAGATAAATCTGTGTCGGGACCGAGGATTGAACCATAGACCCCCAACACAAAAGTCTGATACCTTACCCCTAGACCACCAGGTCACCCCCTGATAAATACATTAATTTAAATCCAACAGAAGTGGTAGACAGTAGCCTTAGTGCTACCAGTCCCGGCATAATTGAAACTCCTAAGCAAATTATTAGATTTTTTTTATTGATACAACCCGTGACACATATCGGCAATGATAAGACAATGCTTTACATTTTCAACGTGTAAGCTAATGGCACCCAACATAAGCGAAACTATTTATTGGAAGTAATTCTAAGGTTTAGCAAAAGGATTTATCGAAATTAATTCTAAACTTTATTGCAGGTAAACACAATGTTTCAGCTAGATTAACGTTCCAGGGATTAGCTCTTGATATACAACATGCCACACAGAGCCAGAAAAATATGCATTGGGCATAGCTAAAGTGAAAGTATTGACAATAGCTAAATATTTAGCTTTATTGCAATGGTTTGCCATTAGCAAAAATAAAATATTTGTTTCAAACATATTGTATAATACATTTTATCATATGGTCTTTAATTAATTCGCGACAAAATTGGGGCACATAAAATTCCAAATTCATCAGAATCTTGAGGTAAAAAATATTCAAGATTTTAATATTTTATCTATATAGAAAAAGAAAAACTGTGAAAAATATTATATTAAAATAATATTCTGACATGTATAATTTCACAATACATCACGATTACATTTTTAAAATTGAAATTCAATAAAAAGAGTAAATATGTCAAACTAATATCAGAAATAGACCAAAAAAACTATAAAATTAGGTGTAACTGAAGCATTATTAAATTATTATTATTATTACTATTATTACTATTATTATTATTTTATTTTTATTATTATTATTATTATTATTTTATTATTATTATTATTATTATTATTATTATTATTATTATTATTATTATTATTATTATTATTATTAACAAACACTTACGTATTATCTGTTTGAATAAGAATTTTAAAAAAGAACAGAACTGTAGAACAGGGCTGTAAAACCTTTAATTAAAAGTAACACTCTAAAAAGTTGTTAGAGCTCGTTTGAAGTAGTTTCTGCTTTAAAGCTAAAATCATTACTAAAAGACAAAACAAATGTGATTAATTGTTGAAATTTACTTACTTTAAAGATATATCTAACCGCACCGGTAGCCACGTAGACTATTATGTCAAGCTCACCTAGTTTAGTTTGGCAATGGCAGGGAGGTCGGTGCTTGAATCCCAGCCGAGTATACTGTGAGTGGTTTTCATTAACTCTCTCTACACAGATGCAGGTACATTTAATTTAAAGATTCTCCTTTACTCATCCTTGCCTCATTAGGCTAATTAAATGCGAACAACACGAAAGGGTAGTTAACGTGGTGGAAAAACATACCTACCTCGTAAAAATAAAACCCAACTCAACCCATTCGTGGATCAAAATACAATAGGGAACAAACACATTTTTGTGCAATAATCTGGCCCGTAATAAAAGGCGTATGGTAAAAATAAGGAGTATAATATATCGGTCTCCTCCTTCCTTCAACCATCTGTCTAAGCTACGGCCATACTCGCGACCTGGCTTCTGCGACAAAACCTCCCGACCAGGTCGCTGTCGCCAGGCACCTGTGCCAAGTATAAGCGGGAATTTCACGACGCGTCCCCGACCACCCGTTCCCGTTCCTGGTCTCGATCTCCCTGTCACTGTTCTCCCCTCTCCTCGGCAGAGCGTTGTATTTTCACGACCCGATCTTTTGCGTCCGATCTACTGCTCAGTTCGTTGCTCTTAAAGTTTAAGTCTCTTATAAACGTTAAGCAAGCAGGCAAACGCTTGGTTTCTCACATCTTTATTTAAATATGAAGCTTGGGAAGTGTCCCACAACAGTTTGTATGATTTATACATTTCTATCATTTCCATCAACACGTCTTTTTCAATTTGCTATGCAGATTCTATCAGATAAAATCGAAAATACAAACAAAAAAAACGTGAGGTGCGAACACGTGCTGTTATCCCTGAGAATCAATCTAGATCTACACTACGGACAGAGCGATCCGCCTGGCGGAGCATTTCACGTCCCGTTCACCAGGAGAAGCGGTGGGGGCCTGGTCTACTCCCACCCTTCCTCCCTAAATCGGTTGGAAATCTCTCCCGACCTCCCTGCCTGGTCACCTCCCCACAACGTGACCAGGAACACACATTTCACCATCGGATTTCAGGGCCGACGGCGATCGGGCCCGATTTAGAGTCCCTAAATCGGGTCGTGAAATCCCCGCTATAGGCTGAGGCCATACTTCTGACCTGGTCGCTGCGACCATCACACCAGCGTGCAAAGCCTTGTTTCATATCCAAGTGGCCATAACTATGCTGTTTAAACTGACATAATTACCTTAGCTTGTGTGTAAGCTTTCCGTAAACTACTTCTAATTTGGCTACACCTCTAACTTTTATAAAACAAATTTGTTAGCTAGGTCCTTAAAATAGAATAAAATAAAATGTTAGAGGTTTAGGGAGGGAGGGAGGGGGAGTGAAAGGGGGTCACATATCAAAACAGATTTACACAAAACGAGGACTCATAATAAATATTGTTTACATCTTGTCGATGGTTTTATTTTAAGTGTGTTTGTGGGACCAGAGAAAGAGAGTGTGTGTAGATGCTTTTGTTTATGCTAAAAGAGTGTTTTTTTTTTCTGTAGATGGTTTCCCTCTATGTATTTTTACAGTGACTTGGTGAGGACCAAATTTTCGGGAGGATGAGTTTTTTTTGTATGGGTTTTTATTTACACTTGATGTCCCAAACACACATGTACAGTACATAACAATGCATGTGTGACGAAAGAGGGTTGGCTAGAAAGGTTGGGCTGGAGGTGGGGAACGGGGGTGGGGAGGGTAGAAATATAGCTCCACGAACAACACACAACACACACATATAATGGGTTCGTATTGTAGATTGTCACGGTACATGGGTTCGAAGTCACACTACGCCAAACAGCAGCTAACCGAATAGCCGAGAGCATGGGTGTCTGTGAGTGGATGGGGGTAACAAACTTATGTTAGCCTTGGATGGAAGTAAGGGGGTGAGGAAGAGGAAACAGCAAAAAAATCCGTACGGTAATAAAAGGAAGCAGGAGGGAACTCATTTACAGCTGAGAATGTTTGTGCATCGCCATTGGTCACGTACATTCATATTGTATTTTTTTACGTTTCTCTCTTGCAATCTTACCCGCCTCGGTGGCGTAGTTGGCTAACGCGCCAGTCGTGCTGAGCTAGATCACCAAGGACGGGGAGATCAAGGTTCGAATCTCGGTTAGGTGATCTGGGGTGGCTTTTCCTGAATATTTTTCCACTCTCCCTCCACGCAAATGCGGGTTCACTTCCTCTAAATTCAACCTTCCCAATTCCTAATCCATTAGTGTGATTAGTACTTAAGTGTATAACCTGAACGGGTAGTAAGACACGGTACTAAATAATAATAATAATAATAATAATATAATAATAAAAAAATCTTGCAATCCTTGTGATAAAAATAAAAACTTTTATTAATTGGTCTTGAGAATTAATTAAAATATATGTGTGTTTTCAAAAACACTAATCACTAAACAGCCAAATATTCTTTGTTAAATATATTTGAGATGCGATTCAATGGTCAACTATATGTCCTTTTTTCCATATATTGTATTTATTAAAAAAATATTTAGGGTAGGGAAATCTAATGCTTATACACTTAATAATGTATGAATAATGAGCTTGGGAGATAGACTTTTATCTATACTTGGTATAGATATACCTGTTTTAAGTATTAAATTCACAAATGTAAAAATATGATACCTAGACACAAGCTCGATTCTCATGTCCAAGTGTTATATTTTTAAATGTACATAATATATTTAACAGAAAAGAATTAATTATGTATTGAAAAATTACTTTGTCTTAAATGCATAAATGAAACACGTTTTCATAGAAAGAGCACCTTATAAAATAAAAACATATTATTTTGCGGCCAAATTGTTAACATTTTTCTATTTTATTATTGTTATCTTATCTGATAGGTATTAATAATATCTATTAGAAGCTACTTCTAAAGTTCACGTTAATTGACCTAAGAACACATAGAAAAATAGATCGGTAGCTTTTCTAGCTGTCAGATAAGGTCTTTCCTATGAAAATTGGGCCATAGTTACACAAATTAAATTTCAATTAGGCTCCTGATAGCAAAGGTATAATATTTAATGTCTTCTAAATCTAAGATCTTAGCGACATGTGGCCAACCTGCGACATTAGCACCATGCGACGAACATCTAATAATAGACCCTCGGTACTGGTGCCATGGGGCCACTCTCATATTATACGGTATATTTTTCCTATTAATATTCATGTTGAATACAGCTTAAATAACAAGAGCTACTGCAAATCTGTGAGTGTAGGGTTCCACCATCAATTGGAGCAGAGCTTACACCACAGAGAGAATAAATTACATATTCCATTAAAGTGCAACAAGCTTCATACTTGGTCAACGAAAATTTTAAAGCAACTTTTTCAAATATTGTTTATTTTATTATTGATTTAAAAAAACCCACACACTCCCTCATTTTTGTCTGATCATCTAGTTTTTCCTTTTTGCCCTAGAAGCTGACAGGAGTATTTGTGTGTACTTGTCCTAGCTGTGTTAATTATTCATACACATGTATGCACACAGCCCTATTCAAGGGGGATGAAATGAACTACCATGCGTCTTTTATGTTTTTCTTATTTTTGGTCTTGTCACTAAAAGGAACTTCAATGTGAGGTTACTTCACGAAACAGTGAGTTAAAATAGTAGGCTAGTTCTGTCAACAGTAGACCTCGCTCCCTCCATACTACTATCGTTAATACATTCCTAAGATTTATCTTTGTATATCAAATTGAAATATCGGCCATAAAGTATCTTTGGATTTAAAGTTGATTTTTTTTTGTGATAAAATAAGAGCAAAAATAAATGGTACGGAACTCCGCACGGACTTTCTCGCTCTGTTGTTTAAAAATGGAGATATTTACTCCAAACTCGTAATATATGTGAAACGAAACAATATACACTAGCAAATATACACTGCACAAATTGCGCAGTATTTACGTAAAATATTTGAGTCTTGGATTTAAATTTTATAATTTTATTTTTAAATAATTAATGTCCTCATTTGTATTATTGGACCAACAAAAAAGATCGATATTGGGTCCACAAGAGTCAGCACTTCTTATTAAAATTTCAGTTTCCGGTTAAAATTTTAACATTTTATCAGGTGTCACACATCTTCATGTCATAGTTTTGCTATTAAATTCGTCATTTATAAACTTTTACCAATAAAAAAATGTAAATATTGACTAATACGTCTAAAATGAAGGAGATTGTTATACAAACATTTCTCATAAGAGGTTAAAGGTAAAATACAAAATTTTGAGAGACTTATTTGATTATTCTATGGTATTAGAGAATGATTGCTTTTAAACATAAGTAACTTAGTATCTCTGCACAACTAAGGATCACAAAATTGTATTAATATATTTACCAATATCTCAGAAACTATTGGTTTTATAGTGCTACAATTTTGCAATAGTAAGTTATTTAGTATTTCAATAGTTGCGGAGATACGGAAATTTCTGATTCTGTAAAGTATCCTAAAAGTCGTTTTCATGGGAAAATTAAAATAGCCATTTTGTTTATAATTTTAATCAACGCCTAGATACGAGTTTTAATCAAAATCGTTGGAGCCGATTTTGAGAAAATTGATTTTTCCCTTTACGCCCTTTATTAAACTACTCTTAATTCTAAGGTTAAACAAACACACAAAGAGACGGCATTGCAAAAACAACTTTTTAGGGTTTGGGGAGTCATGAAACGTTGACATCCATCAACATTTCGGGTTAGATTTTTTCTATGGTCACAATAATTTCCCTTTGGTGTTAGAAAAATTTAAATATATATATATGTATTTATGTATATATACACATATATGTACATATATACATATATAGACATATATATTATATATAGCCATATATAATTATGAAGGGCAAAAAGAGAATAAGTTGATTTTCTCAAAATCGGCTCAAACGTTTTGATTAGAATTCGTATCTAGGCGTTGATTAAGATTATAAATTAAATGACTATTTCCATATTCCTATAAAAATAAATTTTAGGGTAGTTTACAGAAGCGGAAATTTCTGTATCTCCACAACTATTAGAAATACTAGATAACTTATCATTGAAAAATTGTAGTAGCCTACTATTAAAAATAAAAAAATTTAAAGAAAATATATTTTTATAAAACCAACAGTTTAGGAGATATTCGCAAATATATTAATATAATTTTGTGAGCTTTAGTTGTAAACAATACTACTTAAGTTTTAAAGCAATAATTCTGTAGAGTAGAGTAGAGTAATTAAATATAAGTCTCTCAAAAAGTGTGGTATTTTTTCTTTAACCTCTTGGAGAAATGTTTGTACAGCAATGAGATATCTCTATATTAGACTCAATAGTCAATATTTACATTTTTTACTGGTAAAAATTTATAAATGAGGAATTTAATAACAATGCGAGGACATGAAGATCTGCAACACATAATAAAATGTCGAAAATTGTAATCGGAAGTTGAAATTTTAATACGAAGTGCTGACCCTTGTGGACCCAAAATCGATCATTTTTATCGGTCCAAACTTACAAATGAGGACAGTCTCTAGAAATAAAATTATAAAATTTAAAACAAGGACTCAAAGAATGTTTTACATAAGCATAGTGTAATTTATGATTGAGTTTTCTAGTGTACATTATTTCGTTTAACATATATTACGAGTTTAGAGTAAGTATCTCCCTTTTTATACAATAGAGCGGGAAAGTAATTGCGGAGTTCCGTACCATTTATTTGGTTTATGGGGGGCGGGGGGGTCATGAAACGTCAACATTCATCAAAATCTCGAGTTCGATTTTTTTGACGATCACAATAGTTTCTCTACCTGTAAGATAGAGAGAAAGTAAAAATCTTATCTGATGGCTAGAAAGGTTTTTATATCTACTTTCACGCATTCACATTTAAAGAGATGTGATCTACAACTATCACTTTTGATATTTACTATCAATACTTATAAATTTATACCAAAAGTTTTTTCCTACAAAAATTATACTATATCTTATCGTCCATTGGTTTTGACATAATTGTATTTAAGCATTCTATATAAGTAATAATGGAAAAACAGGAGAGTACGAAATTCTCTGCGTTTATCTTATTCAAATCTATAGGTAGTGCTTTATTTAAATGTTTGTTTTTAATTATTTTCGTTCCGACTCTTTAGAGCCGATCCAGTCCGAAGCAATGACTCTTAACTAGTTTGCCCCTCATGCTATTTCTGCGATCCAGAGAGCAAAGGATTTTAACTTCACTCGGTATATCTAGCCATTCAACGTTCTCTTTTGACAGAAAAGAAGTGCAAAGGCGGGGCTTGTGTAAACACAGCCATTCTACTTGTTCCAACACCGTTTCATAATGAGCTACCGTTGTTTGCACTGCTTGCAAATAATAACCTGGCAATGCATCGCATGCCAACTGTTTTCATTGCTTTGTTTAAATACATGTGCGCCATGCACAATGTCAACACTACTGTTCTAATTGTAGCCGTTTCAGGGGATGAATAAATGTTTAGAATTAGATTTTTTTACAAGCAATCAATTTTTTTATGCTTCACTCTCTCCACGGCTCGTATAAATACATTTTATTAATTGCTTAAAACTAGGGCTACGTCACACTCATCAATATTAGGTTAAGGCGAACGTTGGATTTATTGTATTTCAACTTGTTAAACCATAAAACATTTTTATCACTAATGTACAAAATTAAAACTGTTACACTTTTGCAAAATAAAGAATTTTTCCTTTTGTTTTAAATACATATAGTGTGCAACACATTAACTGATTTATTCTACTCCAGATAGCTTATTCATGATTCATGTTTATACTTGAACAGTTTTTAAAAGCGAAATGCTTTATATATTTTTGTTCAGAAAACACAAAAATGAATATCCATTAAAGCACCTTAGTGAGAAGAAATTAACTCCAAATTTGATTTTAAAAATATATATTTCTATATATGTGGACAACTTCATAGCTTATAATAATAATTTTTAATGTAATTTCAACATTTGGTCACCAGTTAGAATAATTATTTTCTAACACTAAATTGTATAGATCCTTATTGTAATGCCACCTTTCCTATGTCACACAAAGAGTATGTTTTCGGAAAACTGTAAGTTTTGCCTATGGTATGGATAAAATAGGTACAAAATTTTCTTGAAATACAATATATTATATGTTCAAACTACACCGATACATAGAAGGTCGATTTATTTTCATATATTTAGAATAAAAAATGTTATGCTGTGTAATTTTTAAAATTACAAAGTAAAAAGTTACAAAAAAATTAGCGATCAATGTGTTCACTGGTTTGGTTTTATAAAACTAATGCGTTGGCACAAAGTAAATTACCTATGCATATGGATGTTAAGGGTGGTTTACAGGAAGTTTAGCCGCATCAGCAAAGCGAGGATTATAAAACGATAGCGATAAAGCACATGGATGGAATAGCATCTAACGCGTTCGGCCAGAGTCTTAACTACAACCTGACCATCGACGGTAACCTTGTGTAAAGTAAGTATATTTCCCCAAACCACGTGACCACAATTGAGGACATAAATAGTCATCACTAGTCAAAGAATATAAAGACATTTAAAAAAAAAGGATAAAAATAAATTCCACGAGCTTACGGAAAGGCACATAAAAATGTACCCGTGCAAACACATTCCCGCAAGAGGTTTATAGCTGATTAAATGCGCGTCAGCAGTACAGAACCACACGCTCCTATACATCATTGTAAAACGGAACAACGAAGCTTGTAAAAAGTTTTTAACATGAATCTCATCAAAAAGGAAAAGGGTAAAAACAAAACACGGGGCGAACATGGACCTCCCAGAAATATATACACTTCTTTGTGTACAACGACAAATTTATTTCGGAAAGGGAGCGATGTTTTAGAGAAGGTAGTAAAAAACCTGGCAGTATAATTGTTAAAATTTATGGTAAAATGGTTCAACAGCCATATCCGAGCATTCTATGGATGGGATGATTACATCTTCCGTAAAAGTATAGCAAAAGTTTTAAAATAGGTATTAGAAAAGTGTTGTTATTCATACGGCACAAAACAACCTTTGAATGAACCACTTAGCCTGATTTTATCAAAAGGAAGGTTTAAGTAAATAACCCCACCTTGACTCAAAAGGAAGTACTCAATATTTATTTATTTTTATCACCACGTCTTACTACCTGTTCAGGCTATCAACATATATGATAATTTCTATTATGGGGGTAGGGATATGGAAGGAAGCATTTTAGAAGTAATCTACCCGGTTTGTGTGAACGAAGAGTGGGGAAATATTTATTAAAAACTACTCTCAGTAGACCCAACCAGAACTCGAGCTCCGATCAGCAGCCAGTCTAACACGAGAGTGACATCTTAGACAGTTCGGCCAATGAGGCGGGTACTCACTTATTGGTGGAAGTTTGAAACTCAACATCTTAAACCTGTGCTCTCCAGGTATGCACGTAAAAAAAAAAACATTAGTCTCATCCTGTCAAATTTGTAAAAAAAAATTTTTTTACACCATATCTCTTAGCCAGGATACACGTATTTTATTTACGCTAAAGGGGCAGGGGTAGGAAAGGTAGTTTAGATTAGATGCACATTGATTTGTGTGAAGAGATTGTGGGAAACCATTTAATAAAAATGTTCTATATTTAGCTGGCCGGGGTTAGAGCCTAAACCTTCAAACCACCAGCAAACCATACAAGATTAGCAGAAGTTTATTCCACGTCTAGTTTTATGGTCGGTGTTCGAAAATTGTCCAAGCAGACGGAGTTGGGTTTTTCCTAAATCGGGCTCCCACTTTCCAAATTATGTTTGTAAACCTTTTTGTAAACACTATCTTTTTCGTCCATATGCCATATTGGTAATTTTTGGATAGCCCAGGCATGCTTGAAAGACGCGTGTAAAAAAAATCTAAGACCCTTTATTTATTTTTAAAATAGTAATTGAAACGAGTCCTAAGACAGAGATATTTAAAAACGGGAGAAATACTATTTTTATCTATTATATGGCCTTTATTTATTTTTATTTTCAACTTTCATTAATTTCCAATTATCTTAAATAATACATAAGCCGTATCAAAATTGCGGTATGAGAGAAAACCAAATTGAATGGTCTATTAAGGGGTCCAACCACGATTAGTTACAAAAATTTGTCTCCTTTTGTTTGGACACGTTACAAATACTTTCGCAAAGTTGCTCTGACTATTTTTATTTTTTTGGACCACTAGCTTTCATTGTTTATTTATTTATTCTTATTTGTTTCTTTTATTTAGACTCATTCTAAAAGTATTGCCTATACAAGCTATTTATAAATTTAGCTTACATTAATTACTCTAAATATTAGTGTTTCTTGTATATTTTTTTTGACAATTTTATTAAATAAAGAATATATCCGATTAAACTAAATAAACGTTGACTAATATATAATATACTTTTTAATATAGTAAATTTAGTTAATAATTTGGACCTACTGCAAACATAAATATCTATATCCATACTAAAGTAATTTATTTTATTAACATCTATATATATATATATATATATTTATAATTAATCCCAGTTGGCTGAGCTAATGTATAAATAGTATAACAATGTTTTATAAGTTAAAGGAGTAAATTCAATTATTAATAATGATAGTCGATATTTTTATAGTTCGTATTTCATATATACATCAGTTCATTCAAAAGCTTCTAGTAAATTACATCGGTTAGATACGTTGAAGAACTGCACTAAATACATAGTGAGTAGAAGAGTTTTAAGAACTATTTAATATTTTTTCATGTATTTAAACATCAAATCATGTAACCTGTAACCATCACATTTTACAGAAAGAAGTAATGCCGATAAATAATAGGACTAATATGGTACCATATTATCGATGTTGACTGGGATTTTTTTTTAATATCTATAATAGGTTCACTCTACTTCTGTAAGTGTACTGTCCAATTTTCGTAGAGAGAATCTTATTCGAAAGCTAAAAGCGCTAATAGACAGGCTTTAATGTATTCATACGTAAAGTCATAGATATGCCATGGTCGCTTTTAACGTATATTATCAATAATTGTAAAATAACACTAAAAATATAGTAAGTAAAATATTATTACCGTTAACTGCAAATATATATATATAATGTTTATATATCCTAAATACCCTACATTCGAAAATTGAATTGTAACTTTGCTATTCTAGTATTAAAAGGACACTTTCTAAAAATATAATTACTAAAATGTATGGCTTAATTTATCAGATGGAATCCAACCAGAATAGTTTATACTAGTACTGTAGTTGCTATTCCCAACTACTGGGTCACGTGATCTATACTGAATACGTAACAAGGAAAATACTCCAAAAGGTGACAATAAGATGTATATCATCTTTTCATATGTATATACATGCGTATATATGTTATATATAATTATGTTAGTCGGTAGCCAGATTTTATATGCACACGTACAATATGTGTAAATCTTGAGAGAACCCTTTCCAAAAACACCTGTGGTAGGTGTCGCAACACCGCTCAGCCAACGAGGGGTGGCAACACCGTAACACACTGGCTCACTACTGCGTGAAAGAGACGCCTCAGAGAATCTTTGTGCGAGCAAGACGCTGGACGCGGAAACCTCTCCAAGGCGCATGCGCAACAGCTGGTGAGTGGGTAGGAGTGGGGAGAGAGATCGAAGACTTGAGATACCTCGATTTGCAGCTGCTCAGTGTTATCGACGTGTATAACATTGTTTCAAACTGCGTTGTCACTCTCAGCCACAGTTCATTCTCTTTAGGAAGAGGCTAATTTGAACGATAGAAAAATTACTAAATATACATCCACGTTTTCCATACGTCAAGTCATGTGAGCTATCACTTTTGATAGATAATATCGATATAATAAACTAATAATATATTACAATGCTTATAAATATTGAGTCAGACACCTTAGCTCAGTCGGCAGCGTGTCTGTCTACTGAGCTAAGATTCCCGGTTCAATTCCCGTATGGCCGAAAACTTATCATTGGTGTGGGTTTACCCTTTGATAGTGATGAATTAACGCCTGGGGACTGGATGTTGTGCCTGTCCTAATTTTATTTAGATTATAAGGCATATGAAACTACGACAGGCCTAGCAAGTCGGTAGTAGAAAAATATATATGGCTTGTATAAAACACTGAAAACAGTAATGGATGTAAAGTAAAACTATCGAAGTTGATATTGTCTAAAGGAACACTTCTTAAAACCCTCATTGACTTCACTCTTTATGTTTTTATCATTTGTTTTGTATGTGAATCTTTCTCTCTTTTATTTAAGTACAGGCTTTATTTTTAAGGAATTTGTATGTGTCAATCTAAAGCTAAAATAAATGTTTCTTCTAAAATGACAGAAGATGTGTTTGATTTTTATCGTACTTTTCGTTGAGGAAATATAAACTGCATAAATTTAGGGCAAATTCTATGGTTTTATAAAGAGGAGAATAACTCACATCAATGACGGAACAGTTTAATTAATATGAGAAATGGAGATATAGATAGGTACCAGAACGTTTCTTCTTTTTTTTAAGCAAGCCCCGAAATTACAGTTTTTTGTCATGTCATGGTATTTTAATATTTGAGACAGTCATAGCCGATTGGAATTGCTACGGCAGTGTAAAAAACTTGAACTTAAAAGTTATCTTTATTCCATCTAAAGGTGAGACTGGTCCCAAAACAATATATTACTATTTATATTTTTAGGATATAATATAACTTAGTTACCCAAAGATTAATAAATACATTGGTAGAAATAATAATGGGTGCTTTCTCTTCAGAAATTTCAGGAAAATGAATGCTAAGAACTGAATAAATCCTTTGTCATATAGCAGTTCTGGAACTTCAAAACCAAACACTATCATGTACTATTTTTTTCTTCTGTTGTGTATACTAATAGATTTACTTTATATTGTTTGACTGGGGCTATTTCTATATTTCTAACCATTTATCCTAGAACTGCAAAATTTCACATTAATCTTAGAAAATTAGCTAATTTCACCTTTAAGAATTTTATTCTTAAAATAAAGCTTAAAGAATAAGACTTTTAATGCTATAGGGACATGTTGATATATTTTAGCTACATTTTGGTGTGAGCCTTATTATGAAATAAAATAATTCTTAAATTTTTAAATTGTGTTTCAAATCCTTGCTATGTTCCCTGGAGGTGCTTTCCCCATTAAATTTCCACTGTGATCTCTCAATTCTTTCCTCAAGATAATGTTGGTGTATTCTTACCGTTTAGGCTTTTAAAAGTATTGTTTATTAATTTTACTAAGATTGTATCGATTTCAAAATTTAAATAGGCTCATAATTTAGATATAATATATATATATAATATATTGTTTTATTAATTTATACATAATGAATTGTAATATCTTATTTATCAAAATATTTATTAAATAGGCTTTCTATAATTTACGATAATTTTTATATATAGGGATCGGTGAAGGACAGTAAATTTAAATATTGTACAGTTCATAATACTATGTGGATAGATGTGACATTTTCTATGCTTATTTTTACGATATTAGCACAATCCAATTTTTTAAGGCCCACACCAGTTTACAAGAAACTAAAAGTTTTCTGTCTCATCTTGTTAGGTTGGTAGTGACGTGGGAATTGGTAATCGATTTCTGGACCTGGAGTGAAGTAAAAAAAAAAGTTGTCAAAAGTTTGACAGAAAGTAAAACCAAGTTGCTTGGGGCTTTTATTGGATTGGATGTTTGAATAGATAGTTGACTAGATAGATGGATTGATTTGATGGATATATTGAATGATTGGGTGGCTTGCGTGGAATTTTTTAAGAGTGGGATGAATGGAGAGTTATAATAACACAAGTCCAAAAGATTGACCATGAAAAGTAAACTTAGCTCCATATAGATATTTGTTGCCCTAGTAATTTTTAAAATCTCTTAAATGTACACAATTATACCTTAAGAAAGTAACAGATTTTTAGTTAGAGGGTTAAAAAAACCTATATGGAATAGGTTAATTATGACGGTGCCATTCTCTTTTGTCTAAATGATCACAACTCAAATGATTAGTGTATTTCCAAAGTCAAATTATGAATATTCACTAGCTTTTAAATTACATTCAAGAAGTAAATCAAATAACAAGTAATTATCATTTGGAAAAAGTAAGATAATATGAAAAAGTCTGTAAATTTGTTTAAATAATATTTAACTAATAGGCCTACAATTTTATGTAAAACTAGTGATAGTCACTATGATAAATTCTACTTTGAGATATTTTAAGCTTATACATCACATTTATTTTAAATTTTCATTACTTTTTTTACTGAGCTTTAGTAATCATTGAGGCCGTACGCATTTATATTAACTACGCTAATGGAATACGGATAAGGAAGATAGAATCTATGAGTAGTGTATCCGCATTTTCGCGAAATAAGCGTGGGAGTCCCTTTAGGAAAACCACCTTCAGTACACCCAGCTGAGATTAGAACCACAATCTCTCCCTATCTTGTAAACCAAACTATTTGAGTTTGACATTTGTACCGCTCACCCACCAATGAGTGCTTTAGTTCATACCTTAAAAAAAATTTTAGCTTCAAAATATGGTCATTGGTTGGAGAAAATTGTTAAGAGATATCAATGACCACAATTACTTTGAAACTGTTATCATACAGCTTGTGCTTGACTTCTACAAAGCGACATTTTTAAATCAGTACTAACTAAAATCCTAGATTAATTTTAAATTCATCTCAAAGCTATGGAAGCTTACTCTATTTTGATAAGCAATGAGCAAAGTCCCACTTACTGTACAGAAGGAGAGTAATCTGATGAGAGAAAGAGTTTCTGATGGGCTCATGATGGTCCAACTACCATTAGAACACCAGCCTGCCACCAGGAGCGTTTATTGAACACTTTCTGGGGTGGGTTGCATAATTCAGAGTTACCCCCTGTCGCTCCCAGCCACACCACTTTCCCCTCTATCTTGCTTTCTCCAGGCCCTCCTTTCTTTCTTTCGTCTCGGAAAACTCAATATCACTCAACTTTCTTTATCTACTTACATTCTGGTTTTGATTAATTTTGAGACTCATTGAATAGAGTAGAGGTGCATGTGTTTACAAACCAAATAGTTAAAAAGCGGGTCATAAGATTAACTAATGCTCAAGGGTGAATGGGTACTCAAGTATTAACTCGCTGTCCAAGTGGGTTAAGATATTAGACTTGCATTTCACATGGTTGAGATTGATTGCACTAGGAATCAGTGGCGGTTGGTGATGTAAAAACTGGGGTATATATTATACAAATTAAGTTTGATTTTATCAAGACAATGCAAACATAATATGAGCCCACATCAAGTTTAATTAAATCAATGCAACACAAGCATACGTATAAATAGACCTACATAAATCATATATACAAATAATTGATTGCGCGACAGCTACATAGTCAAGAATATTTCTAAAAAATGTTAACTTAGAATTTACTTTTGTAATAATATTTTTTTTTGTTTTTGTAAACTTTTTTAATTAAATTTGGTTTATAAGATCATTGCCTTTTAATAATTAAAATATCCTGATAAAATAAATATCACTATTTAGAATTTATTGTAATGTATTCGTCTTTAAAGTAATATTATAAATAAAACACTCTAATGTTATGTCTATTTAAACTTTCAATAAGTTAATATGCATTTTATAATATAAATAAATGTATTCTATACATGGCGATGCAAGGTTTAAACAAAATACCTTTGTATATGTTTTTAAAACTTAGCTCCCGAACTAACATTCAAAAGAAAGACAGTTACTTTAAGTGATTCGTCCAAACTGCTTGACTACCTACTCTCGACTGAATGATGACTAGACTCGTGACGGTCACTAAAGTCCCAGTTTGCTTGAATCAATTCAAATGGCTCGGCTCTCGAGGGTTGTGATAAGGGGCATCTAGTCAAAACACTAAAATGTTCACAGCATGGAGTGAACATTTCCCAGGTTAAATCTCCATAAGAACTACGTAATTATGTCATGCGTGTGCTAATGCGCATGCTTACAAACTGCTTACAAATAATTCTAGCATGCATGCCATGCTGCCAAACTGCATCCAAAACCTTATCTATCTCCTACTCTCGTACACGATTGTTGTGAACATTACACCAGAAAAGCGATAATCACTAAAAATAACGCGATTTTTTAAGGTAATAAATTATCACATAGATTAAGATAAACCAATAAATTATTTAAAACTAAAATGGTATATAATTATTGTAATTATAATATTGGGTGTTCACGTATACATGTGCTCATATACACAATAAGCCACTGATAGTAACTTTCTTTTACATATAGTCTGCCCCAATTTTTCTTTAAATACTCTACCTGCACCAATTTTGGTGCATTTCTTCTATTTAAAACTAATTCATTTATACTCAACTAAACTATTAATAAAACGTTTATTTATACACATTTACTATATGAAAAAACATGGAGGTATCTGAAATGTAGGAAAATAAAATTATATCCGTTTATACTCAATAATTTTATATATTAATCCATTTATAGATTATTTGGACTTTTAGTGACAAATTTATAAAACTGGGTGAAGTAGTTGAAGATTATTAATTTAAATTATATTATAAACTGGCATAAAATTGAAGTGTAAAAATAAAAAGTAGCGTCAGACCGCTAAGAGTGAACTCCAGTCTCCCGAGAAAGAATCAAGCACATTATACATGCGATCAATCCTTAAGGTATTAATTTTAAGAGAACATGTTGTACAAGGCATCTTCTTTACTATCTCCATCCTTAGCTACCACGACTACTTTCTCTCTTTCTCTGGCAGTACAACCCTCCTGACTAACTCATACCCACACTCTCTTTTCTCTCTATCTTTATCATCCCAAACCCCCCCCCCTTCCTCTGACGCACATGGTCACCTACTCCCCCTATATTCGACCTCCCCCTCCTAACATCCTCCTCCTCCTCCCCCTACCATACAATCACAGCCGCATACCAGAGAGTTTCACCCCAACTCTCTCTTTCTACGACTGCTACGAGGGAGAGAGATGGAATTAAAAAAAAATTATTACGAGTGTAATCCTCGAATACACGCCAACCGCAATCACAAACCCTGCCCCGCGTTTATGTTGTTGGAATTTCTTCTTTTGCTACGTCTTGCACACCGAGCTTTTGTTATATGAAGAAAAAAAAATGTTGAAATTATTTTGTGGTCGTGTGTGAGAAAGAATTACAATTTTTTCTTAACTCTTGTTTTAGGATGATAGGGAAAGGTGGGGAGGGGGGGGGGGAAGAAAAGGAATGAACGTTTTAGGGAGGTTCACTGGATAACTTTTTTTTTGCCTCACATTAAACGGTTACACAATTTATTCTCGTGAGAATGACAAAAAATAATTATGTGACGTTATTTAACATAGCTTTTGACCTACACAATATACAAATATAATTTTGTACGTAACGTTTTAAAATCTGGTCGGAGGGATGTTTTTACTTCGTTACGACCCTTTCCACTGTGTTAAAATTACATTTATTTTATCATATTTATGTATTGATGTTTTTACATGTCAATGAAATAATATGAAGACTTTTTATCAAGAAAATCAGCTTAAAGTATACTGCATGTAAATATTTTTTTTAAACATGACTTCATAATGTAAAAAATAAAAAATAAATTCCTCTGTGAATTGATGGGGCCTTTATAGACGTAACAACTTTTAATATCTCAAGCACAGAACCGGACATCATTTAATACTTACGTTGGTAAAGTATATTATTTTATTCTTTGTTTAAGATAAAAGTGTAATATGTAAAATGAGCTCCACCCCACCTAAAGTTTCATAGTAAATTTAGATGTAACATTGTTTTTATCAGCGCGTCTTACTACCTATTCGGGCTATACGCATAGATGATAACCACTATAATGAGGTTGGGATGAGGAAGAAAGAGTTTCGGAGGTAATATACCCGCATTTGCATGTAAGGAGACGGAGGGGAAAACCACCCTCAGTAGACCAGACCGGGATTTGAGCCCTGATATCCCCAGCATCAGCAGGCCAGTATATTTATTGTGATAGTGATACCTTAACCATTAGACCACCGAAGCGGTTAATATCAGTTCTATCCACGGGTATTTTCATATGGGCCTACTTTTGGGACATATTCGTCGATATTACATAAATCTTGACCGAATTGTTTGAAAGCCATTTCGAAGTTTATTGGTGTATTTTCGGATGGTGTTCCGTGTGATAAAGTCGTTTAGGGCAGGTTAAACACCGGAAAAGTGGCATACATCAAATCGCATAGGAGTTGAAGTATTTGTTTGTGAATTTATCAGAGCTATATCAACCAACTGGTACAATCCAAGGTTCTCTGGATCAGAATAACGCTGGTTGAACTTTTATCAACAAAAATAAACCGTACGGTGCACACCACAGACTTATCTCTCTCTCTTTTTTCTTTTATCTTAAAATAGAGAATTTGCTTAAAAACTCTTTAAGATTTGTGAAACTAAATAATGTACTTTGTTGCAGACACACTCTACAAATATCATGAATGAAATAATTACACTGTTTGATATGGAAACACACATCATAAATATGAATCTTTAAGATAAAATAATATCTAAATGAAATAAAAAATATAGCAATTTGTTGTTAGAATGAATTATACGTAGATAAAATGTATTTATGTTATCATGAAAAAATTTTACTTAAGAAAATTATGATAAATATATTTAATTGATAAGAAATTTTGAATGAAAAAATTGTATCTAGTAAAAAGATTTTAAATTTATATCTTAATCATATATGAGAATATAAGTAGTGAGAAATTAATTGATATCTGATTTACAGAGTATAGATAAGTATTTGATCTTAAAAATCGAACTCAGAGTTTAATAAAGTGACGTTCATTACCCCCCCCCCCTTTCCCCCTAATCCAAAAAGTGTTTTTTGAATTTCCGTCTGTCTCTGTAGGCCTACCTCGGACTAGAGCCTAAACCAATTTAACGATTGAGCTAAAACTTGGTATATAGAGTTTTTATAGGTTTACCCCGAGTAATTTTTGGAATTGGATATCCAACCTTAATATTAAGGGTAGTTCCCTTAAGGGCGGAAAGAGAAAAAATCGATTTTATCAAAATCGGCTTTACGATTTTGATTAGATTTAATTTTTAAGCTTTATCAACATTACAAACCAAATGGCTACTCTCGACTTACCGTCAAAACGACTTTAAGGGTTCCGGTCTGATACGGAGATAAAATTATAAATTAGAATTTACGCAAGTCTCTGAGATATGAAATTACTTATCATTGCATACATGTAAATCTATTTATAATAAACATATTTTACTTGGAGTATTTTTTATAAAACCAAAAGTTCCCAAGCTACACACTAATATATTTTTCTCTTAACTTTGCCAACACTTTAAGGTAAAGTATTACGACCGTAAAAAAAAGCTAGCCCGAGATGTTGATGGCTGTCGATGTTCCATGACCCACCGAACCTTAAAAACTGGTTTTTGCAACGTCGTCTGTCTATGTGTCTGTCTAACCCTAAAATTAATAGCAGTTTACAAGACGATCAAAAGAGAAAAATTTCATATTCTCAAAATCTGCTTAACGATTTTATCTTTCTCACTTTAGACTCAATAGTCAATATTTACCTATTTTATTGGTCAAAATTTATAAAAGAGAAACATTAATAGTAATGCGATAGCCATAAAATGTGCATCCCCTAGTAAAATGACGAAAATTTTAATCGGAGGTCAAAATTTTAATATAAAATGTTGGCCCTCGGGGAGTCAATATCGATTTTTTTTTGGTCCAAATATACAAATGAAGACCTTAATTACTTAAAAATAAAATTATGAAATTTAAAACCCTTAGTAAAAAATGTTTTGCATATGTCTAGCGCAAATTTTTCTCGGGTTCGCTAGTGTATATCATATTACGAATTTTGAGTAAATATCTCCATTTCTAAACAATAGAGCGAGAAAGCTCAAAAGGAGCTCCGTACTATTTATTGATTTTACTCTCATCAGTGAACATTCAAATAATCTCGTCTGTTCTGGTATGCCGGTGTTAAATAGGTCGGGATTCGAATCTCACTCGGGTATAATGAGATGTTTTTAATCAAATTAAATGATCAAGATTTGTTCTAAAATGCAGGAATACTTTCTCTAAGTTTTATTTTATCGATCTCTGTTCCATTAGTTTATTTATAGCGTGCATAGCCCATTCTAATAACTAATAAAATATAAGTACAGTTAATAAAAAGTATATTACCGCACATAGAATTGAATTAAGGTTTTATAAATATATGATGACCTTTCTGCCCACTTTAGCTCTTCATTAGCTGTCGTAACTTACTCAAGCCTTTGCAATTTCATTTATTCTCTCTCTCTTTTTTTAAAGGCCATACCATAACTCTTTGGTCAAGACCAGACTAATCCGAGGCGCAGTAAAAACTGATCCCATCGGGAGTATATTCCGCTGGAAGAAGGTCAAGATGGAGGGATTGGTAGGGTTATGAAGGAGGCAGGGGAAGGGGTTCAAAGAGAGCAGCATTTCAAGATGAGCGAAGGAGGGAGAGACCAGGGGGATAGGAATAGCGGACAAACCTCTTGCCGCTCCAAATATTTGCCATGCCACCCTCTCTCATGTAAATGCAAAGGGGTTCGTTCCTCGTATGTTTGCCAGGAGAGGTCAAGAGGGCAGACTTCCGTTACACACGTGTTCAAGCAGGTACAGGGTGTGAGAAATAAGTAAAATTTATCAAACTTGCACCTTAGATAATTTTATAAATATATTTATTTTAAAAAACAAGCAATTAAGATGAAAGATCCTTTTGCTTATGGGGACTCCTGACTCATGGGAGCCCCTGAGAGTAGGAGTCCCCATAAGCAAGAAGCGCTTTCATCTTAATTATATATATACTATTTATATATTATAATATATTATTTATACATATATTTAAAAACTTTGATTATTGGCCAAGTAGGATACGAATAAGCAGGGGCTGAGCCAGATCATTTTCATAGGGGGTCAAAGTTATAAATAGCATAGTTACTTCTAATGTTAGATTTTTGTTTAAAGCCATTTAATAGTTTCTCATTCATATTTGATCTTATGTATGTTTTAAGCCGTGGTCATACTCTCCAATTTTTTTAAATCAGATAGTTTTTATAAACTATTTGGAGTGGCCCTTCTTCAACAATTTTTTGAAAAATGGTTCACTCTAGAAGCTATGAGTAGTTTTCGTCTTGATTTTTTTCAATCGGATTATATTATAAGCCACTTAAAGTGTTCCTCGCCTAGACAATTTTGAAATTTGGATACCCCTTGAAGCTATTTAGATTGATCCTCTCCTTAATATTTTACGATAATTAGATACCTATAGAAGATAATCTTTGAAGTGGTCTTCCACCGATAAAGTTTTGAAAATAGGCTATGATTATTTCAGAAACTAGGGTATTTGAGGTGGTCCTCACCTGAAAATTCTTCAAAATGACATGCATCTAGAAGCTATTTGGAGTTGTCCTCCCCTAGACATTTTTGAAATTTGGATGACCTTGGAAGCTATTTGAAGCTTACCTCCCATGAATTTTTCTGCCAGTTAGATGCCTCTAGTCTAGTAGTTATTTGAAGTGGTCTTCTCCGGCAAATTTTTGACAATAGAAAGCATTTAGAAGTCATTTGAGTTTAATTTAAGGCCATCTTTCAGCTTATTATATGATAATATCAGAGGATTTGAAATATATCTAGGGGGAGAATTTATTCAAGGGAGGGGCAAATTATATCCAGGGGGCAAAGTCCCCCACAGTTCCGCCGTTCCTGCTGTCCACACATAATTTATATTCGGTATTCGTGGACAAACTGCTCTCAGATAAATCTGTGCCGGAAAGCATTCTACACATTCACAAGTTGTGATTAATACACGTCTTGTCAGAGGGAAAATAAGGGTTTGACAAATATTCATACACGAAAACAAATATTTTTTCCACACTTGTATTAATTTTCTAACTTTCACAAGGGAGTCAACTTGCCCTTTGACACACACTCCCTCCTGGATCTGCACCTGCGAACAAGTATCGTCTGTAAAATCTCAGACCTTAAATTATTGGGTAATTATAACCAATTTGAGAAGTTTTTTTTAAAATTACACATTTTAAAAATGATCATCCATTCAAATGGGAAAAATTCACTTCTTAGTTGTAAAAACTTTTTATCTTTATTTTAATAAAAGTTAGCACTTAAAGTTTAAATTACCTTTTAACTATATGATATGTATTATAAAAATTGTATTGAAATACAAATTTAACAATATACTCCTTAACTTAAGGTCATTGAGGAATTCCTGTTTAAGACTAAAATTATAACAATTCCAATTATTACTGCAGGACCTCTTGTAGGAGCAAGGAGTAGGGATGCTGAGTGAAATGAACTTCACCTCCTTTTACTTAGGAGGAGTGTACAGCTCTTTACGGTACCCGGCCTCCCGGGGCAGTGTGTGACAAACCTGCCTTATATTTATATATGTTTTTGATATAATGCTATAGACACAATTAGTGTCGGTATTATTAGTGTTAAGGAAAAGATTGGATATTTATTTTTGCTATAACATTGCTATAAATAGCCATACACAGCTGATAAACTTTCCCTTTTAATAATAATTAAACAATCTCTAAAAATGTTTTTCAATAATTAAATTGTTAATCCGTTTAAGAAATTCCACTTTTGAAGGTTGTTTTAAAATCCAAACTCTATTTGTATTTATTGATCAATTAAACTACCCCGTATTCGGCTAGTATTTTGTAAAATAGTGAATGCATTAGGCTTACCAATCCAAAACTGGTTTTATGGCTGTGGATTGTTATTTACTTAAAAACTAAAATATATTTTTTTCAAAATGAAACAAAAGTTTAAAAAAATTTGCATTGTTAAGGTTTTAAGTGTAGGCTCTATAAACTTTTGTAAACTCAGTAAAAAAGCAAATAGAGAAACAAAACCATATTAAAAAGGTAATTTAAAGAAAAATAATAGGTACATCTATTTTTTAGTGGTGGGAATACGGTGAATTTTCCATTGATAAAACATATGGGGAAAACCTCCATTTGAGCAATTGGTTTTAGATTCAAACCTCGACTTTGTCGTCACCAGCAATCAAGTTTAATGAGAGTTTGACACTTTTTATCTGGAGGAGGGAGGGGTGTGACGACCACAAGGGGGTGAACTAGCCATTCAAATGTATAGAACTTGAGTTGGCCATCTCTCACATAAAGCTTTTTCCTGACTGCATGTGCTGGTTGTAACTTGATGCTTCTTGCATATCAATGTAAGCATTCCGCATGTATATTAAGTTCACCAAACTCTGAATCCAGTGTACATTTTTTAAATAAACTTGCTCATACAATGTGTGTTGTTTTAAATGTACGATTGAGCAACCTCGTTTCTCAATTTTTACACGCTTTGTCGAGTTTCACTTCTCATTCGCCAAACCTGTGGCTAAGTTGAAAAACATGTTTCTCACCTCTGCATTAGACCATGTGATCACTATTGGGGGTAGATATTATCTTTTCCTGCTTCGGTGGCTACGTGGTCCAAGGATTCACTCTCGCAGTAGACTAAACTACCGATGACTGGTAGATCAAGGTTCGAATTAAGATAGGGTGTACTAAGTATGGTTTTCCAATCTCCTTCCATGCAAATGTGGGTACACTTCCTAAAAACTTAGCCTACTAATCCCTAAAACCATTAGCGTAATTATTACATAAGTGTATAACCCGAACAGGTAGTAAGACAGGGTGCTAAAAAATAATATATAATAGTCTTTAAAACAAGGTAGAAATATCGAAAGAAAATTCCTTAGCAAAGAGAACTAAAGTAGGATAGTAAGAGATTCTGAATAAGCTCTTTTTTTCTACCTATCTATCAATAATAGATGAACAAGCTTGTCCATTTCCAAACGGGTGCGTCACACCTTCAGACGTTCAATCCTGTTTCCTCCCCTGTACATATTTAAAAGCGAACGAATGAACTATGCTGTAGGCTGCTGAGTGCTGAATCGAGTTTACTCTGACACAAGTCGAGGAGAGATGTCAATTAGCCTCGGAGGGAAGGAAATAGATTGCAGCCACCACGCAGGCGCAGATTAATCGAGCGCATTTGCCTGGAGCCATAATAACAGCAGATGTGCTACTTCCCAAGGAATGGGCCGGGTTACGTTCCTTTGACACCTCACGTTTCTAATATTTCTTTTTTTCAAGGAATTTAGAAAACATGGCTAACCTTGAGATTTTGTTTTAATCTCTCTTTATATAAACTGAATGTGGTTGGTGAGAAAAACCACTGGACGAAGAGTCAAATCCCTACCCTTTTTTTAAAAAAGGAGATTGAAGAGATGATTGATTCAATAATAAGATTTATTTTGCTTTGAGTCTTGCTAATCCTATGGATAAGGAATAAGCGCATTTAATTACACTAATAAGGTAGGGATAAGGGTGGTATAATTTATAAAATATATACTTGATTTGCTTGGAGGAAAATTGGTAAGCAAAATCAGTTTCAATATACCCATATGAGATTCAAGTACCAGTCTCTCAATTACCAGTAAAACACTAACAACAAGATGCCAAGATTCAAATCTCAAACAGGTAAACTGAAGTATTCTTCCTGAAATATTTCCCTGTATTTTGGGTAATCTTCCAAGTTATACCATTTTCATTTATGTAAATTTGAGTAGCCTATAGTTTGTATGGGTAATAAAATGCGAAACAAGAATGAATAATTTAAAAATGACTGAGTAATAAATAAGCTAATCATGACAATGGTAAGGAGAATATCTTTGTATTGGTGATACAGTTCAGTAAAATATATGCCATTGCCCAGGGTGGGCCCGACAGTACATTCCTTCCGTGGAGGCTTTTTCTACTTACCGAAGAGATGAGATGATGGTGATAGTGAATATGAGGTTGAACCGGTGGAAACACTTAGAACTAACTTAATCCTAACTAACCAAACCCTGGTGACCGTTGAACTAATTCCCCTTTTGGGAAAATTACCTATGCTACCAGCCGGGCAATCAAATCCGGGACCCTTAAGCCCATATCCAAGAGAATTGACCACTATACAAAGGGAACAGTAATCTTATAAAATAGATATCTAATTAAAAAATTAGCTTGCCTTAAAAACACTACTCATACTTCTACACCTTTAAGTCCTGCCTGGCCACATACTAAATTGACAGAAGACTGACCCCGTCTATAAATGGCAAAATTTGCCATATTTATTATCTTCGTTATAATCACTTGTAATTGAATCTGGATCCTCCAAGCATGTGACAGGCTACTAAAACAACGTTGGCACTGTCAAGTCTTCTTTGGAGAAACCTTATCTGACAGGTAGAAAATTAATTAGATCTACATTCATTTATTCATACATCAAATCATGTTATCTGCATTTGTATCTTTTGATAGATATTATAAATATCTATAAAATAACATTAATGATATGGTGAAATGTTATCGCTTTTTACTTTTAAAAAAGGTTATTAGTGTTTTATAAAAGAGTTTTTTTATGTTAATAGGTATGAGCAAGTCTTCACTTTACAAAATAGATTTGATGAATCAGGTCACGAGCGCTGATGTCCACGATAAAGAGAAGTAGGTTTATAGACCTAGACTTCTATCAATAACAAAAAAAAACTTAACTAAATACATTAATTTCCTTTTCTTCGACTTAACTCCCTCCCTCTCAAACTTCTCTAACAGAATATAAAAAAATAAGAGCGAATCAAAACGATTTCCTAATCCAATTACTGAAGTACGCCATTGCGTTGCAAAAAGCATCAGAGAGTATGAAGGGATAAAAAACTGGCATGTAAATTATTCGCAAACACGATTACCAAGGAAACAGTCAGTGAGAGAAGGAGGGGGAGGGAAGAGGGGAACTTCTGAGCATGGAGAAGAAAACTAGCTCGACAAAGAATAATTGTTAGAAATTAAATTGTGGGAGGGTTGAGTGGAGTGAAAAAAAAAAAGAGAACGGAATGGGCTAACGTATACACACAGAATGAAGAAAGAAAAGAATAACGGGGGGAATACAATAGAGAAGGATAGACGAAGAGGGAGGGAGAGTAATGTTAGTGTATTCTACAGGCATATATATGTATATATTTGGAGGGAACTGGGGTAAAATGAAATTGGAAGGGTAGAGGGGGGAACCAAGTCAAAAGGAAACATAGGCTGTGAACTCCTCTGGAATATTAATGGGCGGAAAAGACGCAAACAGTAGCTTGCTTACTTACTAGTACAGTCCTGTGCTGCTGAACTAGTGTTCAAGAAGGAACTTGTTTCCAATTTCTCAGAAAAACACGTTATCATAATAAAACAAGACAGGGCTACCAGCAATTTTTATTGCTATACATTTATATATAGTCTTCAAAAAAATCTGCAAAAACCTATCCAAAAACTGCATCTGCGTTTATTTCTAAAATCCGGCAGTACAAACTAATTTAATAAAGTATTTAAAATAAATGGCATATTCTGTCCTTAGGAGAAAACTATTAGTAGTAATTATTTCAAACCATGATTTTAAACATGTTAACAAATTTTAAGCCTCATTAATTTTTCAAGCTTCATGCTGCTAGAGCCCAGTATTAAGAAAAAGATACCCACATACAAAAAAAAAATCAATTGTTAATAGAGCCACTACATCTAATAATATAAAAATACAAATACATTAATCTTTAGCAAACACAGCTACAAGCTTAAAACCGTATGTTTATAGTTTACATGCTTTAAATTTTATTATTAATCGTTTTCACGTTCATCAAAAATATTATTGAAGGATAAATTTATGGGTAGTGATGAATACACACATCAGAATTAGCGTGAAGAAATGATGTTAGCCACACAGGGAGAATTTTGTTTGATAAATTATACACATTTCCCAGCTGGGATTCAAACCCAGATATTCCCATCGAAGGTGATCATGTGCAATGTGAGTACAACGCCATTCAGCCACCAGTTTGAGCGTTGACTAGGGGTCATCCACAGGCCACGTACATTTTTTCATACTTTTATATTTGTCATTCAGTAACGTGTCTGTATGCTGGCTAGAAGACTCGGGGTTCTATTCCTGGCATGGCAGTAAAATTTATCGTTGGTAATAAGGGGATTTACCCTTTCGTGGTGAAGAATTAACGGCTGTGGGCTGGATGTTGTGTCTGTTCAAGATTGAAGTTAGTTTATAAGTCGTGCCTGATAAATAATTAATCAGTCGGTTCAGAAAGTTCAATTTAAATATCTCAAATAAATTAAAGTAAATAATATTATATTCATTTTAGGCCCTTCCTCCTGCATGTAGCACCATGCAGACACTAGAGCTCCTCCTCACCCTTTTTCAAAATGCATTACGTAACTTTTCACATAAAGAGTGAATATCATTATTTAATAGAGTATCTTTTGTGACACTAAAAGAGGGACACATATTTTAAAATATTCAGAATAAGAAGTTACCCATGAGTGTATTTACCAACGGTGAGAAGATGAACAATATTATTTTTTCAGCATTATAATTTAAGTACGAGATTTGAGCTATTAGCACCATGATGTACCTCCACCCCTCCCCCATATGTATTTCCATGTAGACATTGTAGCTAACCATTTCTCACTCCTCCTTCCTCCCCTTCTACCAAAGAGCAGAGTTAAGTGGTTTATGGATGATATATCATAGTAAATGCTTTGAGTTTTCCAAATATGTTGGTATCAGATGGAAAATAAAAAGATTTTTGTATTTGGGACCTTAGATAACATACATAAAAATGTATCAACCCTGTTTTCGGGAGTATCCGTGCATTGCCGACCTCGATAAAGCTCCAAACCTGAAGCAACCATCCCAAGACAAGAAACGGTTGCAGAAGTACGGCAGGAAATGTCCACTGAGAGCGAGTTTTGTCCTGCGGAAACAAAATGGCCGACACGCGAGGCCCATTCTTACCCGGAAAACCTTTCCTCCATCCCCGACTGCCTGTAACAATGTAACCCCGTGGAGGTGAAAACAACATGAAGAAAGAGGTGGTGAAGACTCATAAAAAAAGTTCAAGACGATGTCCGAGTATATCTCAAGTTTTAAAGAAATATATATAAAACTAGCGGACCCGACAGACGTGTCCTGCCCGAATTTTGGCTTTTTGTTTGGATGGCATAGTTGATTTCCATAATAAAACAAATACTATGTGATCATCACAATTACAAATTCACAATGAACTCCAATTAGTGAGTTACACAAATATTACAAATTCAGTGTTTGTGAAGACAACATACAAAATAAAACATCTATTCATTTTTGGAATTTTGCCCACAACTCCACAAATATCAGCTGTATCGAAAAAAGTTGCGAATCTTGCTTACAAATTTTTATGCCGGGTACAGTTAATTTTATTTTATTGATCCCCAAACCCCCCCCCCCCCAAATCCCTAAAAAATAAAAAAAATCATGGAACCCGATTGCAGTGCCACCTACCGGGTCCAATTGTGAATTTAAACCATCCACGGACCCACTCAAACACACACAAAAAATTTCATCAAAATTGGACCAGCCAACCCTCCAAAAAACCCCTAAAAAATTAAAAAATTATAGAACCCGATTGCAGTGTCACTTACCGGGTCCAACTATGAATCTAAACCATCCACGGACCCACTCAAACAAACACAAAATATCTCATCAAAATAGGTCCAGCCAACCCCCCCAAAAAATCCCTAAAAAATCAAAAATATCATAGAACCCGATTGCAGTGTCACTTACCGGGTCCAACTATGAATCTAAACCATCCACGGACCCACTCAAACATACACAAAAAATTTCATCAAAATCGGTCTAGCCGCTTAGAAGAAGTTCAGTGACATACACACGTACAGAAGAATTATATATATATTAAGATATATATATATATATATATATATATATATAATATATAATATATATTAATATATATATATATATAATATTTAGCAAAGCTGTAGAAACATTGTTCTAGCTCGACTTTCACAAAATAACCTTATCGAACTGCTATAAAAGTTTCTATATTTACCTACATGGCTTATAATCTTCAAGACTTTTGTCCCATAACACAAGTCGTCCTTGAGCAAGTGATATGACCCGCTTTGGTGGCTGCGTGGTCTAACGCGCTACTTCGCCGAAGACAAGATATATGATGATGGGGAGATCAAGGTTTGAATCTCAGCTGAAGGGTTTTAAAATATTTTTCACTTTCCCTCCATGCAAATGCAGGTATATTTCCGCTAAATATCACCTCCCTAAACTATAAAATAAAACAGTGTAAGTAGTACATAGGCGTATAAACCTAAAAGTGGTACTAAAATAATAATATGAGAATTTCAACGTCAATATCGTACTTTTCCTTGTCTAATACAATTCACACCTGACTGGCAGTTAAACGTTCGAAACAGTACTGAGAAGTGATGAGGCCAGATGAACGTACGGGAAAATCCCGCGCTGTGTGGAAGACCTGTATGGACTGATGCTCTACTGTTACCAGACACGGCACTTCACCGTACTATTTTAGTGGGGTGACTTGACTGCAACGGCACCCGTGCACGGAAAATAACCGCAACCGTGACGTGTATACATTCCCATCCTACTTGACGCACGGTACCATGCCGTGGATGGTCACGGCAAAAAAAAACCGCTCTGTGTGTTAAGGAAACCGGTGGGGTAGTAAGATGCGCATGATGATATGTACCCCATTTGGGGATAAACAATTTTGAAAAAAAAAAAACATTTTATTTTTGACAATTATATTTCTGCTTCCGAGAACCCTCAAGGGTTGGTGAGAGTAACTATTTCTTTTTATGTTTACTTTAAGTTTGTTTCCTGTATATTGGTAACCAAATAAAAATTACTGATGAAAGAAAAAAGATGCGGCAAACCAAGATAAAATCGACACACCTGCAGGGAATGAACCTGTAGTTTCTAGACAAATTACTCGTCCCCTCCACTAGCTCGTCCGTGTGGGAGGATGGTAGGAGGGGGAATATAAACTACAGTGATAAGAAGACAAAGCAGCAAAGAGAACAAACGGCAAATGGTGATGGTAATCATCGAGCTAATGAGAAGGTTTAGGTCGTGGAGCTTTGGGTTAAGACAGGGTGCTGGGTGTGGAATAATCGTCCTAGTTTTAGCGTGGATAAGAACATTATTATTGAAACCAATTAAATTAATTTAAAAAATAATATTTTTAGTTAGAGTTACCTAAGCCTACTGAGGAGGAAATAAAATAGGATAAGTTTGAAAATCGAATTTTGTGAAATAAATTTGAAGAGCTAGGATATAAAACCTTAATATCTTATTTTATCAAAATATATTTTAAAATAGTTTATTTAAATTAATATAATCATTTATTTAAAAATTTGATTGAAAATTGCTTAAAAAGATAAAAATATATCTAAAGAAGATCGAATAAAATTATCTAAATACAGCCTCAAATTTAAAAAAAATAAAGATTCTTAAACATAATTTTCCCTAGTTAAATTATTACCTTCAGGCTACATATTATTCATGTGATTTTATTGAATACTTTAAATTTTATATTATATTGTTAAAATATATAACGTTGTATAATTTGGAAAAATTATTTAAAAATTAATGAAACCGTTTTGTCAAATTATTTGTGTAATAATTTGTATTATTATTGTTTTTACTATTATTAACCAAATCAAACCCTAAAAGAGATATTAAAATATATTTCCAAATTTTTTTCCTGCATCGTGTCTTAATACTCTTTCAGGCTATTTTTATCCAACTAGACGAATATATTAGGTTTAAGGATAGTAATGTTGAAAGCAAATTTAAGCACATTCGAATTGCTTGTGGGTGCTTGTGAAATAATTTATGAAAAAACAGTACACATGGCCGAGATTAGAACCCCGACAACTCAGTCACCGGAAAACCACAGTAGATGAGCTTAAGACTAATTTGTGTGCCTGGTGGTGTGGGTTTAAATACTACAATTTGAATCAATAACTTTACATTGTTATGAAGTGGGCAGTTTTCTATTGAAAAATGTCAATTTTATCAATATTCGATCACTGTTACAATTATAGAGGAGATGTGTATATAAAAAGTATAACTTAATCAACATGTTTCTATCCTTGAACAAACCGTTTCTGAAAAGAAAATTTCAAAACAATCAAAATTCTTGAACATAACAGTTTGTTCCTATGACTGCATTTCCACACCAAATGAAAAGGGCCAATCGCCTTAGCCAAAATCTTACACCCCAATATTTAAAGAAAATTACTTTAACAACTAAACTTATATCCATTATTTAAAGAATACTGCTCTTACCACTAAACTTATATCATAATATTAGACACATTCATCCGCCACACCCATCTATCCACCTATATTTTTTACAGCCTTATTCTTTACTATAACATACCTCCCTCCCCCTCTTCAACCCGTTTCTGGAAGAAATAACCCCCTCTCTAATTCTGATGAAGTGTTTCATTTCTCTAGTCCTGCTATCCCCTTAACCCTACTTTTTCCCTCCCCCTTTTTTTTTTTTTTTTTGAAAACTTTCTGAACCCCACCAATGTTCTTCCAAAAGCAATATTTTCTGGGGGGAGGGGGGGTTATTCCCCGGTTGCCCTATTCAACACACACACGCTAGAGTGGTAGAGTGGGATGAAAAGAAGGGGGAGAAGAGCGGGGTGAAGCAAAGCTTAACGCCACGACACACAAGCTACGAGCATTCAGAAAGACAAAATATGGTGCTAGTCCGTGTAGGAGACTTCATCTTTCCTAATATAGACTGAGTGGAGCGACGCTTTCTAAATTACACGCTCCAGATTTTGATATCAGGGATCATAAAAAAAATCTCTGAGTGTACAAATTTAGGCTAACTAGGAATAAACGTCTCGTCACTTTAGCCAGGAATGTACCTAAAAGAGGTAAGGGGGAGGGGTTCAGCCTCTTCCTTACCCCAGAAGTACTATTGGTAGTATTTTTTGGATTCCTCCTCAGCCTAGGACAATCTAATTTTCATAAGAAAGACTTTTGAGAAACTCCAATTTTTTTTTGTTGATGTCAAAATTAATGGCATTTTAACATTTTATAAGTATTATTCTTAACTATTAATTATATCTATCAAATTCACAGCTGCAGATCACATGACCTAGCGTATGAATCTGTCAAAGAAGATCTAGTAGATTTCCACGAACCACAGGAGGTAAAATCTATTCTCAAAAATGGAGTATTTGCCTGATCTTATTGCAAAAATTTGTTCCGCTGCGTTTTAGTATCCGTTTAAACAATATGCATCTCCATTTATTTTTTTACACTAGTGAGGTTGGATTATAATGGTAGACTTGATAGGAAGTGTACCCTTATTTAAATGGTGGCAGAGCTGACATTATTTAGGAAAATCAATCCTAAGTAAATCCATCTGGGACTCAAACCTTGACCTCCTTATCAACAACAAACTAGACATTTATATCTCATGACCACCAATTCGGGTCTTATTTGTTTAGAGTAGTTTTTATCGATTTCCCAAAACTATGAAAAATGGACTTTATGCGTTTTAAAAATGACCGATTCAATTGTTGTTTACTGCTGAGTGATTCTCCAAAATTTGAAAACTTTGAAAATGCCTATATAGACTTTGCTTAAAGTGTATATCTGAGGAGTGTTTCCTTTTAATTCCGGCCTTGTACCATAAGGGGATTTTACCTAAATGGTTTTCCACTCTCCACCTCCACGTTAATGTGGGAGTATTGAATCGAAATCCTGCTTTTCTTTTCCTTACCCCACTAGTGCTCCCCCCTGTTGTGTCAATATTTAAACACTAGGTTTCTTTGCTGTTGTATTGATTCGTATTGATTTCCAGATATGAAATTTAGACTTGGGTTGAGAAATTAAGTGCAACGCCACAATTTGTTGCATACTATATGCTCATAACCTAGCTACCGATTTAAAAATATTTGAAAGTGTTCAAATATTTTTAATCAGCTTGTACAAAAAGGTTGTTGTTATATTTATTTTCATCTAATTGATTTATTAGTTAAGCCTCAATAAACTTCAATAAATATGTTTAAGTTATTTTATAACCATAACATTTTTAAATAAAGGACCCCAACAATGTTTAATTTAGAACAAGCAGGTGCCATTCTAAAGAGAACAAATAATATCAGAACAAAATAAATAAAATGCTATTAATAATTCAAAATTTGTTGGAACACACTGATTTAATGGACGAATGAAACAGCGTTTTAAGCTTTTTACACCACGGACAAACACAGATAGACCAACATGCGTTTCTCTCTTATTTCTCTCCCCACATCTTCTACGAACAGAGAGAGAGCGCTTGCGGCAAGTTTACGACTTTTACGAACCATTGTTGAACCATGCACTCCCGTGTATTGTGAAATAACCGTTGTTGCCACACCAGGGAATACACCTTCCCCCCTCTCCCTCTATTTTTACCCATCCATTGTTGCGACGTTCCGTTCGCGCAACAATGACCTCTTGTCACGCCCCTCCTTTGTAATCTTGTGCCAGTTTACGCCACCGTAATTCATCCGAGATTCCGCTACGTGGCAAAGTTCCACGCGCTCAACACGTCATTCACTAAAGAATCAATGGGCGCGTGGACTAAAAGTCAAGATAGTCTAGACTGGTTTTACAGTGACAGGGAGTTCAGGGTTCAAATCCCGGCAGGGTTTACTAAGGGAGTTTCCTTATTACGGATTTCCTCCGTATCCATTAACGTAAATCTCGATACGCTTCTTCTAAATTTTACCTTACTCACCCCTACACTATTAAAGTATATTTAACTAAAGGTGGAAGGCTGTACCAAGAAAATAAATAGAGTTTTGTGGCATAAATCACTTAGAAATATATTGGACCCTAAGAGGAATGAACCAATAAGAAAATGAAGAAAGCTACATAATTAATAATTTCATCGCTTGTAGGCCTATGAATCCTCAAACGTATTAAGTATAATCAAGGTGCAAAGGATGAGGTGGGGTGGTGATGTGGCACCTATGGGTGATGACAGGAATGTGCACATAATTTTATTAGGGAAATCTGACTATACAAGACTCTTTGTCAGGCTGAGACATTGATAAGAGGATAATGTTAAAATGGATTTGAAGGAGGTTGGGTGCCAGATTATAGATTGGACGCAGTGGGAGTTGTCTCAGGTTATGGTTGGATAGTGAGTTTACGTTCTGGTTCCATGTACTGTACTGTCGACTTTCTTAATATCAGATATATAATTAGCTAACCCAAACGTTTAGTAACATGAGGCTTGATAATAACAAAGGGAAAGAGGTACCAAAACCACAATTTTTCCCTCGCATACTTGAGTTTGGCTCCAAAGTGCAGGCCAGGGATTTAAATGCTAGAGTCCCGATGATTTATCTTAGTCGTTTATGTGCCTACTCGTGTTTTAATTTAATTTATTTTTTGGCGTCTCACTACCCGTTTTGGTTTTACAAATACATACTGATGTTCTGAGCTAGAGCACCCACTTTTATTTTTTAAAAGGTAGACACCAAGATTATGGACAACTTAATATAAGGGCTAGGAATTGAGAGGATGGATTAGAATAAATTCACGTGCATTAAGGTAAAGAGAAGTTGGAGAACACATTGTGATAAATCACATATAGAAACCCACCCCAATTCATCTGGACGAGATTCCACCTTGACGTCCCAACCCATGAAAATCCGTTCTATTTAGGACTTGAGGCGCCGGTTCGATTACCAACGAAGGCTTTTAATCTCAAAGCTGTTAAATTGGCGTTGTTTTCTCTCCATTGGGGAAGAATAAACTTGGAGATCTCTTTGGTGTGTGTGCATCATAATCAAGTTAGAATAAGTGTTTTACAGGTAAAAATGTATGTACAGGCAGTAAACGCGTGTAGACAACCTGTTTCAACAATGTATATTTGTGTGTTGTTGGATGTTCAACTAAATATGTATTTTTAATTAATAAGTTTTATAACTGAAGGTATGATATCGGAATCTAAAGGTGATTTAATTCCTTACGACATAGTTCACCGTGCCTTTTCCAGAAAATTATATTTATTCATTTTCTATCGATAAATATATTTCGTCTGGTTTTATTCGGTTGGACAGTTTAATCACTGCGATTCAAGAATTTTACAAGAGTGTTCAGTGCGCATACGTCTAGAAATTTCCACTAGGTCTATTCTGTAAGGTGGTATACAGTAACGATTATTTTTGATGAACTTAAATGTACCCTGAAAAGTAGCAGACATATATTGACCAATTACAAAAGTAAATATGTCATAATATGTCTAATAGTATGACCCGTCAGAGTGATCTTGCTACCTGTCGAGATAAACAAATTGAACAGGAACAAGTGGGATGACCTGAGCGGGAAACGAACCGATGACTAACAAATACTGGAAATGAGAGTTTCGGTGGTTCCAGGCCACAGATGTACCCTCCACTTTACCCTTCACGAAGGGGTGGTGAGTGACCTACAGACTGATGCCAGCCGAAAGGTCAGGAGTTCAAGCGCTAGTAAAGACGAGGAAATATTTATTATACCCACGTCTTGAAGGCAGCCTTGAGAATGCCTGAAAGTTATCCCGTGTAGTTTTTGGCTATGATTCGTCGTCTGCGGTCACGTTTTTTTAATACAAGTCAGACACTGATGGGGATGAGGGCTATAACGTCAGTAGAATCTGGTATGGCTTACCAGTGACAGGCAGATCAGGGATTGAGGCCCGGTTGTGTGTACTAAAGGTGTTTTTTTTTAAGTTAAGTGTACCTTAAGTGAACTGCATCTTTATGACTTGTATTTTAAAACATGAGGTGAACCCTTACGTCACGTTACGTGAACATTTATTCACAGCTACGTGAACTTTTAAGTTGATCGTGATCCCGGCATGACGAGAAGGTTAGGGTCCTTTATGCCGACCGGGTGTATTGAAGTGTTTTTATAAGAGATTTTCCAATCTTCCTCCATGAAAATGCGGGTACACTTAATCTAGATCATCAATGTAAATATGTTGATATCATGGATAAGTAGAAATACGGGGTACAAACAAACAAAACACTTGCATCACTTTATTTAGATAATGTCTGAGATATATAATTTATAGAAATCTAGTTTTTCTTTTTACATATATCATATATTGTCTGCATGGTAGGTTATTAGGATAAAAAGACAGTTTTACATTGAGTATGAAAGTATTAAATAAACATTTTGGAGTTTACTTGCTCTAACTTCACTAAAATACGGTAAATAAAAATATATATGTGAAATAAGTCACAGATAACTTTAATGACATCATATCATTTTTAATTTAAAAACCTACATTTTCAAATAACAAAAAAAAACTCTTGTTTATGACAGATATATATATTTTTTTAAACCAAAACCCATCACGAGTAAGTGCGATGACAAGAGCTATACCAACCAATCATAAAGCAGCAAGCCAATAAAATGACAGACGCGAAACTCGTTCCGCTATAGACGTTTCGTTTTGTTTGTGGCGCAATTCCAAACACCGATAAAAACTTTTCTGTGTAAGGTTTGAACACACAGATACACGCACACAACAAGAGGAGAAAGGAAAGAGAGAGAGAGTGGTAGGGGGAGGGGCGGCGGGAAGGCTCTTATATTTTTATGGTGTAGTTTAATTCCATCGTTTAGGGAACGTTTTTGAAGCCGAATTCCACCAGGGATACTAGAAGGACGAAGCGATAGAGGCATTTTTTCTTCTGCCTTTTTTTTTTTTCGGAGGCGAAAAAAAAAGGTAGCTGGTAATAGTTTGACTGGGTTCGGAACACCTGCACCCCTCGCTTCGATCCTTCCCTTCACCCCTTTTTCTCCCCTACCCACGCACCACTGCACCACCCTAACTTTCCAACCCCTACCCTCTAGTGCCGATTGAATGTCACAGACGTTGGGATACACTAAACAGATGTGGCCCTTTTCTCTTCCACGAATATAGCCCTTTCCATCTCTTACCATTGCTGAGTGTGCCGACGCTACACAAGTTTAAAACCCCTCAAATCCTCCCTTCGAAGCTTAACAATATTTATTTCCCTAATGCAGATACGCTGTATACAAACTGAGTTGGCGCTTACCGAATTCAGTATTCGATCATATATCTTTTTTAATCCTGTCTAGTCATCAAATTTTTATGCTCTCTAACACGAGCTAAATGTTATGTATTATTATCTATAGAGCTATATATGAAATAAAGTGACCTCAATATGACAAATTCATTGCGTAAAGTAACAATTCGCCAGAAGTTAATTTATATTTTTAAAAACTATTAGACTCCCATACTGTATTAAAAATACATTTTGGTCATCAATGATTTATTACCTTTACAGGGTTTTGACAGGGTGATGATTTACTGGCTGACCTTTATGACTGGTTTAGGATAGGTTGATCCTGGCAAAAGTAGGAATTTTTAATAGGTGATCAAAAGTGATGTAGTACCATGTAAGCTTGCTGTGAAATTTAAAAAAAATTATATTTGGTTGAGTGAAACATTTCGCTATGTTTAAAAATACATAATATGTGTTTTTAGGAGATGTGGTTTTGATCGTAAGGATATACTTTAACTCAAGATAAATAATAGGCCTACTTTGTAAGTTTGAAAATAATGAAAAAACCAGACATATATCCGTAAATCGCACTTCTGCCTGTCAAAGCCGATTCTATTACTGCGCCCTCACATGTGCAAATATAGAATCTCTCTTTCCCTCATGCACTTTGTATTGTTCTCGTTCTGTCCCTCTTTCATACTAATTGTATGTATATAGTATTAAGCTTTAATATTAGTTATAAGTGACAGAAGCTATTTAAACTAAAATACATGATGAGGAGGATAACTATAGTAAAATGGAGAGATGCATTACATTTGATAAAAGGATAGGAAGTAACATTACCGAATGACTCCATCCTCAATACAATATATCAGGGCCTTGTTTCATAAAGCTACAAGTCTATAAGATATTTCCCTTGTGACTTATAATGAGTGAGAAAATTATGTTTCATAGAGCCTACAAACTACAGCTGTGTTTTACAAGAAGGTTAATAGTTTTGTTTCATAAAGCCACTTGTAGCTTACAAGTACTTGTAAATCAAGGAGTAGTTTATACCTTTCTGATCAAGCGGGTAAAATATTTAACAAATGGAATTGAGAAATTACTACACACTATAGGTCATTATTGTTGTACAAAATTAATTATAAACTTTGTTAGTTCAGGAAAAAATAAATTACGTGATGCCCTAAAGTAAAGTTGAGCCTAAAAAAATTTTATCTACCTCATTCTATCTTATTTCTTAAATTTAATCTAGTAGAAAGCTCCTTAATTATTTGAATAAATGATGTTTAGTTTTTTAACTAAAGCAGTCAAAAAAATAATTTTAGAACTGTTTGTGTAATTTTGGTTGCTGCAATAATGGGGACTAGATTTGATGTACTAGTATTTCACTAGTAAATAAGATAGCTGATTATAAATATTTTTAACAAATGCACTAACATTTACAAGCCAAACATTTTTAATGTATGAAACAATATATATAACACAATATTATCATAAAGCCGTTACTTATAAATTGTGAACTATCTAACGGTGGTCAGCTACAATAGCCCTATTGCACTGAAACAATGTAGTTATATTAACGGCCTGGTTATTAATGTGATTTTTTTCCAAACATACTTAAATTTTACTTAAGTTCTAAATTATATTAATCCACTTTCACTTTCAATTAAATGGCTGAAGCTTTTGAATATTGCTTGTACTATTAGCAACATCAACAACTTAACATCCTTTATAAGTGGTCCCTGACCTCAATGGATTCAAAAGTCAGAAATATTCTATTTACCATAGCCACATTTTCTATCAATATTTTTATAGATTAAAAAAATCACAAATGACAAATTTGGAAACAACTTTTTATAAGAAAAAGAATTCATTTAAAAAGCTCGCTAAAAGTAACTTAAATTGGGACTGGTTTCTCAAAGAGATACAATTTCTGTGACGTATTCAAGATGTCGCAGTATTTCAACTAAGCATCGCTTGTAACCACCAGGTGAGTTTTGAGGAAGGTTGACGCTAGAGGGAGGAAGGTGATGAAGACAAATGAAGACCAAGTCAACCGCCCGCTAGAAGGCAGCACGGTCGCGAGGGCCAAGCCTCGGTAACAAGGCGAGGGCGAATACGAGCAGTCGCTGCTGCCACTTTTTTGAGTGATGACATTTCCCTCGGCAAGTTTGTGAATTATGTCTTGCTCTGCGGATATACGTTCACGTCTAAACAAGAGGAGGGAGGGAGAGGTGTTAGGGAGGGAGGTAAAACTGTCACTTGAAAAATTTCAAGGGCTTTGTTCACCAGAGATGATAAATATATCACACAAATGAGGGATAAGTTTTGTCTGATGGTGCTCAAGAAACATCAACGAATTGTTTTCAGCAGTATTTATCCAGCCACATAAGGTACAAAAAAATTCCTGAAATGTAATATGATATTAAAAAATGTGTGACATGGAGCTATAGTAGGCTTACGGTAGCTTTGGCCTTTTAAAACAGTTCAAAATTCATTAAAACAATTACGTGTCAATCTGCCTTGCGAATTTGTTTTGTCAACTCAACTTCAGTCAATTAAGAGCTGTCAAAGTGACGAGAGTGAGGAAGGTTCAGGGAATGTTATAAGAAAATCAAGTGCTTAAGCTTTTGTTTGGTGTTGTTTTTATGTCAACCTTGTAATATTACCAGTATGGCTATCCACATATTTTTATTATAATAGGGTAAAATGAAGAAGGTGGAATTGAGAGGGAAAATATTTGTACTTTCTTATAGGGAGAAATAATATAATAAAAAATATCCATAATACACCCAACTGGGATTTGAGTCTCGATCCCCTCATCACTGGTAAACGAATCTCGATCAGCCCGATGCTTTGTCCACGCTCTCACCGATGGGGTTAACAGTTTTGTTTGTAGAGATAATGATTTTATGTTAAATTCTGTTGCCATATTTCCTATTTTCTTACACTTATGAAACTTGTAAGAATAACTCCGGTACGTGCATGTTGGACAAGGGCGTAGAAATAGGGGTATTTGGGGTGGGGTTCATATATACTTATAAAAAAATTACTGGCTAAAGGTAAAATAATATTTTTAAAGGACTCCCCCTAAAATAATGATCCTTACACGTTCTTGATGTTGAATGCTCTGATATTGTTTAAGAAACGAACTTTTCCGTTTGAGTTAGTTATTTATTCATTTTAAAAATAAATTGTTATTATTATATTAAATTTCATTTCAAAAACAAAATGGAGACTGGAGACTTATAAAACCCCTCAAGTTTGCAAATGTATGGCTTGTTCACTTATCTTTGTAAAACATCAATATGAGTTTTAGTTTTGAAATAAATGTGATATACTCCCCTTATTATTTTAATATACATTTATTAATTCATACAAATTACCAAAATAACAATAAATATACAAATAAAGTAAGAAATAAGTAAAATAGCTAAATATCTACATTTTTTGTGCGTAACTAAACGTAGCATCATTTAAAAGATAGTTGAAATTTTAAATTTTATAATCACACAAGTAACTTATTAATCATATAACATTTACATAAAAATTTGTACACTTATTTTAATTACTTTTGACTTAAAGTTTAAATGATAACCATGGGATATAACTCGGTGAGGTAAATAGGAACATTATTCCTAATATATAACACTAAATAAAGTTTAAATTGTAGGTTTTTGGTAAAACAAAATAATGTTTATCTATTACTATTTTTATAAACGTTCACATTATTACAACCTCAATACCCAATAATACAATAGATAAATAGCACAAACAAACTATGGACTGATTCTATTCAGATGATAGCTCGTATTAAAAGCTCTACTTCCAAGAATTAGATTAACATTCTCCTGGTGACCACAGCTAGGTAAGATCTGCACAGCTGTCTAGGATCTACAAGATTGATTTGAACTCCAAAATGCGAGAATTCCAGGCCTTTATTTTAGACCTATAAAATAATGTTGTTCATTAATTCATCCATTCATTCGTGATGGTTAGAACTAGATCCCAATAGGCCTTTTTTTTTACAAATACTAAATCTAGCAAGTTGCTTTATGTAGAAAAATTTGCCTCACCTCTTTCGAAGCAAAAATTATTTTATTAATGTTCATTTTAAAATATTTTTCTGCTAGAAAATGTTAAGGTACATTTAATTTTTTTGTTAAAAATATTTAGGATAAAAAAAAAGTTAAACATCGTTCCATGAACGTTGATGACACATAATAAAGCAGATTGAGCACTTATTTCACCTCAAGACAGATGTGCTCCCATCCATGCCTACATGAGAAGCATGGAGAGAGAGAGAAATAGGGAGAAAGAGATACCCGTTTGTGACCCACTACCATTGTCTTTCGATTATCCCATGCCGCAAGCCAATGGTGTTCCGCAAACCCACTCAGTATCAACCGCTCGGCAGACTAAAAAGAGCGAGAAAGGAAGACATGGGACCATTCAGACAAGCCATGCATCCTTGTCTAGCCGACCCTTTAGCCGATCTGTCTGTTTTCGACGTAATTCTATGTACGTAACCCAGCATGCTTCGATCGATCATTCTGTCATAATGCGCAATGGCAGTTTCCAATTATGGCAGCTTCTCTCTCACTCTATCTTTTTATATCTCTCTCTATCACACATGCACAACACACTACACTTAAACACGTACTAACGCCTCCTCCGCACATGTGCTCACTCACCCTATATCGACACGTGTGCTTTTTCTCATACATCCAGCACACGTTCATCCTCTGCTTGTATATGGTAAATCGCTTGCGCGCGCAAATATGTGTGTGGGTGTGTGTGTGTGTGTGTGTGTGTGTGTGTGTGTGTGTGTGTGTGTATATATGTCAGATCTGTAGCTTAGAGCGGAAACTCTAGACTATTTTACGACGAGCGTTAAGGGGACCACCTACAAGTTGCGGAAGTCCATAAACGTCAAGTTATTTAAGAAGTGGTACTATAGAATTGAAATTCTTACATTTCACTTTATTATTTTTAATTAAAATTGTAAATTATCTAATTTTTAACGACATCCGTGAAATGTCACAGTTCTGAGATAAGAGCAAATGGTTAGAAGCATACATATAACCTTACTTGAACCAATAAAGTCATTTTATAAAAATAGCAACAGAAAATTCTAAGATAATTATTGAGTATTGTGTTAGTGGTGAAGCCACTGACATGCTATTCCTACAAGAAACACCTCAGTGTGGGGTTATTTCACTTCTATTAGGTGGTGCCCTTAACTATAAAACACCAGGTTTACCAAATGTTATCTTGCTTCTTACGTCAACGAACTTTATCTTAGGCAGGTCTAAGCACGCAACGCATTATCAGTTTTGTTTTGAGAAGAGAAGGTAATAATTCGTTTTGCACAAATTCATTCAAGTATTTTTAGCACACACTGTTTCCTTTAAAAGGACTTCGATATTTAGTAGAGTTAACAGAGGTCAGTCTAAAAACAGTCAGCACATCAGATAGTAAAAACTATTCACAATAGTTTAAATCCCGTGACTAACGGACACAGAATAAATTTAATTGATTTAGGATAATAAAACATTTTATTTTAGAAAATTTCATATTTAAAATACGGTACATATAAATAAGCTACTTATAAAAAAAGTTCTTCTAACCAGAAGATATTATAATAAAGCAATAGCCGAACTTATTATAAGTAGAGATTGTTTTATACCACATTTAAAAAAAGGTCATTTACCGATTCATGGGCACCCCTACAAAGCGTGTATTCTGCTAGACTGCACTGCTTTGCGGGATTATCTACAAGAGAACTTACCGGCGTAATCAGAAAGAGCACTGTGACACCTTTATGTCCGTCCAAGTGTATTAAAGAGTTTGTACTTGTGTAGTCAAAGAGGTTGGCCATTATATAGAGGGGACCAGGTTATATTCACTCTGATAATTTAACAATTTAATAACCCCCATTAGTTGTTGCATGGTCTAACTTGTCACTCTCGCATAAACTGTATTGCTAATGAAATAGTGTTCGAATCTCAGCCGGGTTCACTAAAGGTGTTTTTTTTAATGGTGTATAACGTTTCCTCCACGAAAATGTAGGTACATTTACTCTAAACTATATCCTCTTTATTCTTACCCTATTAGCGCAGTTAATGTATATGCATAAAACCAAACGGTTAGTAAGACATGGGAAAAGTATTTGTATTTAAATAAATCTTATTCCTTATCCAGATATTACTAATCATCCTGCAATTGTTGAAAGTGTATTATTAGTTTAAAATATTTTAGTACAAATATTATTATTTATAATTAGGTATTCTGTCTTAGGACAGGTCCATCACTTTAGTCAGTGAACTTAGACCGCCAATGCACCCTGTCCTCTGCCTTCTCCTTGAGCTCTCAGAACTGTATTCCTTCCTTCAAATCATCCAATATTTTAATCATCCTCCTTCCTAAAATTCCTCTTCCCCTCAACCTTGTCTTGTATGATGTTGTGCAGAGGAAAGTTCCTCATAAGGATGTATCCGGTCCAGGTTGTTTTGTACCGAGGAATCACATCCAAAATGGTTATCACCCACTCTTCTTAGGAGTTCCACGTTTCTCACCCAGTATCTCCATAATATAAATAATATAATATCACAATATTTGAATACAAATATTATAGTATTAAGTAATATAAATATAATATTACATTATATTAATAAATACGAATAATATTTTTAAACATATTTTTCGCATTGCAGAGAGGAATCTACAGAAAAGGTTTTCTGAAGCTTGCCCTTTTAAAACATGATAATTGCTGCTTTTAATCCAAGAAGCGGGGATAGCAAGAGTAGCTAAGAATGGAGAGAGGAGGAAGAACACCATTGAAAATGATTTTAAAATGTTTAAAACTGCCTTCAAGGCACCCGATCGGGTTTCGAGTCCTGACCTCACTCGTCATTGGGGAGTAAGTGTAGTGAAATCCCAACATCTTTAACCTTTCTGACACCAACGTGGTTTTACTTTGTGATCCAAAAAAGATGAGTATGTATAGCAACAAGATACTCCTATTTTAAAAAAAATCACGAAGTGAATAAAGAATGAAGGCTAATAAGTCTGAACGGTATTTTAATTAGTCCGTGAGTGCCCATGAAAAGGTCATCATTTTTTAAAACTCTTGAAGGGGTGAAATTGTGAAAGGGGTGGATTGACGCTAATGTTAGGTCACTAGGGAAAACGTAGTGGAAATATTCTTGGGAGGGAAATGTCTTCCTAGTCTTCTTCGTTGTCTTAGAATTTTCGCTGTGCTGCCCTTTTAAGATGAGGGTGTTTGAGAGGGGAGGGGGATAAAGAGAGAGGACAGAACTTCCCTGCATTCACCCCCCTTTCCGCGCTGTTAAATGTTCAACGTGTTAGAGCAAGTTGCGCATTTAACAACCTACGTAGCTATTTCATAGGTCATTATGCAAGATATTTTCGAATCTCTGAAGCTTTAACCGTCAAACCTTTGGTAGACAAATTTGATAATCACTTTTAAAAAAAAATTTGCAAAACATTAACATTTTCATGAAGTAATTATAATATATTTTTATTATTATTTAGGTTTAAAAATGCATGTACATGGCTTCTAGCATCATAAGCGTCAATAACCTCTACTGACTTAAAGCTAATAAAAGTGGGGGATGCTAATTAAATCAAAAGGGCGTGCTGAGGATAAGGATAAACCAATAAATGAGTAATTTAATGGGTATTTAACTTATTAAAGAGGAATTCTAAAACCACTCTCAGCTTTAGCGAACATTTCTGCTGTTTCCTTTCGACACTTGAGCCCACATGACGAATGTGATGAAGTTCTCTAAAATATTGAGTGTATTGCAATACATATATTTTGGTTGCAAATTAAGAAATAAGGGCAATAATAGAAACCAATAGTAGGCCTATATATTCATGTACATATTAGACGAAAATTTTAGAAAATAAAAACTTTTTGGGTCAACATTGATAACATATTTTTACTATATTATTAGTGTTGTTTTATAGGTATTGATAATATTTATCAAAAGTGAGAGTTTCAGATCACATGACTTGAAATGTGAACAAGTGAAACAATATTCTGTAACTTTTATATCAGTCAAATAAGACCCAAGACCCACTTCGGTGGCCGCATGGTCTAAGGTGTTACTATTTTAATAGACTAGACTGGCAAAGACGTAGAGATCGGGGTTTGATCCCAGTCGGGTGTACCACGAGTGGTTTTTCCTTAATGATTTCAACTCTCCCACCAAACAAATACGGGTACACTTCCTCTCAAATAAACCTTCCTAATTCATAGCACATTAGTGTAATTAGTACATAGGCATATAGCCCGGACGGATAATAAGAGGCAGTGATAAAAAAGTAGAAGACCTAACTTTGAAAATTTGACTGTTTATTTGAAAGGGTATACTTGCGGAGTTCAAATGTTAGCCTAATGTATTCACATATTAGTTTTTAAAAATGTACTAGTAAAAGCTGTCGTGAAAACGAAATAAAACACCTTATTTATAGTATATATTTAGATATGAGCTTTTTTTAATGTTCAATTGCGTTAAAATAATGTTACATTGATATATTTCTGGTTTTTAACCCTCCCATACAGATATCATATAAAAAAAGTTTTTAATCTATCAGGTTTCTTTTCACTTAAGAAGAATCAAGTAAAATAAATAGTTTGGAGAAAGTGTGAGGTTACCTATTGTGATGAGTGAGGGGGGGGGGGGGGCATTGGGGAAATGGTGAGTCTATGTGGTGCAAACAGCCAGGTTAAGAGAGTCCCTTGTACGGAGTCAGAGGGGTAGTCTTCATCCCTTTAGTCATGTAACTTTTCCTTCCTTGGCTTAGTAAAAGATGGAGGGCTCGACGGTCTCTGTGCAAACACATGAGACAATAAGAGGAAAACCAGAGGGATTCCCGAAGGTAGGGGGGAAGGGGTAGAAAACAAAGATCTTGATCCCACCGAATCCTCTAGAGGATCAAGTAGTCCGAAGAAGAAAACTTCAATTAAAAAGTTTTTTTGCCCCCCTCCTCAATCTTTTTTTTTTCCCGAACATATCAAAACACCTTTGTTTAAGTTCGTATTCAACTTCTTTTTTCCACCACATTTTCTATTTGTCTGCTTTTCCTTTTCTTCTTCTTCTTCCTCCAAGTTTTAGTCTCCGAGGGAGTGAACAAGATATGAGAACATTTTCTGACGCTAGAGAAATAAGTGTTTTTTCAAGCTCATTGTGAATTTTTTGTAAGTAAAAGATAGCGTTAGTTTGAAACTCATTTACTTCTCATTATTAAAAGACAAAAATAATCGTTTTAAATAAAACGAAAGTTTTTTTTCTAAACCCATTCATTATATTTTAGACCAAATAATTAATATTAATAAGTCAAGACTCATCATAAAAAATGAGCTTACATTATACATTAAATAAACAATATAAAAATTCAGAGTGGCTTCTTTATTAAAAATTTGTTTGAATAGTACCATAAGTCTATAACTTATAATATATACTATTTCTAAAAGATAATGATATTTTTGCATTTTTTCCAAACTTCTAAACTGTAACTACCTCTTGCTAGGGTTTAATTTTACATAGATAGCCTACAAACTTCAACATGAATTAATTACTATCCACGATATTTTTAAGGTTTTATTTTAGTTAAAATAGCATAAAACTGATAGATAAAGTGAAATTATGATAATCCTTTGCTAGATATATGAGTGCCACTAGAACCAATGAATCCTTTTATTATTATTCCTTGAATGTAAAAGTCAAATTTCGCTAAACATATTTTTATTTTATAGGAGAACTTCAACAATATAAACACTAAACATAAATTTTAAAATAAATCAAATTCTCAAAATAATAATAATGTTATTTTAAGTTAATTGCTATATTGTTTCAGATAATACTTGATGTGAAATACAGTTAAAAAAATTAATTAATGATCTGTTAGGTTAAAATTGACTGATTGGAGAATATTGCTATTCCTGGAACTAGACTATGAGTTTAACGATCTATATATTTTAAATAAAATAAAATAATGTTTGTTTTTAAAATATTGACAATAAAGTCATGCTTAATATGGTCCAAATTCTGTTTCTATGGTTGAATGGTCAAAAGTAGGGGTCCCCAAACTTATTAAGCAGAGGGCCACAATTAGATATTGAAAGTGATAGGTGGGCTAGATCAAAGAATTGAGACCTGTTTTATTCTATATAATACATGTATATACAAGTTAAACACGATTAGATGCAAGCTGTTTATTCATTATTATCTCCCTCCCCGAATAGGAAACGATCCTCAGACCATCCGCTCAACAGACACTTTATAAAACGCTGCTAGCGAGTTCTGAACAACTGTTTGGATTACGCGTTTCCAACACTGTCGCCAGCCACATATGATATGGAGCTATTTTGTGTACTGCTTACACGACCAAGCACCATCATTTCGGTATTCATAATTGAAATTATTATTTCCTTATTTTATTTTTGCCAAAGCGTCCGTGGGCCGGATCCTAGATCCGGAAACTTGTAGTTTGAGGACCCTCTAGTATTGCAATAGACTGGACTACCGATCATGTGAATATCGGGGTTTGAATCGAGGTTAGATGTAGTGAAGATTATTTTCGTTAAATAAAATCCACTCTAGCTCAACGCAAATATGGGTACAATTCCTCTAAATTCAACCTTCCTGATTCCTAATACATTAGCATAATAACGGTACATATGCGTTATAGCCTGAACTGAACAAGTAGTAGGATGCAGTGCTAAGATAAATGGGCTAAGGTACCAATTTAAAATGAAGCTGTAATATCAACTCTCTGTGTTTAACAGAGGCAGCAGCTTGCCAGAGCAATCAGGGCTATACAGGACAGTACTAATAACTATACTTTAACTATCACTATACAGTTGACTAACCACACACAAAATAATGTAAAATAATGAAGTGACGTGGGGGAAAAACTATTAATAACGCCGAGGCTGTTTCTGTAGAGAGTGTGTGTCAGTTCAAAATTGGTGTACTGATATAATAATGTGTAGAACTATAGAAAGTGCATGATTAGTTACGGTAACTCCCTAAAATCCTTATGTAAAACTATTAAAAGATTAATCTGGTTTAAATCATAATTTGAAATTGTTATTTTATTTCATTATTAAGCTCATCCTTTACAAATGTGAGCGAAAAGTCAATTTTATCCAAGCATTAACAGGTCCATATTATAATTATAATTTTTTATATTTTAAATTTGGATTAAATGGTAAGGTATCCAATTTAACATATTCCTAATATTTCACAGAACATATATTTAAATATTACCTAACAATAACTTACTGATTATTAGCAAATTTTTAACTGTAACTACGGTACAGTAAACTAAACCAACTTAACTTAATGTTCTCTTTGCTCTAGGTTTTTATGAATCGTTCTATAAGTAACCTTTATTAAAATATTAATCCCAAGGTAAAAAATACATTCAAAAATTTCACTAACAAAATCTAACGTGTACCAGCCTCAGATCCATCACGTGCGGAAAGGGAATATGACAGAGAAGAGGTGAAAGTGGCAGACGGACAGAAAACTGAAAAGTCTTTGGTTCGTCGACAAAGCTGTTTGTTGCCATCCTACCATGTTTATAAAGAGACAGCGAAAAGCGACAAAAACGACGGGCATTGCCCCTTTGGGACACTTAGCTTCATACAAAATGTATGCAGAGTGCTGCACCATGTCTGAATTTTCCTTAGAAAATAAGGCACCCAAAACAGAGTAAAAGAAAACGGTTTATCCCTTTTTACTTAACAATAGTACCTTCCACTATCCTCCAATTTTCAGAAGGAAGAAAAATATATATCCACATAAAATAAAGTCTGGGAAGCATTTGGATTAAATATTTGTATATGATATAATATAAAATAACGTTTGGAGTATGAACATCTATTATACACAAGCAAATTCTCATGTGTTTGACTGTGTTCTGGAACAATTCAATTATAGTATATATAATACTTGAAAATATTATATTATATTACTGCACAACAGTGGTCATTTTGGTCTATGGTTTCATCATTGTAAAATAATGGACTTCCGGTGGTGGGAGTTGAGATTTAATTACTTGATTAGTTCATTGAAATTGTTTTTATATGTGAGATTCATAGCTGCTGTTTTAGTATCATCCCTTATTTTCATTTAAGTGAATGCATAATATGAATAAAATAGAATGTGTGTAGGTCTGTAGATTCTAGAACATCAACTAACGAAATCTTGAAAACTGAAACATTGTTTACTTATCAAAGTGAAACTGAAAATATGCACCTCAAGAATATATTTTTTTACTGAGATATAGGCCTATATGTTTACTTATTACAAGTCAAACCCATCAGATCACTTGACCACAAGTTTGGCTAGCTCAAAAACTATTAAAAAAAGAAAGCGTAAACTTGTCATAGGCTATGCACTTCAACATGAATGTGTATTTATATATGATTTTATTGTTTTGCTAGTCTGAACCTTAAACCACGTGGAAATAGGTTCGGCCATTACAAAGACAAGGAAAATCTAAAAAGTGAAAACTTGGTAAAGTACTTAGGGAAATCATTAAAGTGTACGCCTTAGGTTTTAAAAAAGTTTTAATCCATTATGGACCAAACGCATTAGACCACTTGACTACTGATTCTTGTATTAAAAAAATTAACATAGAGAAGAAAGCTTGGCATGGGTATATGTGTTTGAGCAAACTTAGTTGATGCAACTTACATACATTGTAGCTTGACGTGTTAAATTACATATCCCGGGTGAAGGTAGCTACGGAATCAAAGAACAGAACAATTTGAAACTTGATATATGTCCTTTAGAAAGGTTGTGGATGTGCACTCGAGTCGTTAATTAAAATATATATAATTATATATATTCAATGCCTGATGCTCTAGACTGCGTGAATCCTGGTGTGGGGAAACACAAAATAGATTAACCTAGAAAGCTAAAACCTGACATGCAAACTTTAGGAAAACAGAACTTGGAACATGAGTTTTTTAAATGTTTTATTAGCCTTGTGATTTGAATCGTACGATCAACGGTTTGTACTTTTAATTTACCGGTAGTATTCAATAGTTTCCTGCTTTCATAATGTTCTTTATAAGATAGTCTTTAAAAAGAGGGACTAAGATTTAATACAACTGAGAATTGGAGCTATGTAAGTATGTTTACTAATGGTGAAAACATGAACAATGATATTAATTTGTTCAACATTAAAGATTATAAAATATGTGCAACTGTGATATACCCCTTACCACCTAATAAAACACCAAGTCTCAATAAGTTTCCTTCCCAAACTACACCACTAATACTAAGTATTAAAAACACTAACTTAAAATAATTAATTTAAAAAATGCATTATATTAATATTTGTACTATTAATAAATTGTATTTATTTCTCATTTGGTTTGAGATGAAAATAAACGAGTATGTTTAAAATAGTGTAAGTGCTGAACTTGTAAAATGTGTTCGTGAATGTCTTCTAATATAACAAAGTCTTAAGTACCTAATAATCACAGTCATAATCTTTTGCATTTTTGAGACAGTCAAACCCACTTAAGATCTTAAATCAAATAATCTTATGACAAAGTTACGGACTTCATTTGGTGAAGACAGTGAAATTTTGCGCTTGATACAAAAATATGTTGAAAGATTTATCTATGCTTTAGAGAAACCTTTTTTCCAAACTGGAAGATTTACTCGACAGAATGTGTCATGGGTGAGAATAAGCCAGTGGGTGTTTAAGAAAGATCAAGAAGAGTATAAACAAGATTTTGTGATATGCTCAGGAACATATTCAATTTGGCAAGAATCTTTCCAATCGGTAAATAGTTATGTTTTTTCTTAATAATTAATAGCACTAAAGTAGCTGAGGGTAAAGTAGTGGATAGTGCCACGCCTAGAACTTTTCAATTGTTTAATTCATCTCTGTTGTCTAAAACTCTTTTTAAGGACTTAAAAATCTCACTATTTTCAAACAAACTGGTTTGATACCAACTGGCTGTATAAGAAATAGTTAGTTTTTGAAGCTTTTTAGCATATTATTCAATGGCAGGGTTGTTGGAGAAGTCATTTAATATTAATTAACCTTCTTGATCCTTTTCTTATAAAAGTGCTTTCAGCAAAAATTTAATAAAGCTTTATTTTTCATAAGGATATTAATATTGTATAGCTATACTAAAAAATATCTCTTAAACGCTTTTAAATCTAGAACCCATTAAAGACGCGGGCTTAGAGCAGCTTTAATTTTCACCAAAGTTAATATTTAACCTTCATCATCAAAACGTTCCTTTTTATAAGATGGTATATAATATTTAAAATTTACTAAACAACACAAAATATATACTTTATAAAAAGGGGAGCACTATTTAAATAATAGAAAGAACTATCCTTTGTTGACAAATATATTAATTTGTGCTTACAACGCATGAAAGAAAATTAGTGAAATTTATTTTTAGAAATTGCGTTGATTAAGATACTATCCCCAGTAAAGTATAAATTATCTTAGAATAGATATCCTATTCTCTTTCATCCACGATAAAACAGGCAAAACCTCTTCGTATCACGTCGGCTGGCAAAAGCGCACTCCTCACATTCATATTATGTATATGTGTATATGACAGGAACGTGACTGCCATAATCCCACGAAGTAGTGGTACAATCCAATTTTGGTAGGAAGTGCCTTTTAAATAATAACATTTCTTTTGCAGGATAAAATGCTCAAATACGGATTACACGAGGAGCTTCTTTAACATTGTGAATATATATTAAAATAAATGTTGTGAATCCAAATTAAAAATAGTGGTCTTTAAGGAATTTAAAAAAGAATACAATTAGAATGACAAAGTTTCCATGTAGCGCTATAGTATTATAAGTATTTATCTTGAAGCCAGAGTCAGAGTCAGTGCATTTTTACAGATTCCATCTCCGAGACTCCACCGAAAATTGCTTCAGACTCCACGACTACCAACTCCGCAGATGTGTTTACTATTGTTACTATATTTAAAATGATAATATCTATCAAGCGCGACAGTTGCAGATCACATGACTCAACGTATAAATACGAAATATTAGGACTAGTACATCTTCTTTACCTGCTTCGGTGGCCACATGGTCCAAAGCGCTAATTTCTCAACATAATAGACTGCCGGGGACGGGGATGATTAAGGTTCAAATCTGTATTTTTTTCCAAAAGATTTTTCCATTTTGGTATACTTCCTCTAAATATCACCATACTAATCCTTAAAATCAGTAGCGTAATTAGTACATAAGCGTGTCCAAACCGAACGAATAGACGCGATGCTTAAGTTGAACACGATTTATATCACAATGGATGAATAAGAGAAACTAAACTAAATTAATGCTTTATTAGGATTAATCCTTTCATTAAATCGAAAAATAAAATGTTTGATTTTTGTTTATTATTATAGATGTTGAAATTCAATTTTAAAATAAATCTACTTAAAATGATTTGATCCTATGTAATTTTCCCTATTCAGATTTATAAGGTTGTTGTAGAAATGGCTCTTAAGTATTCTGGCTGACATTCCTGACCAGAAGATAGAAAAAGAGAAGACTGAAGAAAGAGAAGAAAATAACAGGAATACTAAGGGAAAGAATACGATAAACTGCATACCAACCAACCTCACGTTCACTGGTTCGTCTCAAAAGACCAAAATACCTTGCATCGACCTCAACTATATATATATATATAATATATATATATATAAAATATACACTGACGAGAAAGAATGGGAAAAGAAATAAAAAAAGAATTAAATGAATTTTAATTTAAATACTTGCGAAAGAGAGAGAGAGAGAGTTAAGTTGCACACTTACTAAAGAGGATTTTTTTCGGTATATTTATTTTTATTTTAGAGTTTTACAAGAGAAATGTTGGTAAGGTATAACTGTAGAAAAAAAAGTGAAATTAAACTTCACATCATGACTAAGAGTCTTTAGTTTCTGACTATTTAATTAGATACGCCATGACTTTTAAAGGATTTAATAGATGTGGCATTTTTTCCATTATAAATCTTTGGTGTCTGAGCACGATAAGGCCTATCGCTAATTAATGCATTAGGGTGGTTGAAGAATGGATCAGGGAGACTTCAAAAATGGATATGTCTTGCAGGACAGTAGTGGTCTGTATCTCACTGTAGTGAGTTTTAAGATTCAAGCCCGAAAAAATATGTATATATATTGAATATTTATATATATTATTTCTACCTGTCTGGAATATCTGTATATTCACACTAATGACGTAGGCCGTAGGGATTAGGAAGATATAATGGAAAGGAGATTTTATTTGAACTCACGTGGAAGGAGAAATTTACACTATTTATGAACAAATATTTTAGTGCACTTGGGTGGAATTCAAACCGCGACCTCCCAAACACCATAAAAACCATATATAGCCAAACTGGCTCCTTAGACCGTGTGCCCACCGATAAGAATAGGTCTTGAAGAAAAGCTATTACTAGAAGTATGAGAAATTGTGTGTTCAAATGCGTATGGTAAACACAAGTTTCCATTAACTTAGTGAAAAAATGTATACTTGATTTTATGAATATAGCCAATTAAAATAATACGGTAAATCAAAAGTGGAAACAATTAAAAAACATTTTTATTTTTAAATTTAAAATTCTCTTTATATTGTGTTGAATATACGATCGATAGATATATTTTTTGGCTGTTATAGAAATAATTTAGTCCATGACTGGTTCAGAAAACTAGTTTTAACCACCCTTAGCTACTTTAAGCAGTTTAAACATATATACTTTCAGGTTCTAATTATTATGTCTTGAAAAAATATATATTACTATTACTTTTGTAAGAACTGTTTTGTCAAAAAGGCTCATCTTTAAACTTATTTATAAAAAGAGTAGGACCAAATGTAGGACCAAATGAAGAACTACATATAGACGAACACCATTTAATTTAAAGAAAAAACTAAAAAAGATGTTTAAAATAAAGATAGAACTGAAAGGTTACAGAGGAAGAGCAAAAGATGCAGACCATCACGAGAAAATCTAAAAAGAGGATGAGAATCCAATTGGCGAAAACCAAGTCATCAGTAAGCCACAAAACAGCGTTGTGGGGGTAGTCTTTGGCTCTTTCCTTCCACCATTCTCTATCTTTCTCTTTTACGCGCGCTTTCACTACTTTCATATCTCATTCCTCACACACCTTTCCCTCCCTTACTTTTTTGGTTTCCTTCCGGCTCTCTCTCTCTCTTTCTGACGCGCCCTCTAGGTTGACGGGGGCTTAGCGCCAAATCCCCGACGCTCATAAGCCCCTGGCATCGCGCGCCGCGGCGCTACTAACATATCCACCCTTCATACCGTCTGAGCAGGAGATGGCGAGAGACAGAGAGGGGGGATCAAGGAAATTGTAATATAATTTGTGGGGGTATAACAGTGTAGAGAGACGTCATTTTTCTTCCAGAATTTATCTTTATTCCTCATGAACATATTATTATGAAAGACTTTTTTTTTGTAATATCACCCACAGAGAATGTTCAGAAACTAGAATATTTCTAAAATGATTAATTTAATATCGACCAACCAAACACGCTTAAAATAAGTTATTAAAATATTAAAAACTATGTGTAAAACTATTCTACCCACACGGGTGGACACGTGGTCTAAATTTCAAGCTCAATTATCATGGTATTCAAGTGACAGGGAGGACAGAATTCTAATCCTAAACAGTTGTACTGAAGGTGGATTTTACTAAATCTTTTCCATTTCTCATCCATATACATTCGGGTATATTTCCTCTAAAATTCTACTTTCCACATTTACATCACATTTGTGATTAGTAACACACGGTAAAAAAAATTTGAACCGTTGGTTCTAAAAAATAAATTATATCTTAAAACATTATTAGATTTAAGTCTATTTATTTAAATATCCCATGGAGTGTGTTCTAAAGATCTAAATTTTGACAAATGGAATTTAAATATATTGAGCTTTGGCCTAATGTTGGCTCTTCTACGATATTTTTTAGAATATTCTAAAGAATGTAAAAATAATGTGGCTATAAGATGTATGTAAGTAATTTTGTTTGAAAAATATTTTATTAACATATATTTGAACGGTCGATACTAATGGAAATATGTGCTTTGTAATAATAAATTCAATTTCCTTTGTTATAGTGCTGGCCAACAGTCCCGAGTCATATAACAGGCCATCACTGAAAAGTACACAAGTACCTTACAATCATGTACAATAAAAAATAAAAACCAACAATAATAGCTAAATAATTATACATAATGATTAATAAAATAATAATAATTGTTATTTTTGCTGAGTTGGTAAATAACACACAACAAAATCAATGACAAGCTCCCGATACCCTATTCTTGACATTTTTTATCAATTAATTTTAATACATGTTTGGCACTCCAGTAATATTCTGAATAGTGAAATATATTTAGAGAATGGATAATTTCAGTAATACTTCTTGTAAAATATATTTATTTCCAAGCATTCATTATAATGTATTTAAATTATGAAACATAATAAAAGACATGAAAAAGTTATTTACACTACTTATAGGTTGAAAGTAATATTTGGAATTAAATGTGTCTTAATTTTTGGTTTTAAGGTCCACCCTGTACTGAGACGCAGACCCAGCACTAAAGTGTTGACGTCATTATGTTGGGTCCTAGAAACCGCAGGGACAAATGAGTGTAGTGGGTTTGGGGGGACGGGGTTCGTAACCCAGACTGGAGTCATTACTCTCATTAACATGATAGCGACAAGCTAATGAGCAGGAAGCGCGTACGTCAGCATTAACAAGAGAGAGCAAGAGGGGGAAGGGAAGGCTGCTGATGGATGTTTCGGGGTTCGAACATCGTTCGATACATTAGGGTTACTGCCACAAGAGAGGGAATATGGGTTACACTCGTGAACATCAAACTGATCCCCACCTTTCAACAGCTTTTACAGTCAAATACTATTAAGTTAATAAATTTCATTCGTGAATTAAGATCCCTCCAAACAATTTGTGGATTTTTTAATTTTATTAATAATAATACTTTTTTAGTGTGCTAGGTAGAAAAGAAAATAAATGGTACGGCACACCGCACAGACTTTCTCTCTCTTTCTATAAACTCGTAAGATTTCTGAACGGAATAATGTACATTGTATCATCACCACTCCACATAAGAACACGCATAAAATAATATACAATGATATATAATCAATGAGAAAAGAGGCGCATCTTTGTCCACCTAAGAGCATTTCAAACAGTTTAATGTCTTCCACAAGGGTCAAAACTTCGTATTAAAATTTCGATTTCTGAATAAAATTTTAACAATTTATAAGGTGTTGTAGATCTTCAAGTCATCGTATTGATATTTAATTATTCATTTATACATTTTGACCAATAAAAAATGTAAATATTGACTATTTAGTCTAAAATGGAGATAGATCATTGCTATGCAAACATTTATCCTAAGAGATTTAAGGAAAAATAACATACTTTTTTAGATACTTATATTTAATTACTCTATGGCATTGGAGAATTATTGCGTTAAGACTTAAGTAGTATATGTTTACAACTAAAGCTCACAAAATTGAATTAATATATTTGCAAATATCTCAGAAACTGTTGCTTTTATAAAAATATATGTCAAATAAAAGTTTTTTATTTCTAATAGTCCTACAATTTTGCAATGATAATTTGTTTAGTTTCTCCAATAGTTGTGGAGATACGGAAATTAACGCTTCTGTAATGTACCCTAAGAATCATTTTCATAGGAAAATGAAAATAGCCAGTTTATTTATAATCTTAATCAACGCCTAGATACGAATTTTAATCAAAATCGTTTGAGCAGATTTTGAGAAAACCAATTTTTTCTCTTTTCGCCCTTCGGTAAACTACCCTTAATTTTAAGTTTTTATAGACACACAGACAGACGGCATTGCAAAGACTATTTTTTAGGGTTCGGGGGGTCATGAGACGTCGACATCCATCAACATTTCAGGTTTGTTTATTTTTACGGTCGCAATACTTAAACTTTAATGTCCAAAAAGTAAAAAAAATCATATAATTGCGTATAGATTGAAAGTTATTGATTTTATAAAAATATGTTTCGGATAAAATATCTGTATTATAAATATATATACATATTTGTAATGCTAAGTAATTTCATATCTCAAATAGTTTCGGAGCTATTATAAAAAATGTTAATTGACGCATCAGACCGGAGCCCTTAAAGCCATTTTGCCGAAATATTGAGGGTAGCCATTTTGTTTGTAATATTTATTAATGTTTATAAATGAAATTTAATCAAAATCGTTGGAGCCGATTTTGAGAAAATCGACTTTTTCTCTTTTTGCCCTTCAGTAAACTACCCTTAATTTTAGGGGTAGATATCCAATTCCAAAAACCCCTCGGGGCAACCCTATGAAAACCCTAGATATCAAGTTTCAGCTCAATCGGTAAAATAGTTTAGGCTCTAGTTGGAGGTACAGACAGACAAACAGACAGACAGACGGAAATTCAAAAACCACTTTTTCGGATTCAGGAAGTCATGAAACGTCAAAATTCATCAAAATCTCGAGTTCGATTTTTTTGACGATCACCATACTTTCTCTACCTATAAGATAGAGAGAAAGTAAAAACATGGTTGGATGTAAAACAATTTTCAACTTAAAATATAATATAGTCCAAAACACAGTAAAATAATAGTTAATATCTATTTATAAAAGTATAGTACAAAATACACAATAATAAACGGACAGACGATGAGATAGGGCCTATATGAACCGATAGATCAACATGTAATTTAACTAATGGATAAATTGTGAGAGAAAGATACTGATAAATAGTTTGATGCATAATAAATTAAATGATTTCAACCAATCATTTAACGAGTGGGTATTTAAAAAGTAAACTAAAATACTAACATATCAACTATCTTTTTTATATTTGTAAATTCAATTTTGGGATTGACTTAATTATAGACTATTTGAGATGTTTTATCGTGTTCAAAAGTGTCAATTTCCTTATAAACCAAACCATTTTGGTATTTAAAACGAGGGTTTGTTAGAAATTAAAAGAATGGTGTAGTTTACTATTACTTCTATATTATGGCCTAGCATGTTTGCTGGTTATCATTAATGGCTCGATCCATTATAATATATACATAGAGGGTTTTACTTTGAATACCAATTGAATAACTTCAACTAACATTAGCTAGGTTGATTAATGTTATGTTATATTATAACTTTCAATAATATTAAAAGAATACAGTGTTGGGGCCAAATGTTTAAGGTCTCATCTTTTGTTCGCAGTTAAAGGGAAATCCCTCAAATTAATAATCAATAAATTATCATTAAATGAATCTATTTTTCTAATAATGTAAGTTCTTATTTATCATGTAAAATAATACTCAGATATCGATTTTGAACGAAAGCGATATAGACATTTTTTAAATTTACCCTCCAGTAAATTACTACCCCTAATTTGAGGTCTAAAATCAAAATCTAAAATATTTCACAATTATGAGCATAATATTAAGTTTGAATTAAATCCATCAAACCGTGTTGGCTGTAGATCTAGGGACACAGACATGGTGAACAGACAGAACCATTGACCAATTTTTATTTTTATTGGGGGCACACAAAACGTCGGGAATCATTACAATTTCAGAGTCAAAAATGTTTAGGGCTACAATATTTTTACTATAAATATTTTTATACAAGCGGTTATTTGGCTGAAATTAAGAGAAAATAAATGTAATCTTAGCAATCTAATGTGTTGTTTCTAAATACAGCATATGGCAAAGTTTTGACCTAAAAACTAACTTATCTCAAGACACTATATTTTACAAATCACCATATTCCAATTTTATACCTAGTTATCTAAAATTATTCTGAATGACAGTGATGAGTTTGTTATAAAAATTAATTAAGCGTTTCAATAGTACTATATTTCATGAATCTTACCATATACTTTATATAACTACTTTAAGGTGAGGATGTAGGGAACGTGAGAAATGTTAAGTGTGTTTGCAGTTTATATAACAAAACAACTTTGGTCAAAATAAACCAAATATTTATTTTGTACGAAGAGAGATTAATTTCTTTCACGTAGTGATAACAACAGTTGTCAAATATTTGTCATGAGCTTAGTGGCACTATCTAAAAACTTTTTAAATTAATAATAAAGGTTTCTCGAATTTCTAGGACACCCTTGACAGATATTCAATAACTGTTGAGGTCCTTATGTGAAGATAATCAATCTATGTGTAGATGCAATATTTGATTTATTTTGGTCAAAATAAGTTTTGCTATAAAAACTGCAAAAACACTTAACTTACCTTTTCTCATCTTCCCTACATACTCACCTTATCCAAACTTATTCTAAAGAAAAATGAAAGCTACCCCTATCATTGTAGTACCATAGGCAAGAACATCAATCAAAGACCTTCATAAAATTGTGAAATATTTATACGAGCGCAGAAGCCTCGAACGATCACAAATCTGGGGATTTTTGCACATTATCTCAAATCCTTCTCTCCTCATTTAATTCGATAGTAGATGAAACGAGAAGGGAGTAGAATACAACCAAAATAAAAAGAAGTACTTGATTTGAAGAAATCCTTTTCTTTACCTTCTTTTTTTAGTCGTGTATATTTTTTTTATTCTGTCTTTTATACTTCTTGCTTCCCCTCTTTATCTCTAGGAATAAGCCTACTAAGTGATTGATGAGTAGACTGAAATCACGTGATCGCACAAAAAAATTAGAGGGAGGCAAACTCAATAATAGGGATTCTGGACATCTGAAAGAGTTGAGCTACTCTTGAAATGTTCAGGCTTTGTGTTTGGATTCAGAAGATCCCATACAACATGGATAATAATGCAACTATAAGAATTACTTGTTTTCCCTTTCTTTCTCTTTCTAGGAAAAAAACTTGCATTAGCCAATAAGTTTTCGACTGTACAGCTGGAATAATGGTCCTTTTAACAATGTCTTGAAAGAAGGCAAAATAATCTTTAAAAAATAAGACTAGCTAGTATCTAAAAAGCTTAAATTAGATTTTTAAAACATAGGTAAAAATTCTATTACCAGAAGGCATTATTAGCTATGAAAATATCTACCGTATATATTAAGGTTATATTAAATTTAAACAAATAGTACGGTGTACCGCACAAACTTTATCCTTATTTAAATTTAAAACAGAGCAATTTACTAAAAACTCGTTAAGACTTGTTAAATGAAATAAAATACATTGTTGTAAAAACACTACATAAAAGATCATAAATGAACTAAAATACAAAGTTACAGAAATATTGAGAAATAGGTATCATCTTTGTCAACCAAAGATAATAAAAATCAATTTAATAACTTAACGTGTTCCATAAAAATAAATATGTGTGCTTATGTCTAAGAAACTATTAGTTTTATAAAAATAAATCTCTTGTTAAAATCTTGTAATTTCAATAGTGATACAACTTTACAATAATATGTTATTCCGTATCTCAAATAATTGCGAAGATATTATCAAAATTGGAAATTTCCGCTTATATAAAGTAAAATTAAAGTTATATTCAAGAGAAAACGATAATTACCATTTTGTTTGTAATTTTAAATAATGCCTAGATACAAAGTATAATCAAACATTAGATCAAAAGTTGATAAAAAATAGATGATAATTCATTCTATCCTTCATTAAACTACCCTTAATTTTAGGGTTATATATCTTTATTCCAGAAATTCCTCAGGGGAATCTTTTGAAAACCATATATTGCAAGCTTTATTTCGATGGTAAAATGGTTTTGGCTCTAGTTTGAGATACAGAGAGAAGGAGAAACAAACAGGATCACAAAAAATACACTTTTTCCGGTTCAGTGGGCCATGAAACGTTGATATCCATCAAAATCTCGAATTCAATTTTGTTTAAAGAACACAATACTATCTCTACCCGGAGGAGTCACTAGAAAGCAAAAACAAAAGAAAAACAATGTATGTAAGAAAAGCCTAGTTAAACCTTAAGAACAAAAATAAAGTATATTGAAAGGAGGCAGATCTAGCTTTATAAAATACCCAGAAGCTATTTAAAAAGACCATACAATTGAAAGAAAGCCAAATTATTTTCAAAACCTTAAAAAAACTATATTGTAAACAGGCGTAACTATTTAAATAAAATATTATACAAATAAATTAAAAGAATATAACGGCTATAATTATAATATTTTATACCCATTTGGTGACCACGTTATCTAAGCCACTTCTCTCGCAATAGACTAGATAGACTGTCAGAGACAGGGAGATCGTGGATCGATCCCATTTGGGTGTCTAAGGGTGGTTTTTCCTAATTGGTTTTCCACTCTATCTTCCTCTCACAATTCAACCTTCCTAAGGCCTAACACTACAGTGTTATCAGTCCATAGGAGTATAGCCCGAACGGGTAGTAAAGCGTGGTGCTAAAAAAATATATACATAATTTGTAACTTCACTACACCAATCGTTTTAATCGCATCACTAATAAATCTGAAAATGTTTTAGGAATCCTCATGCCTGACCTAATATTAAGAATTTACGATACAACCGAATAAACTTTTCACAGAGAAATATGTTTTCCTTGCCATGAACTCAGATGAGGACAAAAGTTGTCGATATGGGTAGTAGCCTACTTTAACAAACTACTTTAAGTTTTATTGGTTGGAAAAGAAGTTTACCGGGGAACTTTTCAAAGAAAAAAAAAGTTGATAATGTCAACGTTTTGCTTTCTCTTACGTCTTGCTCTATTAAAAGAGACACGTTTTCAAAGCTATGATCAATTTAACCTTTCAAGGAAACTTCTCAGGAAGCTGTGTTTTTTTTTCAAACAAAGATTTTTTTAATTTAAAAGGGTTAAAAGGAGTGAGATTCTCCTTCTCAATCATAGTGAACAAAAAATTAAGAGAAGAAAAGAAAAATTATGTTTATAGTTTCCCCAAAACTACAGAAGTAAAGTTATTTAATCTTTGTTTACTCTTTTCAACAAAAGTAATATGGATTTCTTAATACTATTAGCTATAATCATAATCTCTCAAGCAGAAAAAATAGGATTTATATTTTTTCAAAACAATTTTAATCTATAAAAATATCACAAAATTAACAGCATATTAAAGAAAATGTATAATATTGTTTATTAGTTTGATATAACATTTAAACACGTTATAGTACAGTACAATAAATTTGTGTTGTGATTACTTTGCTTTATTTGAGATTAGAGATGAGTTTTATTGGTTGGTTTGTATATACATTACTTATTTTTTTAATTTTCACCGCCATATCTAGGTCTTAAAGAAAAACCTATTAGTAGCAATCTGAGCAAATTAAAATAGGGTTTTAAAAATTTGTCAGTATACATATGCAATAAAGAATTTTTTTTAAACTTAATCAGATTTGAGTAATTTTAGCATTGTATTGTATTATAAAATGGTTCTTGGTTAGTATAAATATATATCCATTCTTTCTCGCGATCACTCAGAGAGGAATAATTAAGGTCATAAAAAAAATTAAATTAACTGATGAATGTTGACGTTTCAAGACTCCCTGAACAAGAAAAATAGGTCTTAGCGATAACGTCTGTCTGTCTGTCTATCTGTCTGTCCATCTATTCGTCTATCTTTGAGCCGAAATCATTTTACCTATCAGGCTAAAACTTGGTACCTAGGGTTCACATAAGGTTACGTACCCATAGGTTTTTTTTGGAATTAAATCCGATTTAATTTTGTCACCCGAGAATGCAAGTGTTCTATCTCCCAAATTGTTAAATTTGAGATATTTGGTGTTTACGTTTATTTAAAATGCATATGATTCACCTGCAGTGAAATTGAGACTGCTATATAATTACTTAATAAGATACAAGCTCGAATTGTCATCTAGTAACATTTGTTTTATACACAAGGTCAAACTTCAATGTTCTTTTACACAAAAGTGAAAAAGTGGACATAGAACAATTGCATTCTCGGGTGACGAGTATGAAGGGTAGTTTAATTAAGAGCGAAAAAAATGTGATTTGCTCGATATCCGCTCTAAAGATTTTACTAAAATTCGTATCTAGACACCTTTTAACATTACAAATAGCTTGACACGTCTTATTATACCTGGATAATGACTCTCAGGTTACTTTACATTAATTGATAGCTCCAGTTTTTATTATAATCGGCAGTTCTTTGAGATACGAAATAACTTACCTCAAATTTGTAGGACAGTTAAATTTAATAAACTTTTACTTGAAATATATTTTTATGAACTCAACCATTTCCATTATTAGTAAATATATTTTTATATGAAAGTCTGTGGAATTTAGAGTTGATGGTTATGCTCTGTGATAAACACTGATGTTTAAAAAGATTCTCAATATGTTTGTGTAGCCGTGTATAACATTTCATGTATGCTATTTGGTGAAATGTAGTGCCATTTTTTCCATTATGCTTCTGTTAAAATATAAATTAATTGATTTCTCATACTCTTACAGTTTAAAGTAAATGTCCTCATTTTTGGTAGAGTAACGAGAAAGTGTATGTGGTGCACGTACCGGTTATTTTAATTACTCAATCTATGGTTGGATAGTTTAAGATAAATTTGATAGGAAGCTTTTTTATTTTTATTGTTTCATCTATTAAGTATTTTTAAAGGAGTTTGGAGGATAATGTTATTATTTGGGACGCGAGAACGAGTTAATATTGTATAATAGTCCAAAAACATATGTGAATTATATTTATAGATTTTTTATTTCACGCCCATCAATAGTCAAAGAGTCAAACATGTAAACAAGCGCCTCGCATTTTCATTTTAAACATACAATAACTACTAGTATTTGGTAATTAATATATATATCACACAACATTTGTGTTTGGTTTTACTTACTTGGAAATTGAATGTTATCAGGAAAACTTACCTGAAAAAAAAAGTAAATTATATAAGTATACACAAACATGGTAATAATTTAATATTAAATAAACCATACAAATATAGACTTTAAATTATAATAAATCAAATTTTTTACTCTCTTAAAGAAGAACCATGATATTAATTAGAGAATATAATCTCTGGACAGCAGTATATTATATATAAGTTTACTTTTATTGAAATATAGTTACATTATAATGTGATATCTACTTTATTTTATATCATTTTATTTAAAATCGATTTAAATATTTATTTATTATAACAGTTGAGTTCAATATTTATTAACTCTAGAATTTCATACACCTATTTATGTAGATTACTCGTATATTGAAATCTAAATTCTATGGATTATAGATATGTATAAATATATACCTACGTAAATATAATATATATTTATATATATACTAAACAGTAGATCCTGACTATCCAAACCTTGGTTATCCGATATGTCTATATAAAGTGCTATTTACATTGTTGAACAGCGTATGCATATATATTGCTATTGATAAAAAGTTATTGAGACGCTGGCGTGGCCTCTCAGTAAGGAAGAGAAAACAAAGTGGGAAACAATCTTCAATCACAAATTTACATAACAGACTCTTGCATTCGAGATAATAAATGTTACATTTAATCAATTTAAAATTAATTGTTTTGCTCGCATGAATAAAATGATAGCTCTGTAATTTATTGCAAGCCTCATACTCTAGAGTAATTACTAATAAACTTTATTTCATCCCTATGCTGCACCAACATTTAATTTGGATTTGTTTCACTATTGCCCACCCCGTTTCCGTATAATCCGACATCCTGTCGGTCTTGTTTAGGTAAGATAATCGAGAATATGCTGTATGTATCTGTATAGAATAATATAGTTTGCCAAATTACGGCAATTAAACGTGTCATAATTTCAATAAACATTATTTAACACATAATATTAACAAACACTATACACAAAAAAGAGTTTGCATAATTATCTACTGCTATTATAAATACATTTGCTTTATAATAAATCTGTGAAGAGACATACTCGTGTATATATAAGCATTTTTTTTTTACTTTTACTTAGCAAATATTTTCTTTAAAAACTATTGTATATTTATATATATGGTTTGTAGTTGTACATTTACATGTCAGTTTTATGTTAATTTTATTTATAGATTTGTTTGGCAAATATTTGCTCCCAAAGAGTTTTATTTTAGTAGTTCTAAATCTAATACTCTCACATGGTAAGAATATTTACAATAGAAAAATACGTTTTTATTCCAAATATCCTACAAGAAGAAGAATCCATGAATTCTCAATCACCATTGCTAAAATGCACCATAACTTCGTGAAGCATATATATATATATATATATATATATATTATATATATATATGTATGTGTGTATATGTATGTATGTGTGTATATGTATATGTATGTATATGTGTATGTGTATATGTATATATGTATATGTGTATGTATATATGTATATGTGTATGTATTATGTATATGTGTATGTATATATGTATATGTGTATGTATATGTATGTATGTATTGTATATGTATGTATGTATGTATGTATGTATATGTATATAGTATGTATGTATTATGTATGTATTAGTATGTATGTATGTATGTATGTATGTATGTATGTAATGTATGTATGTATGTATGTATGTATGTATGTATCAGTATGTATGTATGTATGTATGTATGTATGTATGTATGTATATGTATGTATGTTATGTATGTATGTATATGTATGTATGTATGATGTATGTAGTATGTATGTATGTATGTATGTATGATGTATGAATGTATGTATGTATGTATGTATGTAGTATATGTAGCGTGCATGGTGTGTACCAGACTATAGACTTGTTCAATAATCTGGAAGAATAAGAACAAGTATAACAACTTTTTTTTCTTCTCGCTAGTTTTATCTTTTTTTAAATTCCGTTCTTTTCGTTTATGTTCATTTCCCTCCAAATACCATTTCACCCACCATCTTCTAACTTTCTTTTTCCTTCTTTCTCTCTCCGAAATGTTCTTCTCGACTCCAAAATGTTTATAGTTTAAACTTACGTTATCATGTTTACGAGTGTTTTGTTTAAAGCGTACTAGAAGTTCGGAGAGTATTAAACCGTTTGATCACTTCTAAATAGTTTTATGTATAGTAATGAGAGCTTATATTTGAAATACCGTGGAGTAAACCATGGGGAAAAAAGGTTTGGCCGAAAATTGAAAACTATTAAGAAATGGTATTGGTCTTTTATTTAAGCTATTACTTTTTAATAATTTATACTTTATATTAATAGTTCACTCCCTTTAAATAAATTCTCACTAATTAAAAATTATTGTGTATTTAAATTTAAAAAGGAGTTTACCTTAATTTCCTAATATTCAAGGTTGTGGCTACAGATTAAAAGTATTTTCTTTGAAATATAAATAGTATTTAAAAAACAGTTTGGCAGGCTATTTCCACTATTTTCATGTTTATATAAATAATCTATTTTTTAATTTTTAAAATTGGCCTGAACAATAAAACGTGAATACCGTAATAAGAGATGGGCTCAATCACCTTTTTATATAATACAAAATCTAATTTTTCTTGCGAATTCCTAGTATTGAATGTCTTTGATGATTAGAGGAATTTGAATACTCGAATAACTATATTAAGATTGATTAGCAAAATATGAAATAATGTTTCATGCTCACCACCAGAACATCTATTAAACTATCAATTAATATCGCAGTGAGATCAATGGCTTTGTGTTAGCTGGTTCTTACTTAGGAAGCCAAATTTAAAAGTGGAGGTGATTTCAAACAATGAAGATCCACTTAAGATTAAATGGGAAACCAGGGGTTCAGAAAACATAGAGCAGTTCAAGTACGTGGGAAAGTCTGCTGACAGAGGATGCCTACTGCACCAAGGAAATAAGGTCGAGGATCATCATGTCCAAGGAAGCTTTCAACAGGTATATGTTTCTGCTGGCCAGCAAGTTGAGTTGGGAACTGAAGAAGATTCTGATGAAATGATGCATTCGGAGCATCGCGCTGTATGGAGCAGATACGTGGACTCTCAGGAATACGGAAAAGAAATAATTGGAGAGCTTTGAAATGTGGTGCAGAAGAATACTTGGGAAAATCAGGTGGACATTCAGGATGACAAATGAAGTCCTAAGAAGAGTGGGTGAGAATATAACAATTTTGGAAGTGATTCCTCGATACAACGCAAAATGGATTGGACACATCCTTTGGAGGAACTGTCTTCTGTACGACGTCATAGAAGGCAAGGTTGAGGGACTTTAAGGAAAGAATAAAATTCTGGGAACTGAAGTAGGGGCAGGGATAGGGTGCATTGGTGGTCTAAATTCACTGACAAAAGGAATAGGTCTCTAATAAGATGCTCAGATCGTTCCTTTCCCTTTTATAGCTCTATACTTGAAATGAATGCAGAATTACATATTTAGGCCTAAATTCCATATAGTTAGATTAAAGCTGCCTCTAAATTAAAATTATCCATTAAAAAATCTTTACACAAGATTTATCTTGCTGCACACACATAAAGGTAGATCTCGTGACTGTTTAAAACGCCATTAAAAGGTTCTTATACCGGTGGATGGGCTATATTTAAAATATTAACAGAACTGTATTTATTTTGTAGTTAATACTCCCAAATTTAATGTGTTTTATATAGTTGGGAATACACAGACGAAGATGGAAGGATAGTATTAGAATGGACTTGAAAGAGATAGGTTGTAATGAGGTGGATTGGGTGGAACTAGCTCAATATAGGGATAGGGTTGAATACTTTTGTAAGTGTTGCAATGAACTTTCGCTTTCCTAATGCCATAGAGCAGGGCAGCCCAAGACGCGGCTGGCTAAATGATTTTGTGTGGACCTTTTGTAGGTCACGGCTTTTGATTTTACCCCATGAAAAAAATTAAAATCACGTAGCAAAACTCGAGCGCAAACCTAACTTCTCAGGCACGACTAAACAGACCTTTTGTATACTGGCAAGATCGAAAAATAAGAAGACTTTTTAAAATTATTACCAAGAGAGCACTATCCGAAAATGAGGGACTTTGTACTTAAGATGTGCTCAATGCTTGAGAGCTTATTCCTTGCGAAATTACTTTTTCAACAATGAAATTCATAATGTCCAAATATATATGTTCAATGAGCGATAAATCACTTTCACATTTACTATGATTGGCAATTTCAAGCATCGAAATTGATATAGCTACTTTAGTAAATGAAAACTGAACAATTGTAGAGCTCACATTAAAATTTAATATTAATTATAAATGTATAAACAGTTTTAACTTGTCTAATGTTTCAATAATATTTTTTATCTGCAACATGACTTTTCTTTCTTACGAAATTTTAGAAGTACTTGCTAAACTTAAGGGTCAGACTCCATTTATTTAAATATCTGCTCTGTATTTATCAATCTGGATGCGGCCCTCGGATTGATTTTTTTAATATGGTCCTTGTATTGCTTAAAGTTAACAGCCCCGACAGAGTAAGTAGACCTTAAGTATTTATTTTAATATTCACAGTTTGGTTTAACGAGTTTCTACGCAAATAAAATAAAAACTAGTCAGTTTCATTCATTTGGGTTAAATATTTTATAATTAAATTTTTAATTAAATTAAAATGGATGTTTCCAGCTTCATGCCACATTGAAGATATATTAATCGAAAAGTTATTTTCATGTTTCTTAAGCATATGTTAAACGAATTGTTTTTATATAAATTAGCTTTATTTAGCTACATTTTATAGACACTTTCGTGTTTTTTAAAATACGATGGGACTGTTTTAAAACATACAATAAGCTTTTAAACATTACATAAAAAAAATTAGATATTCCCAAAACTAAGTTGAAAGCCATGACCATAGATTTTGTAGTATCTAACGCTTTGGTTAATTCGTGGTAGTTGCTATCATTATTTCAACACATATTTCTCTAATAAAGTTAATTACCAAAACATGGCAAGTGAATGACTATTTCTTAGACGCGGCTCAATCCAGAAGAACATTAATCTTAGTTGAAATACCAGTAGCGAAAGCGTTCAAAAGCAGTACTACATTTTTTTAAATAAAGTCGAAATGAATATCACTTTGTAAAGTATTATTGACTTAACCTTTTACATTTGTTTGCCTTTCACGATACTAAACCTATGTAAACGTATAACATCAAATTGATTTAAAACCTTAGTTTTAAGGTCTAAAAATAGAGTCTATTGTAATGTTTAGAAAAAATTCTTGATCTAAGGCGTACGAAAGTGTCTATAAATAAAACACTCATTTTTATTAGGTGATAAAATATCCTTTTTTCACAGAATATCCCTAGTGGCATAAAATTGCTCCGGGAACAAATGTAGCTTCAAAAGAATAGCAGTATGCTATAAATAGGGTTAGAGGGGAAGAAAAGAGGGGTGGAGAAAGTTATCTTTGTACTTCCTTAACTCTCAAGGTAGCTATAGTTGAGAAAGACGACGTCACGTGAGCACTGTCGTTCTCTAAGAATACCTTAAACTATATTATCTTATTGTTCTCAGAAAACACTCGATGCACCAAAGGGATAGACTAGTTCTGTGTGAACGGAGGGGAGGTTGGTAAGATGTAAGAAAGGGGGAATAAGCGTACAAGAGATGAGAACTAGAGAACTAACACCCATATAAGCAGGTCACGGCGCCTTCCCACGCCGAGGAAAAACTTTTAGGTACGGTGACGTAAAAAAAAAAAAGAAGGAAAAAACCCCCTTTCTCAACCCATTCTTCGCCAACACCCCTCTCAACCTTCAACTATGAATTACATCACGTGTTACCAATAACCCCCTCACCTACCTCCTCACTACCATCTTTACCCCTCTTTCAAGTCGTGTTGTGTGTGTGTGTGTGTGTGTGTGTGTGTGTGTGTTATGCGTGTGTGTCTCTTCCTTTCTTAGGAATAGTTTCGTTGGGGTAGTTTTTTTTTCTCTCTCTGCGGAAAGTTGGCGTCGCTCGGAAACGCTAGTAGTAAAGTTTTTGGAAGGTAAGCGAGGCGAGAGACGGGTAAGTTGGGGTGAGAACAATATCACCCCATCCCTTGTCCCCCTACCGCCCTCCTTTAGGTAAAAGCGCAAATAAGGGCATTGTAGGAGAACGTGACAAACTCCGTGAGTTCACTTCTTCACGGTTTTCAGGAGATTGGAGCGAAAAAGGTTTGTTCGGTAAGATGTTCCTATTGGAGGGAGGAGAATATCAAGCAAGTTGTAAAATAAAAATATGAAAAATAGATAAAGCAAAGAAGTGATATTTTAACATTGAAGGAAAACTTGAGAACAGAAATAATAAAGTTCAGGTTGCTCCCACTAAGCATTTCTGAATTATATAAATATAAAAAATTTAAATTGCCAGCCCAAATATTTTAGTAATTGACGAAGAAAACATCCACCAAAATTATACTAGACTAGTTATTAAGCTTGTCTAGACAGGTTGATTATAATACTAACCAACCTAACAAAATATAGCTTTCAATTATGAAAAGTGCTTGTAATGTTAGGGTTTGTTTGTAGAAAAGTATATTTATGTTGTAAGAGTGGATAAAGGGAGAGTGAATTTAATTAATTATATTTTTACTAAATGAATTATAGAATTGTATAAGAAAAGGTCACGTACAATTGGCAAGGGCAAGGGCATGTCAAGGTTTGATATTGAAACTAATAAAAGCAAATGATATATTCAGTTTAAGTGGAAACTGCTTCAGTCTCAAAATAAAATGGAATGCCAGGGTCTAGAGGTGTCAAATCGATACATTCCGTTAAAATGTTAATTTGATCATAGATTGTTATAAAATTTAGTCACCGTTATGCAGTTCCATTAGATAGGGCCTGTTTAGTACCTAAAAACCCTTGAGCTACCCATTTTAAGTTTAACTTGTGTAGTGGTATTCTTAATGGGGTCAAACTGTTTAGCAATTATATTAGATAGTTGCCTTTTCCCCGCTCATCTTTACAGTTGATTGGGCTCGCACTAATGTAACAATGGAACTCTCCTCCTAAAATACTAAGTACCGTTTCTATATTTGTGCAGCTTTGTCATTTCGTGAACACAGAGTGGCCATTCAAAATATAGGTAGGGCTCGGCCTGTATCCAAATGTTTCGTTGAACTACCAAGCTTCATGACACCCAACAGCGGTCTAATAATCTCAGTGTTGACTAGGAAATTCCCGTTAAAGGATATTAGTTATACTTTATTCAACCTCTAACACCTTAGTTATTTACCAAGGCCTTCACCGCATCAACACCAGTTTTTTTTTTTTAAATCCTATATTAAAAAGGAAAAAAAATGAAAGACAATTAACTGGCATATTATTATGTCAAGAGCCTTTGCATATTTAGATGGGCATATATTTAATACTGGTTTGAGCAGTGGTATACCTGAATACTTGACACCTAACCTAAACCTAACCTAATATATTATTATTGTTGTCTTTATTTACATCGCGAAATTAAGGCATAAGCCTTCTCTTACATTTAACCATGTCTTAAGTTAACATTACACTGCATCAACCATATTATATATGCAATCAAATTAACAAACGTCCAAAAAGATACACTAACAAATGAAACACACACACAACTACAATTCCTAAGGGTGGCATTAACAAAGAACCACTACCTAAAAATTTCCCAGTCCAAAGATTTCCTAAGAACTACATCGCGGCATTTACAAATAGATTTAAAAAAAAAAGGTGGTATTGACAGGCGGCATTGACAAGGAACCGCTACCTAAAAATTCCCTAGTCTAAATAGGTCCTGCCACACCGGCAATGTATCCTTCCACACTCTTTCTTTTAATGAGAGAATTCATTGATTTGTCTGAATACATGTGTGTGTAATTAAAAAAACTTCCTTGGCATCAGCCCGCAATCAAGCCATACCAACCAAGAGTATGTTGTCTGTTGACGAAGACAGTCCCAGCTTATGCCAGTAGAAGCATTCTGCGGACAGCACAACGAACCCTCCGCCGTTAATTTCAGTTGTATAGAAGGTGCTGTCACTTTCTCATTTAAGTAGCACCTCATTTGTTGCCACGAGGCTGTGTTTATTCTGATAAAGAGTCAGAGCTTCCCAGAAAATATGGTTGTGCCAAGGATCGAACTCTGACCACCAAACCACAGAGGTGGTCATATGTATCCAAGTTAGCATGTTGAACGTTACCTACATCATTTCTATTTGATAAAGAGACACTAGTTTTATTTACGAAAAAAAAAAACCTATGAAAACAGTTCACTGTAAAATAATATGCAAATTATCTTTGGATTTGACATTGGAATTTCTATTATAGTGTTTCCTTGATTTTTAAGTCCAAATAACATATTGAATATGTTTAGTATGTTAGCCAATGTTGATGTATAGTTGAGGAAAGTATTTTTAAGTTTTTATTAATTTGCTATCTTAATTATACACTAATGTTTTCTCAAATTGTTAATTTTTTTTCAAGATCATATAATATCTTTAATCAATCTACTTTCAAAACACCTTAACTTTGAAAAAAAAATCTCTTAAGATTTAAATTATTTATTTTTAAAAATTAACTCTTATTCAACTACTCCTTACTTAAGATATGATAGCTTAGAATGTTTTCTAAAAATGTTAAATAACATATATATGAATTAAGTTTATTAAATAAATACGTTTGTTAAAGTCCAGTGCATCTCTTGAGTGGTTCCTCTACAATTTAACTACATTTTAGCTTTCGATCTGATTTGAGAAATCTACAAATTATCTCGGCAGATATATTCTTACATATATGCAGGCACCAATATACTTTTATCAATATGGATAACTAAATTTAATCATTAGAAAGTAATTTAAACTATTAATAGTTTTACTTTTTCATTTCAATAGAAAGTGTTGTAATCGTGAAAAAAATTGATCTCAAGATTTTGATGAATCTTTAAATTTTATGTGTACCCTAATTAAAAATTAGTGAATTTTGCAATTATTTATATCCCCATATTTATCTGTATGTATGTTTGTCTGTCTGTCCTTGGCCACGGATCCAAAACTGTTAGAAATATTTTATTCAAACTTGAAATATAGATTTTTAGGGCTATTAACCGAGATTATGTTTAAACTTGATATATAAATTTCATAAGAGTGTATCACAGAAAGTTTTATTAATATTTTGACTCATGCCCTCAAATTAAAGGTATTTTACTGATGAGTGATTTTTTTTAATTTCCAGTTTTTTTTAATGGTTCTAACGATTGTGCTAAATTTGTATATCTTTAGATCGGTTGGATATCACTAAATATGGTTTTTTTGTAGAGATTCATTAGAGGGTAGTTTACTGCTGGTGAGTGATTTAAACTATTTCGAAAATGAATGAGACGATTTTGTTTAAAGTTTTATATCTCAAGATTGTTTGACATAACAAATAAAACTTTATGATTACTTTTGGAGGAATCTTCATTTAAGGTTAATTTTTTACATTAAACCACAGTACGAAAACTACCCTCAAATTCCAATTCCTTTAAAAATTGTTTAGGGTTTATTTTTTGTTTTTAATTTGAATATTTTAGCAAATAGCTTTAGTGATTTGGTTCAAAATGGCTATCTATTAATTTTTTTACATTGGGAATAATTATATATAGGATTTTCTAAATATAAAATAATTTTTAGTAGTTTACTGATGACTAATCTATGTAAAAATATTAAAAACTATTAATGATGTTCAGTAATGGTTTCATCGGACAATTTCTATGATAAATAATACACATTTATTTTTATAAAATCAATTTAATTAATGGGTAGTTTATCTACGCATGACTATAGAAAATTTTAAATTTCTCGTAAATGCCTATTAATATGAGTTCAAACTAAGTATCTTGGAAAAATTTTTCATATTAAATAAGAATGCGTAATTATTCCTACAAATTACAAATAATCAAGTTATTTTTGAAATTTATTTGAAATATGTGAACAATTTTGTTTAAAATTTATACATGAAAGTTTTTGTTGTGCTTACAAATTTGTGTGTTCATTTATATGAAAAAACTTTACTTAAGGGAAGAAGACTGATTTTTTTTTTTAAAAATCTTTGAAGCTGTAGTAATTATACAGTATGAAAAAGTTTTCTACAATTTTGTCGTACCATTTATTTATCTTTGGATTAGAAGGGACCAAGAGAAATTTTATTTATAATAGTTAAATTTTATAATTATATGACTGCTATATCGGTGGTCATATGGTCTAAGTTTTTGCTCTGGCAATAGACTGGAATGCCGATGACGAAGAGGTTGGGGTTGGACTCCAGGTAATTAGTATTGAGGTATTTTTTATTTTACAAATGGCTCTCCACTCTCCTTTCAAACCTGATTTGGTAGCTTTCTTCTATGTTTTAACTTCGTCGTCCCTACCCCATTATATAAATACGATACTATCCCGATCGAGTGCTAAAAAATGTAAGACGGTTAGTTATTTAACATCAAGAAGTAAAGATGAGGAGTGTAGTTTATAAAGGAGTAATGCTACAGCTCTCTCTACAAGCTGTGTCGACTGCAAGGATGACCTACTCTATTCTGACCATGGCGATCAGTATTCGATAAAATAATATTTAATATAAAACATGTTAAAATATGGGATTTGCCTTTTTACCTACAAGTGATTGCTGATATATAGCTTTGGAAAATGGTATTCTGGGGCCACTATAGAAAAAGTCTCGTTATAGGTATCATGACTGTACCATATTTCCAGAAAGTGTATTTATGTTTGAGCTGTGGTGATCTATGTAGACTCTAAAGTCAAACAAGATGGTGACCAAAATAGCTATGTTTACTTCATACGCTACCGCGAATCCACGTTCTTGTATACTGACGAGAGACAACTGCCTTCGAGAACATGACCAAGATGACGTGGCCCGTCTAAACACACACACACACACATCTATTTCGTATGTATAGGGGGAGATTTTTTCTCTTATCACCATTAAAATCTGTCTTGGAGAAATTTGTGTTGGAATTGTACTTTTTAATACAAATGGGTATTTTCTACTTATTCATAGCAAGATAAAATATAATAACCGTGAAAATTTTCACCCTCGAGACTATGATGAATCTTTACGTCTTATGTGTGTCCGAAACAAAAAATGTGGATTTTGAACTTAAGTCTATCCCCATGCTTGTCTGTCCCGGAGCACATTATTATCTGATACGGTTTGATGGCTCTTGTTTAAACTTAATATCTAGATTTTATGGGGCAATATTTTGGGCCATTTTTTTAAATGTAATTTTATACATCAAATTACGGGTGATACGGGTGATGAGTGATTTTTGAAAATTCAAATTTTTTTAAAATGGCTTTAATGATTTTGTTTAAAACGTATATATGGGGAGTGTTTTTGATCACAAATAAAAATCCATATTTGTTTTTTTCCTTTAGATAAATTTGTTTAAGGGTGGTTTACTGATAAAAATTTTATCTAGGTAGAATACTTTATCGAAGTTCAAATTATCAAAGTTCCATTTTGAAATTAAAATTTGCTAAACTTCAATCTTTATTTGGAATGGTCATTAAAACCGCTTGCTAAATTTCAGTTTTCTCACACACAGAAAAAAAATTGTTTGTATTAGTTTTGAAAATGTTGCTCCCATCCTACCCTACATTCCCCAGGAGCATTTCTCCATTTCCCTTTAAGAAATGTATATTTTTATCGACCTATCTTAAAGAGCCCTATCTTACTGGAAAATTTTCTACCACATATTAAAGAGATGATTCTCCTATATCACCCCTTTTCTCTTACAATCAGGGGTTTAATTTCAAATTTTGAAACTATTCTGTTTATTTTAAATGGCACCTTTTTAATCCTTCTGAATTTCTGTTTTCTACCACATTAATAAGAGTTTGTTTTTAATAATTTTGGAAATTTTAAACATCTTAGCTCCCTTCCCTTATATGTCCAACTACCAATTAGAAATATCAAGTTTTAAGATTTATTTGGTTATCTAGAGTTATCCTTAGATCTGCATACCAAATTTAGATTTTCTACCCCACGTAGAGCCTAATATTTATTTTGCTGTCCATACCCTTCCCCAACCCTCTTTATTTCCGGAGTTCCATCTAAAAATATAAGGATTTCAGCCTTTAATGATAATTTGGAGTGACCCAACAGCCAAATTTGCATTTTCTAACTCATTTAAAAGCTTTTTTATTCATAGCTCCCCATCCCCAATTCCCGTAGCCCCATTTTTAGATTTCACATTTTTAGATTTGTCTGGCAATGTGGGTGCAATCTCTCTACCTTCCTTCCAAATTTTAATTTTCCGTCCCATCTAGAAGTTGATTTTCCTTTTCGGACAGATCTATGTTCACCTTATATATATATATATTATATATATATTATATATATATAATTTTAATTTTCCGTCCCATCTAAAGTTGATTTTCCTTTTCGACAGATCTATGTTCACCTTTATATTATATATATATATATATAGAGAGAGAGAGAGAGAGAGAGAGAGAGGTTCATTTTTAATATTTGTTTTTCTAATAAACTCATTTTATAATATTTTACTGATGACTTATTTTTGAAAAATTTGAATTTTTTAATAATAGCCAACAATTTTTTTTTCCATTAATGGGAAACGGATAGTCTTACATGATAAATAACGTGTGTTATTTTTCTAGAATAAATTAATTTAAGGGCCATTTACTTACAACAAATTATAGAAAATTTGAAATTTTCAAAATGGGTCTTGATGATCGATGTCGAAAGTGGTATCTCAGAAAAGTTTTTCATGATAAATAAGAATAAGTTTTTTATTTTTATAAATTAAAAATAACTATAGGGTAGTTTACAAATAAATTATTTTTGATTCCACAATAAATATTATATTAAAGCAGATTAATTTGATACACATTAGTAGGCAAACGGATAAGGGAGTCAATCTAATTAAAAGTATTTTACTTGTGTTGGGGAGTTCAAGGTTCAAATCCTGAGCTAATGTAATTAAAAGATGTTTACTAGCTGCTTTACTATACTTCATAAATGAAAATTTGGCTATTTTCCTCCTCAAAACCAAATTAATCATCCCTACTCCATAAGTGTAAACAAGCAATAAGTTATTTAAGATCTTAATTTATTTAGCAAGTATATATATCAGGATAGTTTTAGTGACCCCACGTTACTGTATATACTTGATGGAAAAAAATCAGTGAAAAATCATATTTGAAAAACTAGCCCCGGTTCACTCTACGCAGACTAGGTTCTAGAAATTACCATTATTGGCGGCAATCCAGTATATTTTAAGCTTGGTGCCTTAGACCGTGTAAGCATCGGTACTGGTTGGAATATTTTGGTTAATGTACTCTCATAATTTAAATGGTCATGTAGAATTATAGCTTTTGTTTGTTTTGAGAAAACTAGCTACTTAAGGAAACTATTTTTCCGTATTAACTGACAATAAAATACCCTATCCATCACATTTTGAACAAATCGTCCTTGACTGTGTTCTAACATCTACATGATCCATCTTTGTGAAAATTTTATACATATATATATATATAAAATATATATATATATATAATTGAAGAAAGAAGAAAACGTTATAAAACGCACGTAGAATTTAGCTGCTTCGTGTCGTGATCAATCATCAATACTACACTGTAGGGAGCGGCTATATTTTGGAAAAAAATTTTAGATTTATTAAAAATATTTTATAAGCTTGGGTTAATACATCACCAAGGGACATGTTATCAACAAAGTTGGCAAATCATAATCGAAGAACTTGCCATCAAATATTAAATATTTAACACATTTATGAAATAGATCCTTCTCAACTTCTTGAAGAAAATCTATGATTGTTGCAATCTGCATTGTAAGGAATTATTATTTAAAATAATTCAATCATTCTATAACGAAGGTGTGTTGATTAAGAACTGTGTTTAGTTAGTTATATTATACTCGCTATAAGTAATAAATAAAAGGCTCAATATAAATTTCCGAACCCTGTGCAATAGATGTAGTAATCGATATTATTAATGGTATTTCATCACTCTACTTTTATACTTCGTTTAGTTACTAATAGCACCGTATCGGTGGCTACACGGCTTAAGTAAGGCGTGTCAAACATATTAGAACAAAAGGACCACTTTAAACATTGAAATATTGAGGGGCCACGTTAAAAAAAATCTGTATTTTAATCGTCTTAGGGAAAAAATAATTCCAACTAATACAAAAATAAAAGAGTAGGCCCCGTAAATAAAATAATAAGGATCAACCCTCTTTTTTAAAAAACAAAATTCGTGTCAAAGAGAGAATATAAAAGTGGTGAACCAAATCACATGGGAGAATTCTCCAAATTATTCCAAATTCTCAAATATCCCTTAGGTTGAATGGCATAATGATCCATCATAAGATCCGCAGGCCACACGCAATCATGGATAGGGCTGCATGCGGCCTGCGGGCCGCAAGTTTTAGATGCCTGGTCCAAGGCGTCACTCACGCAATAGACTAGGCTTCCGATCTTGGGGTTCGAATGCTGGTCAGATGCCTTGAGAATCTGTTTTTTTAAATGGGTTTCCAATCTCCATACACTCAAATGTGGGTACACTTCCTCTAAATTCAAACTTCATCATATTAAGCACATTAGCTTAATTAGTACATATGCGTATAACCCTAATGGGTACGAGATAACCCTAATGGGTAGCGAGATGTGGTGCTAAACGTAAAAAATATCAAATTCTTGATTATGTTTTGCACATTAATAATTGTATCATATTCAAGGTGGAGTGACTAGGTATTAATTACTTGTTAAAAAAATTGCGAATACTATGGTTACTTTATTGAAAATGTAACATTAAATTTGAATTATCAAATAGGAAATGTAAGACAAATTATGTAAATATTTAGTTTTGTCTTTATTTTAGGATTTAGATTTTTATAAAATAAAATAAACTATTTTGGAACGTTTTGGTATTTGGTAAATGTTCGTTTGTTGAGCTAGAAATTATAATTGGTATTAAAGAACACTTAATTATTGTTAGTGAAATTAAATAAAATAAGAACCAGAGAGATATTTAAGGAAATCCCTTACAATTAAGAACTGTAACAGTTGGTTATTCATTTAAACATAATAAACATTTTCATTGGTTTTATGTAAATAACATCAATGTTTTTGATTTTATCAATATACTCAAGGTGTCCACTCACACACTAATATAAAATTCCCTGATAATTTCCGGTTTAACTGGGGAAAAAATTATACTCTTGATTTTTTTAAAAGGCTTTTGCTTCTACTGTGATCCTTTTAACTAATGATTATGAACAAAGAGTGTATTGATTACGCCAACAAATTTTAGTACTTGGAAAGTTTTGTTAAGTATTTCTACTCTACACAGAGGTTAGTAAATTATTGGATTCCTACACAATTCATACTTCCCTAAACCTCAAATATATCTTAAAACATTTTAAATGGTTTCAAAATTGGTTTTTTTTAAAGTAATCCTATACCTATCTCTTGTAGGGAGACTTCTCCACGAGCCACTACATGTAAGACCCCTCCATTCGCCCTCATAAATAATTCAGCATACAACTATGGAATTATTGTACATCCTCATATAATTTTATTTTAGATTCTGGATCAGAAAGTGATTACTCCCTTTGTGATGTGTGCTCAGCCACAAGGTATAGAACAGAAAGACGTTAAACATTAGCATGTATACTAATATGTTACACCCAGTGTTATTGGAAACTTATATTTTGTTGGGGTATTAGGTTAAAAAGAGTTTTTCAAAAATAACTGTCCCCAAAGTAAAAGGGAGGTCTGGCGATTCAACACTTGAAAATGTTTGGTAACTGAATACACCTAAAAGCTATTTAGAGTACTCCTTGCCTGGATATTATTTAAAATAAAAATTTCTAGAATTATATTTGAAGTGATCTACCTTTTGAAGCCGGCTGTCCCACTATTAATGCTAGGTGTATTTTTTAAATGAATCAGCTTATCAAGGTATTCCTTTAATTTGTCCATTTGGCATTTCGTCTCTCTGTCCGTTTGTCCGATATCTGTTATGCGATCCTGTAAAATGCGTAGACCAATTCTAAACGAAATCGTCACGAACATTCTTTGAACCTAGAGCGAACTACTATGTACATGGTGTTTTAATCTGGCTATCCGTTTCAATATGATGGCTGCTCAAAAGGATTTCATGTAATAGTGTATCTCAAATTATCTTAAATTCAATTTTAAGCAATAGATCAAGTACCTGTGGCCAATTTTTAATAAACGTTGACATGCATTGTGAGGCTGACATCTTAAATTACGTGGATCACGGCTATTATCTATTAATACTATAAATTATTGAATCTAAATCAACCTATATTTATTGTTTAGTATTTATGTTACTCGATTTCATCCGAAACCCATTTTTACTTAAATTACCCTAAAAAATAAGCTAAGAAAATGTAGACATAGATTACATCACTTTCTTCACAATATTCTTGTAGGCATCTACATATAAAATAAAATAATATTGTAGAATATTGTCAATGATTGCAGCAAAAAAATTCCATGTTTTAGCTTATTCCTACCAAAATTCCACTATGGTATTACTTTAGAAGAAAACCTAATTATGTTAATTATGATTACTGTGATGTTAGTAAATTATTATGATGGTCTCCGAGTGTTGAGTGGTTAACGAATTCTGAAGCACAAGAATACAGAGTTAAATGAACCATTTAGCTCGGATTTTCCATTTAATTTTTCATGGCATATGGACAAGTATAAAAATATTTGTGCAATATTATAGGAGTTCTTAAGTTTACAAAGTATTAAATTGATATTAGTATATACCACTAAATTTAAATCGGCTAAAATTTGAATCGGGAAGCATAATAATATAAAATAATAGCCTATAAGAATTAAGTTCCCAGAGTGTTTAAATTGATATTAGTATGTACTATTAAATTACACGGCTCAATTCTGACTTGAAGCATTTTTTTTATATACACATTCCTAATCATGTCTCTTATATTTAATAGCTCATAGCACTTACTGGCACTTAAAATTACCAATAAAAAAGAATTACCATACAGACCTACATAGCAACAAACCAGAACTTCAAAGAAATATAAAATGTATGTAAGTTACTTACCGACTCATCAAAATGGTGGAATGGACTTCTATAAATTTATAAACAAATAAAAATATTCTCAAGACCTAAGCTGCACGCACTAAAGACATAATATATAAGCTATTAAAAAAACTTTTTTGAAACAACATTTTTGTGATAATTAATATAGTTTGAATAAAAGAGCTTGTTTTAATTTAAGGCACGAACTCGATAAAATGAAAGATCACAATAATAAAACAACCCCCTTTCAAAATAAATGGAACCTTTATTTGTAAAGGCGAAGAAGAAAGCCCTCGCTTATCTGTGATTGGCCAACTGAATCCCTCCAATAAGGATGATAGAGCTATGTCTCAGTTTGTTATCTTGTTGCCAACACAGTCTAATGTTCCGAGAAAAGTGTCACAACGTCGAAATCAATGAACAAATCATAGCCATTTAAAGGTGGCGTTCCTATTACAAATCACTATTTAGTATAGCATATATTACGAGTAAGATAAACTATAAGTACGATTTGAAATTATTATTGAGGGAAAGTATCATTTAAAAAAATAATTTCTGCAAATAAATCAAACTTTTACTAGAATAAAATATATTTGTGATTTGTATCCTTCTTGCTCGCGTAGTTTAGTGTAGGGACGGAAGTTGGGCCACACGTGTGATGAGCACAGGACTGATAAAAACTAGAAAGGTCATCTAAAGATAAAACAACTTTCGTGGTGACTTGTGACCCACGAAATAGGTGATAGGTCTGTAATTGGGGGAAGCGGTACCCAGACCCTATCTACAGTACATAATATTATTATTAGCACCGCGTCTTACTACCGTTCGGGCTCTACGCATTTACGCTAATGTAGCAATGGTAATGTGAGTGAGATGAAATGGAGACCTACAGTTTAACGCAGAATCCGAACCACGGTAGAGGGCCTAGCATTCCTCACATTCACAAGTTAGTTATTATTACATCACTACATAATAAATGCCATATAGTGTCTGTCTGTACAGAGCTTTTATCAAACTTCCCGATTAGATACAAAGCTAAAACCTCACACACTGATTACTTAGAGGTTTTAATTAGCTCAAAATTCATTTAAAAAAAATTACAGGGGTAATTCACACACATTGATCACGTGGCTAGAGTTCTAGATTTAGTAGCTATATCTAGAAGCTCTATCCATAACTGTTATTGCCCATGGAGCATTCCATCTTTATCAGAAAAATACAAGACTTGAACAATATAAATCCCGATAGCCTTGCAGATCCAACGACACAAATCACAAAACCTCCGTTTTGGAAAAATAGATAAAAACAACAGGGAACAGACTTCGTGCGAAAACCCTAATTGCGCCTGCCTCAGCCAGACCTAACCCTAGTTTCAAAATATACATAAATATATAAAATAGTGCCTGTGTGATAAGTGGGGAAGAGATGAGACTTAAGTTGTTAGCAATTATTTAAGCCAACCTTAGAGTTTTTATGCTCCCCTAGTAGTTATTAAGAGTGGCCTTCTCTTTTAAATTCATAACAGGCGGAAAAATTAAAGCTCTATAACTGGGTATTTTCTCGATGCACCGAACTCGAGTTTCCCTGGATTTCCCGATCACTAGCCACCCTGATACTTGTCTGTATAAACTTAATGTCTCCAATGACTAATCAATTGTTTTTGTTTATCTATATTTATTGCTTTCAGATGTAGTTACTTTATGTGTTTGTCTTTAATATAAATATTTTTTCAGTACTGGCCTGTTATAGGTCTTGCGACTGTTGGTCAGCCCTGTGATAAAATAAATTTAAATTATTAATGCAATAGACATGTTTTCTTACAAAAAATAATAAAATATAATATTCCTAGCTATTTTAAAACTATTTCTCACATTGAGATACATATACTTTTTATATTTAAACATAGAACAAAAAAAACCCACTAAGTATTACAGATTAAAATGAGACGATTTATACCAGAGGAAGAAATAAACACATTATTTTTCATTCCCACAAAGAAAAATGTTCAAAAGATTGACAGTGAATGATAAGAAAAAAGAATTAAGAACAATAAAAACACGTTCGCATGTCGGAACTCAGCTTGGTTAAACAAATTCCTTCCTCTTGTATAAGCCTCTATTACGTGATGTTTATCAAAGAGCCAGAAGATGTGGAAAGATTTACTAAGTGTCATGAACAAAGAACCACAGATCTATCTCTGGTTCCTAAAATATTATTGACAGATAGGAAAGGGCAACAACAATCATTTAATGTTTGCGTGTGTAAATAAAACCAAATTTTAATGAAATTGAAAATTGAAAATTAAATTAACAAATGAAAATAAGTGATAAGAGAATATGGATTCAGGTAAAAGAAACTTTTTGATATGGGCTATACCAAATGCAAATGAAATGACAGAGAAATAGAATAACTTGGTTCGCCGAATATTTTCAAGAGTATCCATTTAAAAAAAAAGCAAATATATATCCATACGCATATTCAGCTACAGAACCGTCCTTTTTAGCTATCTTTTATTTTAACATATCTGACGTATGTTAAAATAAATAAAAGGTGGCTAAAAAGGACAATTTAGTAATAATAATAATAATATTATAATACTTAGCACCGCGTCTTATTACCCGTTCGGGTTATACGCTTAAGTACTAATTACAATAATGGGTTAGGAATTGGGAAGGTTGAATTTAGAGGAAGTGAACCCGCATTTGCGTGGAGGGAGAGAAGAAAACCATTTAGGAAAAACTACCCTCAGTCCACCCAAACAAGATTCGAACCTCGATCTCCCCGTCCTCGACAGTTGAGATCAACACGACTGGCGCATTAGCTAACTACGCCACCGAGGCGGGTGACAGTTTAGTAGATGAGTATGAGTATATGTATATTAATTTATTTGTTTTTTATTTATATTTTGTACAAAGCATAGATAAAACAGCAAAATAATTTTGTAATGATCAATTTTAAAATTTAACATTCATATATTGTTTAAATTGAATCCGGTTTATTAGTTTTAGAAAAAAAAATATTTAACTAAATTTTCCTTGTTTTCAAGGTCCAGTGGTAAGATAAGTTGTACTTCTAAGATATGCTAATTTGTTTTTAGGTGGAGCTTAGTAAATTAATTCAGTATTTGTTTAACAAAATTTGTTTGTTTATTAAAAGTCCTGGTACCATTGTGTGTATGTAGTACTCTTTGTTAATTTTATTTTTTCAAAATTGTAATAAATACACAGAAATATACATCAAGCCCAGCAAAAGCATTTGATATGCACCATTACCATAAAAAACTGAACAAGTGAAGTAACATTAATACAGAAGTAAATTAATTCAGCAGTTCGTAGAATAACTCTCACACTTTGACCGAAACCCGGCCCACCCATGATTCAACGAGGAGGGGTGGGCGCCTCTACAGGGCAATGACAGTACTAATGAATCCGTGTGAATTATGTGGAGGGAGAGGGGTGCGTTAGTAGCGAATATTTACATTCGCCATGAGTGCCATTCAGTTTACATAAAGGATGTTTCGAAAAGAAAGATTGCAATCGATTTGTTGACCAAACTACTTTTTTATTTTTTTTATTTCATTGATAAATTTTGTCAGTCCATAAGTCCTAATGGTATAGTAAGTATAATTAATTTTATTAAGAAAGAATAGGATTAAAGCTTGAAACGTCCCTTTATCTTCTTTGGTCAAATAACTCGGACTTACCCCCCCCCCCTCAACAGTTTACATTTTATAGTATCGAGGGAAAATCCTAGTAAGTTAAGCAAAGAAGATAAAAAGGCGTTCGTTTTCAACTTTAATCTTATTCTTTCTTAATATAATTAATGTTACTTACCATACCAGCTTACTGAAAAAATGTATCGATGGCATGTAAAAAATAAAAAATTAGTTTGGTCCCAGACCATAATTTTAAACTTTAATTGTGAATTTTATCTCATTAATTCAAGATTGAATTTGACACATTTAAGTACTCTTTAATAAATACCTTATATCGTTTTTAATAAAGTGTTAATATATCCTTTTAATTAACTGTTTTTTAAACACATTGAATGTTTTCATGATTTTAATTTTAATATTACATTGTTTGTCTATAATAGTTGTGTAACTAATTACAAATATATCTTTATATCTTTATTCTTTTTAAATTCTTCATATTATGGCTCTACCATAAAAAGTTCCACACCTCATAGCAATGTTAAACAGTTATTTAAACACTCCACCCACACTTTATTAAGGAAATAAGAAAAATTATATAGATTTTTAACGACGAAATAAAACATTATTTTAAAACCACTGAAATCAATTTAATTTCTAATTTATTTACAAAATCTCCGAGTGGTTTTTTTTATTAGAAGGGATTTTTAAAACATGGTTTGCAAAAGTTTTTTTAATTGCCTGGTTTTACCATGCAGTTGTATCTCAACCTTAGGTAAACGTGGTTTTACAGTGTCCATATAACAGAAGTTACAAATAGAACTCGGTTAAGAACCACTGATTAATACCACAAGGAATGGAGGTACATGTCCCCTAGGTTGCAAACCGTTGAGTTCTGCTACAACCCTGCTTGTAAATGGGGTAGGGTAGGATGAGAAGGGAAGAAGTAAGGGAGAAAAGGTGGGGCGGGCGGGGAGAGAGGGAAAAGGTGATGTGGTGTAACGAGCCCAGCGATCATTAATTCACCAGCCCAAGGTAATCATCCATCCGGTTCAAGTCCTAACTCCATCACGTTGATTCTCTGAGGTCTTTTCTACCATATCCTACTTAACTTCTGTAAGAAAGGCTTTCAGAAAACAATCCTATACGACTTTAGCTTCGTTCCTTGCAACATTCCTCCATCCGACCCTGACTGAACTCTGCTTCAGCCACCTTCCTTTCCAACTCCTCCCTGCGACCTACCCACCTCTCAACCCTACTTTACAACCCCCCCTCATCACCCCCTCAAAAAAATCTATTGCTGTTAGATTGAATCCCGCCTTTCGTGGGAGTAGCAGATGTAGGCTTTACAGGGGAAGTTTCCGGCCAAAATATTCTCTGCAATTCGATTAATGAAAATGACGATGAACTAATTTAAAATTTATAAGTTTTTTTACAACACGAAGATAAAAATATTCCAAATGCAATTTTAAAATAGGGCTTGTATAAACATTATAGCAAAAAATCTTAAATAACACAAACAATAATTTATAATTCATTCAAAATTCAATTTCAAGAAACCTATTTTGTTCATTAATCTAATTTTATCACATTAATTTAAAGTCATTTTTTTTTAAGAACTACTAATTGGTAAAATATTTAAAGGACTAACTTTGATCCTAAAAATATAGCCTAATAATTTAAGATTGGATTTTAAGAGAATAGCTCTATAGTGATAAAACCAATTTAATGTAATGTATTAAATAGCTATGCTATTTTTATTATTAAGTACGATTATAGCCACATCCATACCATAATTCAGGTATGAAGAACAGTTTTTGAAAATATATAGTTTTTTTGTGGGTCAATATTGATTGCATTCAACTTAGTTGTTAATGTTAATTTATTGATATTAATAAAATCTATAAAAACCTAAAGATGTAAATCACATTACTTACTTGTGGTTTGTATACATGAAATGTATTTTTACTAACGTTTGTGAGAGTCATTGTTTCGCTATTCTTCTACCAAGACCCTAATATAAATATTATATTCTTTAAATTGAAAAATGACACCTGAATTCAGAGTCATGTTTCAATTTATATAATATAATTTAATGTATGTCAAATATGCTCCATAATGTACTTTATGGGATACTGGAGCTCGTTATTTAAAAATATAAAATTTTGTTTCTAAATATCTAAATTATACAATTTTCTTTAGTAATAAACTTTGATATTTAATCTACAAATATATCAAGTGTTAAAATAACCAAACAACTTATTGGTTATTGAGTAATTAAATAAAATTATGATAATTTCGTTTGTAGCAATGTAACCCATGAAGAGGTTACATTGTTACAGTGAAGGGGTAAGGAGTTAGTGTGGTTTAAAAATTGTTTTCAAGAACCTTTAAATACTAAACAGAATAACTAAAATAATATATTAACATTATTGAAATAAACATATTTTTCTTCTTTATGATGAATCTAGAGTTTCTGCTAACAACTATTTGATCACAAAACTAAATGTATTAATTTGCTTTTGTAACAAATAACCCCATTCACCCCTGCATGCTAGTCATGAAACTATTGTAGACATATAACGTTTAAAATATATGATCTATGAATAAAAGTGTAGTCTTGGAAGAAAATAGAAACTGAATTTTAAAGTTTCTCAAATAACATGACAAATGTTTATAAATAACAGTCGTTCTAAAAAGTTGTTTGTAATAAATTCTCTATTCAAGCAATATCACTTGAATAAGAGAACGTCTAGAACATATCGAAATTCTAATCCAACCAAAGATATTCAAATGTATGTGATATACTAAAAAACATGTCTGAAAGTCAAGAAAAACAATAAATTCTTATAGTGGAATGTGGATATTTGAAGCTTGCCTCCTTTTTGTGTAGGCCTATATAGATTTTCCATCCTCGCTATTTTCCCTCAAAATCTCCTTAAGACTGATTTAGCTAGTGCTTAATTATGAGATAAGCAATTTTTTAAATTTAACGTTAAAAATACAAAACAAGTAATTGACGTGAGCAAAATTTCCACGATTTTTTTACGTTCTCATTTCAAAAGAAAGCATTGTGATAGTAAAAAAGTATATTTCAAGATCATGACAAATCTTTACATTTTATGTGAACACGAATCCAAAAAGTGGATTTTACAATTTTTTCATCCCAATGTCTGTATTTCTGTTTGTCTCTGGCCACGGATCCTAAAAGTTTAGCCAAATTTTGTTCAAACTTAATATTAGGTTTTATAGGTACATACCTCGAGATATTTTTTATTTAGGACACTAGCGCCAAATTAACCCCTCTAATTAACTGACGAGTGATTCGATTGAAATTTTGAAAATGGCCTAAATGGTTTTGGTATAAAATGCATACCTAAGATTTGTTTGACATGACGCTATCATTAGTTTTTGAGCAAAGATTTTTTGAAGGGTAGGTTACTAATGAGAAATTTTTGACAATTCAAAATATTTTAGAAAAATTTGGTATGATAAATAATAGCGTCTATTTATTTTGGGGGTAAAAATTCACTTATTGGTAGTTTACTGACGATTGATTTTCAAAAACTTGAAATATTTTACAAGCAGTTTTAACGATTTTATTCCAAATGGGTATCTTGGGAGTGTTATACATTACAAATAACCCTATGTACTTGGTTGTGGGTAAAAATTAGATAAAGGGTTGCTTATATACGAGTGATTTTTTAAAATTAGAATTATTTTGAAAATCGTTATAACGATTTTGCTTAAAATATGTATCTGGAGAGATTTTGATATGAGCATGACAAATGAAGCTGTATAATTGGTTTTTCGGGGAAAATACGGTTATAATTACATTACTGATGACTTTTTTAATTTGAATATACTAAAAAATGGCTCTAGTGATTTGGTTCAAAATGAATTTCTGCTATTATTAATAGTTATATACATTTGTTTTTCTAATCAAAATCATACAATAGTAGTTAAAAAAAACTACTGATTTTTGTAAGATTTGACTTTTAAAAAAATATCTCTAATGATTTGGTCCTATATTGGTATTGGTGGACTATTTTACTGGTTAATAAAAATTTATCTTTATTTTTGGAAAATGAATTATTTTACTTACGACAACTTAAATAAATTTTGATATATTTTTTAATTTACCTTGAGGATTGAATTCAATACGCAAATCGATTTTCATAATAAATAATAATACCTTTAATTTTCACAAATAAATTTGTTTTTAGTAGTTTGAAAATAATTAATTTTAAAAATGTGTTTTTTCAATATATTTTAACAATTTCGATTAAAATTGATATACAAGGAGTGTTTATTGTGATCAACAATATGATATGTTTGTTTTTATGAACAAAACAGAATTAATAGTAGTTTACAATCAAACCTATGTTTGAAAATTATTTTCGAAGCTAAAATACACTATATAAGAATGTTTGTGCTATTGTGTTGTACTATTTATTTTTAATAAAATATGCACATTTATGTATTCTAGATTCTTCTATAGTAGATATTCAAGTGAAATAAACACTTCGTTTAACCTGAAAGGTGATATTCTTACCTTTATAGATTACACTTTAGCCCTAACTTATAAGCTTCACCCTAAAGCAGTCCATCAAGGTAAGTTTTCTAAGATTCAGGGTAAATTGAGTGTACACTTATTTTTTAAATAAATGTTAATTATTTTCATATTCATCAACATTACCATACTCTTTGTAGCTGCAAATACGGACAAGAAAATTGTAACGATTCTCAAAAGCAAACTAAATACAATTTTGATCGTAATTAAAGTCAACTAATCAAAGTGTTTAGTAGTATAATAAAAAGTGTATATAAATTTATTCATTATATGCATAAGCAGACGTTTTGTTTTACAAATAAAGTGCCCATTGATATGTGTAAGAACAGGAAAATTACGGGTAATTGGTTGATTTTTCTAGCTATTAATTTAAAATACGCCCTCTTTCTCTCTGTGCCAAAAGATGAAAATAAAAAACGGTAGTTTTTTTTAAAACAAGATACTGAGGAAGATATTTGCATATAAGAGGGATTTACAAACAGAAAAATTTAGAAATATATATAATGAGGAACTTCATATTTTATATGCATCCCCAAACATATTTAGTATTATAAGCGTGTGTAGACTAAGATGGGGTGGTCATGTGGCGCGTGTGGGTTAAAACAGCCGTGAACACAATATTATAGATGGGACACTTGAAGATACAAGACCCCTTGACAAGCCAAGACGTCGATGTGAGCTTAATCCTAACATGGATATGAGGACAGTTGGATGACAGGTTATGGAATGGATTGAAGTGTCTCAGGATAGGGTTGAATGGTGGACTTACGTTCTGGCGGCCATGAACTTTCAGGCTTATTAATGCCAAAGAGCTAATTAGAAATTAGTTTAAAACTTAAAACACATAATATATAACGGTGTACACACACACTCATTATGTTTGCTGTATTACCTGGAATATATATAAAATATCACATTTTTACCAGGGATATACCTCAATATCGATAGTACAATTATAAATACTTTAATTTACAGGGATATTAATGCTTCCTGGATATATAAATAATTTAATGGTAAAAATGTTACTAATTTAATCGTCAGCCTTATTTAATAATTGATAGTTCCTTACTCAATTTGTCTCCTGATCTCACGCAAGAGCCACAACACCCTAAACCGGACGTTATGTAAGACATGATCCTATTAGTAACGCCGCATTTCCTGCAACCACTCTCAACCTATAAACATCCTCCTCCTCCTACCCCCAAACTATCTAGCCCTGAAGTAAGTTTAGTTTCCTTCAAACTCCGGTAGTGTGTCTTGAATAAGTGATCACAGAAGGCTTACATACCGGGCGGTGTACAGATAGCTCATCAAACATCGAGCGCAGGAAGGGATAGTGAGTGCAACGGGGGCAGATAAAGGTGTATCACTAGCCTATCACAGTCCGGTCATTCACTGCCAAATGGATTGAAAGTCATTGAACTCACCTTGACTACACTAAGAGGTTTATTTAAATATATATAACAGCGTCTTAATACCTGTTCAGGTTATACGATAACTACTCTAATAGAGTAAGGATGAGGAAACAAGCATTTTAGAGATGATCTACCCTTATTTGCATGAAAGGAGAATGGGAAACCATTTAGGAAAAAACAGCCTCATGTAGACCCAACCGGGATTGGAATCCCAATCTCCCCGTCTTCAGCAGGCCAGTCTAACACGTGAGCGACACGTTAGAACGTTCAACCACTGAAGAGTGTTGGATTAAATCTCCCGTCGGTGCGCGTTACTTGTGGTGTCAATCTTTAATGTTGGACTATTTTGGACTTCAAGAACGAAGGTTATGGAAATGTATAGATTCAATTTAAGATAATTTTATCAAACGCAGATTAAACGATACTAAACCAATATATAATATAAACTTGTGTTTTTACCCGTATCGGTGTGGACGTGGACTAAGCGCCAGTATTATTTGGTCTAGTTGTTAGAGATGGTGGTTCAAGTCCTGGATGGGTGTACTGAAGGTGATTTTCCTGAATGGTGTCCCTCTATACCTCCACGCAAGTGTGGGTACATCTTGTCTAAAGTGTATCTTCCTCACCCCTACCCCATTAGTGTAGTTAAGTATTGGTAGCCCAGACGGGATTTATGATGTGATTGAAAATAAATGAGTGTGTGTGTCGACTTTTTTTTATCGTTTTTTGCCAAATTTATCTTATGACGCTTCAATCAATAGTTAACCACTCATGCCCTCTAGGGAATATTATATTTTTGTTATTTATAATCTTTGATCAAATGTTTAGCGTTTCTCAAGGGGATAGCTCGAATGGATAATAAACGTGATTAGCAAAATTTCTCTAGACTTTTTGCATCTTTATTTAGTATGGTATCATTTTATATTTAGCCTCATCTTATGAGAAAATGTGTAACTGGTAATGTTTCTCTACATTACTTATATGACTTTATTTATATGAATATTCATTATTTGAATGTCAATAAGTATTTCTTAAAAATAATTATTATTAGAAAAATAATTGTTAGTTTAATTGGTAAAAATAGGATTATATTTCACAATAAAATGAATTGAATTGAAATTAATTCTACGATTAACAAATTTGATTCTGTTCTTCAGAAAGTTTTAGCTCCCATGTAAATTTAATAGAGGATTTTAATAAGTCTGAGGTCGTGGAAAGTTGCCAGCTTACTCAGAGATTGTTGGAAAAGTACCTGTAATATATTCCACCCAACGTGATCCTCATTTGACCAATCATGCAAAGGCCCTGATCTACATACCTAGAATGGGAATGTATTTTCTTTGATACCTGGCCTATGAGTACACAACCGAGTGAATATAATTAATTATTCACGGGTATAGTATAAACCAACTTTCCTTACCCTAGCATTTAACCCAACGCCACGCCACTGATCATATCATATTTTGCTATGTTTCTTGGTTATCATCAAATAGTCTGATATAGAAGTCAAATCTTCTGGGGATTGTATCGATAATAAGCCTAATCGTTTGAGATTGTCTGAATTTGCACCGATCTCATGTTCGATATCAGCAACTATTCTTAAAATGAGGCAATCTTTCGTTCCCTATTTTAAGGGAAAGTCACCGAAATAAGTCTTAAGTCCTTTATTAATTTGTTCCCTAATTTTGTCTTCGATTTGTGATGTACGCAAACTATCACTAACTAGAGCTAGTTCTATCCAGTTCACCTGAATACACCCTAACTCATTCAAGTTCATTCTTTTACTACCTCCTTTCTGCATCTAGGTCTTTCCAATGGTATCTTCCCTATGGTTTTACCAGCCAATACGCTGAACACAGTTCTAGATTCTTTCATTCACAATGCAGGTTCTGCCCACCGTAATTTACATAGTAAATAATAATATATACACATTTATAAATATTAATTTTTCTAACAAATTCAATTCGTGGTAGTTTACTGATAACGGATTTTTGTAAAATTTTGATTTTTTTTTAAATACTCACTACAATTTTGTTCAAAATTTGTATTCTGGGACTAATTTAAAAAATCAATTTTATCTTTATTTTTCTAAAATAAATTTAATAAAGGTACTTACGATAAATTATTATATAGAAAGTTTGAAATATTTCGAAATTTACCTTGAATATTGATTTTAAAATGAGTTTTTTTTATGATAAATAAGAAAACGTTTTCATTTTTACAAATTTCTAATAATTTAAGGTTAATTTACAAATAGATTTTTGAAAATTTGAAATTTGTTAAAATATTTTAACAATTTAGTTTAAAATTTCTATATAAAGAGTGTTTGTTGTCATTAACAGGGTGATGTGTTTGTTTTTTTTTATCAGGAATAATTAATAAGGGTAATTTACTGAAAAATTCTTTTTTAATTATCTTATAAGCGATAATAGACAATGTGAGAGTGTTTTTGTGACTGTGTCACACCATTTATTTTTTGGTTGAGCCTTTTTTTTTCCCACACCTATATACCAGTTTTTTTTTCTCTTCTAAGATATGAATACACAATAACTTATTTCTAATAATACATACTCAAATATTTAGACTGACACTAATTTGTATATTGACTCCATTTACACAAAACATCCCTCAACAATTTTCTAATATACTTTAATCAATAATTTTGTTTTCACTTAAACTTACGTGCTAAGTATTAGAACAAACATTTAAATATACATAAAAATTCTCCATTGAAGTGTTTTAATGATCTCAAGAAGGATCTGAACAATTTCAGAGTGTCCTGAACCCCTAACTTCATGCCAGTTGAGAGGGAGAGGAAGGTGAAAGAGGTGGAATTTATTGATCAAGACCCTTATACTCCCTTGGACATTGCCTTCTTTTTTTTTAAACATCACCTTCTTTTCTTTTCCGTTTTTCCTTTTTTTTTTCCATAGGAAACCGAAAGCCACGTGGTAGAAACCCCCGCTACTTCCATACCTCCGTTCTCGAAGTTTCTTCCCCTTCAACCCTTACCTGTCAATAATGTGCCATCAAATATTGAAATGAAAGGAAAAGAGGGGGGGTAAGAAGTGGGGAGGCTGGCAGTTCTGTAGTTGACGACCAAACCTGCAGAGGATAGTGTATATTGTGTGTGTGTGTGTGTGTGTGTGTGTGTGCACGCGCGCGCGTGTCTCTCTTGGTTCCCCGTGACAAGAAAGTAAGGGAGAGGTGAAACAATGAGAAGAAAAAGAAAGGTAGAGTTAAAAAAAAAGGGTGGGGGAAAGAGATAGGAGAGGTCATTAAACATGGATTACGTCACTTCAGGTAGCATTCTGAGCCCTCTTGTTACTCCTCACATCTAGCCCCCCATTGCCCCCTTCTATGCCTTCATAATCTATGGTTTTATCCCCTACCCTGATCCATTCTCCACCCACCCACCCTCCCGTCGATAAATAAATGAAACGATTCGCTTGTTTTAGGTCTCCCCTCCTCACCCCCATTTCCCACGAATTTCCACGATCTGAACCGGACAACCAATAGGAAAGTATCCCCCACCGATTCAGACTCCTCACACACACACACACACACGCGCGTTCTTTTCATTAGTGTTTTTTTTTCCTGCTTTGAAAGAAAGCCCCGTCGTGTAGTTGTGTTGTTATATATATATATATATATATATATATATATATATATATATATATATATATAGTGTGTGTGTATGTGTGTGTGTGTGTGTGTGTGTGTGTGTGTGTGTGTGTGTGTGTGTCACGCACCAAATTTTTGTAGCTACATCAGTTGTTCATAAATAAATATAATTTACTATCAATTTAGCTGACATTAGAGAACCTTCCCTTTGAAGTTTTATTTGATATTGTAAGTTTGTCATATCGGTGATGGGTGGATCATTTATGTCAACTTAACGATTCGAGCACGCGCATGTACAGTCTCATCACCTTAAAAAAAACTCTGGGTATAATTTTCTATATAAATGTGAATTGTTTCTATGTGTTGTTTTACAAGAGGTTAAGAAACTACTTTCAAATGTTCTGTTGTTCCACTAACGACACAGCAGTAGCACTGTAATTTGTATAGTCGGAGTCTAAATCTCTTTAACTATATATCTCTTTTATAATGTATTTAGGCGGACTTTGGTGGTGTTAGCTAAAATCTACCCTTCTCATTTATTCCAGTGGTGTGTTGTGGGGAGTCTAGTGTTTGCAAAGCTTGTTAAAACTATACCAACCCACTTCGGTAGCAGAATGCTTCAAGGCGTCACTCGAATATGAGACTGATCTGCCGATGACCGTACCATCGGGGTTCTGATCCCAGTCTGTCGTATTGAGGATGGTTTTCTTATGGGCTATTTCAAACTCCTAGTCTCTTACACGTTAGAGTATGGTTTTTTTCACTGCGTCCTTCTACCTGTTCAGGCTATACACATCTATGATCATTATTCTATAGGGATTTGGATGAGGAACGAAGCATTTTAGAGATAATTATGTTCACATTTACGTGGAAGGTGAGTGGGAAAATATTTAGGGAAAACTACCCTCAGTCGACCCCACCGTGATGTGAGCCGAGATCTTCGCGTCACCAGTATGGTAGTCTAACAGGAGAGTAACACCTTAGACCATTCGGCCACTGAAGCAGATGTTAGCATAGTTAGTATTATAAGCACGGATATTGATACCCTATTAGTAATACTAATTTATTTCACATTCAGTTCTCATTTGACCAATCTATAGGGCTATATGAGCTCTGTTTTATGTTACATACCTCACATCTTAATGTGTATACTTACTCGACACATGATTGTTCTACTGAGTAATGTGAAAACATCACATGTACAATTTAAATAAGAGCTGCTTAGCCTGGCAACATTCCACGCACCACCACTGATTTCCTTATCTTAGGTTAGTCTTATATAAAGTCATTTAAATCACCACGTTTTTTTTTTTGTGCAACACGCTCTGGTTATGATTAGAAATTGGAAATAATTAAATTGTTACTAAGGGGGAACTTAACAAACACATTACGAACCAACTGATTATATCAATGCATGACTTACAAACTTGCTTAAATCCATAAGAAACGCACCCAGCCCCCAGCCGTTAATTCATCGTGGTAAAAGGGGAATTCCACATTTCACCAATGATGAAATTCTCGGCCATGCTAATAATCAAACCCAGGACCCTTTACTCCTTAGACAGACAAGCTATTGACCGATAAAAGGTGTCTGAATAAAACGCTACATTTAAAGTTGAGTCACATTTTTAACTATCATTATATTTCAAGTTTTTATCATAAAAAATACCTAAACCTGTTTTAATATATGTTAGTACGTTGTTATATATTTTGATATTCAGTATAATGTTACAGTTGCATCATCCAACTTCTTTTGTCTTACTTAAAACTCACTACGTTCGCATTATTTTACTCTGACGCCCAATTTTCCTGCCCGGGATTATAAACCCTTCTCTTAGCAACAACCGTCTCTCCAACTATTTAAGTAAGTAAAACTAGAGTATTAAACCAACCAGGCCAGTAAATTTATCTTAATGCAAAGTGGGGCGTGCGCTGAAAACTTTGAACCAACAAACGCAAGTTTTCATAATAAATCCAAGTTTAATTTAACTGCCGCGGTCAGTTTTAAACAGGCATCTCAGTGGGTGTGAAACTTAGATTTATCTCTTGTTAACTTCACTTTAAGTGTAATTAAACACGTAGTGTTACCATATTAAATTACATTTTCGGTTACTTGAAAAGTTTGGCAAAAGCTAGGATTCACAATGAGTGTAACTTTATAAAGTACTTTTTACCTTCTTAAACAAGTTTTTTAGCTGATATTTCATAAAATTTTATTCAAAATTACGTTTTTTTTGTTTGTTTTGAGGGTTATAGTAAATAATATTTTAGCATATATAAGCTATGTAATAAAAAACAATCAATAATAATTAATATATAAATTTCTTCTTTTATTTACTATGTCAAAGAAACTAATAATATAATATATATAAGAATGAAAACTGAAATTGCATCTAAAGTTCGTTAGTCTAATAGTTTATTAAGAATCTCTAATTTTTTATTTTTGGCACTTTTATCTTTATATCTTTCTAAATTATGCATCCATTACTGTTTCCAGCCTATGGTCTGGGTCAGTTTATTATTAAAGCCATTTATTTTCCACTAGGCCTGTCTTGGCTTCATATGCCTTATAATCTATCTTAAGACTAGGACAGGCACAACATCTATTCCCCGGCCGCTAATTTATCAATGTGAAAGAATAAATCCATATTTTCATCAATGATAAATGTTCGGCGATTCCAGGAATCGACCCCAGGACCCTTTGTTCAATAGACAGACACGCTACCGACTGAGCTAAGGTTTCGGACTTATCTTTTTAAATGGCGTTCTTATTTCACATAATTGAAAATTATGACAGTCCTCAAGTGAATCACAACAAATACATATTTAAAAATAATTATCACTGTAAAAGAAATAAAAATATATTAGTCATCTTCAGAAATCAAATTATTTTCAAAATGTTAAGACTAAGAAAAACGGGTATAAATTTACCTTCGAGTTAATAATGAAATTGGGTCTAAAATTGACAAAATTATAAGTGGCAAATATGTATCTTTAATTACTTCAAATGAAATTATAGATCACACATAATGTCTAGCATAGAATTTTTATTGGAACATTTAAGTACTATTTTTTAAGCACCAAGTATTACTACCCAATCAGGTTATACACTTTATTAAAATTGTTGTAACATATTAAAGTTGTAAGAGAAAATAATGTAATTTGGATTTATATTTGTGAATCATTATGTAAAGGAGTGGCTCGTGGGTTGTTGGAATGCTTGACAGGGTAGTATTAGTAAATTTTCTATCCTCTTAACATTTTACCAACTACACACAAAATAATATGATGGACAGATATATCTTCATTGACCTTAAAGAGCAATTTTGATACAAATTGGAAGGAAATTTTTAAAGTACAGTTCCATAAAACCTTTTTTTCCTTTGCAAGAAACCCTTTCTAAGACTTTAAAGCATAGAAATTATGCTTCAATGTGGATATGTGGTTGAAATAGCTTATAAAAAATTCATGGGACCCTGATTTGACTCAATAAAGATAGGAATTAATAGCCAAAGCTATTATTTATGCTTATTAGTGGGGATTACTCCACCTAGATATCATATTCTGAAAATTGAAAAATGACACCTGGACACGGGAATCGAACCTGGGACTAAGCCAGAGGTCCCGGGTTCGATTCCCGTGTCCAGGTGTCATTTTTCAATTTTCAGAATATCAATAAAGATATTTACTCAGTATTATATATGGGTTAATGCAGCTATAAATTTATAAATACATCTATGCTAAAGTTGGTTGTGTAGTTTTAAACATACTATCCTATATTTAATTTGAAAATCATGTTCTTATATAAACTTTTGTTTAGAAAGTAGACATAAAATACTAAATGAGAAAGATTAAGGGATATATAACAACACATTAGACATTTCTGTGTATCCGTGATCACAATCCCTGATGCAATAATACGAAGCATTCCCCATTTTCATATATTTTTTTCAAATAAACCTTCCACTCCATTTCTAAATAATTATTCTCAAAGTTACGCTCCCACTTGCACATTCAGAACTAGCCCTAGCAGAACTGCCCTATTAATAGGTGAATTTAATTACAATTAGGGATCCCAATGTGTTAAATGGCGCAGCCAACAATGATAATGATGATGTTCGCTTGTAAACCTCAACTAGTACCCCTTCCCTACTATCCCCCCTCATTTTCCAACAAGCCATCACCCCACCGTTTTGACCTACATCACTATTTGGTTAATGATACGATAATTTTACTGGTCGACGAATTAATTAACAAATATAACCTCCTCTTTCGTCACGCGAAGACATTTTACTTTTTTCTCGACCCCTCGAGGATCGTCAATATAATCGAACTCGAGATTTCGATAAGTGTAGAAGTTTCATAACCCTCTAAAACTGAAAATGTGGTTTACGTGACGCCGTCCGTCCGTCCGTCATTTTATCTGTGGGCCAGTTTCATAGTCAGACTTAGTACGCCTCAATGGGCCGCTCCCTACTTTTATTAGCAGATTCTTACAAAACGTACAATAAATACAAGACTACACCTACCTGGATCAAAATGAAATGGGCCAGTTACGCATGTGTCTGTTATCTCCATCCGCTTTAGCAATTTTGATTAAATTTTATATATTGGTACTGATTAACACTACAAACAAAATGTACACCCTCATTTTTCATAAAAATGACTGAGGGTACTTTATACAAGCAAAAATTTACCTTATTTTATCAATATATTCGCAACTATTTCAGATACGAGATAACTTATAATTATTGTAATAAAAATGTGTAGTACTATTATAGAAAAAAAATGTTATTTGAAATTTTTTTATAAAAAAATAATTTCAGAGTTATTAGCATATATATTTTTATGGAGGCATTTGAAAATTGAAATTGATTACTATAATATTTGGTGAATCTTCCTTTTTACTTAGTGCTTATGCAACGGTATATATTATTTAGTTTAACCGATTATACAAGTTTTTTTGTAAATATTTCTCTTTTAAGATAAAATAGTAGAGAGAATCTGTGTGGTGTATAGTGACATTTATTTTTGCCGTCCGGGCTATATGCATTTTTTTATACTCTAGGGAGGTAAGATTTTGTAAGGTAAAATAATAAGAAAATGTATCACTATTTATATGGAGGGATATTAGGTTAAACCAGCCTCAGTACAACCGGACAAAATTTGAGCCCCAACTTCCCCGTTACCGGAAAACCAGTCTAGATTAAGTCTAACATTAAGACCGTATGACCACCGATACCGGTCCGTTAGACAGATTTAACCTTCCATTGGAGTTGGGATACACTAGACATTTATAATTTTTAACTCATAGAAAAAATATCAAAACAAAATACAACGTTAAAAATGCTTATCTTGGCATTTAACTAAAATGGGTATACTCAGTTATTATTAGTCCATTAGGTACTAAAATAGACACTTCATGTAAATTTTAGTAGATTCATAATAAAACCGACATAATATTCAGAGAAGAATGAGGTTTTCAAGCTTTTTCTGACCAAAAGAAGTGAACACTCTAACACAATTCTTCATAGAGAATAAACGCTAGGCTTAAGTCATCGGGTTTTTTTACCCCTTTTTTTACCCTCTGTCTGTCCTAACAAATAAATGGATGGTAAAAGCATTGATGGGGTCCTGAGTATATTTAACGACAGCGAAGAGCAAAAAGGGGGCAGGGAGGGGGAGAGGAAAGCCCACAGACGCTGGGGAAAGCGATAAGTGTGTGATGAAAAATAAGGGAAGAAATAGGAGGATATATGACGGGGGAGGGGAGGATTATGGGGGTTTATTGTTATAAAGAAAACAACTGTGTGGCACAAAGATAGGGGCTAGGAAGGGAAAGGAGATGACGGTGACTAGAGTGCCGGATATGACGTTCGTGTTCGCGGAAGATGAACATTATGCACTTGATTGATCACGGGATTGAGTACGCTCTAGCGTGAGGCACGCAAACTAACATAATCCACGTCCTTTCCTTTCCAAAATCTAGGACTGTTCGCGTCTGATTGGTGGCGTTAATTTTGTTTATTGATACGTTTAACAGAGGGCCCCATCAGAGACAAACTTAGGGTATAATGATGAGGAAAGTAATTAAGATGGAGCACATTGGCGTTCGACCGAAGATAGGGTGAAGAAAAATCTCCATTGCGCTCAGCTGGTTTTAGAATAATTCAAGTATCGACCTTCGAGCTATGGCTCGAGCAAGCTAGAGCTGAAATAGCGCTGCCGGTAGATAGAGTAGGACGACCGTTGGAAGAACTCTCTCTGAGATATATATTTATTTAATTTATTGGAGTTATTTAAAGTGGACTTTTTAAACCAGCTGATTATATCAGCACACGACTTATAAACTAACTTAAATCTAGAACATACACAAAACCCAGACCCACTGCCGTTAATTCATCACTGAGAAACTGAAAGCCCACATATCACAAATGATAAAATATTTCTGCCATGCTAGGAATCGAGCACAGGACCCTTAGAGTCACGCTACCAATTGAGCTAAGGTTTTAAACCTAAGATATATAAAATAAATATGGGATAGACAACAATCAAAAGGGGTACAAATTAACCATATTAATAAATCTGGGATAGACAACAATCAAAAGGGGTACAAATTAACCATATTAATTATTCATGGTGTCTACCGAGTTGGATAAACCAAAATTAGTGACTTTTGGTTACCTTTTTTGACCACAATATTCCTTCGGTAAACAGTCGAACATTATTTAATGCATATATAGGCATAATGCACTCACACGTAACATTAAACTTTAATTAGATGGTGAACCTTAGCCTTGTCCTTGGTATCATGGTAAAAACAATCAGTTACAACAAACAATGTGGTTAATGCAAGGCATCATGGGTAGTAGGTGACTTGACATTCGACGCGTTCGCGTTGTTACAATATGCGGGAAATTCAAACAAAAATATTTTCGTGAATTTATGAATAAATATTAAAAATTCGTGACTTTTCTGGGACTTTTCTGATCTATTTTGCAACTAGTAACTTTTTCGTGACTTTAGTGACTTTCGTGACCCAGTGGACATTCTGTTATTATAGATTGTTTGAATTCACTATTTTACGAATTTGATTATCGGATACGAATCTTTTTTTTACCTTTGAATACCGAATATCTAATACAAATTTGAACCCTTGAGAATATAATGAACATAGAAGATTTATTTTACATACTGACTCTTAAGTGGATATATAAAATAGAAATAGTAACTAAGTGTTAATAGTTGTTTCATAAAATACCTTCGTTATAGCATTCATACATTCATTCATGTATTAGAGTAATGTTTTTGAGTCTTATTGTTAATGTGGTCGTCAGGGGACGCATGAAAAAGTAAGTAGTTTTGGAGTTTCTTACATCAAATCTTTTTCTGGTCAAAATAAATAAAATATTGCTCCAGTAGAAACAAAAGAGTTTAATTTTCTTCCCTTGGTTCTTGAATATTTGTAATGGGCATGGAGGCATTTGAAATGAAGAGGAACATTTATAATTACATTCCAGGACACTCACAACAAATATTAGATAATGGTTGGTATCACCAAGTGAAGAAAATTAAACTCTACTTTGGTACTGAAGCAATATTTGATTTATTTTGACTGAAAAAATGTTTTGATATAAAAATTGCAAAATCACTTACCTTTTCTCTCGTTCCCTACATTCCCATTTAAGTTTGTTATATAGCTTAATATGTAAGGCCAAATACCAAGAAGCAGTATGGTGTCTCCAAAACAAATTCATATATATACAATTTAAAAAAAAAAGTTGCCACCGCATCGACTTTCTCATACCTTTACTTAAAAATGGAGATATTTACTCAATACGTTAAGATATATGAACCTTTTAGTGATAAACATTATTTTAGAAAAATAATTGGAAATAAATTATCACATTCCACCAAAGAGCATATATGAAATAATATACACTATTACAGAAACATATTTAGAAAAAATGAACAGCTCTGTTCACCAAAGAACATCACAATCATCTCCTCATTTCCCAAACCTCAATTTAAAAAATATGTTTGCCTACATCTAAGAAAATTTTAGTTTTATTAAAATATGTTTCAAAATATACGTTTATTTTTAATAGTCCTACAACTTTATCTTTAAGTTATTTCGTATCTCAAATATTGCCGGAGATATGATCAAGAGATATCCGCTTATGTAAAGTACACTAAAGTTATTTTTCCGAAAAATTAAGACGCGCTATCATATTTTTAATGTCAAAGAATGCCTAGGTATGAATTTTAACCAAAAATTGTTATTACCGATTTCAAGAAAATCCATACTTTATTTTTTCCCCATTAATTATACTACCCTTAATTCTAGGGTGTGATAGCTAATTTCCAAAATTCCTCTGGGGTATAAATACCCTAGCCTCCAAGTCTTAGCTCGATCTATGAAATGGTTATGATTCTAGTCTGAGATACAAAGACAGCCGATGTCGCTAAAACTACTTTTTCGAGTTGATGGGCGGGGGAGGGGGGGGCATGAAACGTCCAAATTTCAAATGATAGTTACTTTATTTTTTATAATCACAATACTTCTTTTCTTCGAGGGTTTGCTAGAAAATAAAAAATTTGGAGCTCAAATTTGATATTTTCATTATTTATCGAATCGTAATTATACTTAAGAATTCAAGGTATTCGAGGGTTCAAATTTTCGGTTCCTATCTTACCAAATTTCAAAAGGAATTTACGCAGCACACATAGTTTGACGTATTAATTTATGAAATAAGCGTTTCTGTTTTAACAGAAATAACGGATTGGATCTATTTTGGCCCCACTATAGGTGTTAGGCAACATATTAAATCCAGCTGCATGGTTATATAATTTTATTTACCGCCGAACAATTAAACCATGTCTTGAAACACATAAATTTGCATATATAATATTTTGTAGGCCTACACTCCGAGAATATTGCCAAATATCAGCAAAATTATTAGTTGGGCTACTCTTAAGAAAATGTATCAAGATTTTTTTAAATATGAAAACAATTATTTGGTAAGCACTTTCTCCACAGTGTAGTAACCACAAACTTAGGCCCGTTTACAAGGTCCAGCATTTTGTTTATAATCGGATAGGCGAGATTTGTTTCTTAGATTCGTAATTATTATTATTAGCACCGCGTCTTACTACCCGTTCGGGTTATACGCACTTACGCTAGTGTGTAATGGTAGGGTTATTGTGGGATGAAATGGAGGACCTACAGTTTAACGTGGAATCCGAACCACGGTGGAGGCCTGGCATTCCTCACATTCACAAGTTGTGATTAATACACGTCTTGTCAGAGGTGAAGGAAGGGTTTGGCAATCAGATAACTCTGTGCCGGGACCGAGGAAGATTCGTAATTCCCGGCTAAATAATAACATAAATTTATTCCCATCTGGCCCATTCAAGAGTGAATATTAGTATGTTCATCAATAAAGTTTAGGTTTACAATTATTATTTTAATAGCTTTATATTTGTGTGCATATTATTGAAAACTCAAAATCACTATCTAAAATTAGTTTCCAAAATTATTATTAATATTCACAGCATTCATATAAAGATTTAGTTAATTTTATATTAATTCTCTCGTATATTACATTTTAAACTTTGAATTCATTCCTTAAATATTTTTATTGTGATCCATCCATTTAGATTAATAGGATAGGAATTTGGAAAATATAATGTGGAGGCAATGCAACCACCTTTGCGGTGAGGGAATACATCGGAATAGGCTACTATCTCTATTACCAGAAAATCAAACTGTATGAAACTGATGCGTTTGTCCGTATGCTCACTGATTCAGGTACCCAAAAATGTTAATATCACTCATGTGAAGCAGTTAGTTTTTTTAAACCATCAAAACAGCCTAACAAGAACGATTCTCAACTTAAATAAATACACACAAGTAAAAAAAAAAACCACATGAAATGGCTTACGTTACAACTATATAACCTATTCATAACATGTCACACACACACACACACACAACACACAGATGAGGGACATAAATAAAACAAAAGCGGGACACAGAATGCCAGATATATATAACAAATGTGGAAAACGACATTTTCACAAATGACCGAGTCCGCGTAATATTGTCCCCACGGTCAAATTATTGCTTATAGATGTTCGCACGGCCTCGCGGACCAAATAGATGAAACGGGATGATTTAACCAGAAAATATCTAGGTTTGATAATAAACACACATTCAGTTGGAAAAACAAACCCATTTGTGGGCTCATATTCAAATACATACCTGTGCAGTGTTTATTCTAATCATTTGGCCATCAACTTATAGCCATGACGGTGTGGTATCATAGTAAGAGCTATAATGTTTACGCGATTTTGACCCGGACCAGTGGCTATGCAATCTGAGGCGTCAGACCGGCCATATACTAGGGTGCCAGTGACAAGAGTTCAGGATTCGTGTCTCAGTTAACGACTGACAGTGTACCCGGCTATCACCTTTTTTCTCGTAAGTCTACAAAATAATACAAATGCATTTGTTCTTAATCAACCAAGCGCATACCCAAAATGGTGGCTAGACGGACAAAGGTCCATCTAGTCTGATATATCTAGTGATGGGAAGGTTAGGGTTCAAATCTCTGTAGGTTATACCAAGTATTTTTTTCCCAAATTGTTTTTCACACGCAAAAGAGCGTACATTTCCACTAAATTGTATCTTCTACACATCAGCCCCATTGGAGTTAATACGTGTGTATGCCTAGACTAAAAACAAATTTAAAAACTACCCTCCTTTTAACCATCCCTTAGATAGTGCCGTTACTTATGATTGATGTTTTAAACGTAGTCACAAAATATCAATTTTAAAAGGCCTATAGAAGCCTGTATTTAATTTAATTTTGCAACCAATTATACGGCATGCCCTTCCAACGTGGCTCTTATGTGACGTCACGGACTCTGTATCAAACTATTAATAGCACATAAAGCAAATAATTCAGCGTCCACGTCAATCGAACAGCGATTGGGAATTCTCTTTGTTGGCTTTGTAGGACGTCACGTGCCGGATACTTTGAACTAGCGCGAGGTAAAACATTTGTTAGAGATGAGCTTGCACGTGCCCCAAACAGCATAGTTCATACCAATTAACCGGGCGAGGAAATGAGTTGGGGGGGACTACGCATATTATACTATACAGAGTGTCTCATAACGTGGTATTTAGGACTGTAAGAACATACTTATCACGGCCATACCAAGAAATGTAGGGCCTATACGTGCGAGTAGGAAGAGGGGATGTTCTATCTTCGATGGTTCATAGTGAGATCCCACAACAAGAGATGTATTAATTAATTTGTTTAATGAGTCTCTGTGTAAGCAATTTAACGCTTTTAGTGCCCTGCTTATAATGGATTTGTGTACGATGAATGCCACGAATATTTCATTATTTTTGTGATGCTGTATCATAAAAATCCCCAAACTGTTATTTGATAAGCAATTTTTCATGATTTTTTTTCTCATTTTTATCTGCGTATCTATTAATCGAGAGAAATATTCTCGCTATAGTAAAATAATTTATTCCCACCTTAAATATTGTGTAAGGAAAGAACTATTTCAAATCTTGGAAGCCGATAAGATCGACCCTTGGCCCTAAAAGGTTTAAAGGTGGAGTTGCATGTGCTACTAGTTCTATATGACTAGTCAGCTAGTATCTTATGCATTGAGGAATAAAAAACCTTTTTAGCGTTGACTTTTTTTTTGGCGAATGGCATATTTGACAGTTGACCGTGGGAGATGCATTATCTAGTTCGGTTTCCGTGTATGTAGAATCTTTAGCTGTTTTGTGGAAACAGAACGTTTCCCAGGGTATACCTTGGAGGTTATCTAGACACGTCGTAAGCGCAATTAGATGATGGCCGTAGCCAGCCAATAATTTCAGGGTTGGTTTGGTGGGCACATCCCCCAATTGTTGAAAGATAGAAAAATTATCAATCATAAACAGTTCCATAAGATATCTTAAGTGTTTTTATGGCAGGATAATACCATAACTGCCGAAGGCTATAAAAAATTATTAATATTAAGCACCTCTAGAAGCTATCTGAAGTGTTTTTTTATAGCAGAATAACACCATAACTGCTGAAGGCTATAAAAAGTTCTAAATACTTAACACCTCTAGAAGCTATCTGAAGTGTTTTTTATGGCAGGATAACACCATAACTGCCTAAGGCTATAAAAAATTATAAATATTAAACATCTCTAGAAGTTATATATGAGGGGATTTTTACGGTAACACAGCCTCCTAATTTGTACTTGTGCCTTAATTTTGACATTGTTTGAACCATAAATAAAGCCATATATATTTTGTTCATTAAACTTCTGGGGGGGGGGTTGAAACTACGGCCTTGTATAATGATAATGATTATAAAGGTGTGGAGCTAGTGGAAATCTTATACCTAACTTGAGCCTAACTAACCAGACCATGGTGACCTTAGAAACAATTTCCTTTTTGGGGGAAAAACATTTGTACCACAAGTAATCAAACCCGGGACATTTAGATCAGTAGCCAGGGGTGCCAGTATTAGCGTTAACTAAACGCACGATACAAACATTTTATTATTACCTGTAAAATGAGCCCTAGCTGACAGTGCGCCCCCTCTATTGTAGCGTCCCATTGTATTGACAATTTAAGACTAAGGGCCAGTTTCATAGTCAGATTTAGTACAATTCAAGTGCGGCGCTATACTAAATACAAGACGTCACCTACTTGGAATTGAATGGAATGGGCCAGTTTCATATGCGAAACTGGCCCATTCCATTTTGGTCTAGGTAGGTGTCATCCTGTATTTAGTATCGACTCGCACTTTAGGCGTAATAAATAGTCTAAATAGACTAAATAGTCAGATTTAGTACGCCTCAAGTGTGGCGCTATACTAAATACAAGACGTCACCTACCTGAAATTGAATGGAATGGGCCAGTTTCGCATCTGGCCCATTCCATTCAATTTCAGGTAGGTGACGTCTTGTATTTAGTATAGCGCCACACTTGAGGCGTACTAAATCTTACTATGAAACTGTCCCTAAGCTTTAGTTCAATGCCACGTCATGGGCGCCAAAGTTTCTCTTCCTTTCCTGTAAAGATTTAACCTGTTCGCTTATTGGTTCCTGACAGTCGTTGGACCATAACTGGCTTTAAGTGAACCATTGTCATTGCTTTCACAAATCTACTTTCACAGGTGAAGATAATATACATTCTTGGGTCGGTGCCCTTTCAGGGAAACAATTTTACAGTGGGGTTCATCAACTCATTTTCGGTCTTTTGTTAATATTTTATTTTGTTTTGTTGGAAAGACCGTTTCTAAATAATTTCAATGCAGTAATAAATAATAAATACAATTAACTATATAAACCTTGCATAATTTCTTGCCAGCAATGTCGGTCACAACTCATTTATAATAATTGGGGGGAAAAAAAAGGTTGTATCTACGTACATTTTTATTGAATAAAACACTATGTTGATTTCATTTCCACACTTTAATATTGGTGAATGTGGAAAGGACAGGAATTATATATTTATAACTATGTCACCCCCTTCAGTGGCCGCATTATCTAAGGCATCACTCTCACAATAGACTAAACTGCCGATGACGAGGAAATCAGGGTTCGAATCCCAGTCGGGTTTAGTGAGGGTGGTCTTCTCTAATTGGTTTCCCACTATTTAGTCGCAGTGCTAAAATAATAAGAATTTCTAAGGGTAGAGAGGTGGATTACCACCAGCTCCCTTCAACGTCTGATCCTATCCCCTTCATTGTTACGGCGTTGATGCTTATGAGTGAATATGTATATCTTTGAACAAGGAAAATAATCCGACACCTTAATTCTGTCTGAAGCGCGTCTTCCATTATAATCCAAGGACTATGAGCTTGATTCCCAGTGGGTCCTACTCTGAAAGTGCCTTTGACTTAATGCTAAATTTTCCCACCAGTGATCTGGTTTCGGGGCTTGTATTTAAAAATAATTTAAAATGGAGCCGTGATACCCACGGAACTGGCAATAAAATATTATTTTATTTTGTATGTGAAAGGTTTAAGACGGCTTTCGATTGAAACATATTATTAGAGGTTTTGAAATATATTAAAAAATTAAAGTAGATAAATCTGTGTTTAGTGTTCTTCAAAACGACATATCTTAGATAATTCAAGAAAACCACAAAAATTAGATCACAGTCCATTAATTTGCCAATTTTTCTAGAGGTGACAACTATAAATTGCTCGCGTTAATTTTAAAGAGAAACCTTTTTGAAAATAATTCGAGTCAAGATTTTAACTCTTAGATCAGTCGACAAATGTGCTACCAAATGATGGCTCCTACGTTTGGTTATTTTTAGTAGAGGGTGGTAGAATTATTAATAATATCTAGCACCGCGTCTTACTACCCGTTCGGGTTATACGTACGCTAATGGATTAGGAATTGGGAGGGTTGAATTTAGAGGAAGTGAACCCGAATTTGCGTGGAGGGAGAGTGGAAAACCATTTAGGAAAAACCACCCCCACTTTACCCGACCGAGATTCGAACCTCGATCTCCCCGTCCTCAGCGGTCGAGCTCAACACGACTAGCGCGTTAGCCAACTACGCCACCGAGGCGGGTTTGGTATAATTATTGTAGTGTGGCAATGCAGTGATGGGTAATTTAAGTTCCCAAAACCCGTACTGTTGGGCACGCTGGAAAAGGCGTCACTCTCATATTATTTTTAGTTTGAAGGCAATAGAAAGATATGGCTTCTAGCCCCAGTTTGGTGTACAGAGCTTTTTCCCTACATTTTTTTAAAATCCTTTCTCCAATAAAATTGAGTACGAACAATTAACTCGCCCTCCCACATCCCTTGCCTAATTAGTGTAACTATGTTTGTGGAGAGGGCAGTAAAACATGAAGCACGTGATAAAACGATTTGATAATAGGTTTTAACCCGTTTCAGTTGCGGAACGGTGCAAGATCTCACTCTTGTGCTAGACTGGTATGATGATGACGGGAATATTGGGGTTCGAATCCCATTCGGGTCTATTAAGGTGTTTTTTCCTTAAATGGTTTCGCAATCTCCTTCCACGCAAGTGCGGGTATATTACCTCTAAAAGGCTTCTTTAATAATCCCTACTTCATTAGAAGAAACTATCATATATACGTATTACCTGAACACATAATAAGACTCGCTGATATAATAGATGTTTTATCTGAATAATTTAATTTGTTCCGTATTAAAGGTAGGCCTAATATAATTTTAGCGTGTAAGCGTTCTATTTAAAAAAATAAGGTTACTCTTACCTTTCATTCCTTTTGATTAAAAAAATTATAAAGAGAGTATATACCGTATAATATACTCACACCATGACCACGTGGATTAAACGTCAATCTAATCTTGCCTGGTTTTCTGGTAATGTGGAGGGTGGTGTTCGAATTTCGGTCATGTATAGTGAGGGTAGATTTTATTAAATTGCTTCCCACCCTCCCTCCTATCAAATGTGGACAAATAACCTCTGGAATCCACCATCCACATCCATTAACCGCCTAGTATAAATAAAAGCGCATATTCTGCGGACGGGTAGCAAGAATCTGTTAAAAAAACATAACAAAAACTATATCAACGTAATCTTGAATTATATTTATAGTATTATTGGTATCGGTGAGGAAGTGGGTAAGTGGGGGAGGGGAAGCGGGAGGGGGAGAGGGTGTCATGGGAGAAGATCACGACTTACAAAGTTTGAGAAAATATTCATTTAATTAAAACTTCTGCATTCCTTCTACGACCAGGTAAGCCATTCCTTTCATTTGGAGTTTTGGCGACTTTGTGATCAATCCTATAGGAGGAAACGTTCTCCCTTTTCGGCTAGAATTCCAAGTTTATCTAAAGATTGTTCCGGAGAAATTCTCCTATTGGAGCGCTTTGAAGCGTTTCAGACGTTACGAAATCTCGCAAAATTTAAGAAGTGATTTGTCATTATAATTTTTCGTTCACTATAATATGAATAAATAAATATCCCTAAATCATTTTTTAAAACTTACTTATTTTGTTCAATAAATTTGATTAAACTTAAGAATTAATAAAATTATCTCATTTTCAACGACTTTTTTACTTGAAATGTTGCACTTCTGTGATTAATGTATGTGAACATGAACATTGATCTATGTTCTTGCCAGTCTAAAACCAAAATAAGTTAATGTTAAAAGAATAACAGACACATTTTAAAATAAATAATTATCTCTGGTTTTGAATCTTCAGAAATAACATTCTTTTAAAAAATACACAATTTTAGGACATTCACCCTCAAATAGATGAGGAAACTTAGCTACTACTTGTAAACTTGTTAGCTATTTACTTTAGAAAATATTTAAATTAATGAAATCTGAGCGTTGTTGGTTTTAGTTTTTTTTTATACAGTAACGTTAGTTCCTTTTAGGTATATTTTTGGCCTAAATGTGGCAGTCGATTGGCTAATCTTTTGCCAATATGATTTACCTATTCTTCTTTAATAAAAAAATCAGTCGAAAGTTTTTAAAAAAATTACATAAAATGCTAAAGGTTACGGGTTATGATCCCATAATGGACAAAAACGTGCCGCATTTTATGAATTAGGGTTTACTATTCAAATGAAATGTTAGTTTAGATGTTTATTGATAATATTTTAGGAAACTCACACTAGATAACCAAAACTAAAATAAATTGTCTAAGCATTTCATACATCATTCGTCAAAAAACACAAATGAATATAAATTAGGATTGATTCACATTGCTGTTATTTTATCACTGCATCGTGGGTGGATTACACAACATAGGTTTTTTTGGGGGTAAGAAAATGGTGGCGTTTGTAAGGCACATAGAAAACATCAATTCGAATATATTTGGAAAAAAAAAGACTAGAAAATTTCTATCTATTATGTGGCATGTTATAGTGACATTTCTGAGACACATTGTCTCCAGCACCTCCCGGCTTCCCCTTAACCACTTCCCCAGCCTTTATTTCTCGAGATATTGAATCCAGGGACACAGCTGAGGAAGAAATGCTACGAGGGTTGAGGGGGTGATGGTGGAGGATACCAAAAGGAAGAAGTGGGGGTGGGGGAATAGAAAATATATGACTGCAGAGCCGAACAAAAATAACTGATAAAATAATAGGAACGTAGTCATAAATTCAAGAATAAAAATGCATTATGAAAATTGGGATTCTTTTGTTTTCAAGCATCATCTATTTAATAATCGTTACAAGGATAATTTTAAAAACGGTTAAGTTTTTATTGGATGAGAAGTATTTATTCACTGCTTTACTTAAAATAACAATCTTAGGACCCGCCTCGGTGGCGTAGTTGGCTAACGCGCTAGTCGTGTTGAGCTCGACCGCCGAGGACGGGGAGATCGAGGTTCGAATCTCGGTCGGGTGAACTGGGGCTGGTTTTTCCTAAATGGTTTTCCACTCTCCCTCCACGCAAATGCGGGTTCACTTCCTCTAAATTCAACCTTCCCAATTCCTCTTCCATTAGAGTAATTAGTACTTAAGCGTATAACCCGAACGGGTAGTAAGACGCGGTGCTAAATATTATATTATTATTAACAATCTTAGGAGGGTGGATTTTAAGAAACTTTGTTGAGTTGACAGTTAATCATATTAAAGAAAAACATGTTCGGTTTCAACAGTCAGGTTTTTTTAAAAAAAGATATAAAGTAACAATAGAAATATTTTGTCAAAAACAAAAACCCTTCACACACATTTATTATTCTGTTATTTATAGTTTACTAAACAATAATTGCAATATTTTATCGAGAAACAAAACCCTCGGGCTACTAAATACTCCGGCCGCGTGATAAGTACAGCCTTCTAACCGATACATTCTGTAGTTTTTATTTTCATTTGTAATGTCCGAAAGATGAAGAGTTTGACCAACTGTATTTTTTGAGGATGGTGATAGTTTTTCTTTTCTTCCTCTGAGTGACAGAAACCTCCTCTTTATCAGAAACGATCTTTGTTTTCTTCGTTTATACAGTGTGATGTTGGCGAGTAATTTCGCTTGACCACTGTAGCAAAATCATTCGTATGAAAAACTAAACAAATCGTTCACTCTTTAGTTCGTGCAGAAATTCTGTAACATGAAATAATTCTGTCAAAATGTTCAACCCCTTCCATATAGTACAGTGCAATCAGGCGGAAATGAGGCCAAACCTAAACATTTCGAATAAAAAGATGGGATCATCTAGAATTACTTATATTTAACTTCCTCGATAACCTCCATAAAATCCAAAAAAACTCCTGTTACGGGTTTCCCTCAATTTTGGGAGGAAAGTCAGCCATGTTGGATTTAGTGCATACGTTTAGTTTTTTTCAGTGTATCTCCAAAGGTATTTGTCGTAGAGTCTTGAATTATTTTTTATTTTGTTCCTTACATTATCCAAACAAAAAATGTTGTATTCAATTTTGTGCTACGACCAACCATTTTCCCAAAATATCAGGATTAAACGAAAAATGTAATCATTTAATCAAATCATCTACTGCTATTCAAACATAATGGTAGGGATAAAGCCTAAGATTTACCCCCCCCCCCTTCCACCCCACTCATTTTTCATCATTATCATTTAGTGACGAATGAAAATTGAGTTTAAAAAGTTGTTTCGCTTTATTAAATGATAACAAGAAACGAAGAAAGAGGACTTCCAGCCTAGCGTACCATTATCTCTGACACTTTCACTCTGACGCTTTCTCATTTTAAACTCACATAATTTCCAGCAAATTTTGTTTGACCATTCTTTTCAGATTTTGTCCGTGAAACATTTTACCTTCCTTACAAAAAAGTTTAGAATTCATAATTTTTCATTTCATCCTGAAATTTTGAGAAAATGGTTGTTCGTAGGATAAAATAGATCTAAGATTTTTTTATTGTAAATAATATAGGAAATCAAAATAAAAAATAAATTAAAAGCTATGACAAATACATTTGGAACAACATTGAAAAAAGTGAATGCATGCACTAAATCCAACATGGCTGACTTCCCTCCCAAAATGGCTGGAAACCCGCAACTGGTATTTTTTTGATTTTCTGTAGATTTTTGAGGGCATTAAATAGAAGTGATTCCAAAAGGTCCTATCGTTTTTATTCGAAATGTCTACCTCAAATGCTAATTTCACTGGACTAATACTCATGTAGTAATGTTTCACGACTACTGGCCCGTCACATCTTCGTAAACATTTTTTATTTTGGATCATCTTACACATATCTCAGTAGGATCATAGAATCAGTTGATCTTTAAAATTTAATAGGAGAATCAATGAAAATAGAACTACAAATAGACTACTTAGATTTTAATAAAGCTTGAGAACTTATGTTCCTTACAGCTGGTAATGTCTTTAATCATAAATATCCTAGATAAATTATGAATTTCCAGATAAAATTTTTAATAGAATAAGTAAATTAAAACTATTCTTGATAGGATGACAAAACTAAAAGATAATTTAAATTTAAAAATAAAACAAATAAACGTAGCCTACTATCGTCGATAAACTTTCTCTTCGAGATGACCAAATAAACACCAAGATTATCATTGTTGCCAGAGAGAATTCAAATAATTTGGAAGCTTAAAAAAGTATGCAGCCATCGCTTATAAACATAGACAATTAATCTGCAAGGCTCTATTGCCCAGCAGACAAATAAAATAATAATTACAAGTCCACTATAGGAGACGCGGGGTCTGAGGAGTGAGTTAGAGTATTTAGTGTATTGATTTTTCCCCGTGGCACGCTATCCGTTCAATTAATATAAATATGAACGAATTATACTAATGTGTAAGGGATGAGGACGATTGAATTAATAAGAAGCCAGCTCTTTTTTTGTGTGGAAGGAAAGTGGGAAACCATTTAGGTAAAGCCACACTCAGTAGGCCTACACCCTACCAAGATCTGATCCCCGATCTTCCCGTCATCGGCAGTCTTGTATATTGCGAGAGTGACGTTTTGAACCATTCACCCACCAAATCGGGATTAGAGAATGTTTGTTAAAATTAGGTTTAGAATGTAGCCCAAAATGCTACAAATTTGGCAAAAATAGTTTTGACTATTTCTCCGAGTATTTGGATTAAATGATTTTGGAAAATTAAAAGTTCACGAAACAGGAATATAATTGTTTAAAAAAAATATTCGGTGAAGCTCCTACCTCAGCATTCACGCAGCGTTCCAGTCATCTCCATTAGCGGGTAATGTGCATCAAAAGAGGAATTCAGGAATCCAATTACAATTAACCCCTTGGCACGATTGTGCAGTGCAACGCAGTACAGTACATCAGCTCTTCTCATCCCCTAATTTCCATCGCAGCGAGGGCTGACGCAAACGCGAGTGTCTGGAATGAAGCAAACTGTTTGAACGTTAATTAGTTCGGGTCACGTGATCGTCTCCCTAGTCACCTATCCAGAAGGTTGAGGAGGGTGTTGATATTCAAACCATGGTCTCTCATTTCCACTGGGTACCCTCCTCCGTAAACCCCCTCTCTTTTTTTTCTTGAATCCACCTTCCACAACACCCACAGCTCCACTTCACTTTTGATGCCGACTTCAAGGCGTCAAATTTCTTGTCGACATTAGAGCAAAAATGGGCTAACTCAAGAAGGAAGAGACTTAAAATTGACGAGATTTTTTTTTTAAAGGAAAAACTTCCCAATAAATTGATAATTTTTTCCCCCAAATGTCACCATAAATTCAATGTAAGTTTTCAAACTTTTTAAGCTCTTTTTGTTTAGATTAAGAACTTTCTATTTTCCCACTGTGGGTTATAGTAGAAGTGTTTGTATAAATAACCTCATCTCATCTTTCAAAAAAGTTAGTAAATTCTACTTTCCTGGATTCATAGACAAGCCATATGTCCAAAAAAAAGGCAACTTTGAGAAAGGATGTCAATTTTTGAGAGCTTCAAGATAAATGTAGTGGCTGGCATGAAAAAGTTTTGTTTGATCTCAAATTTATTTGTATGGATTCTAAAAAGTTCTTCACATTGCGTACCAACTAAAACTATTCATATGGTAACTAAACTATGGTTCGTTTAAATTGAAGGATTTATGAAAACTCATAGATGTGTCGATTTCATTAGTTACCTTCTTATGTCACTAGATTATGTCTTTACAAATAAATATTTTTTTTAGTTTTGTATATTTAATTTTTTAATTTCTTTAAGGCTTACTATACATTAGTAAAATAATTTTAAAGATAATTCCAAATTGTGTGAAGAACTTTTCAAATATGTTTTTAAAGAGAAATAGCAGTATTATTTACCAGAATAATTTGCATATGAATGGAGAAATAAATTGGAAAATAACATATGCACCCCTCAAACACCTCTAAAATAGGGATTTTGCAATGTGATTATGTTTTGATATTTAATTTACAGGAACTATTGTACTCAATTGGCCAACTACTCACCTGCATAGGTAATAAAAAAAAGTCTAGGTGGTCTTAAATTCAAATCAATCGAAAGGCCAGATTTACAAACCCGGAGCGTACTGCGGGCAGAAGCCTTTAGAAACAGGTCTCCCTTATTTATTTATTTCTACTGTACTACGTTTGACTGACTGCTGTCCGGACTATACATATTGTAATCATCCTAGTGGGTAAGGAATAAAGATAGTATAATTTAAAGGAAATGTACCCAGATTTGTGTGGAGGTAGGGTGGGAAACTATTAATAAAATCCCCCTCACTATATCAGACTGGGATTTGAGCCGCGACTTCTCAGTCACCGGAAAAACCACACAGTTTAGGTTGACGTTTATTTCGTGAGCCCACCGTTATGATTCTATATTGATGTGGAATATGTTCAAATTTTAGTGTGATTATAATTTTGAATAAAAAAAATCCTATTTATAATTATGGCATTATTTTAATTTTGTTTTATTATTCAAAAAAATACTGTTTGGAGTGCTTCATGGTCCATATTTCAATCTCTTTCACACTTAAGCTCGCTTTTTAACTCAAACATACATTAAGGGTGGAGAACTTAAAAGAGACTAAACAATATTAATGTATTTAGTGATATTTATTGTAATATCGCAGAAAGTGCTGGGTACTAGCCTAAGAAGGAGATTAGTGTTTGTTAGTAGCTTTCAATTAATTACTGTAATGTTTTTATAACTGCCATTCGCCATGAAAAAAAAAATCTTCTTAACACAGTGAGGATTGAAACATTCAGAAAAACAGTAAAAGGGTAACTGAACTCTTTCTTTGAAAAAAAAACGCTAATAAACTGGAAACCTATGATTGGTGTGTGTATTATGATTGCCGGACGGATAGTAATATAATTTCTTTTAAAATGTATTTAAAGTGTTTAGAATGCACTTTCTGAAACGACTGATTACATCAGCACATGACCTATAAATTAACTTAAACCTATAACAGACTCAATATCCAGCCCCAGCCAAACGTTTTGCAAACAAACGGGCCAGTCAGGTGTGTCTCGCAGGCCGTGAGTTGGCGCACCCAAGTCTAAGGCATTACTCTCGCAATATACTGGCATTTCATATAGAAGAGATCGAAGTTCTAATCCCGTTATGGCGTATTAAGGGTGTTTATTTCTTAAATGGCTATCTACTATCTCTATGAAAATACGTAGAATCTTCCTAACTTTGTCGTAACTACCCCCTAATTGTTGTTAAATGTGGATATCCCAAATGAATACACAGTGTCAACAAGTGTACAAACGAATGTACAAATCGTGATCTTCCAATCTAGACTTAGGTCTTCCCAATGGTTTCTTCCCATTGTATTGCCAGCCAATTCATTGAACAAGGTTGTAGAATATCCCATTCGCGCTGCATGTCCTACCCACCGTAATCCACAAGACTTGATCAACTACTAATAAATTATTGTAATGAGTCTTGTATGTAACTCAGCATCGTATAACTACGACATAATAACTACTCAGTATCTTCATACCTTTTTGGACCAAGTATCTTCCTAATAACCTCTTTTCGATCACCCTAAATTTATTTTCGTCATGTAAGGTAAGAGACCACTTTTCACACCATGAGAACCGGTAAAATATATTTTTGTATTTTCTGAGCTTTATATTCCTTTAAAGCAGGGAGCTGTCAACAATTTAATGACCGAGTAGTATCATGCATTTTGAGCCTCTATTATTTTCCTAATTTCCATTAATACTCTCCACTTTAAAATAAACTGCGTCAGTTCAAGAAATATTTTGATGGAACGATAAAAATTGGGGGGAGTGTGGGGGGATATATCTGACGTATATATAAATAGTAAAAATATTTTAGTTCATTTTTGTTAAAAAAAAAAGGTGGTTAGGAATGTTTTATGTTTACTAGTCGCAGAAAATTCACTCTAAAAATGCCCTTCCTGGTAAAATTTTAATTAAAAAAATTGGACTTGATTCAATTTTACTCAGACAACAAATGCAAAAATAAAAATTAGACACTCTCGTCACGTTACGCATATCTCTCTCGCTAGTCAACCCCCATCCCTTGCCCATCTCCCCACTCCTTCAACCCTCCAAAACACCCCTTTAACATTCTAATTCATTCCTAAACATTTTTACCCGCCGCCCTCTTCTCCTAACGCCCAACCCTACCCCTATTTGACTTATTTCTCTTCTTTTCTAACCAACGTCCCTCTCACTTCCTTTTCGCTAACTCTCTCTCAAGAAGACCTTTTCGGAAGAAATGATGTGTTCCATTTCAACGAGTCCAACCCAGTATCAAAGTAAAGGTAATTACTTTCCTAAGTTAGACAAAGTTGAAAAACGGTTTCGTTTCAAATAAATATTTTTTTTGTCCTTCCTTTCTTCTTTTAATCTTAGTGGCAAGTGTTCAATGGCTGATAATTTTGTAAACACTTTTTATATAATCTTTTCCGGATTTCTTGACCTCTTTAAACCTGTTCTCCTATTATAAATGTTTTGATTGTTTTTTATTTGCGCTCTGTCTCTTACCATCCTTCATCACCATCTTCTTATATTTCCCTGATGGAGTATTTATGAGGAAGGTAGAATTTTAATTTCTAAAGGGTACGTACCCAGATTCAGGGGGAGGGAGTGTATGGAAAAGTTTAGGAAATAACTTAATATATCCAGGTCGGACTTGATCCCCAAACAATCCTCACCCTACCCTGAATTTACTCCTTCACCCTTTCACTAGATCACAAGGGCAGATCCAGATCATTTTCATGGAAGGGCCATAGTTATAAATAGCATAGTTACTTCTAATGTTAGATTTCTGTTTAGAGCTATTTAATAATTTATCATTCATATTTGATCTTATGTATGTTTTAAATCGTGATCATCCTCTCCATTTTTTTAAAACTCAGATAGTTTTTATAAATTTTTGGATTGGTCCTTCTTCGATAATTTTTTGAAAAATTATTCACTCTAAAAGCTATGAGTAGTCTTTGTCTTGATTTTTTTTATTAGATTCTTTTATAAATTTAAGTCCACCATTTAAAGTGTTCCTCATCTAGATATTTTTGAAATAGGGATGCCCCTCAAGCTATTTACAGTGAGCATCAGCTCATTTTTATTTCAGAAACTAGGCTATTTGGGGTGTCCTCACCTGAAAATTCTTCAAAATGACATGCAAATAGAACATATTTGGAATTGTCTTCTCCTAGACATTTATGAAATTTGAATGAGCTTGGAACCTATTTAGAGCTTTCCTTCCCTGACTTTTTCTGCCTCTAGTCTAGTAGTTATTTAAAGGGTCTTCTCCGGCAAATTTTTGACAATAGAATGCATCTAGAAGTCATTTGGAATTTAATTTAAGCCCATCTTTAAGTTTCATATTCGATAATATCAGAGGATTTGAAATATATCTAGGGGGGAAATTTATTCTACGGCAGGAATTTATTCCAGGGAGGGGCAAATTATTTCCAGTGTGGCAGAGTCCCCCATAGTTTCACCGCTTTTCTGTCCACACATACTCTATATTCGGTATTCGTGGATGAACTGCTCTCAGGCGATTATTAGTCTTCTTTAATGTGTGGTAGTTTACCGTCTTTATGCGGAACAATGTTCGTTTACTCGCTATGCGCGAAAAATATTAGTACATGAAAACGAATATTTTTTCTACGCTTACGTGAGTCATATCGATAATTGAATAAACGTGAACGAATAACGCACGTGTGGACCCGGCTTAAGAGGTGTCTGAGCGTTAAAAGACAAAAAATTGTATAATTGATCTGTGTTGTATTTTCTTTCTAAAATTTGAACTTACACTTTGTTTTTTGTATTAATTTTCTAACTTTTTAAAAGGTCAATTGACCTTTTAACACCCCCCCTCCCCCGATCCACGCCTGATGAGATGATATGAGATTTATGCCTTTGTCCACCGATATTTCTAGTATTTCAGTCTTAAACCATAATTGTAAACTTATCATTCTCAAACTGATCAGTTAATGGCTAGGGTACTGGGTGCCGTGTCTGTTCTAGAACTAAGCCAGTTTATGTGATTATTAATAAGTCGGTTAATAAGGACCACGTAAAATTACTCTCAAAAAAACGACTTAAGTCTTTACTCACTGGAGAGGTAGACAAGCGAAAGCGTTGTAGGGGGGGGACGGAACGTAATACAACTACTAGGATGATTTTATATAAAAACTAATACTACTTGAAGTTTTAAAAATCCTCAAACTTGCTCAGGTTGAATTAATATTTAAACTAATCTACAGCTTTAACAACTGCAGTCTGTAAGTCTGTCTGTTACTATTTTTTCTCTGAAACAGTCTTAACTGATTGCGATGCAGTTTTTACTTTTGCTCGACCCATAGGAGAGAAATTAATGTGACGTAAAAAAAAAAATCGAAAGTGAGCTTATTATAACTGTCGATGTTTTATAACACCCTGAATTAAAAAAGTGTTTTTCACGAACATCTGTCTGTATGTGTGTTTGTATTTCGGACCAGGGCCTAAACCATTTTACAAATCGGCCTGAAACTTGTATCTAGGTTTTACATAAGGCTCCCCGAGGTATTTTTGGAAAGAAATATCGAACGCTAAAATTAAGGGTATTTTACTGATTAGAAAAAATAAAAAAAAGAAAAAATCGATATTCTCAAGATCCGCTCTAACGAGTTTGATTAAATTTCCTATCAAGGCATTGTTTAACATTAAGTCTAATACAAACTTACAAACAATGGCAGTATACAAGTGTCTGCAAACAAATTCCCACACACACAAATATCGCAAAACAAACGCGCTGGCCATTTGCACTTGTGTTTGTGAGAACCGCATACAAATATCCTGGGCAGTTATAATGGGCTACTGTGAAAAAACATGATAGTTGAAAGGTCTCTGAGTGGGTAATTGCTGGAGTTTGTGTTGGTTACATATATTGAACCTCAGTGTGATATTAATTTATGTTTGAAAATGGCTAGTAAGAGAAAAAGGACGTGGGTGCGCTGGTGTTGTGAGTAGAGGAGTGAAAGTGAGTATTTCACTACGTGCTTGGGCCCTTACCGAAAAGTTTAAAGAATATCATAGGATGACCATAAACACCTATTAGTATATTTTAGGAGCAATTGAAGGAGACCTGAAAAATACAAGCAGCTTTCCAAACATTTATTGAGTTTGGAGAAAACTGTGTCTAGTGGGAACGAACTGAGTAGGAAAAACAGACATGTTTAAATTCGGCCGACGTCGGTCACAGTTGGATCAGGTTAGCCCGTCTAGTTGGTGTCAGTGGAGGTCTAACCTAATCCGGATAAATTGGGGGAGAGGTCACCCAGATTAAGTGAGAAATTGGATTAGTGAAGAAAAAAATTCCCCAGGGAAATATTTGAACACAAATAAGTTAAAAATATAATAATGTGGCGACGAGAATAAATAAAAATTATCACTGTATAGCCTTCATTTAAAATCTTTAATAAGATAATACATTTATTCATAGAGAGAATAGACAGTATTTTTATCTTTTGTTTATCTTGTTTTATTTTTATTTTCATAATTTCAAAATAATATAGTTCAACAATGAGGTGTATTTGAAAGTTAGTCAGCTCTTTCAAGTCTTTATCATCCTGGCAGGAGGTTAGAGTAGGCGGAAAGTGGAAGAAGGGGGGAGGGGGCGTGAATAGCCAACATCAACTAGGATGGATCTTATTTTTATATTAATACAACCAGAAGGAAAATGATACTTCTTTTTACCTGTATGTCAGTGAGATGCTTCTATGAACCCTCTCTAGGAAAACAGATTTGCGATTAATTAAGGACGGCATGCTTTGTTAATGAACATACTTCCGCGTCCAACGGCCGTCCACACGAGCATGTACCGAGCAAATGTATACTTTTTTTTCATCCACGACGGAATACAAATGCAGCGAGACATTTGCCCGCAGCACACATTTATTTCTGTATGTGGGCAGATGCCTAAAACAGTTTTGAAACATTATTTAAACATTTGTTACATATGCCCAGGTTTTTGTAGGCAAATATACAGTATGTCAGTGTGGACTGGGCAATTCTTATCTCCCCATTAAAATGACTTTGAGGGTACCTTACATATGCAGAAATTTTCAGTTCTGGCCATATCTACACAACTATTTGAGGTATTTAACAATCTATTATTGTAAAGTGGTAGTACAATATAAAAACTTTTATTTGGAATAGATATTTTTTAAACCAATAGTTTCCGAGCTATTGCCAAATATATATAGTTTAGATTGAGGTCTCTGAAATCGGGAGTTGATTGTTATGCTCTTTGGTGGACAGAGATGTTACTTTTCTTTTCTCAACGTTTCTGTAAAAGAGGACGTTATATTATTTTATTTATCCTTTTTTTATGGAATGGGGTGCTCTTTATTTTCCCCGTGTTTGTGTAAAATATATATTAAATCGTTTCACAAATCTCACGATTTTTAAGTAAATTCTTTTATTTTCAAATGAAGAATAAAAAAGTCTTTGCGGTGCACCGTACTATTTGTTTTCAAAGCTTAATAGTAGTTGCTATTTTTAACAATGAAGAATGTGCTCCCTTCAAACTTATCATCTTCCCACTGTCACTTTGTTGAGGAGGTGGGATTCAGACATTGATCATCCGCCTCTAGAGATTAATTTTAGAAGCCCAGTTGGGTCAGAGGGAGATTTCACATGGCTGATATTCCATTACTGATTTAAGGTTTGAATATATATCTACAAATCATCTGTTACACTTGGAAGAATTTGTTTTTATTTTACCAGATTTTTTTTTTTTTGCACTGCGTTCTATTACCCGTTTGGTCTATGTGCATATTTAAACTAATGGGTTAGGAATGAAGATGGTAAGATTTAGAGATAATCTACCCAAATTTGAATGGAGGTAAAGTGGGAAGCCAGACAGGAAAACACATCGTTGATATATCTAAGCGGGATTAAGATCTCAATCTCAATCCGTCATTGACACTCCAGTCTCTTGCAACAGTGGTACCTTAAAGCATTTGACTATTAAATCTGGTATTATAATCCTTATTAATATTATTATTAATACTATTTAGTGTTATTATATTCTTTTTAGCCAACTGATTCATCAGCACATGACTTGCAAGCTAACTTCCCTTCAGATCAAACATAACACTTTGGCAAATGGCTGTCAATTGATCACAGTCAAATGGTTAACCCTATTATAACTAACATGTAACCACTTTTAAACGAATAGTAACCTGAAAATATTAGCTTAGTAAGCAAACTGAGTTAATGAATGTGTAGGATTACGACCTCGTATAACCCTGATTGAAAGCCAACCAACACATAATGCAACGTGAAATATACTTGAAAGGGCGTGCAGAAAGCGCAGCTTCCACGGAAACAAAAAGTCGAGACGACCAAGCCATACCTACAACGGCTAGTGGTTTTTTTACTGTTCATTTTCTTCTTTTTACTACGAAATGTACCATAGTTACAGTCTACCGACGTTGATGGCGCCTTGCAGTAAACCTAAGCTAAGCACCGAACCACTTGTCCGTTTCTCAAACAAGTTTATTTGAGGGCTTGGCACTTTTACTTTGGGCAAAACCATTCGATTTGGTGATGCGAGGTGGAATGGGTTCATAAAGATAACGTAAGGGTTAACGCACTGTTTAAAGGGTGTTTCACACAAAGTCGTATGAGAATCTTAGAGAACGTTCGTGCTAAATTGTTTTAACAGCGCTAAAATAAACAGTTCTACTGTATTAGGATTATGTATAAAAATATGTTTTTTTATGTGCACCATGTCTTACTAAGTGTCCTTGTTATTCACATGTCTACACTAATAGAGTAGATATGAATATGTTAGAATCTAAACGATGTAGGCCTACTCCCTCACTTGTGTGATAGGAGAGCGGTAAAATATTTAGTAAACAAACCCTCCGTACACCGGGCAGATATTATGAATCATATCTCTCGTTACTAAAAAACTATACAAAACTATACAAAATGAGACCGACACCTTTGCCTGCATACTCACCAGTGAGAATAATAATTTTTGTGGCAGGCACTTTAACAACGCTAGGTTGAATTTGACTGGCTTGAACTGGAAAAATAATGTTGTCTACTTTTCCTTTACTTTACTTGCCCATACCAACAATTTCATCAATTTTTTTTTTTTTTTACTTAGCACCGCGTCTTACTACCCGTTCGGGTTATACGCTTAAGTACTAATTACACAATGTATTAGGAATTGGGAAGGTTGAATTTAGAGGAAGTGAACCCGCATTTGCGTGGAGGAGAGTGGAAAACCATTTAGGAAAACCACCCCAGTTCACCCGACCGAGATTCGAACCTCGATCTCCCCGTCCATGGTGGTCTGGCTCAATATTCATCAATGTTAATGGAAAAACATCACATTTAACAATTTGTAAATTTGTTGGTCATGTCAGAAACTAAACCCGGGACTTCTAGCACAATAAGAAGTCGTGATACTAAGTGAAATAAGATTACTGAAAACCATTCAAATTTATAAGCGTAAAAACTTAAAAATGATCTTTGAATATATTAAGGAAAATAAAATAAAGTGAATAACTTTCAAAATGGCTATACCTGAAAAAATCCACACTATCTCACATGTATATATAAAAGTATAAAGGTAATGTTACAGTTCTAAAAAAACAAAACAGCCTTTAATAGGCCTTGAACTACGAAAGGCAAATGTAGCGGGCTATTAGTCTTAGCCCATAAAATTGCGCCTGTTTGAATTTATGATTAAATACAACGTGAAATAAAACCAACATAATTGTGTTACATACCACTCCATTGGATAGGACCTATGTTGGAATAACAACACGGCCGCGCGCTACTGGTCTCCTTTCGACTCCGACCTGCTCAACATTCAACAGCTGACTGCTCAGAGGGGATTGGGTTCAAGCCGTCTGGGCGCATGTGACGTAACCCCACTCTACAACGTTCTGCCTGGCACATATTCCTTCTACGCCTTTGGATAACATGCTGGAAGGCTACCCCTCCCTGCTCCCCTAGCGTGTCGATTCAGCTCGTATAGCCCACAGTCCTGGACCCTTCACTTCATACTTGGACTTCACATTGGGACTTCACATTTGGACTCCACATTAGTGAGGCTGCGAGAGACGGCTTCAGTCAAACCTTCAGAAGAATAGCTCACCAGTTCACCAGCCTTGGCCAGGATGGTTCAGTCGGACTCACCAGCGAGGTCTGGGTGCCGTATCTATGTATCGACCAATGTTCAACAGAGTGTGCTCAACACAATAATTAGTTATGTAAGTTATCATATGTCTTAGGTTGGTAGTAGGCCTCGTACACGTCTATGAAATTTTACATCACAAAGTTAGAGGAGTACATGATGTCTCTGTTAGGTTATTTAATTTAGAGTCATGTCAACAACAAGTTGTGTTATTGTTGTTTAAAGTTTCAAATTGCACTACACAGTCCGTATGACTAGTAGTTTCTGCTCTAGTTCCACACAGTAAGAAGTGACTTGATGTTTCTGTTAGATTATTTAAGTGTAAGCCAACGACAGGTTGAATCATTGTTGTATAGTGTAGTAAGTTCCCTACATTACCCATTACCCTGTAGTTTAACTGGAGTGAATCTCACTACCAAGCCAGTATGACCATGTCTCGGTCAACGGCCCAGCCTAACGAGAAAGTTAAAGTTTGGTTGATCAAGGGACAGTTTCTAAACCTAATTAGGTAATTAGAAATAGTATATTTGGTATTAATATTTGTTTTATACAATAGTTTGGGTGTGCAGCTTGTGGATACGCGTCAGCCCTTTTGAAATGGCCCCCGTATAAACTTATTGCTCGATTCCAGCCCCACTCAGGCTCTGTTGGAGAGTTTTTCTGATCTCATCTGTAGAAACGAGCTCTATTGTTGCTTATAGGCTGAGTTTTAATAATTCTGGCTGTTCTGATTTTTAACAAGCCAACTGTTTAGTGCCTGGGCCTTAAAGACAAAGTGACCGCTTTCCTCATCTACTGACCTTAAGTCTGATGTCTGAGATTAGTGACTGTACCATGTTTCTACTCATAGTAGCTAGCTGCATTAGCTATAATAGCACTCACTTCTTAAATTAGGATTGTTCATTGTTACTGTTTGTAACTTGACTAGATTGTTTTAGTTCATATGTGTTTTGGCAGGCTCCTTGCCACGTCTTTGGTGGTTAGTTGCAACAAACTTACTTTGTTGCCATTTTGTATTAGCCATCCAGGTCCGCCTGAATAAGGTTTAGTTGATTATTGATCTTTCGTTTTTAGAAAGAATCTCGAAACCTAGTTTAGGAAAGAAGGTTTTTTAATACTTCCGAACCTGGTTGGTGATCTAGGCAATGTAATGGTTGACCCATTTAGCCAGAGTATCATTTGAAGTAGCTCTTCGACCTAACTGTAAATGTTATTTCATTTATTTGATCCTAGCAAATTAACGAATATATATAAGCCTTTGCTTGTATTTGTTGTTAAGATTGTTGTTAATTAAACTTATTGTTGACTTGCATATTCTCTTATTCTTTGACACTTTATGACCTATCCTATTATCTTGTTTTGTAACCTTGATACGATATTTCTGCTGATGAGTGGAAACGTCGCTTCATAATTAATCAAAGTATAATTAATTAACAATAGCAAATTTAAAAAAAAAGCACAACGTGTTACTACTGGTTCAGGTTTTACTCATCAATAAAATTAAAGGTTAGTGTAAACATTAATTCACTAACACACTAATAGTGCGTCATTAACTAAATTCTACAGTAGTCAGCATTAATAATTGATTCCGATTCATCAAAAGTCTAAATAATATTGCAAAGTTTAATTTTTTTGTTTTCTTTTATCCACCGCGTCTGAACCCACTTTAGTTACATCTTCAGGGTAGAGATGAGGAAGTAGGAATTCAGAGGAAATGAACCCTAATTTAAGTCAAGGAAAAGTGAAAAACACACAGAAGAAATATTTGGTAGACCCAGCCTAGATTCAAATTCCAAACTTCCCGACTACCGGTGAATAAATTAGATGAGTCTTAAATTTATTCACCGTGCCCACTGATACGCTTGAGATTTACAGCTAAATTTTTAGAATTATATATATAACTTTGTCCACCCAAATCGCAGACGAGTAGCTATAATTCGTATTACAAGGTGTAAATTAAAGTTTCAAACGCTTCTAAAATAAAATAATTCACAGAGCTTTAGCACTAAAAGTTTGGTTGGTCTGTTGCGGCCAATATTGCTTTCTTCTGCTCCGTAATGGGCACGTGGGGAACCCAAACGAATAATTGTTTTCCACAAGCTCAAGTAAGAGCCTGAATTTTTTTTTAGGCGGGCCATTTCGCCACGAGATGGGATAGTAATTAAGATTAGAAGGGCCGAGCTGCCGAGCTTAAAACCCATTTCCAATGGCCCTGGGAAAAGATAACGGTCCGGAAGTACAGCCCCTTCAGGAAGGAAATAGACAGAAACTATAGGATGCCCCACCCAAACAAAGAAAGGTATTTTCTAAAGAAATATATATGGTGAATACTTAAAAAAATGAAGAAACTACGAGAAAACCGTTTGAATGTTACTATATGTATTATAAAATATTTACATATCAGAAGGGTCAAGAGTATCTTGAAAATAAAATAACTTGTTTATTATTAGATATTCTGAGCCTTTTTGTGTAATTTACCATACAAAATTTGTTAAAAAACTTTCTTTGCATAAATTTAATCTTTTCTAAAAATACTATGCATTTTTTAAAACGTATCTATTAATTTTCAAGTCACTTCTTTAGATATATCGTGTTATATTCATTTTTCACCAAAACTTATCGGAAAAGGATTGTCAAAACAACTTTTTTGCGGAAAATATTTCGATTTCCCCCGATTAGAATTATAGCCCCGGCCTAGCTATCAAAAAATACCTTGTTCAATGTAATTAGAGACACTCGCAAATGCTGCGATTTTTTATCTATTTAACACGTCATATCATATAATCTACATTTGCAAAAACAATACTGTTTTGATTAATAGGACCCAATTGAATGATGTAGATTCAAGGGGAATATTTTTTAATTTAAAATTTAGCTATCTGAATATATAAAATCATTTAAACCTGAAAATTAACACTCTTACTTTGATGGATTATACTATGGTGTAATGAATTAGATTGGGTCATTCTTTAATCGGTGAAGGTTGAACTGTTACCTTTCAGGGTAGACGGGGTGTACATAAAAACATAGTAATTTCATTAACTTTGCTAATATTAAATCAGTATGTATATACTTTATTGCATTAATGTAAATGAAAATGTACTACTGCCCAAAATAATATTTCGATTCTTATTTAAATTATGTTAACTTACATTATTTATTACAATTATATATTATGTATATATTTATTTGTATTATTGATTTGCTATTCTGATTATTTTTTCCTCTCTCTAAGTTAGAATAATTTAGATACTAATCGAAAAATTATTTTAAACAATAGTAAATTATCCATTTTATTAATGCCATACTATTTGGTAGATTTAAATCGATTACTAATAAAAACTATTACTGTATTAGATTTTTGCCGTTAGCGAGAGCGTCAGATCCAAGCGATCGATCACTTATGAGCGTCTTTAAGATAGATTAAGAAACCCGCTAGTAGACTTAAATAATTTAATATTCACCAGGTATGATACAAGTGTCTTGGGTTCTCTAACAAACAAAACGTGACAAATCCCAATAAGTGACTGGGAAAAATTAGCAGCAAACGATTATTATTTACATTCACTTTCTTACGCTGGTGCACATGGGAATAAAATGCGCCAGTCCTGTCTAGGCTGGTTTGATGGGGAAGAGGAGGTCAGGCTTAGATTATTATTATTATTATTAGCACCGCGTCTTACTACCCGTACGGGTTATACGCACTTACGCTAATGTGTAATGGTAGGGTGATTGTGAGATGAAATGGAGGACCTACAGTTTAACGTGGGATCCGAACCACGGTGGAGCCTGGGATTCCTCACATTCACAAGTTGTGATTAATACACTCTTGTCAGAGGTGAAGGAAGGGTTTGGTAATCAGATAAATCTGTGCCGGGACCGAGGATTGAACCCCGGACCCCCGCTCAGAAGTCCAACACCTTACCCCTAGACCACCAGGTCACCGTCAGGCTTAGAATCCAACCTGGGTTTACTCACGTGGTTATTTCTAAATACATTAACATTCTTCCTTCCCTCAAATTAAGCTATTTTCTTGTAAATTCTATCTTGATAACACCTATGACATTTGTGTAAATATGAACTTACATTAATTACGTGGTTTTTATTTTGTTTCACTTTACTACCTGATCTAGTTCTACGCATATACAGTAAAACCTTAGATTGCGAGTAACTTGGTCTGCGAGTGTTTTGTAAGACGAGCAAAAATTTTCAATAAATTTTAACTTGATAAACGAGCGATGTCTTGCAATACGAGTAGTACTGTGGTTACGCTTTGTCTACCGAGCAGTGTCATTGGATATGTTCCTTTGTTAAAGTCACACAAAAAGAAAAATATTCCAGTGAGCCAACATATAGCAGTGATTCCGTTAGTGACAGTGAAAGTCGTCCTAAACTATAACACACCTCCTCCTCTCATCTCTCTCATTCACCTCACACCAGCCACCATTAAATTTAATAAATAAATTTGATTACAGTACAGTTACATTTAAATAACAAAAATAAAAAAGATATTAATCATTTTAGATTAAATATTTTTGGGTTGTGGGACGAATCATCTGAGTTTCCATTATTTCTTATGGGGGAAATTCACTTTGATATACGAGTGCTTTGTATTACGAACACGTTTACGAAACGAATTATGCTCGCAATCCAAGGTTTTACTGTATAATTACTCTAATTGGAGAGGAATAGGTAAAGAATCATAATAGAGGTAATCTTGATAAATATGCGTGGAAGGAGAGTGGGAAACAATTTAAGAAAAAACCACCCTGAGTAGACCCATCCAAGATTCTAACCCCGACTCTTTCCACCAACAGCAGGTTGGTCTAACACGAGAGAGCGTTCTTAGATCGTTCGGCCACTGAAGATTTTTTTTAAATGAATATAGGTAGGTAGGCTACATAGCTATAATATTTGTGTGTGTGGATTAAAGTAAAATCAACTCGAAAGGAAATACAGGTGAAAATTTGAATATTAGCAATACTATCATCTAAAATACTGAAGAAAATACATTAATACGAGTAGTTTGTATGATTTTTTTATTGTCACCATGTATCACCCGTTTAGGATGTATAGTATGAACTAATCTAATGTGGCTAAGGAAAGTTAAATTTAGGTGAAGTTTACCCGCATTTTCCTGAAAGTAGAGTTGAAAAATTACCCCCAGCACTCCCGACTGGGATTCGAAACCCGATAATACCGTAATCGGCAGTTCATTCTATCGCCTTAGATCAGGGATGGGGAAACTACGAGGCGTTCAATTCGGCCTTCGGGATAAATAAATAGTGTTGCTTCGTGTTCCGTTCTGAAATCTCATTCCCAGTTTCACCCATCTCACATCCCAAAATATAGATCTTAAGAACGAGCTTAGAATCATACTAAACCACAAAGGTATTTATGAGTGTTTGGCACTCTCTAGTTCTAAAGTATTTAAACTTACTCGAGTCACGCTATTAAGTGTGTTTATAATCTTTTTAAAGATATTTCAAAGAAAAATTGATAAATAAAAGTATTTGGTCCCCCAATTATTTTATTTTTTTAATTTGGCTCTCGTGTAAGTAAGTTTTCACATCCCTTCCAAAGATAATTCGGCCACCGAAGTGGGTAGTCCATTAATAGTTAAAAACTACCATTAAATATTATGGCTAATCTACTTTAATCTCTATCACAATAATATTTTATTGTAATTATTAATTATGTATTCAAAGAAAACTTGTTTTGAGGGTGTTGAGTACGCATTCGGATATAGAAAATGGCTTCAAAATTCGCAAAGTGCTTACGTGGCCATCTACTGACCCTTTTCTAATATTAAATCCTTTAAGGGGAGAGAGGAAAAGGTGATGGGGGGGCACGAAAAACAAACACAAAACTGTGCACGTCTTAAATGAAAAGAGCACTAGGAATATTATTTTACACCAAGGGCCTGTTTTACACCGAATGGACAAGGAACACAGGGTAGAATGTACTATGTAAATAGAGCGTCACAAAATGTTTAATGAGCAATTACGAAAAAAGATGGATCCGCGCCATTAAGCATTACTGCTTAAAAGTCCATTCAACTCGTGGAGGAAGGAGGGTATAAAGCGTTTGGAGAGAAAGGGGAGGGGATGGTACTAAAATGGGAAGCATAATGATTAGGTAGCGTAAAAAAGCGTAACTCAGTTGTCAGGAGAAGATTTTATTTTCGAATTAATTAAAGAGTTTTGCTTCTTTTTTTTTTAACTGTCAAAGAAATGTGTTCACCTGAGATGGGACAGCTTCTTTCTAAGGTACCAGTCATCTATGCAAATTATTTTATGATAAAAAATAAAAATATTAAAAATAATTGGTTGTTTAACGTTTACTCTCTGAATAAAAATGTGTATCAACTCATGATTGTATTCACTCATTTTTGGGGGATGGGTGAGAAAATATTAAAGCAAACTTTTAAAACTACGCTTTAGCATAGCTAGTATTTTATATTCTTACTTGGTTTATCATTGTCGATGTGCATCAATGAAATAAGCTCAACTTCTAAAAATTTTATTGAAAATCACAATGTTGTCATATATTCTGATAGAGCAGACTGAAAAATACAGGTCTGTACATTTTTTAGTTTAGTGTGGTTTTTTAGTTAAAAAGGGTGTTTCATCAAATGCAAATATGTTCGTGACAATTAATGAGATTACTGTGTGTGTAAAATAAAATTATGTTTCTACTAGAGCAATATTTTATTTATTTTTGATAAAACTATTATTTGTAATACAAACTATAAAAACAGTTACCTTAACTCTAGTAGCCTGGACCATTCCATCTTAAACTCTACCAACTACATACATCCAGCCTAGTTCTTTTGATTAGAGCATCAGACGCGCGTCTGTCCGGATGATACGCAATGGTCAGCATGGTTTTCAGTATGGAGGAAATTATACTCGCGTCTACAAGAAGAAAAGTTTCTCCGTGAAACGATTTGTTTTCCCCTGAAGGAGGAAATTGAAATAGTTAATTAGAGCTGCCAGTTAGAGGCATGTGTTAGCGTTTCCTGAGTAGGGTGCCAACTAACGGACTTCTCGGTGAGTTTAGGGCAGTTGGTAAATAAGATAAATTGAATGTGCTAAGTTTTCAAATAAATCTTTTTTTTTTTAAGTTTGACATGAAAGTCATAAAAGATGTAATCTGTTAGAAATTACAGCACCAGCCCTAGATAAGCTTATGTAAAACCATATTTGTAAGTGTACGTCTAGTCAAGAAGTGCCAAAATAAAATAAAACTAAATTAAATACTAATATAAAATACAATAAAAATAAAATGACAATCTGGTTTTTATTTGTATCACATATCACTACCAGGATATCCATACACACACACACACACACACACACACACACACACACACACACACTCATGGGGTAGGTGTTTGGAAGATAGGAAATATACCCCCGTCTGCGTAGAGGGAGAGTGAAAAACCACTAAGGGAAAAATCTTCAGTGTCTCCGGCCGAGATTGAAATCCTAATTTCCCCACTATCTTCAAACCAGACTAGACGAGTATGAGGTTAAGGGTCATGTATGTATATGTAATCGGATTCAAAGGTCCATTAATCCCCCATTCAACCTGTGAGTCCACGTACCAGCCGATGACGTTGTCAGCTAATTTAGGTAACGAACCAGTATTGTAAACTATGTGTATTTTGATTATCTGGTAGATAAAAACAAAACTTGTTTTTTAATTAAAAACCATTCAATTTAATTACAATATATTTATTGTATGCAAAGAGTCATCTCTTCATTGTGTATTATTAGGTATTATTTGTAGATTTGCAATTATTAATAACTTTACTAATTACACCATCTAGAATTCCAAAGTTCTGTGAATGCTATTTTCTATTTGTCTTACAGACTATACCATCCATGGTTTTATTTATAAATAGTCAGAACTTCTATTTTTGTTTTTAAGATTACCAATCCAATAAATCTTCACTATTTTTAGACTAAAAAATCAACGTTTTAAGTAGTATATCCTAACGTAATAGATGAATGCGTACATTACTGAAAGCCCTTGGAAATGCCAACTAAACTAAAACGCGTTTGATAAACATAAAAGGGACACAGCTTCAAAGTAGTAGATAACAAGTCTAGCATACTGTTTTATCTTTCAGCCAAAGCAGTTTTTGGGACAGAAAAATTCGCCTACACGTTTCACTCGCAAGCACTTTATCAAATTTTCCACGTGGTTTCAAACCTCCCTGTAAGCTGCATCCTACTAGAAATTTAAAAAAGTTTATTTATCAGATACTATTCTTATTTTTCTGAATCTCATTTTTCCCCATTTTACTAAATTATTTGCTAATATTAGTAACATCTACGATTTCCTTTTTTTCCTTTTTTTTCATAAGATAAAATAAAGTAAGACATCTTTGAGCTTTCACGATAATATGTTACCACATAAGCCAAATGTCCTCTAGCGTGTACCGAAGGGAAAAAAAAATTACTTCCAAGACATTTAGTTTTTAGAACAACTTGTGCATGCTGAAAACTTTTTCTGGGAGGTTTAACATGGAAAAATAAAAACAACGATAGTTGTAGGAATGAAGACTCACACAGAAACAAGTTATAAACATTTCCATCATTACTGTTTTGTAGAGTTCACTTTTCAAAATTTATATTCTTATAATATACTGAATGTTTTGTTGTTTTTTTAGTTAGACAGAAAATACCATTTATTAAATAGAAAAAATTACTGATATTTCTAAAAAATGTATCTAAGTCGTATTTAGTTCAGAGAAAATTTGATAATATTTTTAAATTATGTGCTATAAGCTACTCTATATACCTAATAAGCTGTAAAAGAAAATAAAAAGCTTTAATAAATTACTTTAATGGAAGAGATAAATTCACGGAAGTCCTTAACAATTTCTGGCAGTCACTTTAAGTAATATTGCAGCCCTATTCTGCAATTATTACCGAGTTCATACCCCTTTGATGACACAGAACTTTAAGCCTGCTTTATGAGAATCGTAGTGTGCGTCTCTTAAATCTTACTTTAGCGCTTTGCTCCGCCGTGGCATTGTATAGACGAAGAGAGTAGAGACGTTGGAGGGAAGGGGTGAGAGTTTCATGAGAATGTTATGGTGAGTAGGTGAGAAGGGAGTGTATTGACCGTAGAGCTTAATGTGCAGGTGAGATGGAAGGAATAGAGAAAGATAGAGTAGAAAATAAAAGAGGATGAAGAATCCTCTAGATGACGAAAAACCTAAGAGGAGCAAAGTCAAACACTCTTCTGAGACCCGCGATGAATCTGCGCACGTCACACTCTTAGTCCTATCCTTACTGTTGCGAACTTCACGAGAGCCTTTCGTCGTTCCTTTTTTTTACCGCAATCTAACCTCTTCTTATCGCCTTTATTTTATCCAAACTGACCCCTTGTGCATGCCCCCCTGTCAAAAATATTGCTTTATAAAATTATTTCTCGTGCCCTTTATACTTTTTACCTCTTCAAAATGTTTACTTTTAAAGTCGACGTTTTCTGATGACGTTGGCGATATTCAGTTCAAAGAACGTCAAGAAGGACTCTTTAATTATAAATTCAGTCTCTGAGGCTCAAGTTGACTAAGATGATTTCTTTTGAACTTAGAGCTTGTTTTTACATCACTGCTGTCTTAATTATTTACATATCGAAAAGAGTACCAGGTTATTGAAACGTCACAAACACAGCGCTGAATCATACTTGAATAACATATATATATATATATATATATATATAAACATTTATAATATGAATAAAACAATCAAATTTCAGATGCAAATTAAAGAAACAAGATGTTCTAGTACATATTAAGTACACGAAGGGAAGATTTTCAAATAATATTTTTAGCTATCCAACATTAATAAATACTATATTTTAATCGCTGTATGAATAACATTATCTCACTTCCTAAATCAACTAAATTTACTTTACCGTTTAAAAATACTTACACATGTGTTCTAAATAGTTATTTTTAGGATGATTTTAATTTTGAAATATTTAAGGCCTAAATAACTTAAATGGTTGTTTCTAAGGTATTTCTAGGATTTTTGAAACCAAACATTAGTTTTGTGTTGGGTCTGATGTGCCCTATTAATTTAATTACACTGGTCAGCCAATTGAAACTTTTTTCTGTATCTTGTTTGTAAATGGATGGGTATAACTAATTTTTTGGTACTGGATTCAGTGGAAAAATTAGATTATCTTTATTACGTCACATTTCCAAGATACACAGCACTTATACAAAGACAATAATACGACATTAGCAACTATTTACCATTTTAAATACAAACAAAACATAGCCCTAAGTGCTCAACTATGTTCTCCTGATAGCGTAAAAAACTAATTTAAACCAACAAAAAGCACTAAAATAATCCTTACTAAGCCATGATATTAATATATACAAAGTGTAATGTCATTTTTATTTGACAAAATGGGATGACGATGCTTTTCTTTTGTAAGGTGTTTCATCAGTCTCTCTTAAAGGAAACTAACAGTAATCGCCCATCATCGAAGGGCCCCAGTGTCCTTGGTAACGATGTTCCATGGTCAGGATATCTTGGTGAAAGCGTTCATCCTGTTCGTCACTAGCTACACCACAATTTTCTGGGAAAATGTCAAGATGTGAATGTAAACAGTGAATTTTTAGTGACATTCTACACCCCATGTTCTTGTAGTTGTACAATAGACAAACCACTCAATATGGAAAAATATTTATCGTATCTTCTGTTACCCAAAAGGCCGTAAACAATGGTTTTGAAAGAGGACTAAGCAGCTAACTTGATATTTGTAAGCTTAGCATCAAAGGTTGGATCTTTCAACAATGCCCTAATTTGTGGCCCAATAAATTTACCTTCTTTTAGCTTTGCTTCACTCAATTTGGGAAACACTTTCAAGAGCTTTTACAAATCCTTCATTAAGCCTAACTTTATATGAAACGGAGGCAAAATGACTTTACTTGGCTCAAACAATGGAGTAAATTTTTCATTTTCCTTTCTAGCAATGTATAGGCCATTTCTTGACTTTGTAGTGGTTCTTGGTGTCTCGGCTGTCCTGGAAGCATAACAAACCGTATTTTGTGAATCCACCCTGTAAACATGTAAGCAGTGCGACAGCTTTTAAATCACAGCATATCTGCCACTCATAATCTTTATATTTGATTCCCTCCATCAGCAAAACCATACTTTTATAAGTTTCCCTCATGTCCACCGCATGCACCAAAGGCACTGATGGAAGTTTGTTTCCATTATGTAATAGTACTGCTTTTAAGCTTTCTTTAGATGAATCAATAAATATTCTCCACTCATGTGGATTATGTTGAACACCCAAATTCATCATCAAACCATTCACGTCTGTGCACGCACACATTGAATTCTTCATTTCAAAATATCCAGACAAAGAGCTATTTCTTGTTCTAAAACTTGAAATCTTTGTACCTTGCTCTAGAAGGTTCCATTGTTGCAGTCTGTAACCCAACAGTTCAGCTTGCTGTTTAGTAATTTTCAAATCATGGATTAAGTCATTTAGTTCCTTCTTTTCTATGAGGTAAGGTGATCTGTCATGAGTTTCAGGGATGTACTCTTCCAAAGGTCGTGCATCTTCTGATTCACTTTCCTTTGATGGTTTTGATACAGTGGTTTGCAAGTGACAAGCACGAACAGGTAAGCCTTCCCCACGAGGCACAGACATATAAACTGAAGAAAAATTAGGATATTTAATTGTATGTTTAGTTTTACTGGAATGTCCTTCAATATTTGTCAGGCAAAAATAACAGTTCATATGATCTTTTGGCTCACACCAAATCATTGGAACAGCAAATGGCGTGACTCGGCGGTTTCCTTTCATCAATTCTCTAAGGATAGCTGTGCAGGCTATTCAAGCAATATGAGGTGCAGAGGTTTTATCCTGATCTCCAAGAGCACAATCAAAGTACACTTTATAAGCTTTCTTAACTAAGTCAGTGATTGGCTTTCTTTAGGTTTTTGGAGTGAACTTACCACATATATAGCAAATGTTATTGGGGTGGTTTACACAACCACGAAGTTTAGCGGTTGAAAAATGAGCAAATATTTGAAAATTAACTATCTTAACCGGCTTGACTTATAAATTCTTGGACAAGATTTATTTATATTATAATAATTGTATACTTTACTCTTAGTTTTCTTAAAGCCCAATGAAAATTGCACTAAATGGACAGATATATTTTTTTTTAGTACTCTGCATTACTACCCTTTCGTACTATGTACGCTTATATACTATTTACGCTAGTGATTTTAAAGAATAGGAAGGTTATATTAATAGGAAATGTACCCGACTTTGTGAGGAGGAAGAGTGGAAAACAATATTGTAAAAACCCACCACAGTACACACGAGCGATATTCGAACCTCGATCTCCTCATCTTTGTAAGTCTATTCTACTGCAAGAGTAGCGCGTTAGACCACGCGGCCACCGAAGCGGTTGACATTAAAATATAGTCAAACAATTGGAGTTAATATATTTATAATGAACGTAACACAGGCCAAATAGTAAAAAAAATAAAGGATAACTTTTCAAACTTTTCATCAACATCAATTTTGTCAGATTGCTATTTATTTTTCTAATAATCACTTATAATAGAATATAGCTATGTAAGACCTTACCATGGTTTATTACGATGAGCTACCCAATACAATTTTTTGTATTTAAAATCCTGTAGGATCAAATAATTTATCTTATATAAGTTGATTGACTAGAATCCGTTCTGAATTCACTTCCCATGATGTTATTAAACATCAGTTTATGTTAAAAATTATAATACTAAAAAAGTATTACATTAATTCGCTGGCCACCAGCTTGTAAAAAATTAAGTAATATTACCATTCATCTCATTATTTTTATTAATTACCTAATATAAACCTTTCAAAATGTTATCTGAAGCCAAAGTTGAAAAATGGGTTTGTAAATAGATTTAAAATTACCCAATAGTGGTTTCTAATGAAAAATGATAGATACATTCCATTTATAAAATCACAAATAGATCAATCAAGTAAATTCGTTAGTGTTGAAACGTATCCCTTGAACTTTTAAATAAAAACTTTGAAGAACTTACTTACCCCTGGCAAAGTTCGCTTCTCATGCAGAGCGTTTTGGGCGTTGATGGCACTGTCTCGACTGAAGTAGGTCAGGAAAGCACACCCTGTAACAAAACAACACGCTAAATAAGTACAATTGGTACCCCTTAACATTTCTACACTGCAATGTTCAGTGAAACTTTAATAGGCGCTCGTGAAGAAAACGATGCCAAAGTCGTAGTTAGCCAAACCCGCTGACCGCCGGGTGCGGCAGGCAGCCTAAAGCGAGGGTAGCAGTCAAGAGCGACCCGGAGCGGCCCCAACAAATGCTAGAGTGGACTTTTTTTTTCTTTAGTTGGTAGGGTGTGAGAGTAGTATGGGGGTTGTACGTATATTATTGCCAGTTTCAGTATAGCTGCCATTTACACTTACTAATATAGAGACACATGAGTAACAGAGTGAGATTTAAATAAAGGAATCGCATTCGCTTATTTGCTTGTATGTGGATAGAATGAAAGATGCAGTCTAATTTGTATATGAATGGCCTTATTTTACACCCAGAAAATGTTACTGGATCTGCTTTCCAGAATTCATGCAGCTGTCACTTTTAATTTAATAATACCTAAAAATTAACACTAATAAAATAGTGAGATGTTTGGTCAAAAATATAGATAGTTTATATTTTATAAAATGCCCTTTCTTAGAAAATTGGCCTTTAATAAGATGCAAGAAACCAAATATTAACTTTTTATAAAAAAAATATCGTGTTTTGGTAGACACTATTATCAATGCAACATATAAATAACCTTTATAATATCAAGATCTGTATTTTAAATAAGGCTCTCTTTCTCAATCTCTTTTGTTTTAATTGGTTCATACAAAGATCAATAAATATTTTAAAAGTGCCTAAAACTCCTACCATATTTTTGAAAATGTATTTTATTAGATCTTAATAACAATTTGTTAAGAAAGTAAAGCTACCTCTAATGACGAGGTACTTGTCCAAGTCGGTAAAAATATTATTGAAGGTAAGAATATCTAAATTAGTACAAGGTGTTTTAGTAATGTTATAAACTGAAAATACGTATGTAAGCCAGTTTCCAATAGTATATATTTGTATATCATAATAAAAAGTTTTAAATAGGTTTATATAAGGTGTTCGGAAACTCAACGCCCAAACTGAAAAAATAGTTTATTTTATCCAAAAGTAATACAAAATCTCTATACACTTGCATCCGGCAAACTATGGTAATACCATTAAATTGTGTTCAAAGCTTCGGCGCACAGCGTCTGGAGAGCAAAGCTGTGCAAGCATGCGTGTACAATAGTTTACATAGGGAGCTAGGCGCTCAGCACTGCACATCTTGACATCTTGGAATATGGCAGCACAACGTACCACAATTAATAGTAAACAGAACACAAGTCCATCTATAAATAGAAATACGTTCTGAGGGTCATCATTAACGGTCCTACATCACAGAAATATGCTTGCCATTATAAAATATGCAATAATGCTAGCATAATACCTATGCAACTTGTCGTACACGGATGCTTGCACAACTTTGCTTGCCCAGTGTTGTGCTTCAAAATATTTAACACAATTAGTGGTATTCGCAAAGTTTGCAGGATGTAAGTGTGCAAGGATGTTTTATTACTTTTTGTTCGAGAAAATTATATGTGCAGTTTGGCCGTTGAGTTTCCGAACACCCCGTATACATACAACCTTTGGTCTAATCTGTACTGTGCAACAAAGACGAATAAGAAACCAAGTTTTGTTTTTAAAATGATACGTGACTATGATAATAATTTTATTTTACTTACATGCTCTACATCAATTAACTGTTATATTCAACAAATGTAAGATCTTAAATACAACACTAACTTTGCACTAAACAAATAGAGAAACCTCTTGTTTGAGTAGTTGGTCATCCTTTACAAACACTGAATGCAGTTATAACTGTAAAATTACAATGTTTGTATGATTTTAACAATGAAAGAGAATAAAATATTATTAATAAAAAATATGAGTTTATTTGATAGAAATCTATCACATTTTTAAAATCGCCACTAGGTGAACAGCTGCTTCTTCCAAATAAAACAAAACCTTCCCCCAATCGATGCTGTAGTTTACCAGCCAGCTTCATAATATAGATGGTATTGGTAAAGTTGTTTTTTATATAAACGAATCTATTTAATTTGAACTCTTTGGTCAGTTAGTTACAAATATGACCGTTAGAAAAATATAGAGCTCACTGCTGGTAATAATTATAATATATAAAAGATGGTGAAAACAATTGAATGCAGGGTTCCGTTGATTGTAAAGGATTGTGTTTAAGAGAGGTATGTATTTTAATATTCCTTTAAGACCTTTATTTTTGATTATTTAAACTATCTTTACATGCATATTGGATGGTAAAAATAAAGTTGAGCTTATAATGCGCAACTAACGAAATTAAAAAATTATTTAGTAAATAAAATGAATACAAAATATTAGGCTTTAAGGCAGGTATGTAAGTGAAATAACATTAAAATATTAGGCTTTAAGGCAGGTATGTAAGTGAAATAACATTAAAATATTAGGCTTTAAGGCAGGTATGTAAGTGAAATAACATTAAAATATATATATACATATATGGTTTAAAAATAAAATAGGTGGACATCTGAGATAGTATCACATTACCTGGATTGGAGTGAGTCATGTGCTGACAAGCAGTGGGTGTACAAAACTCACGTAAAATACAGCGATTAAAAAAATCACGTTATAACTCAGAAAAATGTTTATTTTTTGAAAAAGTATCCCTACAAAGGTTTACTCGCTGATGTTTTCATCCAAACGTGTAGTAAGATAAATACTTCGAGAAAAAAACGTATCTTATAGTTACAAAAGTTACTAGAACTATGTGCATACGTAAATTCAAATTTATCGATAGTATGAATATAAGATTGTATTTTCTAAAAGGTATTTCCTACAAAAATCCTATAATCTTCTATTTATTTTAATTCATTAAAATTAATTTAGGATGGAATGTAGCTATACAGTTAGTATTTTGGAAAATTTATTAATTTAAAATTTTCCGGGCCAAAATAAGTAAAATATTGCTTCAGTAGATACATTAATTTAATTTGAATCTTTTGTCATGGGCTCCATGAAATTTGAACAGGAATTTCTCTCTTGCTTTAAAAGGTTTTTGTAATATTCAAAACTGTTGAGTTAACAGTGTGATGAAATTAAACTAAATGTGTTTATTGAAGCCGTTTTTTTATTTCGGTCAAAAAAAATTTAGTTGGTGTAAAAACTATAAGAAATTAGGAACCTTAACTCTCACCCCCTTCCAACCTACTTTGAATTAAAATATCATTTACTCCATTTTTGACATTAGTAAGCCACTAACTAGATCAGCACTTTATAAAATATTTTTGTCAAATTTACAAAATAACCTTTTTTTTTATAACATACAACATCTCATAATGAGAAAGACAAAGAGTTGTGGGTGGGTAAGGGAAGGGGGATGGGGGCAGGGCGATGCGCCAGAGAGACATATAGAGACAGAGAGTAAAAGAGAGTGGGGCAGCCCCGCAGGGGGTACGTGTACAAAGTGCGGCCAGGCGCTTCCGGCCCCCCCAGAGCTCGTCCATCTTTGTCTCACCCTCTCTCCCTTACCCTCCCCTACACTACCACAAAAACGACTTCATTTCCTGAGAGCGCCGCTACGGGCGCTAATGAGCCGAGCCCAGAGAAGGGATGAGACGTCGGGAAGGGGACAGAGGACGACGCTAGCCACCCGGTTTACTGCAGGCGCCTTTCCTATTCATGGGATCCTTGTCTTCTTTTGTTTTATTTAGGCTATAGCCGTTTCACTAAATAACTGTAAATAAATTACTCTTTGCTAGGGAAAGAGTGTCTTTAAAAAAAAATTCAAACTTGCGGAGAAAATGATGACCTAGTAAACATTATATATATATATATATATATATATATTAAAATGTGGGTCACTTCATGAATACTTTTTATAATTAGTAAAAAAAATGTTTGAAAAATATATTACGTGCGGCGTTTGAGAGGAGTATTTCTTCTCTTTAAAGTTTGACGTTTAAGAAACATAATACCAAATGTGTACATTTTTAGTCTATATTATAAAATATATATAAATAGAAGAACTGTTTTATTTAATTAAAACATCTTAAGATTTTTACTGTTACAAATTGTTATTGAAATTGTATTTTCTGAACCAATATGATTAAATTAACCCTCTAATTATAAACCAAATTATTTATAGAGCAAACCCAACACAAAACTCTACATACGTCAATTCATTAGTTTGAGAAGAGAAACTCCACTTTTCCCTGTGATAATCTTTTCGCCCATGCTTGAAATAGAAACTGAAAATGTTCCACTGACTGAGTTATACAATAGTATAGTTTTATAAACTATAAATTTTTTATTTTATATTTACATCCATTACTGTTTCCAGCCTGTGGCCTAGGTCGGTTTTTTATTCAAGTAAAGGCTAGGCTTGTCTTAACTTCATATGTCTTATAATCTATCGTAAGACTAGGACAGGCACAACATCCAGTCCACGGCCGTTAATTTGGCAATGTGAAACGGCAAACCCATATTTTAATCAATGATAAATTTTCAGCCATACCATGAATCGAACCATGAACCCTTATCTCAGCAGGTAGACAGGTTACCGACTGAGCTAATGTGCTGGACAAAACTAAAAATGTAATTTGTTAATTAGTCTGGATACTTAGTCCAGTTTTTATTTTGATAACTTTTTCGGTTCGACTACCGGTAATTTAGTATGAGATTCGATATTTAAAATCGTGCATATTTTCTTTTAAAAATGTCAAAATAATGTTCTAGGGTGTGTTTGATATTTTTGATCCATGATAATTGATCCAAAATAAGTCTTTAAGTCGCACTAAAATAATAAATGGAAAATTAATTGATATTATTCATAATCAGACAGATTTGAATCTTCCAATAAAGATTTTAACTGTGAAAATATTTTCATCAGTCGTAATGCAGACTAAGCATCAAGATAATTTATTTTGGTTTGCTAGCTATATATAGGTTTTAGGTTCGAATCCCTGCGTGGTGAATTGAGGGTACTGTTACTCTTTGTATTTTTGACTTTCTTTTCATGCAAATGTGGGTGCATTGCCTTCACAAGCTACTTTACTGACAGTGGTGGCTATGTATCCGTCTTCTGAGGTTTGGCCACCATGGGGGTACAGCTACTTCACTCCGATGGGATGATAATGATGATTATCATTTGGTGCTTACTATCTTAAACCTAACTTGATCCTAATTAACCAGAAAATGCCAACCATAAAAACAATTCCCCTTCGAGAATGATAATACCTATGGTACCACTGGGAATTGAACGCGAGCCATTAGGAGCAAGGAATGCCGTCCACCAGCCCAGGAAGACGGGCCATTGAAATAAAACTGTTGAATTTTAACACCTACTGAGATGTAAAATTAGTATCATAAATTTAACATTGCCATACATAATCGGTAATACAGCCAATATGTTCTGAAATCATACATTAACTTGATTATTTTAACAACAAAGCGACTATCCAAACGTAATATATGACCTCTATCAGTCCACATTACTTTCACGTCCATCGAGCACAGTCACATAAACTTTCTAATCGTACCAGAAGTGAAATATATGTATAAAAACGTTTTCTGCGGTCGACGCCGGCGTAATCAATCATGTGGCCATCATACCCAGCCTTGGTCATCAGATGTCACAATTACGGTTAGGACGTACTGTACATGTCATTATTGAATGATTAAAGAGGTATGATCACTAATTTCTGTCAACCTTTCAGTCTATCAGTCAACTTTATCTTTATTGCATTTGTTTTTAATTTATTTATGAAGTTTATAACATATTTATATTCCATAGACTGATTACTTAGTTTATTAAATATTTCTGTGCCTCATTAAGTATCTCTAATGTATACTTTATTTATTTCTATTTTTTCAAGCTAAGTTATTATTAATATTTTTATTATTTTTGTTCTTCTCAATCTCGTTTTCACCCTATCATTATTTGATTCTTACTTCTTTTATCTATTTTTTCATTATTTATTCTTTGTATAACCTGCACTGGTGATTAGGTCACCTGATTACAGGGAGGTTCGGGTTAAAATCCCGACCGGATGTACTGAAGATGTGCACACTCTCTCCACGCAAATGTGGGTACATTCCCCTTAATTTTTCCTTCCTTGTCCTTATCACATCAGTGTAATCAAACGTAGTTAGTACGAATAGAAGACCTGGAGCTATAACTAAATTTTGACTCATTATCGTTCTATCAACTCACTTTCAACATCACCTCGCAATACATCAATTTATTTTTCTAAATCGCTTACTGTCTCTTATAAGACAGTCTCTCATTCACCACCCATAATCTCTTCTCCTTTGATTCATCAACCCCCGACCTTTTCCTTACTTCTTCCACTCTCCCCATCCTCCCTCCATTCTCACTAAGATAATACGCACGTGCATACATTCCACTGCACCGCCAGGCTGGTTCGCTCGGTCATACGTCACGTCCAGGGAGGGTAGGGGATTGTTGGGGGGGTGGGGGGTGAAAAACTCGTGTATAAAGGATGAAAGGGTGGGTCGAGAGAGGGATGCAGCTGGGCAATCAATACAGACATCCATCAAGCTACGAGTACACTCCGGTACCACTGCACCGTGGACTCGCGTACTGGGTTGGTCAATAGATGGGTTCGAGCCTCGTTCAGCCGCTGCCGAGAAATACGCAATAATCAATGTTTACCTACCTCCTACAAGTGCCTACCCGACTTTGTGGTTTAGTTACAAGTGTTTTAAGTGCTAAAGTAGTATGTTTTATTATCTCTTAAAATGTATTGGTATGATTAGACTGTATTAGGCCCGATTTTATTTCATATTATTTATGCGTACGTAACAATATTTTAAAATAATTAGAGCATAATTATCCAAATTTGCGTGAATAGTAAGTGAAACACCATTTATAAATATTACCAGGCAAACGATGGTGCAGTATCTCTAACTGCCCTATCGGATATACTTGAATTAACTAGCTATCCGACGTCTTAGCTTCTGTAAAACGTTTGCCAACTAAAATAAGGAAACGTTTCAATTCTCCTTTGGTGTAAAATATTTCGATGGGATTTTTTTTTTTTTTTGTCAGTGAACATTAAATCAACGGTTTGGAGAATCGATTATATATTTTCTCAAAAAAAAAAATTGGTTAAGTCAAACCACTAGTTTCCTGTACAGTGTACACTCTATTGAAGGTGAACGCTTAGTCTTAACTTTATGGGATCCATCCACTATGTCCCTACTTACTATTATACAAGCTTTATCATAGTGGAGCTTGCTATCTTTCAGGGAAAACGGAGTTCACAACTAAAGGTAGGATTTTTTGACGGGTTTAAAAGTTAATAGAACCATTTTCACATAATAATACATACATTTATTTGATATGAAACTGTCCTCTATTGTAAAAAATACAATTACCTATGAAATAGTGATTATATTGATAAAGTAAAATGTTACCAATATTGATCGCAAAGAAATGAATACATATATTGTCACAAAGTGTCTTCATGCCAATAAGCTACTATTCAATAAAGACATTAGTAAAACAACTAAACATTTACTTAGCTCCTGGTAAAACGTATTACCAGAAAAATACTATTTTAAGGCACAGGTTTCGTTAACAGTGAATGAGCTCACCAAGTAAAATAAAATTTGTGTAATATCACGTGTTACGGAGAAGTTTCTTTAGAACAAGAGCTATTTAATGAGGGTTTACTATATCAACAAAGAAAATCTGATAGAAGACCCCCCACTGGCGCCGGGAATTTTAATATCGGTACAGTAAAACGAAACCAAAGAAAATTGTATATTAACTTGTCCCGGTCAATATCTCGTCTCTCTTGTGTGCTAAAGGTCACGTATTATATTCCCTACATGGCCGAAAGATTAGTATTAATTAAATTAGAGGTCCCTCATTTTATTGTGTTTAATTAGTAGCCAAGAAAGAGAGTGTTTGTTCTAGTATTAAGCTAGTTCGTATGTTGTGTACTGATGTAATCAGACAATTAAGAAAGCTCACGTTAAATATTCAAGTAAATTTCCAAATGAAATAAACATATTTTAAGTTGGTCACTTGGGAGTAAATAGACGTATCCGGAAGGTGAAATTGACCCTCTAGACCAATCTAACGTGAGAACAGGAGTTTTTTTGTTTACTGAGAGCTTTCAGAGAGTCCGGGGGATGAAGGGAAGAGGTACCAGAAATGTCTAGCAGAGGCAGACTCGTCAGCCCTGTAGGGAGTGTTTTATCCGACACTCTGTCAAGATCAGGACCTACGGTTCATCCACACGAGAAGACTGACATACAAACTGTAATAAAACTGGGTTGAAGCACGTGTTTGCGGTAGGCCCCGCCATCCCTGCAGGCGAACATAAAACACGTATAGACTTCAACATTGTGCAGATCCTGACTAAACAAAAAAAAAGCCTCAAGCTATACAAAATATTTTTAGCGGCAAATCGGGTAGGCTCGGGTAAGGGAAAAAAGTTCACAGTGTAATATTATACACGCACTCCGCGTCTTACTATCCACTCGGGCTATCTACATGTTTACACTAGTGGGGTAGGATGAGATAAGTAGAATTTAGAAGAAGTGTACACTCATTTGAGTGTCAGGGTATTGTGAAACCATTTAGTAAAAACCCTCTGAATGGTCAAATAAGACTCGAACCTTGATCGTCTGGTCACTAACAAGCCAGACCAGATGATAGTGGCACCTTAGTCATCGTGTACTCCGAAAAGCGTTATTACTAATCAATCTAAAAATCTATTTAATGTCGAGTTACTATTTTACAATGCCATCATACATCTCCCCTAAAACACAATTTTTTGAAAAATGTTAACGATTATTTTTAATAATTTTCTAGTGTCAGCTTAACCCATGGATGATTTGGATTGCACACTCACTAAGAAGAGCTTGATGAGCGTTAGTTTTTACTGAAATTCTCTCTTTGCCTGAAAAGAGGGATGGAAAAAATAATATTGGAAAATCGTCAACAGCGCTGACACCAAGGTAACAATTATTCCCTCATCTTAGTTCCAAGTTGGCCATGCTACTGGCTAGTATAACCCCTCGAGAGAGAGAAAGAGAGAATAATGTGTGTTCCTTACTCTTGTAGTTTTACAGGCACTTTAAAATCAGGGCTACTAGTGCCTGTATATCTACTGAAATAATAAAACCAAGAGTTTGTCTGTCATGAGCATTGCTCGATATCTACTGCACGCAGAGGGCTGAAACTTAAAAAATTAGTATCCACTATGCACAAACATGTGACCTCGAAGGTTGAAATTAAAATATTTTCATAGATTTTAAAATTTTTTTAAAACTTGGTTGGAAAAAAAAAATCAGTCTTCTTGAAGCAAAGAAAAGCGTTGCCCGGGGTAACCTTACAATACATTGCTTGGCTACCCCTAAAAATGTCAGGTACTTCTGCTAGTCTACTAATAAATGTTCACTATCACATGACTGACGCTACTATACTCACATTTATATTTCTGGCTCTCAAATTAAAGAGGCTTTGTTGAAGATTGATGAGTTAACGATCTATGATGTCAACTTTCTACCTAAAACTTCTGTTTCGTGCTAAAACGAGAATTCAATTCGAAGAACTGTGCATGACGCTGTTAGCAATGACACTTTCTTTAACTGATATCGGTTTAAATATAGGTTTTAACCAAGAGTTTATTAACCGATGCTGTACCTAATTCTAGTTTAGAAGGCGAGATTAAACCTAGGTTCTACGTGGTGTGGTTAGTTTTGGTTATCAATACTGTATTTAGGCGAGCATTTAATTACGTTTATAAAAATACCTTCCTTATTCTAATTGATTATTTTGGGTAGTTTTACGCCGTTTTCAGCCAGTAATGGTACAAGAATATTTGTTTATTAACAAGGATGAGTTGTCTCGATTTGTAGCAAAATTTCTCGAACACCCCTTTTTTGCCTCCCCTCCACCGCTTCCTCTGTTTATGGAGGTGCTGTGGAGAGTGTGTTTAAACAGTCGGCCCGCCCCGTCTATGTTCGTTTATTTTCTTATTTTAACCGACTCAAATGAGGTCACCATTTCCTGGTGATATTTCTCACCAGATATACCATGTCACCGATGTTGGACTGGTGTGCCCGAATATGATCCAGGAAGTGATCAGTGCAAGAAGGGGGGGGGGGGGGAGGAGCCATCTTTGGATGTTATTTCCAATAATCTTAACCATGATTGACAGTTAAGTTAAGTGTAAGAGAAGGTGAAAGTCTTAACTTCGCCATTAAAACCATGCTATTATTAATATAATTATTATTAGCATTATTATTATATTGATAACCCATGTATAAGACGTTGCAATAACGTAAATAAGCTTTAAGCTTGGGAGTAGAAAGGGAGATAAATTTTTTTATTATTATTATTATTATTATTATTATTAGCACTGCGTCTTACTACCCGTTCGGGCTATACGTACTTACGCTAATGTGTAATGGTAGGGTGATTGTGAGATGAAATGGAGGACCTACAGTTTAACGTGGAATCCGAACCACGGTGGAGGCCTGGCATTCCTCACATTCACAAGTTGTGATTAATACACATCTTGTCAGAGGTGAAGGAAGGGTTCGGCAATCAGATAAATCTGTGCCGGGACCGAGGATTGAACCCCGGACCCTCAGCACAGAAGGAGATAAATTTAAATTGGAATTAAGTTAGTACGACAGGACAAGACATTAAATACCTCATGACATTTGTTAGTGAAACTATTTCAACGCATTAGTTCTATAGAGAAGCTGAGCATTTATAGATGCTCGAATTTAAAACAAAGTGAAAAATATGTATTAGCTATTATTCTATTTTCAAGTATATTGTGATTGTTTTCTAGAGTGCGTAGTTGGTTGTCCCCATAAAGTCGATAACAATTTAAGCCAAATTAAAAATGTGTTACTGTAAATCATGTTTTAATACTTGTCTTTGGGTCTCTATTTATAAATAAACTGTACATTAGTAATATTTAGCACCGCGTCTTACTGCCCGTTCGAGTTATACGCTTAAGTACTAATTACGCTTACGCTAATGGTTAGGAATTGGGAAGGTTGAATATAGAGGTAGTGAACCCGCATTTGCGTGGAGGGAGAGTGGAAAACCATTTAGGAATCCCCAGTTCACCCGAGTGAGATTATAACCTCGATCTCCCCATCCTCGGTGGACTAGATCAACACACATCTAGCTAGTTAGCCAACCACGCCACCGAGACGGGTATGTGCATTATTAAACCGGGTCTGACATACCCAAATAATATAAAGTATTGTAAAAAAATAATATTTTAGCGTTTTGGAACGTTCTTGTAAATTACATAGACTCATTTATGTCCCATTTTCTTAGGTTTCCAGCTCACCAAGATTCAATCCAATGGTTGGATCTCAGAGATAGTTGGTTTTTATTTTAAGCTCAACGTCACAAAAGACTTATCCACTTCTGACGCTCCGTTTTGAAGTACCTTTTCAGATAACTTTTTATTTAAAATATCAACGAAATCGTATCGTCCCTTGAAGCTTGTCATCTGTGTAAATCAAAATCTTACAGAGTATATCAGCCAACTCAATGAAACAGAACACCTGGGGTTAGGAAGTCAGAGGAGAGGTTTCGTTTATTTATTTATACGTTCCTCGCCCGAAAACCCTTCCTTTCCCCAGCCCCTCTGATGACAAAAGTCATAAAATCCCTCTTTCGCCAACACCGTACTAAGCTTCACATCACACTAAACTACTACAACCTCCTTCAACCAGACCCCCACCCCACTCCCACATCTTAAAAAAAAAAATTCACATCCTCCTTCCACGTACCCTTCGCAACTACTACCAGTACCACCGCTGCCAGTTGATATCTGCTGAATTGAGTTGGAATGAAGTCATATATCTTGCAAAATTTATTTCACCATAAAACTCAAACTAAGTCAACCCAAACGCGGTTCAAAATTGAAGTTGGGGAAGAGGGTGTCGTAGAGGGTGGGTATTGGTTTGGGGGATAGGCTACTGTAGTTTGGCAGAAAACATTTCTCTTGCACGACAAACTGAGGGTTGCAGTGTGTCCAGTTAAATATGTGTGTTGCCACTACGCATCATTTTAAATTTTGAAAGCGCTTTGATTCTAAGGGCCGTATGCAAGAACTTGACTAAGTGGCTGTTAAGTGGACACTAGCGTGGGTTTGTTTGCATCGTCTTAGGTTAAAAGGTGGAGTGATAAAGTACTCGGGACCACACTATTGGTCCACTAAGCATTCACTATATGTTCTTGCATACCGCCCTGAAATGTATTTCAACTAGGCCATTGTTTTGTCAGAAACACGTTCAACCGAATGGCTATTAAAGTCGTAATCTGGGTGGGAGGAGGTAAGTTCAGTGGAGATTCATTCATATTAGCGTGGAGAGAGAGAATGAGAACATCGCAATTAAAATCACATGTGGATAACCAGTTCTGAATTTCCCGGCCGAGATTCAAATCTCTTAGACTGCTCGGCTACCACTGCGGATATGTATTGATTAAAATTTTAAAGGCTTGTTATTAGAGTGAAATATATTCCCAAATAATTTATTGTTTAATCTCACTCAAATAATTAATTAAACAGTTATTTTAAATTAAGTTGAGTTTTATATAAGCAGAAATAATTAATTTCAAAGCGTAATCAATTTGATTACTAAATTGTATCGTGAAAATTTGTATTTCTATCGATTTCAAATAAGAATAAATAATTTACATCTTCATTATTTGTGAATGCTTGTACAACCAGGTGAATAATTGAAACTATTGAATATTTTACTACTGCTCTGAGCGTATGTGGTGATATTGGTAGTTGTTTCTATGTTGTATTTTATATAATAGATAAATCAGGGGTGATCAAGACTGCTCCATTACTACTGATGAGGTGAGAATACAAAGAATAAAAACACCTACATTTATTAATAAACACTTTGAAATTAATAACTTGTTACACGCTTTATACTTGCTCATCTTTTGCTAATATCTAAATATATACATACGTGGATTTCTTACTAGTGTTACATAAACAATTTTAAAATTCTAAAATATATTCGTTTAGAACATTCAACCTTTTTATAATATTCAATCAACAATAAGCATGGTTAAATGTACAGTTATTTTTTGGAAATCAAAACTAAGTGGTAAAAGACTATCCCAAACCATCTAGAACTGTGATGAAACAAGTTTTTGTCGTGAATGTTCTAGAAAGTGAGTGAACATGTATGTTTATTTTCATTTATGTTTGTATTTAAGATTATCCTTGGATTTGTGTTGGGGAAAAATAAAAGTTTTTTTTAATCTGAGATGAGCACAAATCATAAATATTTCCAGGGGTAGCTTGTGGGTTATTACCAGGACAAGCGAAACTACACAAGGCTGTGTTAGTAACCGTTACACAACGTACTAACATGGTTTCTATAAATTAATAAGTCTACTTACGAAACTAGATGCTATAAGAGGGGGCCCTCACCAGTGGGTAAGCGGAAAAAGACGTCAGTCTCGTATAGTCTAGTTTCCTGTGATGAGAAGGTCAGATTCGAAGACTGGTAGGATAAAGTAAGGAAAGTTTCTCGATGTTTTGCTAAACTCCCTTCACGCAAATGCGAGCACACTTATTTTCAATTCCGTTCCATTTCTACGACATACTCGCTTGTGAGTGTGTTGGTATCTGTATTCTACAGATACGGAGTGTACAATGGTCGTGTTTATTAAGCCAGCAGATAAATGTAGAGCCAAATGGATAAGGGCTGTTGTAATCCGGCACCGACACACGATACGTACACACCCAACAACCACCATGGAAAATAATACAACCAAGATATTTATCCTAATTAACTTGCAGATAGGTCGGCCAAAATTATGTGAAAGCCATTTGGTGTTTTACCGTCCTCCCCTTCAAACCCCCCCCCCCCCCGGCTATGGTATTGCCCGTTCAGCTGAAAGCAAGCTATAATTTTTCTATATAAAAAAACACAAAACATTACGCTTTCAAAATTTCTATCTCTTTGTGTTATTGGTTGTATGAAAATAAACTGTTTTCAATATTAGGATTTAGAGATTCTCCTGAAAAGCGATTTATCAATTAATGATAGAGCCACAGAGATTTAAATAAATTGAGTAAATTGAGGATTATTGGGTTTGAATTATTATGCGTACGAGTATTGTGTGTGAATTTGAATACTCTTTCGTATGAACACTATGTGTTAATTATAATAGCATACTAATATTATATGTGAACTAAAAAAACTTATCAATGTAATTTAGTTTTTGTCTAATAGGAACGTATGTAAACTATGTGCGTCTTGTGGTTTTCACTAAAGGCATTTAATGTGTACTTCGAAAATAAAATAAATTATTATAGTTTTCAGTACATTGCAATACGCGGAATCTAAATTAATTTTGGAGTAAACACAACACCCAGTTCCTCAGAAAAACCCAAGACCTTTATCTCAATAGTTAATCAGGAGTGTTAACGACTGAGCTGGAGTCAGAGAAAAATATAGTTTTCTTTCAATTCTTAATTTGAGCCAAAATGATTATAGCACATCTCACCCTTGTAAAATGTAAATGCTAAAAAAGAAATACTATTACAGCATTTACTAACCTAAAACTGAGAATATGTGAGTATTTACATTTGAATATTTTTCATCAATTTGTATGTTTAGGCTTAGTAATGAAATTTAACCATTTTTTAGAAACTAGTCTCATTACTCGTGTATTGATAACAACATTTAACTACACTAATTAGATGGGAATAACTATGTAAGGTAGAAATTTTAAAGATAAAGTACCCGAATTTGCATGAAAGGAGATTGGTAAGCCATTTAAGAAATCCTTCCTCAGTACACCCAACGGATATTTGGACCCAAGCACAGGTAAATTAGACCAAACGAACTTTAACACTATTTTTTTTAATCCGTAGGTTAATTACAAAGCTATACAATCTAACTGATAGGGATTGGGAGAGTAGCTAAGAAGAAATTACATAAACTCACGTGGGAAAGGTATCGTAATTCTACGCTAATGAGCTAGGAATGATTAAGGTTGAATTTAAAGGAAATATACCCGCATTTGCGTGAGGTAGAGTGGAAAACAATCTTGGATAAATCACCTCAGTACACCCGACCGGGATTCAAATACCGATCTCCCTGTCCTCGGTAGTCTAGTCTAATGCAAGAGTGACGCCTTAGACATTGTGGCCATTGAAGCATGTATTAACGTAATTAAATGCATACAACTTGAACGGTATAAAGTCGTGGTGTGGGAAATAATCGTCTCCTGGAAGTGTCACACAGTTTCGCCTGTGGCAAAAGCCTCATCTCTTACTGATGCCAATAGTAATTGCAGAGTCTTCCTTTTATTATTTTGATTTCCCCCTACCTTTCTTTAAAATCGTTCCATTCCTCTTTTTTCTTCTTAAATGAGGTTCTTTAAAAAGTAGTTGGTTGCAAGACGCAGCAAGCCAGCCCTCTGTAGAGACTTCAGTTAAATGAAACGTCTCAAAGTTCAGCCAATCTCTGTCAGAGGTCTCCAGCTCAGCTCATCGATTGCCTACCCCTTTCTTGCCAGTTCGCCCCTCTATATACCCCTTTTCACTGCCACAAGGAAAAAAAAATTCCCTTCTTAATGTTTTGAATGGACGTGAACGCCATAGTCCTACTTTTCTCGCCTTACACTTTATGCACGCCCAGGCCCAAGTATAGCGATTGCAGCGCTAGAGGCGGCATAAAAAGAAATGTGTGGGAAGGTATGGAGAGATGGTATATGGGTAAAAAAAAGGTATCAGGCTACCATCAAATCAGAATTATTTCATATATAAAAGCAACACACGTGCAAATTAAAATTTAGAATTATTATTTGTTTAGAAACCCAAAATAATTTAATTTCGACATTTACTTACCCCACGCCGGTGGGCACACGGTCTAAATGTCAAGCTCATCTAATCTGGTTTTCAGCTGGCGGAAAGGTTGGTTTTTAATACCGTGTAAGTAAACAAAGGGTGCTATTTACTTTATTTTTTCCACTCTCCCTTCCTGAAAATTCTGGTACAAATACTCTAAATGCCACCTTCCACGTTCCTAGTTCACTGGCGTATTTAATATGCATTTGCAACTCGAAAGGGTAGTAAGATAGGATGGGGAAAAAAAGGAAATACTAAACTTTGTGACTAGATTTTGTATTCCATGTATTCTTGAGATTAATGCTCGAATACCAACGCCCCTTCCCACCCCACCTGCTGGTAGTCTCCTAGCCTCTCTTGCCTAGACATGTGCATTTATTAGCAGTGTGACTCTTCACGCAGGTGTATAAATATTCTAAACGAGTTTGTCTGGTAGATATGTGATCGCAACTTCTCTTCCCACTCCCACAGACTTATCAGAGATAGTGTTATGGACTCCACGGTTGGATTCGGGTAACCTCAGAGAACGTTATGTGGCTACGGGTAGGTAACGTTTCCGATCATGTTCGAGGCCGTCACTGTCTGGACACTGGTGGCTTGAATCGGCAAAACTTCTCCGGCACTAGCATCACCACTCCGGGGTCGTCACTTCAATCTTATATGCTTATAAATAAAACACATATTTGTATAATGCCCGCGCAGCCAAATTGGTCTGTGTGGTTTGTTTTTATTGCTACGTATATATAATCCTTTCCTTCTTTTGTTTGTCTATAGGAATTGTGTAATGCCTGTGATCATTTATTGTTATTGTTTCTTGTAAAAATAATATTTCTTTCCGCCAGATCGCGAATTGTGGACCTGTTAATGTATTTTTATCTATTTGTAAGGTGACCAATTTTTTTTACAATGAAAAGGAGGACGAAAAAATTTAAGAAAAAAGTACAACATAAATAAATGAAACATTTTATTAATTCAAACAAAAATACACTAATTATGCTTACATCCCTTTTAATTATTTAACTAAACAAATATTTTTCCATTGAATGAATATTTTTTGTCAATTTATTTCTTTTTCTAACAATATGCCCTGCGCATGCGTTTCATAATCGCGTCTTTCCGAACTGTACCGTCACATGACGCGTAACAGTTCGGCGCGGCATCTCTGAATACAGAGATTAACAGATTAGTTTTAAAATATCGAAAAGAAGGACAGGTAGGAGGACACTTTTCGAGGAAGGACAGAACCTACAAAAGAAGGACTGTCCTCCCTAAAGGAGGACGATTGGTCACCTTACTATTTGGGGTATTTAACATGCACTTTTGTAACAACTGATTATATCAGCACAAGAGTATTTTTAAAAGCGATAGAGAAAGGGCCTACCAATTTTGCCGGGAAAGGTATTTTCACATACTTCCCAGGGTTCTTATGCATGCCGCAATAGATATGGGGCTGATAGCTTTATTCCCCCTTCGAGGGAAGCTGTGCTACGGATTTTTATCGCTCAAGAAAAATCAATCAACCCCGGCTGGGTTTTGAACCCACGGTAATCGGGTCCTGAGGCGAGCACCTTACTCCAAGACAACTGAGGACGACTTTTTTTGTATTGATGTCATATTTATAGAAGTATTTTTTTTCCTTTATGTACAATGACTAGACATCTTAGTACTTTAAATCTAGTCTTATTTTTCTATTTTAAATTTATTTTCTTCTGCACCTGGTTTTATATTTAATTTTTTACAGTCTAATTTCATAGGAGTGGGTCTTCTTATACTAACTTAAACTAATTATCTAACTAACTTGTATAATCTAACTTAGTACTAATGCAGTTTACTGCATTTACATGTTCGATGTGACACTTTTACTTGTATAACTACGAGATTCTTTGATTTTATTGGTGCTGCTATTGGCCGAACTACATGGCAGCCATGCTTCAGGCCAATTGATGCCCTTAGTCGGCAGTATATAGTAGATTGTTTATTTTTACATTTTAAATAAAGTGTTTGTGTGAGTGTGAGTGTGAATGTGATTGTGTGTGTGTGTGTGTGTGTGTGTGTAATTTGAATTAGAGGATCAGCCAATAATGATCCGTAGATACCGACATTGCTTAAAATATTGTTTGGGGAATATAAATTCTCTACGAATGGTATCACGTATTGGTAGCGCGCCTGCTAGTCGTCTTGGATTCCGGCATTAAATTCCCATTTCTACCACCTCAAATTATTATTTTTATAGATATATTATTACCATCTTTCCCCTATCCAATCTACTCCCAAGAGTGGGTATTTTGATTATTTTGTCTAATTTGTTAATTTGGCTTATTCTATTTAATTGGTTATTTCAGTCATTCCTCTTGCAAGTTGTGATTATTTTATAGTTTCTTTCTCCCCTTGCAAGTAAGGGGGACTTTCTATGGTTTATATATTATATATGTTACGTGTAGTGTGCGAAATCTGGATATTGTCGAGATTAGCCAGGAGATGTCAGCATTATCAAAGTTCAGTGGATAAAACCTGGAATAGAAAGTAATTTATCTCATTCACGACCTTATCCGGATGATATAGACACTAGCCAGCAAGATTGGGATAATGTTGAATAATATTTGTAAAACTAAGCGAGTGTCAATACGGATTTTATTTTGAAATAGTATTTCAAAATTGGACAGTAAACTGGATCTTAGCAGTGCACAAACATTCAAAATATATAATTTTATGCTTTATTTTACACTAACCTAACTTAACCTATTTTAAACTGATCTAACGTAGCCTAAACTCATCAAACATTACCTAACCTAACCTAACCTAGCCTCAACCATAGAAGTAGCCATTATCCAAGTGCGGGTGGATAATTTCATTGTTATCTGGATAAACTTCTAAAAACATTATATATTCACCTCTCACTCAACATTATCTAAGTATTTTGGATAATATCAACTGATTATATTGATTTTATCCGGGTTTGGACTTTACCCATAGCATATACACTACTTTAAATATACACTATGTTAAATGTTTGTGAATTGTTTAAAGGCTGATCTGGCCTAGTCCGGGCTATATTATGGGGTTGTTGATGTTTTACTCTCAAGCTAATTATTCATCTCTGTCCAACGAGAGACATGGCGGTCCAGGGGTAAGGATGTCAGACTTTTGTGCTGGGGGTCCGGGGTTCAATCCTAGTTCCCAGCACAGATCTATCTGATTGCCAAATCTTTCCTTCACCTCTGACAAGACGTGTATTAATCACAACTTGTGATTGAGGCCTCCACTGTGGTTCGGATTCCACGTGAAACTGTAGGTCCTCCATTTCATCTCACAATCTCCCTACCATTACACATTAGCGTAAGTGCGTATAGCCCGAATGGGTAGTAAGACGCGGTGGTGATAATAATAATAATAATAATAATAATAATTTCAATTTCAATTTCAATTTCAATTTCCTTTATTATAGTGCCGGCCAACAGTCGTAAGACCTATAACAGGCCAGCACTGAAAAGCACACAAGTACATACCCTACAATACATACATTTACATTAGAAAACATGATAGACAAAAAATGGCCAAATAATGCCATATACCGATAAACAACCACGAGACAAAAAGGTAGTTAATAATGATAAGAAAAAAGTGACATTAAAAATAAATAACCAAATAGTGGTTAAAAGCAGTAACATAATGCAAAAAATAAATCAGAATATTGTAAACTTAAACAATGTAAACTTAAATAGTATTAAATAATATAGGCAGAACCTCTACAAGATAAATTATTGATACGGGATATCCTTAAATAACTCTCTGAGTTTAGCTTTCCTTTTATGATAAAAGTCGAATTCAACAAATCTAGAATTAACACTATGGACACAACGACCTATAGGGCTTACCTTGTAAGAGCTATTAAGAAAAAATAATTTTTGATTACGAGAAGCCCGAGAAGGGATAAGAACGCCTACATGATCAAGGGCAAATTTGCAAGAAATTATGTTATTGAAAATATTAAAAACAAAAAGGGCATCACAATAAAGTCTACGCGAGAAGAGAGTTTGGAGCCCTAATAGGTTTCGAATTCTATCATAATCATAATAAATCCGGTTACTAAAGTATTTATCATAGCATGCAGCAACAAATTTTCTTTGAACGTTTTCTAACCTAAGAGAGTCAGTTAAGGTAATGGAATTCCAAGCAACAGTAGCATATTCTAACTTAGATCTAACCAGGGAATAATACAGACATAAAAAACAGTCAACTTTCTTAAATGATGAAGTAATAAATTTAATAAGCCCAAGTAGTTTCAATGACTGGGAAATGACATGGTCAACATGATAGTGGAAATAAAGTTTGTTATCCAGGAGGACACCAAGATCATTAATACAAAGGGTGCGAACTATGTTATCACTGCCCAATTTATAAGTAAAAAAGAAAGGATTAGTTTTCCTAGTGAAAGATATAGATTTGGTCTTAGATTTATTGATAGACATTCCATTTTCCAAAGACCATTGTAGAATACCATTTACATCATTTTGTAAATCTATACAATCTGCAATTGATTTGATAGTTTTAAATAATTTTACATCATCAGCAAAGAGTAAATAACTAGAAGAGTTCAAATATTTACCAATGTCATCAATAAACACATTAAAGAGAAGAGGACCTAAATTAGACCCCTGTGGTATGCCACAGGGTGCTAAAAATGTGTTTGAGCAGTGTGAATCAATTTTAATAATGAATGATCTTTCATGCAAATAACTGCTGAACCAATTTACATATGAGTGAGAAAGTCCAAAATTACCAAGTTTAGCGAGAATAATATTATGCTGACATAAGTCAAATGCCTTACTTTGGTCAAAATAAATAGCATCAACCTGACCTTGGGCAGAGACTTGAGGGGCAACATGCCCAAGGAATTCTACTAAATTAGTTACAGTAGATTTATTTTTTATAAAGCCATGTTGATTATCTGAAAATTTATTTTTAAGGTGGTGAAAAGTATGCTCATGTATGATTTTCTCGAATACTTTGGAGAAAGTGTTTAAGAGAGAAATTGGTCTATAATTACAAACATTTGTTTTTACCCCCTTTTTATAGATAGGTATGACAACAGATTGTTTCCATGTACGAGGAAAAGTTTCATTTGACAGGCTAATGTTAAAGATATAGGCTAACAAAGGGCTGAAAATGCTGGCACAGCCTTTAACAATAAAACTTGGAATTCCATCTGTCCCGGCACATCTAGAAGAACTCAATTTTTTAATAGCATTAGCAACATCCAAGGGTGTAATGTGGCATGGATACAAGGGCGCGCTAGTTTCAATAACGGGGCAGGGTAAAACAGGAATAGCTGAATTATAAACGGAATGAAAGTAGGTCCCAAACTCATTAGCGATTAATAAAGGATCCGCTATAGATTTGCCATCAATTTCTAGGTTGGATGGGAAAACTTTATTCGTACGATTATTTTTAACAAATTTCCAAAAATCTTTAGGTTTGCATTTAATACTATTTTCAATTGAGTTCATCCAATTGGCTCTGTCTATAATCAAAGTAGTTTTAACTAATTTACGAAAGTGTGAAAAATGTGAATAGAATACACTATTATTTGTTATTTTAAACTTTTTGAAAAAATTGTTTTTTTTCCTAATATAGTATTTGAGTGTAGAAGAAAACCAATTAGGATATTTGGATGAATTAAGAATATTAATTTGAGGAATATTCGTTTTGATTTTCCTTTGGACTACCTTGGTAAAATTATCTACAGCCAAATTAACATCCGTAGTAGAATAAACACAAGTCCAATCTGCAGTTGCCAGGTCATTGTAGAGATTAAGATAGTCACCGTGTGCATAGTCAATATATGTTTTAGAGGTGTCATTAATTTTAGTCGCAATAGGTACATCTAGTGAAATCAATAAGGGTGGATGAGCTAAATCAATATTGACTAGTGGTTGAGAGCTTTGAGTAATAGTAATAGAGGGGTGGTGAAAATTAGCAAAAACGAGGTCAAGGAGGTTAGTGTCATTATCAGCTTCATTGAGTTGTTCTAATCCCAATATATTAGTCGAAGCGAGAAGTTGAGTAGCTTTTAATTTAATGTAGAAATGCGAAATGTTCTGAGAATGATGATAATTCCAATCAATTTTGGGGCAGTTAAAATCTCCGAGTAGTATTATTCTATAGGGGTAGCTAGCCAACACACCTTCAAGAAATATAAAGTAATTGTTAAATGCTTCGACTGTTATTTGGGGAGCAAGATATATGTTCCCAATTAACAGTTTTTGGCGATCAAATGTTGGAATCTCAATCCAGACACATTCCATATTATTCTCTAGGTCAGTTCTCCTGACCACACCAGAAATAGTATCAATGACAGAGATGAGAGCACCACCACCCCTTGAGATAGTAGCTTCGTCATATAACCTGTCGGCTCTATAGACATTATAATTAGGGGGAAAGTAATTTTCATTAACAAACTCACTAGAGAGCCAAGTTTCAACTAAACAAATAATAGAGAATTCATTCAAACAAACATTAGAAAATAATTCCCTTGCTTTGGTTCGCAGACCCCGAACATTTTGATAATATAGTAAAATATCACTACTAATCACTGGGAGATGGGTTGGGAGGTAGCCTCCAGACCTCCATTGATAGACACGAGTGGGGTTCTAGTTGAATCCTCTTGTGAGCCAAGGTCAGATGCAACAGCTGCGTTTACAGGGGCAGACACACAGGGAGACTCCTCACAGACTATCTGCTCTGGCAGCAACTTCCCATAGTAAGGTGCAATGAGACAGCCAGACGGCCAAATATCACTAATGTTTATCAAGGGAAAATCATCTTCTTTGACTGAAATATGGAAGGAGGAATATGAATTAAATTTAGTTTTCAATTTTGAGCAGACAAGGTAGTCAAGATTGAGTTCTTTGGTCAGATAAGATTGAATGGCCAGGGAAGATACTTCAGGAGAAAAGCGAGTAACGAATAGCGATTTTTTTTTAAAAACTTTGTTCACTGTTTGTAGGTCAGTGGCTATCTTATTACCAGTCAGCAACTTTCTGGCACGCGAGCGCTGAACCGGCGGATCCTCACGCACGTTGGAATTCGATGACTTGTTTTTACGACTCGACACCACCGTAAAACCGTCATCAGCGCTTGCTGACGCAGACTGTGACCCAGCTGGTGATTTCACAACAGACTTAGAATCAACACCAGAGCTTTTATTATTAGAAGTTAAAGCTTGGCTAAATGTTAATTTGGGTGATTTCGGAGATTTAGATAGGAGAGATGTAGAAGGAGAAGATTCACTTGGAATAGAAGATTGTGAAGATAATGAGCATTGAGTTCCAACTGAAACCAAGCAAACCGGGGACCTGAAAGCTATAAGCTCCGAAATTTGAGATTTAAGCACAGCGTTATCGCTGCTCAGATCTTTTACCTGAGTCGAGAGATCGTAGACCATGTTAATCAGGGAATTTAACAGCTGAATAGTAACTGCTTCCCGATCAGCTGATGGAGCTTTAATTAACTCCTCAAAAGTCTTCTTAACTTGAGGCGGCTTCATCGGCCACTCTGGGAGAGCGGGAGCAGATATAGATTTTGTAAGGGTGGCGTCCCCAAATGAAGCCTTAGCCTTTTTAATACATGGGTCACACTTAAAAGTAGATACCCCACTTTTCATAAATATCTCATATTCTGCATCATTAATTTTGAGGCAGTCCAGATGAAACCTTGCTTTGCAAGGGCCAGAACACCAAATGAACCTTTGTCGGCCAAAGAATGCACGGGAGCATTTCGCACAATTGTCCTCACTGCCCGGCATATTGAACCCACCAGGCCTAAGGATAGGCAAACTCACACAAAACACAACACTCAGCACACGGAATGAGGTCACTTGCGGAGCTCCGTAAAAACACGTCCACTCACGGCAAGCGCCAACTGACTAATGATAATGATAATAATAATAATAATAATAATAATAATAATAATAATAATAATAATAATAATAATAATATAGCTCCACCTTCTCCAAATCTCCAACTTCCTTATCCCGTCAAGTAATAATATTTTTAATTATTTTTTAATCACTAAGACTATTAATTATTTAATCTAAGTGATAGGTATGAAGAGGTTAGCTAAAAACAAATATAACTATATGTGCGTGGGAAAAGGTATGGTAAATATACGGTGGAGACCACAATGGAAATCTAGCCAAGATGTATCTGGCAAGATGTCGTGCCCTGATCTTCCCATCAGCGACGATCAAGTGTCGTGATTTTCTCAATGAAACAATAAAACTATTTCAATAGTTGCATATGTTTGAGAGTAGTTTCTCAACAATGACGGCCATAGAAACTACTGAAATTGATTGTCAGTTGAAAATGGAATTACACAATTTTTTCACAAAAAATAATACCTGACCAGTTCTGAAACAAAAGTGTAGTAAGAAACAAACTCATGCTTTCAAATGACGATTAAATATTATCATTTTACATTCTACGCAGTTTATTAATATTTTTAATGAATGGTATGCAAAACCATAATATCATACAATTAATATTTTTATGAATATTGAATAAAAAATTTGCTATTTTTGAGTATCAAAACTTTTTTCAAAATATATTGTCAGATAATATAGTAATCATTAAAGATCCCATGCTTGTTTTGTTTTAATAATAACATAAAAGTGATTCTTTTTAAAAAAGAAAAGTAAACTTAATAACTCAACATGATAGAGCAGAAATGCTTTGCAGAAGTTTATAAAAAAAATCCAGAATAATTTAAGAAGTTATTTGATATTTTTAAATATATTTTTAACATTATGTTGATAAAAACTATCAGCAGGTTTCTGGCCAGTTAAAGAATTTAAATTTTTAGTTTAAAGTTTTAAAATAATTCAACGATGCCTTATGCGAAAATGTGTACTTATGAGATTAAATAAAAAAAGATTATAATCCTAGATCCATCCCTTCTCTATGAAATAAAGTCATGTTTTGATATGGGTAGCAATAGCAAGTCTTAAGATAATATGGGAACGTTTTATAGAGAACGTTAGCTAAGTGCGGTGTTTTCCCAGTTTTTATCAAAACTTTTTTTTGTCAAAATAAATTAAATATTGCTCCAGTAGAAGCATAAAGTTTAATTTTCTTCACATGATGATGACAACAGTTCCTGAATATCTGTCATAAGCGTAGCGGTATTAGACGAGAAACTTTTTAAGTTAAGAGAAAAAGCTGTCATACAATTCCAGGACATTCTTTACTTATATTCAACAACTTTTGATATCACCATCTGAAAGAAGAAAAAAAACTCTATGTTTCTACTTGAGCAGTATTAGATTTCTTTTAACAAAAAAAAAAAGTTTTTTGTTATAAAAACTGCAAAAACACAGAGCTTAACTCACGTTCCCTACACTCCCATCTTAACAACTAGGCCTACTCTTAATTTTCAAGTGCGGCCCGAGTGAAAAATGTTTGATAAATTCTGATCTGTGACAAACAAATATTCCCATGCACAGCAGCAAATATTTTATTTCTATATAATTACATCTTGATTACAAGCCTCATTAAGGTATCAACCAAATTGTGACCTTAAGCTGAGCTTTACTTGCTGGTCTACTTTTTCAGAAACAAGGTTCATAATCATTAGGTAGTCAAACTCCCTTGACTTACTTGATAATGAGCCTCTCATGACATCGAAAACTAGAGCTATAAATAACACATCTAAGTTGTGTAAGAGAAAGAGAGAAAGGATCATAATCGTTCACGTGTGTTAAGCAACGTAGAAAATCCATCTTCTTTTAAACCTTTTATGTTGGTGTGGGGGGTGAATTATGCGATGGTTCTCCCATGATAAGAAGTGTAGGTAACGGGATGGGGTGCTTTATAAGGGCTGCAGTCAGTCAAAGGAGGGTTGAGCGTGGGAAGGGGAATCTTACCGCTGATTAGACCAACTCTACTGCAGATAGCCTGCTATGTAAGTTAGGAATGGAGGTCTGTGGGTGGGTTCGAGGGACAGGGAAGGGGGGAGAGAAGGGTTAGTTAGAGGAAGTTGGGCTTCAATCTTGCACGCGACGCCATTTGCCCACACTCAGGAGTTCATCACTCAAACAGTAAGAGCAACCTGAACTAGACTCTGGACTAGCTTCCCGATTCTGCCAAGTAGGTTTGATTTTTAAATATTAATTTAAAAGTTAAACGTACAGTGTATGCTTATATAGCACAAGATAATATTATTTTATAACTTGAAAGCTTATTCAGCTTCAAGAACAACGCGCATTAGTGCCAATAACTAAGCCATTGTCTCGAACAACACTGGAGCAAAGTTAACATCAATATTTATATGGAATATTATTCTTTTTCTCAATACAATTGGTAAGCTCAACACTAAGGTTGTTAGTGAGTTGCACAATTGCTTAATATCTAGGGGTGTATGAGTATTAGAAAATTCTATTTTTAGTTTATTTTAAGTAGTTGCTTGAACTTGACTCGAAGATTTTTACAAAACTCTTAGGATTTTAAACAATCGAGATTTTTGACTTTTTTCTCTAAAATTCCTACCCTTTTTGATTTTATTTAAGTTTAAGATATAATTTCATAGCTAATAGAGTCCCTCAATATTTACTTTTGTCTAGTTAAAAAAATCTACAATTATATTAAATTTATTTAAAAATTCTAATTTTTGTGATAGTAAATATTTTAACAAAAGAAAAGTGAATTCTAAAATATATTTATATATATTTATACTTATTTATGGTTTATACATGGATCTATTATAGAAATTAAACTTTAAATATTTCTTTTACTATTTCTTTTTCTTTTTGCCTGAATTCGGAAAAAAAGCTCGATTTTTTTCATTAAAACTCGAATTGGAGTGAAATATGTCTACTCGCACACTCCTTGTTATCATTCTGTGGATACATTTCTTGCCACTTTCTGGCTAATGACTTCCACTTATAAATCGAAAGATAGCGATCAACTTAAAATATAGTTTAATCTTTCTTATAACCCAGTTGTTCTCGCTAAAGAACTCCACTTATAAATAAAAAATTAACGATAACTTTAAAACCTAATTTAATATTCATAATCACTCGGTTATTTTGGTTTAGGAGCTTTACATATAGATCGAAAGTTAACAAACACTTCAAAATATAATTTAATAAGATTTTTATTACTAGAAAAAAACGTAGTTTACAAAGTAGTTTCTGCTTATTTATCAATATTTGTTCTATTTGGGTGCTAGGACAGACCTAACGACACATTGCTGTTAAGGCTCCACCAGCGAAAGTAAAATTGGGTCAATATTCATGCATAACGCATATATAGTAGTGAAGAGTGTACAATCTATAATACAACAGTTTATAATGAAACGTAAGATATCGATTAAAGTCTTACATAAAACGAGTGTGTTATCCGTATAAATTGGACTAAGATCGTAGCTCTCTCTACACGAATAGATCTTTAAAAATACTTTCCTCAAGAACTCACTCATCAAACGTTAATTAAACTATATCTTTTAAAATATCAAACTAGCTTAAACTAAGTAATGCGTGTTGTTTTTAGTCAAACTTGACTTTTATTTAATTTTGATTTTATTACTGCTATAACATATTATTCTACTTCTCAGTAACAGAATAAAAATTTTAAATTATTTCTCACTACTTTCAACTATATTTACAATCATAACCATTGCCACTAAAACCAATAAAATTTGTTGGTAACAAAACAAGTATGACTACCATAATGCATTAAAAATTTGCTGTGGATACTGGCTTTTAACTGGATGGAGCCTCTTCTCACAATATCATTGGCTGATAAGGCTGAGGTTCAAGGGCCGCTCATGCTTAACACCATGCTTAACTCCATGCTTAACTCCATGCTTAACTCCATGCTTAACTCCATGCTTAACTCCACGCTTAGCTCCACGCTTAACTCCACGCTTAACTCCACGCTTAACTCCACGCTTAACTCCACGCTTAACTCCACGCTTAACTCCACGCTTAACTCCACGCTTAACTCCACGCTTAACTCCACGCTTAACTCCACGCTTAACTCCACGCTTAACTCCACGCTTAACTCCACGCTTAACTCCACGCTTAACTCCACGCTTAACTCCACGCTTAACTCCACGCTTAACTCCACGCTTAACTCCACGCTTAACTCCACGCTTAACTCCACGCTTAACTCCACGCTTAACTCCACGCTTAACTCCACGCTTAACTCCATGCTTAACTCATAAAAAGTTAAATCAAGTCCATGCAGTGCGCACTATGTTTTCACTATTATTGAAAATATTGTGTTTCAACTTCTTACGCACTATATTATATCCACAACTTGATAGTCTATTATTTATGCGTTGTACTAGAATATAAACTCAGCCTAACGCAGTCCTTTAAATTAACAATCATCTTGCCACCGAGCCACGGTAATGTTTCTAAAAAGAATCAGATGTGATTCTTAAATAATAGGGTGCTTTTGTGACTGATTGGCTGAAAGCTCCTCCATCTGGTAGACCTGATGCAGACCTTTAAATAATTCTCTCCTGGAGAGAGAGATATAGATCTAGAGAGAGAAAGAATTCTCAAAGTAGCACCAAACAAATGAAACACGTCAAAGTGTGTCTATAAAAAGAGTGGCATATGGTTATCCGTCAATATACAATATACCGCCATGAATGGTATTTTAATGTTTCTTCAGATTAATACTTATACAAGTATGTTTGTGATACTCTTACACAGTCTCAAAACCTTAAAAGATTGTATTACTTTATCTTGGAATTTAGAGTTAACGAGATATGTATAATACATATGATTCAGTCGAAACATCAAGCTTATGGTACGTTTACCAATATTTTATTTTATATTTATATTAGTCGGTGACTTAAACCTAATAAGTAACTAATATTTAAGATTGTAAGTACAGTAGAGCGTCGGAAATCCGGACGTCAAAAATCCGGAGCGTCGCAAATCCGGATCGGCGGTGAGAGCAGGTCAAGTCTTGTAAAAAAAACAATTAAGAACTTTTTTACCCAGTAAGTTTCCATTAATTACTGTAGTTATTTTTTTTCTTCTAAAAAGTATTGTAGAGTTACTAATCTAAATTACATAATGTACATGTTCTTATTCAATATACTTTATTAAAATATTTTGTGTACTGTATTTTTCGAACCCTTCAGCCTCTATTTTGCAATACAGTAGACTCCCGAGCGTCATGTATCCTCTAGTCAACACATTACGTATGTATACAGTTATTGAAAGCACATTTGAAAATCCGGACAATTCAGTAATCCGGATGGGTCCCAGTCCCGATCGATCCGGATTAACGACGCTCCACTGTATTATAAAAATAAAGTTTCAAATGTTCCTAATAGGAAGTAGCATTTCTTGCGTGTCCCAACTTAAATGCTATGTCTATTCACATTTTATTAGACTACTGTAATGTTTTGATCGCCTATTTTATAAACAAAAATAACCATATTTTTCAAGATTCTCCATGTTGTTGTCAATGTTTCAAAGTCAATCTTGACATATTTATTGAAGTTTAACTAATAAAACCTTCAGTAAATATGTTTGAACTGTTTTCATAGTAATTACACATTCTAGAAGATTCCCAATTATGTTTATTTTAGAGAGAAAAAAATATTAAACTAGCTAGAATTACGGTTTAAAAACCTGAGATCAAAATATTTAGAAATTTGGATATGCAACTTTAGGAAACATTTTTAGTAGGGCTCGTATCTCACAAATTCAATAATTTACTACTGTTTCGAGATAATAAATAACTTTGTAGTAACAAATCATTTACAATTAAACTACTTAGTGATAAACAAATAATAGTCACTCAATAAATTTATTTTAATGTACAATTTTTTTATGTATATTTGAATATAGGTAGTTTATTTTATATTTAATTTCAAAGTAAAAAAATGTGTAAGTAGGCCATAAAGAAAGCAGCTATTACAAACCTTAGAATATATCACTTTATTTTGTGAAGGTGAAAAGGATTTCCGAACGCGTGCGAAAAATAAATAAATCACGTCCTCCACGCAACCATGAACTTAATAGCTTTTTAAAATTAATTTGAATGTTAAGATAATTACTATGGATCTCCATAGACAAGAAGAACATTATTGTCAGAATAAATCAAGACCACTAAAAGTTGAACCAGAATGATAAAACTTAGTTCAGGCCATGGAACGGCGATAGGAAATATTTACTTATAATTAGTTATGGTACAAAATGTAGTAATTTGTTAGATTAACTAGAACTCAATATAAATTTTGATGTACTGGAACGATATGAAAAGTAATAAATTTATCATATTGGTTTTTAGATACTAACGGGAGAAACTGATTATCATATTGACTTATCCCCCTTAGTATAAAATTATGTATACGTTTTAACAAAATTGGGTGGAAGTGAGCTCGGATGTGTTTAATTCAATTTTATACGCATGGTAACATAAACAGTTATTGAATACATGTAGTGAGAATAATGACATTTGATGATAAACTTAAATTCCAGGAAGCCTGCGACAAGAGTATTCAAGAACTGTTGAGATTATCATGCATAGAAAATGAAACTAAAAGCATATTCTAAAGAAATATATAATCTATTGTTTTCAAAAATAAATTTGTAGTAAAATCTTCAAAATTACGGGCCTTAGCTCGCGTTTCCTTCCATTTCCCCCCCCCCCCTTAATCTCAGAGAAAGGACAGGGATAATTTTTAAAGCTAAAGTCATCAGCATAAACGCGTTGAAATAGAGTGGGGAAATCACACTGTTAGACTACCCAACATCTCATGTTCCTGGCTCATATTTGAAACTCCAACCTCTGCGTTTATGAGGACCTAGTATCCCTTCAATCCTTAACCTGACAACCAACCCTCTTCAAATCGATGTTTACATTATCCTCCTATCAACGTCTCGGCCTAACAAGGGGTCTTGTCTCTTCAGGTTTCCCTAATAAAATGTTGTGTACACGTCTGTCATCAGCCACACGCTCCTCATGACACCACCACATCAATCTACTTGCTGTGATTATCCTTAATATATTTGAGGATAACTACAAACCATTAAGTTCTTCATTATTTGTCTCTCTCTTCATTCTCCTGTTTGTTCATCCCTCTCAGGAACAAATATATTTCTCGGTATTTTGTTCTCAAACACTTTAAATTTATCATCTTGGTACAGAGCTCACTCCGTAAAGAACAACGGGTAGAATTATAGCAATGTATATTTTCAGTTTAATATTTAGAGACAGTAGAGGAGATTTATTGTTATTTAAAAATTACGTTTATTGCTTATAAAAAACGATAACTATAAACTAACTGCATCGGTGGGAACGTGGAATAAACGTCAAGCTTATCTTGTTTGGTGTGACGGTTTAAAAGAGTTCAGGGTTCAAATCCCAGTGGGTAGTACTAAATGTGGTTTTTCTCACTTTCTCCCACACAAATGGGTAAATAATTCCTCTAAATTCTACCGTCCTCTAGCCTACTAACACAATTCATACATGTGTGTATGTGGTTGAAATAAAAGTAGAACCGCACGCATAGTGAGCTCCGAATAACTTTCGTCACATATAAAAACTAAGTTCTATAGGTTTTCTCAAACAAAGAACTACCAACTCTTAGCCCACTTTCATGCATAACCATTTTTACTTGCCACCAAATTTACTTCATTTTTCTTTCTTCCTCGTTGCACACTTTTCTCCCCCTCCCCTTGGACCACCCCTAGTTCGCTTTTCTACCATCCCGTCTACACCGTTATCAAGAGACCACCTCTGGACTTCATTAACCCTCAAGCGCGTCAGGAAAATGACCAAGCCTTGTTTATGAACAACGAAACCAAATTGCGGCTCGGAACGCAAGGGCCCCCACACCTCCTCCACTCATAAATTCAACCCATTCTGTCGAGATGGGCGCGCACGTTCACCTGAGTAGCTCACACGATTCCTACTGTGGCGTTCATTTCCACTTTAGGGGTGAGGGGTGAGGTGATGGATATCTCAATGAATAGTTGAAAAAGGCTGTTGTATGGATGTATTATGAATCCTTGTATCAAGTTTGTCATTACAACTCTTTGTCGATCAAGTTCGATAAAAACTCCTTCCCCCTCACACACACAAACACACACACAATCTCAAAATTAATAATGTAATCACCTGCTTCGATGGTTGCATGGTCTTAGGTACCACTCTCTCAATAAACTAGTCTTCCGAATATGGGGATATCGGGGCTCTATCCTGATCGGATTTACTGAGGGTGTTTTTTTTCTAAATAATTTCCCACCCTCTCTCTCCACACAAATGTAGTTACACTTCCTCTAAAATTAAACCTTAATAATCCCTAACACATTAGGGTAATTTGTATAGCGTATAAAACGAATGGATGCAATGCTAAAACCAAAAGTTATATCTTTATAGAAAAGTGGCACAGCCTTTAATCAAGTTAATTACCTATAATAATAATAATAATAATAATAATAATAATAATTATAATAATAATAATAATCCTCAACGCTGCGGTTTCTCAAGTCCATAGCCCTTATTCAATTTTATTTTCAGAATAACATTAATTTAGATTTAAACTTACACAAATTTAGAGGTTTGAACCAAATTTCTTGAATCATAAATAAAACTTTAAGTTATATTACTTATATATTATACATTTACTAGACAGAACATATTGCTACTTTTAATATTTTGAAATAGTTAGCTTCCATAATTTGATATAGAAATTAATTTATGTTATTTATGATATTGAAAAAATACAGGAGGAAAATGTCCAAAATAAAATTTTAACTCAAAATGAGTTACAGTTTAATTAGATGTTTAAAACTTAATTTTAGGATCTATTCAAATCATAATTTGCCATAACCCAAAATAAAATCTCACAAATCTTTTACTTAGAACAGCTTTGGGGAAGATTTTTTTATTTAAGGGTTTGATGGTTATAAAGTAACTGACATATCTTAAAAAGTATGTGCTTGTGTTTTCACATCTGTAACTAGAGATTTGTTTAGAAACTTAACGCTAATATGAAAAGCGTTTTCACGAATGGCATCGTAGGTCTTTGGGTTCACATGAAAATTCATGACGTGTCTGTAGCTAAATGTTTTGTTATCTGTGTAGTCATTTTCTCAGTATGTAAATATCTTCTCTGTAGGATATTAATCTTAGTCAAGCCTCAAAGTTTATCTCTCCTTAGAGAATTACTGGAAGAAGGAAAAAAATTAGCATTGCTAGCAAGTTCACGTGTTAAAGGAAAAAAAGAAGGAAATGCTGTATAACTCTTGTAAGTTATTCATACACACGGTGGATTTGAATCAGTGGCTTCATTAGTATGTGTAAATCATAAGGAGTTTCATTAATGTGGTAGGAAAAACAAATCCGCCTACATGAAAAATGATCTTAATGAAACAACTAATATAATAAATGCAAATTTTATAGTATGTACCTCCAAGTATTAAACAATTAATCATTTCCTGATCTCATTTAAAAATGTCTTTAAAAAAAGTTTAATGAAGTGGTTGGGATGCAAACAAGTATTTTTAACTGGCGGTTTTTTGAAATCCAGTCTCGGTTATAAATTGGTAATAATGTTTAGTTGAATCATATTTTTCTTAGACCTAAAATTTTGTCCTCGAATCTGGAATCCAAACTTTAACCATAAAATTCTAATAAAAATATTTATTTCAGAATATATAAAAAATATAAAATAAATACAAATCATGGGACATTATTTGGGTTTTTTTTTAGCAAACTATAACCAAGCACGAAATAAGATTATGGACGAAAGATTTGGTTACACTAAATATTGACCTCTTTGTTTATCTGTCGTTCTAAGTTGTAAAGAACTAGTTTGGACGTAAATGGATATTTGTGATTTCATACGATTTTAATTTTTTTTTTCTGAAATATCATTATTTCAAAATTACTAGCGCACTAGTTATTAGGCCCGTATACAAGAGGCTGTATACTTATCAGCAAATAAAAACCTTTTTGATCAGAGTTGTACAATTAATCTCTATTAATATAAATCATCTTTAATCTTTGCATCATATATAATATATTTATATGTATTCCTGTAAAATATAAAGATATCTATATGTTGTACACATAAATGTTTCCCGCCTTTTTTGAAAATCCTATAATGATACTTAATTTAGGAAATTGACCTGTATTTCTGCTCACACACTGAAACTTATTTTGTTTCAATACTTTATATTTAATTTTATACATAGTAAATAGTTCAATTTTTACATAATTTCTGAAACGGTTTTTCATGATTTTAAATCACTGCACTGCTACGAGATAAAATGTGAGTTGAGAACAGTGTCCATCTGGAATTATTTCTGCACCAATGTGCTGCTATATTGTTGCGAGAATAAAAGTATTTATATAGACATAATAATATTTTACAAACGAGGTAGCTGCGCTAGTTACTGCCTTGGCTAATTGGGCTGATTTCAGACTTAACAAAGTTGCCCACTTAGTGAATTCATAGCTACTAGTGGATCGTTGCAGCGATGGATGCAGATTATTGCACTAAAATGTATTGTTAACTTTTTATTTCGATACGATACGATATATTTAATAAACCTTCACTCGACTTTCTAACTAAACTTTACTTCTCAAGGGCCATCAACTTTACATATATATTTATCTTTCAGCGTCTAATTGGAATCAGAACTTATATTTATCCCCTTCACTCCACGATGATAACTTTAAAACGACCCCTCTGTCAGCTCTGTACCATTTGTTGCGCCAAATCACTCATGTAATAATTGAGTTATTATTTTTAACCAAAGATCAATATTTTATTTACTCATATTCAACTAAACACAATTAATCAGGGTTTCCATGAAGATGTAAACAAATCATGAGACGCTGAAAATTCCTTTGGAAAAAAATATTTTCATTGGAAACTACTATTTTTGGCGAAATCTTAAACCCCTAACCTTAAAAATGAGTGGTCGTTTGTCAAAATCGGTTCAGTAATTTTCTTGAAATTTAAATTATTGGAAAAGGTCTTATCGATTTATATATAAAAACAGAGCAAATATTTAAAGACAAAGAAGGGGAAGGATGAAAATCAACAATACAAAAAAAGTAAACCTAATATCATCGGTTTGTTTGATAAATATACACATAATTGCCTTAACCTTTTTATTTGTTGTACCACACCACTAAAGTAAAAGAGTTGGTATTATTTATAACCAGAGAAAAATATGTTATATGTATAAAAATATATATATATAACATATATATATATGCACAAAATGAGTCAGGGCTTTCATGGTGATGTCAACAAAGAACGAAAAGCTGAACATTCTCTGTAAAAATCATACTTTCGTTGGAAACTACTATTTTTCCCTACATCCTGGATCCCTAACAGTTAAAATGAGACGTCGATCGTAAAAATATTTTCGACCATTTCTGCATAATTTCTATTAATGAAAACTGACTTATCAAATTATATAAAGATATAAATATATAATAAAGAGTGATAATGTGATTGTGAAAATGAAAGTGTAAGTGTTTGAGTATGTTATTGTGTAAGTGTGTGGGTGAGTGTAAGAAACTGAGAATGAGTACTTGAGAGATATCGTGTGAATGTGAGTGATAGTGAGAGTATGTGTATGTGTTAGAGAGAGAAACACTGGGAGAAGAAAGAAAGAGAAAGAAAGTGTGTGTGTGTATGTGAAGCGAGAATGTGTGTGAGAGAAAGTGAGGGAGTGTGTGATAGAAAGAAAGAGAACGTGTGAGGGAGAATGCGTGATAAAGTGTATTTGTGTGTTTGTGTGTTTGTGTGTGTGTGTATGAGAAAGAGAGTGTGTAGAATTTTGGGAGGGATATTGTGTGAAAGAGAGAGAAAATGTGAAGGCATGTGAAAGAGAGTTAGAGATATAAAGTTAGAGAGAGAAAGTTAAAAAGAGATATATTGTTTAGAGAAAGAAAATTAGAGTGAAAGATAGAGAGAGAGAGAAAAGAGTTTAAGAGAGCGTGTTTGAGAGAGTGTTTTAGAAAGTGTTTGAGATGTAGAGTTATAGAGAGACATTAGGAGTGTGAGTTTGTCGCGATTCTCCTTCCCACGCGAACCTCCTGATGATGTTGTTAATTAAATAATGTATATATTAATACATATTACAAGTTTTATTTTCACATATTAAGCTGCTACATTCAAGAAATTGCCCTAATAACACTCGCGTTTCTTCATCGTGTCTTTCTCTCAGAACACCTCGTTAACAAGTGCTGCAAATTATTCATACCCCCCACCAGTTTCATGGCTATAACATTAATTTTGATACTGAGAGCTGCTGAACTCTTGCGAGCACAAGCAAAACTACCTTTTAAAAAGAAATCAAAACAAATACAGTTTGCAAATGAAAAATATTGCTCTCTTTCTCGCACTCACACTGCGAGGTTTTTTTCTTTAATAATTACTAGAGCTAGAAACAAGCAAACCAAATGTTCCTAACCCGTAGCCTGCTCGCACGTGTACGGAAATGAATACACAACAGTACAGTGCGACTAATAGATTTGACACAAACTTAATTTAATTACACCAAAAGCTATGCAACAAAGCAGGATCATTACAGTACTCCCCTACTTTCTGAGTTATTTTTAGAAGAAAAATGAGTCAGGAAGTAATTCGGTCAGCTTGTTTTTACATTGAGCCCTTTGCACATATTATGACAGCACTAAAGCTTATATATTTAACAAAAACTAGAAAACCAATGCATTGATTACATAGAGTAGCGGCAGGCATCAATCATCTGATATAATTTAAAATGTTTATCATTTACTTCAAAATCTCTCACTTAACAGTTCTAATAATGTTCATTTTGCTTTGCCATTTCCTTTTCTGATTTTAATGTTCTATGGCAGAAAGGTTTTAGAGTCTCACTTTAATTGATGTAATACACTAGACTAGTGATACAAAAGAGAATTATTGTTTAGAGTTTAGCTAGCCTTCTTACATGTACACTATTTTCACATGATAATATAATATAATAAACAACATAAAAAAAACATACACATTGCACTGCACATAATTAGCATGAAACTCTTGACAAAACACAAAATATAATATCTTTGACATTTCAGACTAAATTGGTAGTTCTCTTGAATAGCATTCAAAATATACACTATCCATATTTCGGTAGAATTATACCCTAAATTAAATTCACATTACAAGAAGATCTTAAAAGATTTTTCTTATACACACTAGGTTTAAAACACAATTTACTAAGCTCATAGTAAAATCCTAATAAAAGCTTTATCATTATGAGGACACAAAACCTATTCCTACTCCAGCCATACATCCCTACTTTCCCTCTATCTTTGTCACTTTCTCAAAATAAGGTTTAATTTCATCCAAATGTTTAGGCTGATACACCTCTGCCATTACAGTTCTCGCTCGAACTCGTCCATCATCTTGCCTCTGTCCCTGATTAGTATTTTGGGTTCCCATGTCTCTTTGTTCTCTGTACCTTGGTGGGTGATAATACTGATTATATCCCTTCGGTCCCTGATTGTGATCATGTTGCCTATACTGTCCCTGGTTGAATCGTGGACCACTATCTTGGTTTCCCCTGCTCCTATTTCCTTGCCCTCTCTCCCAGTGTTGTGATGGAGGTGGTGTTCTGCTTTCTCTCTGATACTGATCATTTATTCTACCTTGTCCCTGTGGATGGTATTGATCCTTAAATTTCTGGAAACTTGACCAATTTTGTTTACTTTCTATCCCTGTACTTCTTTCTGAATCTGAAGGTACGTGCCCATTTTGTGTTGAATCATGTTCCTGCACATCCCCTAAATATTCCCACTCTCTAGTTCTTTGACATCTATCATCAAATGCATTTAACACCCGTTCCATGTCTTGAAGGTCCTGTAAATTCGCGCCAATAAGAGCATCCTGTACATTTTGAGGAAAATGATATATTAAATGCCCCATGAGCCTATCTTCCTCTATCGGGTATTTCAAATACTTTGCTTGTACCTTATATTTGTGAAGATATTCACACATAGTTCCTGCTCGAACACTGTATTTACCATTGAAAATCTGCTGCAAAAAACTATCTTGTTTTACCTGTGACCAAAATTTTCCCAACAAAGCATTCTTTGCTTCCAAAAATGTATCCCATTCTCCTTCTACAGAATTTGCCCAGGACCTAGCTTCCTCTCTTAATCCTGATAACAAAATAGCAATCTTATTAGCTTCACTAAATCGTTCTCCTTCCAAAGTACGCTCCACTTTTCGAATATATTGGATTGCCGAAATATTTCCTTTCTGCCCCTTGAATTTGGGAATTGAAGATAACATCTCCTCATTCACTCCTCTAAACAAGACACTATTATGACAAACATGACTATCAACTTTCTCTTTATTTTTGACTTCGTTAAATTTGCATTCTAAGTCCTCCACTTTGTTTTGTAATTTCTCAAGATTTTTCATATAGCTATCTTTTAACTTTTTGACCTTTTCCTCTATGCTTTCGCCTTTTTGAGTTAGTACATCTTCTACTTGAGACGTAGTATAATCCCTGTTCACATCCAGTTGACCCTCCAATTCTAACCTAACCTTACTGACTTCTCTTTCCAAGTTAGACTGAACTATTTTGACATTATTTTTTATTTGAACAATTTTGAACTCAATACCTTCTACCTTATTTTCTGTGCTTTTGACTGTCTCTATAAATTTCTTTTCTAGCCCTTCTATTTTTTCATTCACTTTGTCAACTCCCCCAATTAAATCAAAATGAATTCTTCTTAAATTATCTTGTTTTTGTTCCAACTCGTTTTGATTTTGTTTTACAGTGATCAAACTCTTATCTAGATCCATTACCTTAACATTAAGTGCCTGGTGCGATATTTCCAGGTTATCTAGTTTACACTCTAATTTTATTCCTAATTCTTTAATATTGTTTTTTATTTCTTTATTATTGTTTTCTATTTGTTTATTATTGTTTTCTATTTGAGCTCTCAATTTTTTATTATTATCTTCCATCTGACTCATCATAGTCATGATAAGTTGTTCAATTTTTTTGTTCCCTTCCCCTATTAAATTCTTTTCTACCTGAGCTGGATCAGAATCTCTTTTACTATCCTCTATGTCTACAGTAGTTTTTTTTAATATCGAAATTTCATCACCCCCATCCTTTAATTTTGAATGTCCCTTTGAGCTATTTTCATCTAATATCTGATCCTCACTATTATTTCCTGACTCCCCTTCTTCTACCTGTTCTGTCACAGAAATGCACCCTTCATGTAAGTTTCTACTGTTTGCATTTCCCACCTTTAGTTTGTTTAATCTACTCTCATACATTTCATTTTCCCAATCCTCGTCACTCTCCTCTAATCCTTCTTGGTTATATGGTCTGTTCATGATGTCTTTATCTTCCGAACAAAATGGAAACTGACCTATCCCACTACTACACTCTTCCCCAATTAAATCCTCCTCTGATTCTAACATCATCAACTAAAAGAGTTGTTGAATTTCTTAAATATATTAATTTCTAAATTTAAACACCTTTTAAGTTCTACTTACTTCATTAAATGTTATAAAGAATTCCCTTACTACAATGAACCCATCAATCAATTAGTTAAAATAATTAAATGTAACAAACAAAATATATATAACTACTGCTCTTCTGTTGATCTGTCCCTCGGTGATTGTCCAGCATCCGTTGATGAAATACTTCGCTGCTATCCACAATGACATTAATTAATTAAAATACTGAAATGTGACACAAACATTTTATTCATCGCCTCCTATTCTGTTGATCTGTTCCACGGCGATGGTCCAGCATCCGCTGCTCTGTTGCCTCACTGCTGTTATCAACAACATTAATTGATTAAATAATGAAATAATACCATGTAGCAAAACATATCTACGCTATTCAGTCGACCTGTCCCTCGGTGATTCGCCAACATCCGTTGATCGGTTACTTCGATGCTCTGTTGCTATTCTGCATTGTTGATGAAGTACCTACAGGAACGCCTTTGTGTGTCACAGCTGCTCCATTGCTGCATCTGCCCCGCTGCTGCATCTGCCCTTGAATTGGTTGGTAGCACCTATTAATTCCCCGTGTTCTCCGCGAGTATTTTATCAAGCCGTCGGTGAGCACCTCTTAAATTCCCGAGTTTACCGTGAGTGTTTTTTATCAAGCCGTCGGTGAGCACCTCTTAAAATACCGAGTTTACCGTGAGTATTTTATCAAGCCGTCGGTAAGCACCTCTTAAATTCCCGAGTTTACCGTGAGTGTTTTTTATCGTGCCGTCGGTGAGCACCTCTTAAATTCCCGAGTTTACCGTGAGTGTTTTTTATCGTGCCCCACGTTGGGCGCCATTTGTCGCGATTCTCCTTCCCACGCGAACCTCCTGATGATGTTGTTAATTAAATAATGTATATATTAATACATATTACAAGTTTTATTTTCACATATTAAGCTGCTACATTCAAGAAATTGCCCTAATAACACTCGCGTTTCTTCATCGTGTCTTTCTCTCAGAACACCTCGTTAACAAGTGCTGCAAATTATTCATACCCCCCACCAGTTTCATGGCTATAACATTAATTTTGATACTGAGAGCTGCTGAACTCTTGCGAGCACAAGCAAAACTACCTTTTAAAAAGAAATCAAAACAAATACAGTTTGCAAATGAAAAATATTGCTCTCTTTCTCGCACTCACACTGCGAGGTTTTTTTCTTTAATAATTACTAGAGCTAGAAACAAGCAAACCAAATGTTCCTAACCCGTAGCCTGCTCGCACGTGTACGGAAATGAATACACAACAGTACAGTGCGACTAATAGATTTGACACAAACTTAATTTAATTACACCAAAAGCTATGCAACAAAGCAGGATCATTACAAGTTTGAGAGAACGAGATTAAGATAGAGAGAGTGAAATTTAGAGATAGTTTGACAAAGAAGGATTTTGAGAGAGAAAGAGCAAGTGTTTGGAGAGACCGTTTAAGAGAGAGAAAGTTCTATAGAAAGAATGTTTGAAGGATAGAGAGCGTTTGAGAAAAAGATATTGTTTGAGAGAGAGCTTAAGAAAGAGAGAGTATAATAAAGATAATGTGAGCCAAATTATATGACAGATTGTATGTGAGGGTAGAGAGTGTGTGAGAGAGGGATAAATTGTGAAAGAGAGAGTGAAAGAAGATTATATGATAAAAAGGTGTGTTATAGAGGGTGGATGTGTGTGTGTGTGAAAGAGAGAGAGGGGAGATATTATGTGAGAGCGTGATAGAGAGTGTCAGATAGAAAGAGAATGTGAAAATATAAATGTGGTACACAAAACATTACTTTTAAATATCATATCCTCAAAATTAATCGGTAAAATGAAAACATAGCTTAACTTACGTATTTGTATTATGTCACTATTTGCTAAAATGAACATCAAAATCCTTTATTTGAAAAAAATGAACACCAAAACTCATATTTAGATAGCTAAAATGTCTATTTTTAAACATTATTCAAGATCATTTTATCATTTTTGAGCTTATAATACATAGCAAACATATTTATCCATAATTTTATCAGGCACGAAACAAAACGTAGACAATATTTTCACGAACTTAACAACTTAACCTTTTAATTTTCTAATTATGCTCAACATTATATATATGAATGCGAATTAACGATAACAACATTCCAATAAAAAATAAATGTTTCCCAGTTTAGGCGTCTCAAATTTAGATGTGCTATGACCAGCATCCAAAGAGAAATATTCATCCAAAGAGAAAATTGTGATGTGTTCGAACCAATAATAAAGATTGGGTTATTATTTTTTAGCTAAATAGATGTTTTTTTTTTTTAGAGATTTACAGCCATGCAGCAAATAACGGTTTTCATGGTGACTAAACAAAGAATGAAAAACTAAGAATTCTTGGTGAAAATTGAGTTTTCGTGGAAAACTACTATTTTTACCGATATTCTAGATTCCTAGCCGTTAAGATGAGGGGTCGTTTGTCGAAATCTGTTCAGTCATTTCCTCTTAATTTCTTACAGGAACGGGCTAATCAAATTATATATAAGATTTTGCGAATTGGGTTGCATATTAATTTGGTCCACTAAACACTCTAAGCACTATCATATTAAGACACCAATCTACAAAAAGAAAGCAGTGGGAATAAAATAAATAGCTTATCCTTTGAAGCCTCTTGTATATATGTTTATAAATATTTCCCTCTTCCACTGACGAACACACACACCCACTCTATTGTTTGTTCTTGGACAGCATCGATTTGTGTTTGAAAATAAACTTGTCCTTGTTTCCTATTCTAGATATACATATGCTTCCAAGTACTTTTTTAAATCTATATCCTGGCAGAAAGACTCCCCTAGAGGTCGTTTTCCTAAATATACCAAATAGCCTTTTTTCAAAAAAAGATGTATAAAGAGACAAAAAATAGTTTTGTGACAATTTAAAATCAATTTTAGATTTATCTAAGAATATATGGTCTTTGTTTTAATTTATATATTTAGAACTCTCCAAAAAAACGTAAATACATTCACAGGGGAAATCCTATCTTGACTTGCCATGACGTCACAGGTAGGCAACGTCTTTGAAGCCCTTGTAAAAGGCGAGGAGCCCCATCACTCGTTAGAGGCTGTGGAAACTTCTTAAAAAGACACGGCCCATTTATCAATAGATTCTCTTGTTTTTTTAATCCCTTGTTCATTCCAACCACGCTACATGAAGCGTTGACACGCGCCGCGACCATGTCATGAGTAATTAGCATAGAGATCCCATATGTTGGCTTGTCACGCCACCGTCACGCCTCCTTGTCATGTGTCACAACATGTTTCGTGACTGTCTTGCCTCGTGATTAGAAACATGCTGTCCACTACAAGGAGCCGATGTTTACCAACCACTTCACAGACATGCATCATCTCACTTACATTCATCGCGACACGTTACTTATGGATGATGACACACACGGGTCAAGTGGTTTGGACCTCCTTTGGATTTGTTAAGAAATAAAAAGGTTACATTTCTTCTTGGGACTCATCGGTTTGTGCGTTCCTTTATCTCAATGAACTAAAAAATGTTCGTAATGTGGGCCTAATTTGATTTTGGATTGGTTGATAAAATATATGAGTCCATTTTTCCAAAATGGTCTTTATACTCTTCCTTTACGCAAATGTGGTTACACTTTCTCTGAATTCAACCTTCCTCATCTCTAGCTCATTTGCTTAATTAGTACATGTGTGTATAGCCTGAACGAATAGTAAGACGCAGTGCTAAAATAATTTGAAAAAACCCAACTAACTGGAGCAAATAGCTAAAAACGGATAAAATTCTTGCTTAACAAATAAAAAATGGTAAAAATTGTCTTCATATTATATCGATGTTAGTATTCTAGAAGTTGTGTCCCATGTTCTAAGACGTGACTATCACCATAGGCTAGACTGCCTAAGATGCAGAGATCGGGTTCGATTCTGTCGGGTGTACTGAGGGTGATTTTTCCTGAATGGTTTTCCGCTCTTCCTCCACGCAAATACTGGTATACTTCCTCAAAAATTCAGCATTCCTAATCCCTAGCAATTTGTGAAATTAACACATAGACGTATAACCCGAACGAATAGTAAGATGCAGTGCTAAAAAAAAGTATCCTAGACAAGTGATTTATGATAGGAAGGTATACGCTTAGTGAAAAAAGCTTCCCTATTTGAATACAAATCACATAAACGATAACTTTATATAAAGAAATTGCCCCCTGTCAGAAACTTAAATTATAAACAGTTTTTAATAAAGCTTATATGACTTTTTCTTGATTTCAGGTCCTCTGAAACTAATAATAATTAACCACGGGCTGACCTACTCTTCCTTGCCACATGACGTGAAATCCAAACCATCCACACAATCATTGTATTACACTACGTAATCCATTTCATATTATTACAAGAAATAACGAAGAACATATATATTGCATTATTATTATTACTGTTATTATATTATTATTATTATTATTATTATTAGTCTTATTATTATCATATATTATTATAAACGGATGATTAAAAATCTTTGATTTCATTCTGCCATTAAACAGATTTTTGTTGACAATACTTTTCAATGCATAGTTTGTTAAGTTATCGAAGTTCACTTTCAAAAGCAAAAACGTCAAAACTATTCCAGTCTGGTTTACTCTCCGTGTTTTTCCCCTAAATGAGTCTTCACCAATCCTATTTGAAAATGGGATCCACTCCCTCTAAATTCTACCTTCCTCATCCCAGCCTCATTAGTATTATCACACGCGGATTGACTGGACAGATAGAAAGGCCTGGTGTAGACCAAAAAATTCTTTTAATAGAAAAAAATCCACTCAATTATCTTTGTCTACTGGTAAAAATGTAATATAAAGCAAATACTATCGGTCAAAGGTGACCCCAGTTCCTTAGTTATGGTGAGCGTGTTGTGAACTTAATGAGCTGCGTGCGTGTTCAACGTTTGACGCATATATGTGTGGGGTTAAAACATTAACCCTACTTGTCATCTTCACCGATAATTCACATAGAGGCTTTAGAGTTCACTTGTAGATCAGATTGATAAGGCAGTGTCAGAGAGATGTTAGAAATTGAGATTGATAATCTTAAGCTTAGATCCTCACACAGCCATCGAGATACAGAAATCGTCCATCCAAATTTGATGAGGTCAAGTTCAATCCCGATTACGGATAGTCCTTTAACTTTGGGAATTTGTCACTGTTGGAATGTTAAATATTGGACATCCCCATATGTTGTGGAAATAACGAATTTATTTACAATATTATAAATTATGAGGAAAGAGGTGCTATTTTTTGTCACAAATAAACACAGATTACACCTTTCCCAGCTAAACAAAATTTTAAAATAGCGTTTGAGGTTTAACGTCGTCTATGGACCTTATCAATCATGAAGTTGAAATCTCCGATTAATTTTTTAAAGTAGAAAGTGTGCTCCGGATAAGCACAATTTCTGATAATTTCGATTAGGATAATTAAGTTCTTAGTGTTTTTGTAATGTTTAAAAAACTTAGTTTAAAAGGTTGAGTACTGTTAAGAAGTTACTATTAGTATTAAGTTGAATGAGAAGAACTACACGACCAAATCACATTGAAAGCACTGCAAATGCAGGCATTTAGATTCAAAACTTCAGCCTTCCCACTACTATATTGCGAGACTAGCACCTTATACTACCTGATCACCGACTCAGAAGAGGTTTTATGTTGATGTGAATCTGGAGATTCAACATAATATTAATAAATGTTATGTATTACATTTAAATAAGATAATAAAAACTGTTTTAACCATATCAAACTTTAAAACAAACAATACTAACTTTTGTTGAAGCCAAGGTTATAAACATAAATTAATTGTAATTAGAGCCTTGGAAAAATTTTATAATAAATTCAGACTCACCACTACCTTACTGTTTTCAATTCAAGTAAATACTAAGAAATTAAAAAATCAATCGCGAATTATGAAAGTCTTTCAAAACTTATGAGAGTAGCACTTAAAGTCATAACAACTTAATTAACGATCTTGTCTACAGCACAAGGATGGTAGCCAATCTTAACTTTTGATAGCTAAGTAGAATTTCTTGTTATCTCTGTTGTCAAAAGTACAAATATTTGTTATAGTAATAGTTACTATAAATACAATACGGTTCAAGTTATTTCGTAATCTTTGACCTAGATACTTCAGTGAATGGTAAGATCATTCGTTTAGTATGAATATGAAAACGAATGGCTTCGTGAAGAAAATAAAGGTAAGGGGAAAGTTTGAAACAAATAATATATTGGTGTGTAATGTTTGTTCCACTTACTAACTTTGAAATATAGGCCCAATATTAAAACAAATTTAGTAAATATTTTAGTGTACACGTAGCCCCACAAATCCTCATGTCTACGGTTTTGAAATATAAACGCCCTATCAGAACAAATGGTGTAGGGTAGTAAAAAGGACACAAACATATAAACATTGTCTTGTTTTGACTCTTTATTACAAGCAATAGAAAAGGTTATCGCCTAAAAAAGGTACTTCTCTCTTGTGCGGAAAAAAAATACATAAAAAAATCAATGGCCCACAATAGTGAGCTTAAGTCAATATAAAAAATAGTCTTTAAATTTAAAGGATGCTATTTAAATCACACGACACAGGAAAGTTTTAGGTTTTTTTAATTGTGTTTTACTACTCTCAGAGAATTCTATACATCTTATAAATGCGGGTTGGAACGATAGAGAAGGGATGAGAGTTTGGTTGAGCGTGGGAAAGGGGAGAGGGAAGGGAGGACAAAATATGCGATTTGGTTATATGCCTGTTACGTAAGAGTGTATAAAGGAGGGAAGGGTTAAAAACCTTACCCCATTTCCCTCCGATGGATGTGACTTAAGTGACAGATCTCGCATAAAGTTTAGTCCGCATGGATTGTAAATATTACATTTTAACATTCAGAGGGATTTCTATTTTTAAAGTAAAGAAAAACTCAAAATTTTGATCATGGCAGACGGCACGTTAGTAAAATAAATGATAAATTAGAAGTATTCCACCTATTAAGTATATCACCCACCTGGAACTAATAATAATTTATACGATGTTTTAACTAGTCCGTGTTACCCGCCTCGGTGGCGTAGTTGGCTAACGCGCTAGTCGTGTTGAGCTCGACCGCCGAGGACGGGGAGATCGATGTTCGAATCTCGGTCGGGTGAACTGGGGGTGGTTTTTCCTAAATGGTTTTCCACTCTCCCTCCACGCAAATGCGGGTTCACTTCCTCAAAAATTCAACCCTCCCAATTCCTAATCTATTAGAGTAATTAGTACTTAAACGTATAACCCGAACGGGTAGTAAGACGTGGTGCTAAATATTATTATTAATATTATTATTAACTAGTCCGTGTTAAAAATTTCAGCAGGGCCAGGATTCAATTTATTTGTCTCAGACAACAAACATAATAATCAAAATATTAAAATATGTGGATTCTTTTACTCAAAAGAAACTTTAATTGACATTTTATATACATGCATTTTCATGAAGACTACAAAATAGTAATGATTAAAATCGATTTCAGCTTGAGAAGAAGTAGAAGAATTATCAATATGTACCGGTTTGGTTGGTGCCATTGACTTAGGTTCAAGATAGAGGAATTCAATCACACAATTTATGTTATAGCTCTGTCGAAAGTTTCCATACAAAATGATTTTCCACCCTCCATCCAGGCCTTATAATTTCTACTACCCTAAACAAAGCATTTATCAAGTTGGGCCAAAACTTATCACTAACTTAAAAAATGTGTTGGTACTAGTATTTTTAAACGTGTCAAAATAAGCTTAATACGACGACCGCTCTCAGTGTCTATGAACTCGTGCACACATCCCAATCCTATACCAGAACCGATGTTGTATCTTACATATCTTATGGTACATCAGTCATCATACCCATGAGGTGGTGATTGAAAGATATATCAAGATATAGAAACATTTAAATAATTTATTATTATATTATTATTTTATTTTAGCACCACGTCTTACCACCCATTCGGTTTGTACGCTAATGTACTAATTACGTTAGTGGTGTTAGAGATTTGGAAGGTTATATCTAGAGGAAGTATACCCACATTTGCGTCGAGGGAGAGTGGAAAACAATTTTGGGAAAAACTACCCTCAGTACACTCGACCGAGTATCTAACCACGAGCTACCTGTCATCGGTGGTCTAGTTTAAATACAAGAGTGGCGCGTTAGACCATGCGGCCACCGAAGCTGGCTACTATAGTAAATATATGTTTTTCCACTTTCACTAGTTTCAAAAGTTGTAAAAGACACTGATACCATTTATTAATCCACCAATGAAAAGTAAACCTCATCTGTGGTCATCAAACACCTTTAAGGGATTTTGGTTTGAATTTTGGCAAGATCAAAATTTAACTATCACATTTAAGTGAAAAAAAGTATTAAAGCTTACCTTAAGTGCCTTAATACTAGACTCAAAGGTAATAATAAATATATAACCCTATATTATGTATGTAGCTTATATCAATTAAATTTTGATTACTACCTTATAAATAGTTACGTATATATGAAATAATATATATATAATTTTATATATACATACATAGTTATACGTATAAATATTTATACATTGGTTGTATATATAAATGCGTATCTTAGTCATGTATAGTAATTATATATAGTTATACATATATCTATAGGCCTATATACATAGGGATTTATACAGTTTTTCATATATAATATACATAAATATCCATATAACAGTCATATTTAATTATATATACCTATACATCTACACATACAGATCGTACTTGGGGATTAGGCCTATATACTTTTTACGAACAAGATTAATATATATATATGATGAATAGTATAGCTATAAAAATTATTACTATAAGGTACTTGATTTGTAACATACCAAACGTTTAAAGCAATTAATTAAGTAATTAAAGATATGATATATACTAAAATAAAATTTAATATGGACAAAAATTATCCTGTTTTTTTTTTGTGTGTTTTTAGTTTTTTTAGCATATAAGTAACTCATAATTACATCCATCAAGAGAGAGCAAGCGAGTGTAAGAGAACACGACCCAAGCTGACCGATATGTTTACCGTCCGATCAAACCTTGATGGCGCGAGTGTACTACGGTTCTATTACTCATCCTACTTTATTCCCCATTCTATGCCAAGTAATGCCGTTGTTCTGGAGGGGGGTGGGATAGTTTCGCTCTTGGCGGGAACATCCCCGGGAACTCTGCAGGTGAATTCCTGGGTCCCCAGGTCTTCGAAATTCCTTAGCAAGAAAGGGAATAAGGAACCAGACAAGATTGGATCGTCCCCAAATATAGTCGAAACCAGGGTGAGTCACATCTGAATAACAAACAATATCAGATTTGGGATGCTTTACCATTACAGACAATCGTATGATGATTTGAATAATTAATGTAGTTTATTTATGTATTGCTTTTATTTTATAATAGATTACATGTTTGGTCGGATTAAGGGGATATAAAGTAGAACCCCGATAATCCAGACAAATAAAGACCAAGGTATTCGGAGAGCTGATATAATAGAGAAAACTAAAGATGATTTCGCACTAAAATATTTAATTTAAAATACATAAAATGTACTTAAATAATTCAATGTATGTACCTATAGCACACAATAAACCAACTAAGTATGTATTTATTATACAACATTACATTAAAAAATCTTTGGACTTCTTAAAACCAATTACATATCATTTATAAATCTTTGACAAGCTAGGAAATAGTTAGTAAAAAGTTATTTTGTGTAAATTTAAAGAAAACTGGCGCTGTGATATGAATCCTGATAAATTGTCATACGGATAGCCGGTTTCCAGATAGTCGGGGTTCTACTTTACTTTATTCGTCTTAAACATAAGCATTGAAGTAAAATAAATATTTGTAGAAAAATAACACACACATATAGATTAATTCAGAGTAAATGTAAGATTTTTTTAACTTATATTTCATTCAATTTAAAGTAAAGCATTCTAAAGAAAATAAATATTTAATTTTTTTCATGCAATGATATAGGTTTGATATTCATCAACGAATCAAATTATGGTTATTAAAAGTTAATATATTCCTCCTATTAAGCCATTTAAATATGATTTATGTAATATTTTAATGTAATTATTATTCACACTTTATTAATTATATGTACAAAAAAAGGTAATTATTCTTATAACAAAAAATTTGGGATCTTGAGTTCAAAATTTTTTTAAGAAATGTATGTTCGCTTCCATTTCATTCCTTGGGTCCTATCAATCCAGGTTATCCATAAAATTGACAATACTCGACTATTGATTAGTAAGGTAAAATCTAGAGGAAGTCTACCCGTTTTATGATTAGGAAGAGTGGGAAATACATTTGTAAAAAATTGTACAATACAATAACACAAACTTTCGCATATAATGTATTATAGGTTGGGAGAAATTTTTCAGTAAGCTACGCTTGGTAAAATTCCCTCATAAAAACAAAGGCTTCATTTTGTTACAATAAACACTCATTATATATTAATTTTAAACCAAATTGCTTAAATATTTTAATAAACCTCATATATTCTAATAAAAGATATTTGTAAAATCACCGAAAATTATTTTTATTTGTAAAAAATTTAAAAACTTATTTTTATATATATTTAAGATCAATTCCCAAATACACATTTTAAACTCTATCTTCAAGGCCAATTTCGAAGAATTTCAAAATTTCTACAAACTTTCATAAGTAAACAACATTTAAATTACTGTATGTTTGGTGACCTGGTGGTCTAGGGGTAAGGTGTCAGACTTCTGTTCTGTGGGTCCGGGGTTCAATCCTCAGTCCTGGCACAGATTTATCTGATTGCCAAACCCTTCCTTCACCTCTGACAAGATGTGTATTAATCACAGCTTGTGAATGTGTGGAATGCCAGGCCTCCACCGTGGTTCGGATTCCACGTTAAACTGTAGGTCCTCCATTTCATCTCAGAAACACCCTACCATTGCACATTAGCGTAAGTGCGTATAACCCGAACGGGTAGTAAGACGCAGTGCTAATAATAATAATACTGTATGTTATAAAAATGGACATTCAATACTATTGATGATGAGATATAGTCCCCTAGTACCAAATGATTTACAACATTGAATTATTTAAAAAATATCTTTGACAAACTTCACGCAAATCAGTCATCAGTAAATTACTCCATTTTTTTAGTAAAACATCTATAGTTATTTATATTTTAGAAAACTTAATAAACACCCATTTTGATCAAATCACTTGAGCCATTTTTAACAAATTCAATTTTAAAAAATAGACGTTAGTAAACTACCCTAAACGAATTTCACCCCTAGAAGAATTTTACCCCCAAAACCAAATATAAAGTCTAATTTGTAGAGCCGAATATTTGAAAGATATAATTTTTTTTAATCATTAAAGATATTTTTTAAACATTTTAAATTTTCAAAAATACTAATTTGTAAACTATTGTTTGGTGAATTTATACCCAAAAACTATATTTGGGAAGTCAACCGCTTCCTAGATATCCATTTTAAACATAATCGTCATAGTCATTTTAAAAAAATTTAGAATCAAAAAATCAATTTTAAGTGAACTACCCTTAATTTGAGGGCTAGGGTCAAAATAAAAATGTTTACAAAGTATTGCCCTTTAACACATATACATACCCGTTTTAACAAAATCCATAGAAGCGTTTCAGATCTGTAACTAAGAAAAACGGACACACACCGGAACTAACAGAATTGTAAGATCCACATTTTTTGTGTTCAGACACATAAAAAAACGTACAAATTATTCATAATTTAAATGTTGATGATTTTCGTGATTACAATAGATCTACTTTCGTTTGATATGACAAAGTAAAAACACCTAAGTTCACTTGATTGGAATTCGAACCCTGACCTCTTCTTCACTGGGATATATCCCTTGGTCCGCAGGCCAAATGATACTGGTAAAACGTGTATTGGAATATTGACGAATAATATCTCCACCACACAAATGTATCTCTACTACTTATAAAACTCAGTCTTTATGTTTGTTTCCTAAGATCTCTGGAAACGCTTAACTGATTACGATGCAACTTTTTATATCATGTAGATTTTTACCGGAAAGGTTTAGGCCATTGATCAAACGTAATAACGCAAAATAATTAATATTTTTTAAAAATTGTGTATTAAATGAGTGATCAATGCTGGATTCTCCTATTGAATGTAATATGCATTATGTATCTATATAGCTTGATCACCAGATCCAAAGAGTAACTACTGAAAACATAATATGTATTCAGTAATTACTCTTTATAACAGTATATTATAAATAGTAAATACAAAGAGGAATAATATTTTAGTTTATTTGGTTGTTTTTAATTCATAGATCCTTATAAAGTAGTTTCTGTACTAGCATGTTCGCTTATGACTAGAGAACTTCTGAATATATACGAATGCGCAACTTTTTTTATATTATCTTTAATTTATCTAGAAAGTTTATACGCTGTTTAAAAACTATTTATGCATTCAAGAAGCTGACAGTGGTTCTAAAGGCAATAAAGTGTTTTATATACACTAGGGAGTGAAAAAAACTAAGACTACCGCAAGTTCATCTATTTTTATAACTTCAAGAAAAAATCAGACCACAATATAAATTTGGTGATAAGATCGGAGATTCCGAATTAAAGCATCGACCCACAATTGCATGCAAGTGTAATTAAATATAATGGTACAAGGCCCACAAAGACTTTTGAATGGCTCGTCTTCATGCATGCAGCAAAAATTATCCAAAGTTGACGTTGGCGGGCATGATGGATATCCCAAATACCGTTGACGTCATCCCCGTGATTAAGGATGCTTAACCACGATTCGTTCTTGAGCGTTGGTGATAGACAGTCTTTTGGTTTTCACATTGATGTGTAGATTCATCAAATCCATTAAGTATGTATGTAAGTATAACAATAAGGGCAGTGATCAAGGAAGGTTTAGTATTATCTTGAGCAATGAGGGAGAACAATTTCCGTAGGTATTGTTCAAGGTGTTATGTATTTAGCTGTCCATCTCAAGAATGAACAATGTGTATATTTTCAACAATTAATGTAACTGACGTCACTAATAGCCCATGGACACACCATTAACACTTTTTTAAATGGTGCGTTTAAGATACTTTGCGAATACCTTACTTTCAATGAGGTTGCTTCATTAATGCTTGGAAAATTAATATTTCCAATGACAAAAGCAAGGCGTTTCCGTTTAGGAGCCCCAGGAGTAATGAAGGGTGATTCCATTCAGCCGACTATATACGTACACCCAAAAACCACATTTTGTTGTTATTTGAGAATGCAGTTCAATGTCGTCAAAGGTCAAACTTCATTTACTTACTGCGAACGAAGTAACCCACGCATCCTACTAATTAGTTTTCAAAGACCTAGAACTCCTATTAAAAATGATTCACACTGGAGAGGTAGTTTATAAAAAGCCGCTTATGTCACTCTTCTTTCTCAATCAGATATTTGATCTATATCATATACATTTTTTTACACGTGAAAGACCTCTCCCACTTTGACTCACACACAGGAAAGCATGTTGGATGATATCAAACATAGAATCAGAACATATCAATCGGCAGAAACTTTGGACTTCAACTAAAATTATTTTTAATGCAGGTTAGACCAAACCAAACCAATTTTTAAGGATCTCTTGGACAATACCGTTAAGAACTTGACTCTTTTTCCTACCCGACAATTCATACGGATTTATATTCTATAGAGATTATTTGGAGTGAGACGACAAACGATCGGCAATACTATGATAAACTTTGAATATAAACAAGCCTTTATGGAATACAGAACAACTTACCGTAGACATATTATTATAGTAGTATTCAAGATCCTGTAATAAATGTGTTCTTTTAACCCAGAGGTAAAGAAAATACTTTCATAATTCATTATTTATTCTTGGCTAGTCTCAGGTTTGAGAAATTTCCTGCCTTTGCAGTGGCTTCATTGGGTTTAGCTGCTACTAAAATGGGACCGAATAGTGCAACAACATTCGGATGGAGCAGCTAATTTTTCATTAGTAGCAGAACAGCTATGTGACATTTAAATTAACGTTGCAATTTTCTAAAGACTAAATTGAGTTTGCAACATTTCAAGCAAAGTTTCACATCAAAATTACTGTGCAAAAATTTTCTTTATATTATGAAATGAGATTACATATAATTTGCGTAAGATACCGTATTAATCTCATGAGACCTCTGATAAAATCTCCCGGTCATTCCTAATCACTATAGCTGACTAGGTCAACACGTGTCTGAAAAGATCTAACATATGACCAGACGTCGTGAAACTTTCCTGTACCAACATCACATCCGCCTGTCGGAGACAAAGAAAACTAGACTTATTTGTCGATATAGGGCTGAAAACTCAGCAATGGAGTCTTCGCAGACACGAAGGCATATGTTCTTTAATAACTCCCAGATTTACGTCGTGGTCAGGGATTTTCAGGAATTATTCCATTTAATTTATCGGATATATGCTTCTGAAAAAAAGCCTCTGTCGTGGTTTCAGGAAAAAAATTAATCGGCTAGTAAAATAAAGGACCGTATCTTATTACAATTCAAACTCTATACCGCACTTACTTGCCTATGTTTATTTTTTAATTCCCTTAATCCATTCGCGCTCTTCAATCAAAATGCGTGCAGCCATCAATTCACTTAATTTGAACCTACCTAAACTGTGTAGTGAGATTCACAAGTAAACAATCTGCAAAAATGTTTCATAGAGACAACTGTCATGATAGGTTGTACTATGGGGAAATGGTCGTAATACCAAGAATACCCATTATTCTATTAAACCTGCCCTCCCAGTTTAAATGTATGCTATTTCCTATCAAGTTTTACTTTGCAATTACCATAAACACAGCGCAATGACATAACTCTGAAAGTGGCAAGCGTTGATCACAGTGGTGTTTTCCACATGAACAACTTTACTTGATGTGTTCGCGTGATAGTTCTAGTAGGATCCCATAACTGATCGCTTCTGATGATAAACAACTAAAGTCGTTTACAAAGAGGCCTTGCCTTAAATTTTCTTTTACCTTATTTCCTTCAATTAATACAAATATTATGTATGTCTAATCTTAAAACCAAAATAATTAAACTACATTAAGTTTTTTTACTCTGAAGATACATCTTTTATCGACTCCAAATTTGTAATAATGGTAATTTGTACATATAATACTCTGTGTGATTTTTTTCTCTCTAAGGTAAATAAAAAAAGTTTGGCATTATAAAACTTTATTTTTTTAATGAACTATTTATTAAAATTACATTAACGCGAGTGAAACTGCGGACAAAATTAGTCTATTATAAATTGAATAAATTGTGAGTGGTGGGGAAAAAAAAAATAAACCCACAAATTCGACACAAACATATCCGTTTCATTTCATATTAGAAAACCCTCGATGACAGTCCTGTGGATCCCCAAAATATCCGACAACCCACCTCTATGAAATCAATTAAAAATCCTTCTTTACTGTCCCACCCTCCACCATCCCCTATTCTTGCCAACCCCTGTGTACGCTTCGAACCCTGCGGTCACCATTACATCAATTCCGCCATTCACAGCCTTTAATCAATTTTCCAAAAATCGTTCTAATACCTCACCCGTGTAGCGAAAACTCCTAAGCCCCCCCTCCCCCCTCCTGCCCTCGACACATAGCAGCCGAATTCCAATAGAGTCAGTGGCGTGAGATGGGAGGGGGCGAGGAGGTAGAAAGGTCGAGTGGGGGGGGGGGGGAGGAGTGAAGGGGCACCGACAACGGCCGACTACATTGGTAATGGTCATAGCTCACATTCCTCTGCGCTTGTTGGATGGGGGAAAGGGTCGGGGTGTAGAATGGGGAGGGTAGAACGTGATACCGCTTGCCACGGTGATCCATAATGGAACATCAACTACGATTACAATGCCACCTGCAAGTTCCATAGCCACACACCTCACCCCCCTCTCACCTGCGCAAATACAAACGAAAAGCGGTTTAGAGGGTTGGGGATGGGTTGAAGGGGGGAAGGGTGATGTCGTAAATAGTTAAAACTGTTTTAGCGTGCTCTTTGGGATGTCTTTTCATATTGTAGGTCCTGCGGTTTAAGCCCGTTTCGAGAACTATCACTAAAAATGTCATAACGGTGCTGAGATATATATTTTAGAGGCTTTACCTTAAAAAATTAAGAATGTCAAACGAAATGTTAAACTAATAAATTTAATGAAATGATCTTTTACAATTATTGAACTATAAGGCTACCACTATTTTCTTAATACCAAATTCTCCTGTATTTTATAGGTTTTCAAGAAGGAATTCCATTTTCCAGGAGCTTAGATTGAATAAAAATAGTAAAATTAATATTGTAGCTTACTAGTTTATTTTCACAAATAGGGCTTTTATTTGTATTTTAAACAGATAAATAAAATGAGTCTTAATAAATAAGTGTTTAATTGATTGGCATTACAAATAAAAATTATTTAGTTAAATTCTTAGTCACTTTCACATTTTAGAGGGTTTTATTTCCGTTTTATCATGTGTTTCATAGTAGCTAAACAGAGAATGTCCATTGAAGGCATAATTTACTTATCGTATTTTTATATTATAAATCGAATATTTTATACAAGTGTATTTTATGTTTATTTTCGTGTACACGTGCCAATCTTAAAGAATACAAAATAAATAAAATAAACTGAAAACGAACCCTTTTCATGAGCGCTGTTATCGACGGGATGCTGATGCCAAAATAAAACTATTACTTCATTTGCAATAAATTCAAAGGCCTTCTGGCAATGCAATGAAAGGAATTACTACCTCTATTATCACTAGTACTATTCACTATCGGGAACGAGCTTCAAGACACGCTCCTGCCGTTAAAGGGACGTTTTCCCCCTGGATTGATGCTTCTGAATGCATCGTCTTCCTAGTCTATTTTATGGCATCGAATAAGCTTTTCGTGGCAAGACCAAACCTCCTCCACCCCTTTCCTATCCTTTGAAGGGATGAAACTAAAGGATAAATTCTTTTTCTGTAGGATCTATAAGCGCTATTCCACCCCAACAAGGTATAAGACCACCTTCACACGAGAAATGAAATATTATACGGGGCGTAATTAATAGGGCGCTTAAATTAAATGGTTTTAAATATAGGCCTACAATCAATTAAAATGTTTGTTGTTAGCACCAAGTTTTTACTATCCATTTTGATTATACTTCTATGTACTAATTACACTAATGTGTTACGGGTGAGTAAGATTGAATTTAGACGAAGTATACCTGAATTTTACGCAGAAAGAGAGTGGAAAACCATTTTGGAAAAGCTACGCTCAGTACACCCGACTGGGATAGAACCACGACCTCCCCTTTCTCGGCATTCTAGTTTATTGCGAGAGTTGCGCTTTAGACCACGCGGCCACTGAAACGGTTATCAACTTAATTTAGGAGGGTATATGCGTACAACCCAAACGGGTAGTAAGACATGGTGCTAGTAATAATAAGAAGGGTATACTAGAGATATAAACAGAGTAAAGATTCACATAGCTTTTGAATGAACATAAACTGGGAATCAATAAGTATTAAGTAATATCTATACTAGTATTATAGAATGGTTCTTAGGAAAAATAAATTTGTAATAAATAGTTAAATACACAACAGTTAGATGTATACAAGCATTAATATGCATAAATAACATAAATTACGAACATTTATTCACAAAAAAACAAACAATTTTTATGAGTTTTATTTTTGTAGGTCTCTTATTTAACATTAACTTATAACTTTATAGTTGTCCTACACCCGGTGTGGCTGGTATTGCTTCTCCCTCACAGAGCCAAACATATCAGGTTCGATTCCCAGAATGGCTGAAAAATATATAGTTGGTGAAAGTTGTGCTGACCCTTTCACAGTGATTAACTAATTGCTCGGGTACTGTTGTGGTATGTTTGTTTTTGAGTTAAGTTAGTTTGTAAGTAGTATACTTTTATAACCACTCGATTCAGAAAGTGTGTGTTAAAGATATTAAACTAAATTAATTTTAAAACATATTAATTTCAGCAAATAACCTAAAGTAGGGCAAAACACGGGATACTCGGCACCTGATTATAGCGTCAAAAATACGAATAATTAAAACCTGATTCCTTAACATGTAGTCGGTCTGCTTACACGCTTAGTCACGGTGACGACACAAAGAAATAAAATAAATATTTCTAAAATAATAATCACCCACCTCGGTGGCTTAATTAGCTAAGACTGTCGAGGACGGGGATTTCGAGGTTCGAATCTTGGTTGGGTGAACTGGGGAGTGGTTTTTCCTAAATGGTTTTCCACTCTCTCTTTCTCTCTCTATCTATCTATCTATCTATCTATCTCTCTCTCTCCACGCAAAAGTGGGTTCACTTCCTCTAAATTCAACCTTCTCAATTCCTAACCCATTAGAGTAATTAATACTTAAGCGTATAAGCTGAACGGGTAGTAAGACGCGGTGCAAAATAAAAATAAAAATAATCAAATATTTATATTAACACCGTGTAAACGCTTATAAATGAATCGAATTTATGACGACCGATCACACATGCATTATAAAAACTAATATTTAAAAACCTACCAATTTTGTTTTAATAAGAATATATAGATTTTGCCCACAGTTTACCAAGGCCGTAGCCAGTCGATAATTTCAGGTGGTGGCACATTCCCCAATTGCCGAAGGCTAGAAAAAATCCTAAATGATAAACTGTCATAGAAACTATCTGAAGTATATTTTTATGGCAACATAACACCCTTACTTCTAGAGGCTGGAAAAATACTAAATACTAAACACCTCTAAAAGCTCTCTGAAGTGCTAACACAGCCCCCTAATTTGTACTTTTACCTTAATTTTTATATTGTTTGAACCATAAATAAAGTCATATATATTTTATTCATAAAATTTCAGGGGGGTTTTGAGCCCCCAAAACCCCCCTGACTACGACCTTGTAGTCTACACTGAAATTTAACATTATTTCATTGACTGATATACTATTCCCTATCTTACAGGCTTAGCCATAGTTAAACTAAGAAAGGTAAGTTAACTACTTTCAGGATAAAAAGAGTGTGCCTGTACCATCGTAAAAAAGTTTATTTTTAATTAATATTATGATAACATTAAATTATTGTATGTTTTGGATTATTCTATTCCGTGTTTTTTAATCTTCAAACCAAATAATACTAGGTCTACTTTCTTTTACCCATCTTAAACTTTAGAGGGAACATTATTCAAAACAAATATTTCTGATTCGTTGTTTCTTTTCTCTTTTATTCTAAAGAACAAATTAGTCAGACGAATTTTGGAAATAGCTGAGTTGCTAGAGTTTGATATATCAAGACCAAGCGCTTTAATGAACACGTTTTAACACTTCGGCTTTTATTCTGCCGCAAATTATCTCCAACCAGAGAAGTTCATAATAGGTAGGGGACATAAAATTGCATATATTGGGCACGATATGAGCTGGTCGGAGTTTGATATAAGTGAGATCCCATGCGTGATAGTGCTCATGAAACCATGAAAGATTAGGATGTATAAAACTAAAAATAGCCAAGTACTGTTCAAACAATACACCAATTACCCGTAATACTGGACATGAGGACTAAGGCATCAATCTCTAATGATCTGGTTTTTGGTGATTGTGAGGTTCAGTGTCCAAACCAAGGCCAGGGGTGCCGTTGGAGGTTTTATCCTTAGTAGTTTATTTCGATACCTCCACGAAAATGTGGGTACATTTCATCTTAAACAATACATTCCTCATCCTTAGTTAATTAGGATAGTTAAATTCGAATAGCCAGTTGAACGCGGAACAAAACATGTTCAGATATATGGGAATGTACTAAGGATAGTTTTCCCTCAAATGGTTTTCCATTTTGTATTTTTCCCGCACCCAGTGTGAACCAGCCCTGAGTCAGAGCAATAGCCACGATGGGAGTGTGCACACTATAAACGCTGAGAACCGTTTCTTGCCTTCAAGTAGATAAGCGTTGACAAGAAGGGACGGAGGATGGTTTTCGCAATGCGGAAGGCCCTGTAATAGGTCTTGTTTGCATTGATCAGACTGAGACGAGACCACGACTGTGAGGGGTGGGCACACGTGGTCTTACTAACCCTCCCCCTCCTCTTTCGGGGGTGGTGTGGTTGGGACGAGGCCGAATGGAACCTTGGCACGACAAAGCTCAGGGTCGCCGCGAGGGACCCGTCTCCGAGGAACCTTTGAAAGAGTGCTACTATAAACTCTCAGAAGGAGAGCTTTTAAACCCTCCCATTAAACATATATTTTTTTTCATTTATTTATGTATTTAACGTGCACTTTCTGAACCGACTGATTATATCAGCGCACGAGAGTTTTTCTATGAGTGAGAGCCTTATTTTACATGCCATAATCGACTTGGGACCGATAGCTTTACTTGCCCTCCGAAGGAAGTTGTGCTACGGATATTTATCGCTCAAGAAAAATTCGTCGGCCCCGGCTGGCTTTGAGCCCAGAATTACCGGGTCCTAAGGCGAGCACTTTACCCCAAAACCACCAAGGTCAACACCATTAAAATAAAGAAGAATACAATAAAAAATATATATTATTCATGTACTTACACTATATATAATTATATTATAAGTAAATGAATAATGTGTATATTTAGATGATCCCTATGCAAATTTGATTGTACTAAAATTTCTATCACTGGTTTTCCTAACTTTTACTTTGGCTGAGTGGCCAACATTAATAAATTATTATTATTATTATTATTATTATTATTATTATTATTATTATTATTATTATTATTATTATTAGCACTGCGTCGTACTACCCGTTCGGGTTGTACGCACTTACGCTAATGTGTAATGCGTACTACCCGTTCGGGTTGTACGCACTTACGCTAATGTGTAATGGTAGGGTGATTGTGAAATGAAATGGAGGACCTACAGTTTAACGTGGAATCCGAACCACGGTGGAGGCCAGGCATTCCATACATTCACAAGTTGTGATTAATACACGTCTTGTCAGAGGTGAAGGAAGGGTTTGGCAATCAGATAAATCTGTGCCAGGACTGAGGATTGAACCCCGGACCCACAGCACAGAAATCTGACACCTTACCCCCTAGACCACCAGGTCACCTAATATCGATAAAATGTTACTCTATTATTAGTTTTGTTTTATAGATATTAATAATATCTAACAAAAGTAATATTTGCAGAATGTGTCTCTTAACGTTTGAATAAACGAAAGTAAATCTAGTAGCTTTTATAATTGTCAGATAAGGTTCTTATTATGAAAATTATAGTCATAATAAATGAAAAAACTAAGTTTATAAAGATATAATCATTTGATTTTGTCTAAAGCATTAATCAAATAGAAAAAAGTAGCTATTTATTTTTACCAAAACCAAATATTTTAATTGAAGAGTGCGGTTCTCTTTATATCACACAGTTTATGAGAGACCAAGTGTGGGGAAATCACTTGGAATTATTTATTTTGGCTATCAATTCAAACGCGCCTTTGTAACAGAACAGGACTCACTTAACCTAGGATATGACATCCTTGACACACTTATTAAATGCTTGTAGATACTGTAGACAAAGTTTCCTGGACTTGTAGTTGCCCACCTTACCCTTGCTGCCACAGGGACGGGATTTTATTGAATAACTAAATAAATAAGTTATACTGTAGATCTAAAAATAAATTATAAGGCAAATTATGAGGGATGATAAATAACAGTTGCACTTAAATATTTTTCTATTAAAATATTAGCTTTTTTAACACCCTGTTGTTTATTAATATATATTAACACTTATTAATTAGGTACCGTGAGGAAGATATAATAAAGAGGAAGTTTACCTGCATTTTCATGGTGTGAGAGTAGGAAACAATTTAGTAAAAATCTACTCAGCCCACCCAGTTTTGACTCGTACCTTAAGCTGCATGTCACCAGAAAAGCAGGCAAAACATGACTGACACCCTTGTACACGTGTCAACTGGTGCATATCTCTAATTTTTTTGATAAAAGATTTTCTTAGTGCCTTCCAATTAAATATTTCATTTTCAACAAGCATTTAAATTTTACTAAACACAAATAAATTATAGCTTTGAAATTTAATTTAAGTAACATCTTTCATATGTGTTTTTTAATAACTTTCACGTTTAAGAAAATTATTAACTTTTTACCCTTTTGATTAAAATATGGTGCAATTTATTTAATACAAATCTACAAAAATATACTCAGACCCTAAGCCCTGTCGAGTGCAAGTCTAAAACCTATTTTATGGGATGGTGGGCGGGAGGGTGAAAGGCGTGGCGTGGCGTCACAACCAACCAAAGTATCCTTCCGCGTCAACAATCACAGATGGATCATGGAGACCGTTGATGGCGCTAGCTACCGGACAGGTCTTGCGGAAAAATCGTACGTTTGGAAATATCAGTTTTCTCGAGAACCATTGTAATTTTTTTAGTAATATTTTCAACACCTCTTCTAAGATAATGTACCAATGTTTATTAGGTGTTTAATTTACTTATTTTTTGTTATGAAGCCAGCAGTTTTCTACTGAAAAATGTCAAAATTATTTATATTTGATCATTGTTAATATTATAGAGGAGATGTGTATATAAAAAGTATAACTTAATTAACATGTTTCTATTCTTGAACAAACCATTTCCGAAAAGAAAATTGCAAAACAGTAAAAAATCTTGAAGATAACCGTTTGTTCCCATGGCTTTGCATTTCCACACCAAATGAAAAGGACAAATCGCCTTAATACAGGTGTATTTACTACCAAAGAAAACACAGCGTCATTAAATAGAAGCGAAGAGAAGAAATGCCAAAACTAATATACACAAAAAATAGAAAAATACTATAAAAGAAATAGAGGGGGTAACAATGACTAAGATGTCGGGTGAGGTAGGGGAGAGAACAAAAAAGGTTAGTGAAGATCAAGGGGGGAGAACAAATCTCGAAAACAATGTTTGGAAAGAAAGAACAATACAAGTTGGTGAAGATCAAGGGGAAGAACAATGCTTGTGCACAATGTTTAGGAATAGAAAAACAATACAATTTGGCTAGAGAACAACACAAGTTGGTGAAGATCAAGGGAAGAACAATAATCGAGAGCAGTGTTTAGATAGAGGAAAATACAAGTTGTCGAAGGGTGAGCGGAAGAACAAGGCTTTAGGGCGATGGCAAGTGGGTCCTTCTAGTCCTAAAAGGGTTCCTATAAACGATGAACACCCTTTTGGCCTCGAGGTTGTGGTCCAGCGCCCTCCCCGCTTCATCCTCCAGACATTGTCAGTCCCGGCACGGTTAGACTTCATTCCCGGGGTATTCCCTTTTGAAAGTACGTGCGTGTGTGTGGACCAAGGAGAGAACTAACGGCATCAGGGAGCTCCCACAGTGGCCGTGGCTCTCACACGGCAACTAAACCGATCATTGGTTTCCTCCGTCATATCCACTCCTCCGGGGGGGACAGACATTTCGATACCCAAACAACCTCTACTGTGAGCTCTCTTACCATTCGACCTGGACCAGTAGACACATTTAGTGAATATGAATGTTTAATGCTGGCAATGAATTAGGGAGGACCGTGAGGGGTTCCCCCCCCCTCGCCGCTAAAATAAGACTTACATAGTTTTTATTTCCTCCGCATATTCCAATCCATCCGACTTATAATCACATGAATTACAGTGTAATAATTAGTAATTATAATTTATAATTAATGGTACTTAATTAGTTATTTGTAGTAATTACAATGTTTAGTTATCAAACTAACGTTTAGAGGATAAAGAAAGTGGAATAATTACCAAGGTGGTAGATCGATAAACCATTTAGAAAAAAAAAATCAGCCTCAGTAAACTAAGCTGGGATTCAAACCCGAACCTATTTGTCACCATAAAACCAGAATTACATCTATTTGGTGTGCCCGTTAATGCTAGTATTTGTGTAGTAAGTTTACAATGTAAATTCTAAGAGGGTATTTTATCAGGTTTCATAATTTTCATTTTCAAAAGAAGTGATAGGAAAATATTGCTTTTAAAATGCTAGTACATAAACTAAATCTCTTATTATTAGATATTCTTTGGTTGACTACTGCTAGTCACAGCTCAATAAACGTGTTGGTTTTCGATCTATCCAAGGGGTTAGTATACCATTTTACTTTGTCATCGTTTACGGGCGTTAGGGATTTTAATTCTGACCTGTTACCATACGTGTCCATACCCTCTTCATCCCTTCTTCTTAGATTCAGTATTTAATAGCTCTTGTGTTAAAAAATTACACAATATAAAAACTCTTAGCTTGCATGACTATCATTCTGGGTGGATGAAATCATGTCTCAACCAACTGTATCGAGGATGGGTCTCGAAAATGTTTTCTATACTCTCTCCTGGAAATTATTGATTAATTTCTATAGAACTCAACTACACATGTTTTTACCATATAATGGTTGGTTTAAAGTCATTTATAAGTCAGAAGAAGGTACGACTAATAAAATTAAAACCCACACCAGTGGTCACGTGGGAGAAGGAGTCGGTCTCATTTTATTTGGTTTGCAGATTGCTGAGAGCTCAGGGTTCTAATCCCTAACAGGAGTGCTTAGGTGTTATTTGCTAAAGAGTTTTCCTCTCTTCATCCAAACATATATGAGTACATTTTCTCTAAAATTCTACCTTCACCATCCCCACTTATAAGTGTTAGTAATAGGATAACCTGAAACGAAATTAAAATGTGGAGGGAGAGAATTTTAATTTAAGAATTTTAATGGCCATTGTGAGGCTCAGTGTGCCAATGCGATAGGGGTAAATATTTAACAGGCCTACTCATATGAATTGAGTTCAAATACCTACATGAACGATACATCTTTAAAGCATGTTTCAAATATTTTTTTAGGTCACCTCGAATCTGAAACATATTGCATGCAACATTATTGTAAGAAGTAATAAAGACACACAGAAAGAACGTTCCAATAAATCATAATTTATAATGTGTTTTTCGTGAAGAAAAGGATTTAGTCATTTAGTTATCTGTTTTATAGCCATGAAAATTCCACTTTAAAAGTTAAAAGAATACCAATAAAACTAAAATACGACAGATCTATTCCTTCAACTCTCTAAAAAGTAGTGAATGCTAAAATGTTATATTAACTTTTAATCGTTTAGTAGAACATGATGAACGAGATTTCGGAATTACGACTGTCTGGAAAAGCATGAAGTAAAGGTTTAGGACCGGAGTTCAAGGTTTGAAGAAAATGTTGTAGAAGTTTTGTATTTTTATAGTGACATAACTAATCTACCACTTTGCAAGAACCGAAGTCATCAAATCAATTAATGCTAGAGATAGAAACTTGGAGGAAATAATTCAGAGGTATTTTAAATGTTCATAACAACTTATTTAGGGCCTACAGATTAGGTTTTGTTATAAACGTCAAATATATTATTGATGGGCTCAAGACATAAGCTATTAATTATTTTTATTTTTGTTGTCAAATTAATTGTACTTTCTTTATTAATAACCTGTTATTCTTATGTAGAGTAAACCCTCTCTAATATGTTTGTATAGAATATTATATGATCTACTATAGTAGTACCACAGTAGTTGTACAGTAGTACTGACTTAAAAGTAAATATACTATTAAAAAATGATTCTGTTGTTGTGTCATGTGCTACAAATCTTCTTCAGCCTTTTACTCAAAAACCACTAAACCGATTGTGCTGAACTTTGTAATGAGCATAACTCAGATGTTCGGTTAACATATTATAAGCTAATTAAAAACACTCATACCGCTTAAACTAAACCACACCTCCATATTTTCGCACCCAGACTTATATCCTGAAACGCTGGGGCTAGGGAATCGCCCTTTGGTTGGGGAGTACCCACGGTCGTTAGACTTCGAACACCACCACCCACCTGATCACTCCCAGACTGGGCCACTGAGGAGAGGGGGTCACCTAAATTAAGCAATATACCTTCAATATTGTATCACCCGTGTATATTTATATACATTTGTAAATAAAAAACTTATACATACTAATTAACACCACATAACTTATCAGGCCACTTTAGCAGACTGACGAACCACTAGTATTAACTAATTCATGTGTATTAAAAATGTATACGTGGTGGTTGTCCACAGTATCAGTAATGCTACACCCCACCTCGGTGACGGCGTGGTCTAACGCGCTAATCTCGTGTTGGACTAGACTGCCGAAGAAAGGTAGATCAGGGTTCGATCCCGGTTGGGTGCACTGAGGGTGGTTTTTTACTAACTGGTTTTCCATTCTCCCTCCACGCAAATGCGGATGCACTTTCTCTAAATTAAGCCTTCATATTCCCTAATCCATTAGTATGATTATTACCTAGGCGTATTACCTGAACAGGTAGTAAGACGCTAAAAGAAAAGTCACGCTTTTGGAACCAAGCTCGATCAAGTGAAAAATAGCTAGCTGATCACGCGTATCAAACCCAGGACCTTTGGTTTGGCACGTCCATACTCTATCACCAAGCTATCTTGATCCGTCTCAGGCCCATGGCCACTGTCCGATACCTTCACCAGATACCACTGGAATCAATGCAACTTCTAGTTGTTAGTGAACTTAGTTGAAAGACAAACCAGAATGACTCAGTGGTAGAGCTTAGATGCGCACACTCAAAGATCCTGGGTTCGATTCTTGAAGTCTCAAGGTTGTTAGTTTCACTTAATTCAATTATCCATCAATATTTATTCAAATGCTAGTGACTTATTTTACAAACCTCCAAAGACTTAAAAAAATACGTTAGAGTCATTTTTATGGCAGTGAAAGTTTTAGTTATGGTTCCTAAAAACATTTATTTTAGAACAAAAGTGTGTTAATCTAGAGTAAGCAAAGATGGTTAAGTTACCCAACATAGCATAGTTCCTGAAAATAAGAAAACTCGTTTGAACACCAAAGTTTGCATTTTTAAGTTTATACCTTAGAATATTTTATTAGTAAAGTAGATCTTAATAGTTTTAATATCCATTTAATTTGTGGAAAACCTTAATGTTTCAAAATAATGAAAGGACAAATCATTTCTAAAAGTGTGTGTGTTAATTTGGATGTAGTATAATTTTAACGTACATTATTTCATGAAAATGTTATCTTTCTACGATAAAATGTATCTTTTATTATCATAATCACCATCTAGACATATCTGCAATCAGAGCGATTATGCGAATTATAAGCACGTGTGCTCTTCTGTATTTATTATTTTGTTGGCAAGGACAAATAGGAAATATACTCGTGCGTTTGTCGCGTTATTTATTTGTTTGTAACGTGTCAACAGTGGGTCCCTTTATCTAGCCTATCTCAAAACTTCACATTTCCTCCCTTTTCTAGAATATAATAAATGCTTGCCTGACTTATCTTCTTATGTATTACGGTTTTTTTTCAAGTCTGACCATTTTTCCCTACTTCTTTTCATTTTTGGCAAACTGCCCTTATATCTCCATCGTTTTTAAAAACATAGTTATTTTGAAAAGGTCCTCAAAACGAAGACTTCTTAGGAATCGAATTTAAATTTTGTTTTCAACTTCCTTTGCATATGTATGTACACAAAAGCTTAAAACTCTATTAAAGAGTTTTATATATTTCTGTAATTTTTATTTGACTAAAATACCAAAAAGACATGGGAAAATATAAAGTTAGGTCTAATCATTAAGGATTGTTTTTATTCATTTTATTACGTCATCACTAAAATAATTTTATGTTTATATGTACACACAAAGAATGCTATTCAAATTTAATTACTAAACATAAATTGATTATGTGTACGCTTTAGTAATTTTTACAACGCTGATTAAAATTAGCGTATGTAAATAAGACCAAATTGTAAATTAATGCACGTGCGGTTAAAATAAATTCGATGTTACTGTGGATTATACCCAAACAATATAACAAATTTTATTTTAAAATATTTGCCTGGAAAACATAATTATATTAGTGAGCTAAAATCAATATTCCTTTGCAGCAGTTACTTAATTTGCCTTAATATAATTTAAGATAAAACTTAACTCTGCAAAGAGACCAGCTGAGTTTTTCGCTTCCTTTTAACACATTTAAAATGTTTGTCGAAACAATGATAAAACATAAATTTGTTAGGTTGTGTAACATAGTTATCCACAAATCCCCCTCGACCATATAATATATATTACATACTATATAGCACATATCCACAATCGAAATAACACAGAACCACAGATCATGCAAAACATGTTCACAGATCATATAACATAAATACATAGATAATATAACAAAACGTGTCGCACACAGGGGAGAATTCAACTTTCTTGCTTGTCCAAGTCACAAGGTTTGGTGTTTAGTGGGGCCCAGCATAATCTCAGAAGTTTTTGATTATATTTAATCAAATTTTACAGTCCCACATATATTTTTAAGAAATCAGAAACCTTATGAACGCTGTCTTAACAGGGTTCATAAACTAACTGACTTACCTACATTATATAGTCTAAAGAGTATGATTTCTCTATTGAAAATTTGAAAAATGTATATTATTATCCTTCAAATAAGTGACGTTATAAAAAAAAGGTTAAAACTTTATAAATTAACGTTGAAATACTCTAAATTGTAGTTTTTAAAAATGTTGAGTTTTTTAATGGATACAATTTCATAAATAATAAATTATTCTATTATGCCGGGAAGCGAACATGATACACTTAGATGAGTAGACAAATACACTCCCATTAAACTAAGAACTCAGTAGAGTTCACTTCGTGGAACTTTAGAGAACCCATTAGAATTCCACAAGTCATTATTTAACACTAAAAACCAAGAAGCATAACTGAAATATTTATCAGTTCTGGTTCCTGTTACGGTTCTCCAAGCAAAATTTTCAAAGTTCCGGCTTGGTTCCGGTTATAGAAAAATAAATTTCGAGTTCTTTCCGGTTCTTAAATTGGTTCCATTTCTTTAAAAAAAATATTTATTTACTAGTTTTAGTACCAATAAAATATGTGTAAATAGAACATATTAAAATATAAATTACTATTAAATAAGCGATATTTTTATGAGTAATTCAGAAGCTTGTTAATGGCACAATTTATAATTCAGGGTGCCATTAGAACAGAAGATCAATTAATGTTATTTGTGTTTACGAATTAATTTTATTCTTATCTACCAGAACTCTAAAAAATAATAAAAGACCACTTCTGAGCTCTAGTGTTTAGTTCCTGACTACAGATCTAAAGGTTCCGTGTTCGATCCCCAGTACTTGCAGATTTTTATGTGAAGCAATGGCTCTGAAACAGGTCAAACTCAGTCTCGTGAGGACAAATGAGGAGCTACTTGAATAAAGAATTAGTGGCTCTGGTCTAGAGATCTGAAATTAACGTCCTGGGTGTTCGTTACATTATCCTAAGAAGATGGCACTATATTCGCCAATAGACGACGTCCTCTAGTTCGGAATGTTTAGATTGCAGGCTCTATCCAAACCAGATATTTACCAAGTTGAAAACAAAAGGAATTAGTTTACACCTATTTGGTAGATGTATGTATGGTATATAGATTAAAGTGGAGTTAATCTGCTGGAAAGGGTGGCTGAACGCAACTGTCAAGCATATAAAAAGTAGTTCCATAAAATATGCGTTGATGCTATTGAAAGAGATTTAATTGTTTGTGGAAAATAGGAGTGATCACAATTAGCCCTTTTATTCACTGGAATCGCCCTACTTATTATGGTAGGATAAGTATTCGCTTGTGTGTAGCGCCTAAAAAATCTAAAAATCTCAATAATTTCACTGAATTATATTTTCTACACCCAAACATGGTTAGTTTTATTCAATAAAATTGTCCATGAATTTAGTTAGAGTATCTTTTTATATAATTTTTATTTTATTATTATTTTTCACTAACACGTCTTTCTAACCGTTAAGGATAAACGCATATATGAATATTTTATTACTCTATTGGGGTAGGTATCAGGAAGGAAGCATTTTATAGGTAGTCTACCCACATTTGCGTGGAAGGAGAACGGGGAACCATTTAGGAAAAAACACCCTCAGTTGATCCGACCGGGATTCAAACCCCCGAGCTCACAGTTCTTAATAAACCAGTCTAATACGAGAGTGACGGCTTAGACTGTTCCGCCACTGAGGTGGGTTAATAATCTATTATTGTTCTTAGTTCAAGTGATCGGAATAGCCCTGTCCTAATTTAATTTAAATAAAAATATTGAAACTCTATTAAAATATCTTCAGTAGTGGTTTTATATTTTCCTGGAGACCTACAACGCTCAAACATTGCGTGCGCTTCTATCTCTTATCCGTTTTATTCCCCTCTCTTATTATCACTCTCTTTTTTTCCTCGGAGGGCCGAACCACTAAAGTGATTGCGGTGGCCTACCTTGTCTCTTACGCTGATGGATTAAAGGGAAAGAAAACGAACGAACTCTGTAGTTATGAAACTTGGAACAAAGACATAAATGTAATGAGAAGCTGAAAACCAGAAGATGTTTCTTCTACATGTAATACTTCTTTTTTGTTTGATTTTCTTGTATCTTTGCAAAGTTTTTTCACTTGTATGAAAATATTAACCCAGATTTCTTTTATATTAAAACATAAAACGATGTCAGCTAGTCTGGGATGAATAAATAACAGAAAACAATTTATTAAGGAGCTATAGGCCCTTTCATAATGAGGCATCACTATAGTGTAATGAACGATAAAAATATTTATAGTAAAATTGTAATTATAATAAAGTGTTGTGTCAAAGATATTTCTATTTATAAACACAGTACTTTGGAATTAGTAATTTAATTAAATTAAGAGAAAATATCCGTTTCCTGATATGGCCTTATGGACGAGACGAACCAGGATGTATCAGTGGAAGAGCATTGACGACCCAAGCTAATGATTCCGGGTTCGATTCCCATACCCAGTTTTTCATTTCTAACTTAATCTAATATGGTTCAAAGTTTATTTACATTTACTACGTCAGCTTGAGTTGGACTGTGAACATGCAAACAAAAGTAATGTATGGTTTAAATTAATAGATTTGATGGTTCTTAAGAATGACCTTTGATTTAGATGATGTTTTAATTTTAAGATAATACAATATTTTAATATTTTAGTTCACAAATTCTCCTAATATAACTGACCTACAGCAATAAAATAATATATTTATCAAATATTTTGTCATATTTCAATCAATAATAATTAACATTTAAAAAGTTACAAATAATAAATAATTTTAGCTACTGGCACCTTCATTTAAGTCATGAAATATTTAGTTGTAAAATCTATACATTATTCCTAATGACATGCTCGTTTAGATTTTAAAAATTTTTTTAAATCTTTAGAAGGAATATGAAAACTAAGTTTTTTCTGGTCTAAAAAGAAAGGGAAATAAAAACTAAACTACAAACAGTATATCTTAAAAAATAATGGAGTCCAAACACAAAAGAATATTTCAAGAAAAAAATATGAGCGAATAACGAACCAGTAAAAACCTTTTTCTCCTCCATTTCCTCGACATTGTGTATCACGCCTACACAACTTACATCAGTAGACTTATGGAGGGAAGCGGGCAAATGACAAAGAGAGAACCAAATTGTACAAGTGGGTGTGAAGGGAATAAAAAAAGCCACTCGGTTTAAGAGAGATGAGTGGTGAGTATAGTTTGTGACTTTATGCGTAGAGATGTAAATATATTATCTAAGACGAAGGGGCAAATTGTAAAATGGTTTGCCACTTTATTAAGTGTTCCAGTTTTATATAGAAACCATGATCTGTCTACAGCACCCGATAAAGCTAAGCACTATGCCACTACCAATAACTTCACGTCTTTCCGGCAAAGATGAGTTAATTCAGCGGAACAGCCGCACATGTGTTGAATGTATTACACAGTTTTCGTAATCAAAATCTCAAGGTTTCTGAAACGCTTACTACACAAAATTACCTTAGATACAAAAGTTTAGAGTGAATGTGTTTTTACAGAATAGGCCTATATTAGAAAAATTAACAAATCCAAACCAGCTCTAAATTTGTACATATCTTATGGGATGTAAACATACGTATATATACTAGGGGTATTTAGGGGCACTCTTTTATTACACCCAAACATAAATTACAAACTAACTTAATTATATTACTTACACAACATCAGTAACAATAGTTGTTTGTTCTTCACTGTGAAAGAGGAAAGCTAATTTTTTAATGCTATCTTACGCCAGTAATGGAGCCATTCTGTGCCCAAGAAATGAATAAATTGCACAAATAAATGAGGAGCAAGTTAATATTTTAGAAGGATAGGTCCATTGTTACATTAATGTGAACTCAGTCGACTCTATGAGTGGGAAAAGGCAACTATCCAGTTGATTTTTTAAACAGTTTGACGCCCTCATGAATATCGCCACGAAAGTTAATATTAAAATAGGCCGTATAATAAATCTGCTTGGGTAATTAAACACTAAACAGGGTTTATTTAATGGAGCTGCCTAGTAGTGACAAAATTGTATGAAAATCTATCATCCATGCAGCAATTTTAGCAGGTTTATCCCAAGTGAACGTATGTTTCTTACCGACAATATATTTGGTAGCTCTAGACCCTGGCATCCCCTTTATTTTGAGACGGAGGCAGTTCCCAGTTACACTGGTGTCCTCTATTACTATTAATTAGTTACAAGGTCAAACCTTGGATATGGTTGAAATCTATCTATCCAAACCCGTTTTCAGCAATGGACAATTCGTATGAAATTGTATATCTCGGTTTTTAAAAAATAGAGTGTAGTTTACTCTCACCATATCCACTCTTACGACAAAAAGATATTTTTATATAAACAGAGCCTAACATTACATGCGATTATTAATTGAAAACTAGGTTTGGTAAGGTTGGTTGGTTGGTTGGTTGGTTGGTTGGTTGGCTGGTTGGTATTAAAATCAACCTGTTGTATACAGGCCTAAAAACTAGTGTGGAATAAATAAACAAAAGCTTTTGTATGTACACTAAAGGTTTTGTCCTCCTTAGACAATAAGTCACAATATATTTTTAAAATCTGGCATATTTGAAAAGACACATTCCTTCAAGTAAACTGAAAATATTTTAATAAACATAGTGAAAAATGTGAAAATTAAGTGTACATACATTACAAGTTAAACTTGAGAATAAAGTAAAGTTTTATTAAACTAACACATTTTCAAATGAATAAAATAAAATGTACTTTCTTGAAGACATTGCTAGTGTTTTAAAATATATTTTGTAATATGATCGTTTATATATTAAAATACACTTGAAGTTTAAGGCAAAGTTTGATTTTTTCATCCAAATATAGCTAACTCATTACATACTTTTTTATATTAAATCAAGATAGTTAAAAATAATATATTATCTATTGATGAGAAAAAAGTTAAGATAACATAATACTATTTATATATGAGAAAAAAGTGACCAACACTACAAAATAAAACTTTATGAACTAGATTGTTTTGGTGTTTTTACAATGAAACATATAAATAACACTTGTGACCTTGGCCATGTCAAAAAGAAAAGGTGCGAACATAATGTGTGTGTTAAAGAAAGAGAAAGCAATTTTATCGATATAAGGAAATATAGGAATAAAGAACTAGAGGGAAACACAAATTCACAGAGAGAAATATAGAAAGAGAATACCAGTCTCTCACTTGCAGAAAGACGCGCCGTAAACTCGACGCCATGGTGGCGACTCTGTGACGTCATCGTTAAGCAGTCACTTCACCCCTCACGACGACAAGTAAAATAAAAGACAAGTTTATGAGCAAGCCCCATTTCTCCAACACCCCTCCCCCGCTAACGGCCGAGATAGCCCTCCTTTCTACCTATACCCCCTACCCCCTTACCACACTCGAAAGAAAAGACTCATCTTAGCCAACACTTTTTAGTCAGGGAAGGGAAAGAAAAGTACCTTAAATCCCACAAAAGAATAATTCTATACAATATAATTTTGTTAATGTTTCAACTTAAAACAATTGTGATCAGTTCATCATATTATAATTATTAGCTTTAAATTTGAAGAGCGATGCATATTTTTTTTAATATTGCGTTTGACTTAAGATATAAGCCTATAAGTTATATTATCTCAGGTGTAGTGGCTGAGCATACCATTTAGTGGATACACGCTTTGGTGGAGAAAGAGTAAAACCAATGTGAGAATCATATGTGGAAAACTATAAGTAATATTTGAATGGCCAGAATTTGAACATCAATATCCCTATCAACGGCAGTCAGGAACAATACAAGTTTAACGTTTTGGACCAAATGACCACCGTTGTGGACACTAGATAAAACGTAGAAAAAATATGTTTTTAAAACAAAACATACTGTCAACAAAGTTTAGTTTTAATTGTTTCAACACCTATCAACCTTATATTAAGATAATTGATAACATTTAGTTAAATTGAATTCTTTAGAATTATCGTAATGTATAAATATGTCAACATAAATGAGTCGTTAATATTATATTTGATATTTGTATTACCACAAACCATATGAACGTCTCTGATATAGCTCTGTAAAATATTTTATTAGGATCGCGTCTTACTACCCATTCAGATTATACGCTTATGTACTAATTACGCTAGTGGTTTTAAGGGACTAGAAAGGTTATAATATAAGTGCACCTGCATTTGCGTGGAAGGATTGTGGAAAAACACCTTAAAATAAAAACTCAGTACACTCAGTCGAGATTCAAACCTCAATATCCCAGTCATGAGCGGTCTAGTCAACTATGAGAATAGCACCTGAAACCATGTGCATAGCGAAGTGGGTATATATTTATTTTTATCTTATTTATGGACGCTAAGACGAGTGAAATAATTGAATGAACAGCAATATTTAAGAATCATGGATTATATCCAGCATATATTGAATTAGTATTTTTTTAATATAAAGACATATATCATGTAATATTGAGTAACGAACCTTAATAAAGTGAACTGGAGGAATAATTTGAAAACCAAATAATTAAAGTTTACAATAGAAAGTGTTTCATTTACAATTTTTTTAAATCATTGCTTTAACTTGGGATAATAATGAGGAAAATTACTCCAACATAAGTACACCCATATTGAAGTGAGGATAAAATGGGAAAATCATAGTGATAAATCACATGTTAAAAGCCATTTCCAGCCAAGATTCAAATCGCGACCTACCTGTCACCAGCAATCTTGTTATTTTGAGCGAATGACCACCTGTGTGGATTTTGCTTCACATTAGAGTGTAGCATTTTGGAGATACTGCTGTCTTCCTTCAAACAAAAGTTTTTTTTAGGAATGACTCGTACTTAATATTCTCACCATCTAGAAAGTGTTTTGAAAGCACGAACAGGAGAACGAGAGAGAAGTAAATGGCGACGATACAAAATAACAAAATGGTGACGTCCTCACACAGATAGACAAATATTTGGGTATGAGTCAGGATGAAAAAGAGTTGGAAAAGAGTTGAAGTGTGGAAAGGGTGAGGCGGTCTCACAAATGGTGATGACTTTGGGATGTGGTGAAGAGGCGAAAAGTACTTGACATAGTTTTCGCATCAAAATGAAGGGCTACTTTATTGCAAGAATAAATAAAAAAGTTACATATCTAGTTTAGACAATGAGACAAAGCTAGCCCTAAGAATTAATCAGGATAATTTTTATTTCAATAAACTTTCTAAGTTTATAAAAAAAAATTAATGGCAAAGTTAATGTAGAAAAATTAGAAAACTTCTGTCATATTTTAATGCTTGTTATAGACCTACATATAGTAAAGTTTTTAAAAATCATGTGGTAAGTAAAAGTAAAGATAAATTCTTATCTTAAAAATTTTAAGAATATTACATTGATTAGTGGAAAATAGAAATGTAATCAGATTCGACCCGAAAAAGTTATTTGAACACTTCAGTGTACTTAAGTTATGTTAACTAACTCTCACTTTCTATACACAACATTACGTCAGCCCATTACTCTAAATATAAACAGAACACACATAGGTTTCTATTCCAAATATACAACAATATAACAAATAATTGTGGACTAGTCCACGTCAGTTGCTGAATGGTCTAAAGCGTCACTCTTGTTCTAGACTAGCGTGTCAACGACGGGGAGATCAGGGTTTGAATCACAGCTGGGTGTATTGAGGGTGGTTTTTCACTCACCTTATACGCAAATAGCGGGTGGATTATATCGAAAATGTTCCGGTCCTCATCCCTACCCTATTAGAGTAATCGTAATATATGCGTATAGCATGAACAGGTAGTAAGACGAGGTGATAATTTTTTTCTTTAACTATAGATTTCTGTGATTAATGGAATTTGTTAGTCATTGGTTATTATATTGTCACAACTTATATTTTAACCTATTTTAGGATTTTTTTTTGTTAATTTTAAGCTTCAGTTCTTCCATTCCCATGATAAATATAGAAGTGGGGAGGATTTTCCCTTTCAAGTAGGTGGCGCTCTTAAGGTGGGGTGCTAGTGAGCACCAGTTTAGTGCATTAATTTTGCAGTTTTTATAGTATAAACATTTTTTGGCAAAAATAGATCAAATATTTCATCTATAGAAACATAGAGTTTAACTTTCTGCACATGCTAATCTCAAGAGTTCTTGAATATCTCTCATGAGCATAGCGGCATTTCGTGACAAACTTTTTAAATGCAGAGAAAAAGTTGTCACTAAATTCCAGGACACCCTTGATAGATATTAAATAACTGTTGAGATTAGCATGTGCGGAAAACTAAACTCTATGTTTCTATAGAAGAAATATTTGATCTATTTTTGCCGAAAAATGTTTATGCTATAAAAACTTCGAAAATACTGCACTAAACTCACGCTCACTAGCACCCCATCTTAATGTATCCAAGAAATTGTTTAATTTTTAATACATTTTGAGCACTTGATCTTAGTACCCATATAGGTGATACCAATATTTTTATTGATGAGGGTAGATAAAATGAACCCAAATTTGCTCAGGGAAACAATTTGTACTTAGTACAAAATGTTTAGATCAAAACCCTGATCTCCCCATCACTGACAAACTAGACCAGACTAGACCGCGTGTCCACCAATGTGGGCTGATTCGTTAAGATTTAAGATACGTTTTAAGGACAAAGTATCAAACGTTGATTCTTCCCCCTCCCCCCGTTTAATCAATAGTAAACAATTACATACTAAGCAAACCCTCCTCTCTGAATAAGTCATCAACGCAGAAGTTTACATCCTTACTCAGAGTAGACCCCCCCCCCCTTATGTTTTCTTAATAACGTCTTGGAAATGGGGACAGTACATTTTTTCAAACTAATGAATCTGCAGTATTTTTCAATTTAGTGCGGACTGGGTCTCGTGCTAACAGCAAGAAAAAGAATACGGAGAAGGGAAAAGAAAAGAAAAAACTCCGCACTAATGAATTTAAATGAAGATGAGCTTTGGGTCGTTTCATCTTGTCATGGCCAAGAAGAAGTAAAAGAAGTAAAGATAGGGAGAATAAAGAGAGAGCCATTAGGTACTAAAAGACGTTACACAAATGAATGTTGGTATATCTAAGGTATCTATAATTATTTTTGTCCTTACGAAGGGTATATTTTAGAATAACATGCTTAGAATGTTTGCAGTCTATATGTCAAATTCAAAGAATATCGCCAGTAAGAGCAAATACTAAATAGCTACCATTTTGTTATCATTTTAACATAAGACTCCGACACACAGTAGTTGGAAAAGGGTCCTCACATAATATTAATGTACTTTGAATATATCAAAATTAATGTTTTTATTAGATTATGGGCCATTATAAAACTCAACTAAAATATTTATTTAAGAACTACTCCTGAACGCGGAAACAAAACACGGTACCTTGAGCTCAACCTAAGTACGCCCTTATCAATAGATACACATGATCATAGTCTATTAGGAAGGCGTGAGAGCTTCGGTTCTTTGGACTCTGAGAGCTATAACAGCCAGACATGATGAGCCGTGGTCAAATACGTTGAGAGCTGTCCATGAACCTTCATAGCTGTGTTTCTGGAAGCTCCATGAAGCAATAATATCACATTCCATCATAGGCACGGGAAAATCCTCGATAATCTAGTGATAACATTATTTAACTAGTATTACAAGGAACGTACTTGGTAGAACGACATTTGATTGATTGCTACACTTCTTTAGTCAACTAAACAATATAAATTATGAATATAAGGAATTAGTTTATTAAAAGAGAAATTGTTAGATCAAAAAAAAATTTAATCAATGAGTCAATTAACACTATGAATTGATGGGGATAACAAGGAATTAATTATTCAAAGAGAAAATTGTTAAGTCAGGAATTAAATCAATTACAAATACATAACCGTCTTCCTAAGAATCACCTCAGAGATTGTTAAAGAGCAAATTGATTTAGAGTCTTTTAAGAAGTGGAATCAAAACATAAAATACTAATTTCATATTTCTGCTTACTACAAATTAAAATGAATATAACTAGAATTATTTAACTAGACAAAAGAAGCTGGGATCGATTACGGTGTGTATCAGGTGTATTTTTACACATGTATTTAAACCAAAAATAACCTGTTTAAGCAATGTATTATTTTAGTTCAAATAAGTAATGATGGTTATACTAGAAATGTATATGGGGGTAGTATATTCTAATATTTTTTTCGTTCTATTATAGCGTCGGTTAGTTATAGTAGAAACCACAAGGAAGTATAAAACAAATGTCGCTTCAAATAAAACCTTCCACTCTAAATCTACAAAGAGTTTTAGTTTCCACCTAATTAATTAATGAAGTATGGAAGTCAATCAATGACCCCCCTCCCCCCCCATTGGTGAGCGTTAGTTTCTGCTGCAGTGGTTATTAATACAGAGTGGGATGGGGTTGTTGGGGAGGTGGGAAAGGGAGTAGGATTACTGCAACACAAGGAGGAGGGGGGGTGCTGGCGGCAGATAGCCCCGAGGAGATTGCAGCCGCCGGGAAGGGCTGTGGGGTTAGAAAGGGGAGGGGAGTAATACATGCGCCCCCCACCACCACCACCCAGGGACTTATTAAAACCTGGCAGGAACGTGTGCAGGGAGAGAGTTGCTTCCCATCTTCTGCCCTTGAATACAACATTTTTTAAAAGATACGTCTTCAGGTGGAGGATACAGGTAACGAGATAAAAGGCCAGTGTTCATTCAGATTTTTATAGCAAATCTTTTTTTTGGCCCAAAATAAATAAAATATTGCATCAGTGTGATTTTATATACATGATGATGTTTGAATATGATTGGTTGAATATCTGTTATGAGCATAGTGACATTAGATGACAAACTGTTTAAATGAAGAGGAAATGCTGTCATTTAAAATATATTCGTGAATATTTGATATCACCATGTGAAGAAAGTTAAACTCTGTTTCCACTGATGAGATATATTTTTTATTTTGACAAAAAGAAAGTTTTTATATAAAAACTGCAGAAACACTGGCCTTTTCTCGCGTACCCTACATCCCCATCTTAACCTACGGTTTTTAGTTTAATATTACATACTCCACTGGGTTAAAATATAAATCTTAATGCATTAGGCTAGGATTTAACCCCGCTCTCTTTAGTAATCGGGTACTATTCGTGCCTACTTAAAGGTTGCTATCTGATTTCTTGTTATAAATGTAATGCTTCTATAGTCCTATACTATTAACAACTTAGAATCATATAGCTATATTACAAAACACTACAGCCATAATTGGCTATATACCGTTATTTTACAATGAAGTGAACAATTTTTAAAAAACCAAACCTCGTATTGAAATATTTTACACTCTTTCCATAAATCAAATCGAGATCACTTATAATTAGTAGACACATTCAAGGATTAAATTTATATTTTATTTAAACATATTTAGTAAAACTATTTTAAATTCCCACTTACATAGTTTGGTTGAAGCTTAGTAAAGTCTATCTAAAGATAATAATATAATTTAGACTGAATGATGATCCCAATAATATTAAAACTTGACAAAACCCTTATTAAATTGTAATTTTTTTCTAAACAAGTTTAACTTATGGATTTGAAAAAAAAAAACAATTTTTTAAATCAAATGTTTAAAAAATATAAGTTAAAGTTCAAACTTTCCTCGATAGTGTTTTAACTATTTTATAGAATACTGTTACATGTCTATTAAATTTGTCCATTGTTAAATTTGAGCAAAAATGTTTAATTTGTAATGTAAGAATACAAAAAATGGGGAAAGTAAACATTTATTTTAGTTTTAGCACAAGTTTTTTTTTATATTCTCTAGCGTACAGTAGTTTATAAATAACTAAATTAGATAATTCCAAATTTACATCGTAGTCTTAGTGGGAATCATAACTAAACGTTCTAGAACTATTGTTTGAATATTTATTTAACATAAGGACATAAACCTAAATACGAAGCTCAGCATATTTTAAATGATAAAGATTATTCGAATTTAGACAAATTCACAATCACAAATAGAAACATCTTATTTTCTTGTTCAAACATACTGTAAACAAAAATGTTGATACTAACTATTAATACAACTACAGTCCATAAGATACTTCACCATTATAGAAAGGGCAGTATCTATGTTTAAGGTCAGTCATCAACCTAAATAGATTATTAAAGTAAGAATGTAAAACTGTATTGTTTCCCATTTTAAGCATGCACCTCACTTAAAGTGATCGCAAACAACATAATCCTAGTTTAGTGTCGTATACGTTCACATTGGTCATTTGAATTTAAATAGTTTATAAATATTTTAATTTATGGTTTTTGTTTTATGATTGGTTCCCAAAATTAAACATACTTTGCAAACAGATTTATCAGTGATAAGAATATAAACAAAATAAATACAAGCCAACTTAGTAAAAGTACCCATTTGTATAACAATATTATTTTATCAACAAATTATTATGAACTATGCAACGACTAAATTAAGCATCGTGGATATAATAATAAGCATTTTACCAACGAAATATATATATAAATTTAGAATTTCATTTAAAGACCGAAATTTTCCCTCCTGCAAAGCTTTCCTCCATGGACTTACCTCCAGAATGTTCACAGCTGCGGGCCACCACATCCTAAGATATTCCGTAACTCTACCATGGCTTATACAATATGCAACTTAATTCAGCACTAACAGATTTTTTGTCTCCACTATACCCCCATACTCTAAGCCCGTTTCTTTCGAAAATAAAACCTTCCTACCCCAATCACCTCCACTTTCTTCCTACATAAATACCTTCCCCTACCCACCGAGATGAATTTTTCAAAAACCACACCGAGACGAGACTAAGAAAGAGAGAGAGAAAAGGTCTTATTAAAATTTTGATTACAATCTCGCAACCAAGAAAAGACTCAAAATGATCCCAATTGGTTTGAAGGCACAGGAAAATTTAAGATGAGTGGGACGAAAAAAAAAAGTGGGGTTGGGGAATAAAAAAAGTTTCTCATGCGTCGCCGCGGTTGTTTTATGAATAAGAGATGTTAAGCTGTTCCCCTCATTTAGTACTCGGTGTCATTGGAAAAGATTCTATTAGCGAGAACAACCAAAAAAATACTGTTAATGAACTAAATTTTTGTAAGAAAATCGTATATTGTGTGACATAAAATCTTTATTAAAATTAAAACAGTGAATGTCAATAAAGCGTGGGTAGTTCCAAGATAAGAATAAAAAGTGAAGTTTACCCAGATAACACAAGGCTGTGCTTTTTAAATAATCTATTTATAAAAATGTGATTATATTATATTTTTATCAATGAAAATTTGGTTCATCAAGAAGATGGTAAATGTCTTCCATTTATATTGATTATTATAATTACAACGTATGTTTTATCGGAAAAGTAAATAAAGTATAACAAAAGAATTATTCCTCTTTCATTAGTAAATATATATTTTTAAATAACAGATAAGTTACGGTATATTAAACTTGCCTTCAGATTTTAGTATTTATTTAAAAAATACCATTTGTTCATCTTGAATTATAGGCCTACTTCAGTTTGTTTTAACAAAATTATTGTCATTTTAGTTTTATACTTCTTGATGTAATATCTAACTAAGAATAATTATATCAAGCCAAAGATTGTGGTAAGGTCGAATATTATAATCCATATTTTAAAACTTAAAATAAATTAATAAAACCACATTTGTATTTTAATTAAATTATAGCTGGTATGGTATTTTATCTCTGGAGGGCTATTATGACCACGACGCTAAACGAATTTGCGACCGTTAGCAGAGAGACGCTAGAATTTGCGTCAAAAGTTATTATGTCCGACCACTTTGTGAGCGCAAATATTTTCCTAGTAGAATGACGCTAAGTTGCGCAGACATTTTACTTGTCCTTTGTTTGAGTTACGAGGTTACGTATGCTAGGTTTTGTAATTTATTAGGTGTTTTGTGTTACCTGATTCAAACTTTCCATCTCCTTAGCCCTATATAAAAAATCTCAAAACTTTTTGTGTGTGTTTTACATAATCTAACTTTAAAATAGGCCTGATCATAATGTAGGCCAAGAGTGAGAATAGTACGCTTACACTGAATGTTAAAAGAATATTTTCTTGGAAACATAACACAATCAAAATGTATTATTGTTCACCATAAACACACTGATAATTAGGGACACTCCAATATTAAGATTAATTGTTATAGCTTATATAGGTGGAGGTTAATTATGTTTCAACATATTTGGGGTGTTAGTTGTATGTTGTCCCACCTCATGGAGCAATATTAACCAAGGCGTTGTCTCTTTAATCTAATTTCCCAATGGTGGCGAGGTTGGGATTTGAATCATAGCTGGGTGTGATGAGTGTTTTAATTTTTATAAAGGTTTTCCACTCTCCCTCTACACAAATCCGAATACCTTTATTCTATAACTCATCCTTTATTATCTATACCCTATTAGTGTAAATTACGTGGACGTAGGACTAATCTGTTTAAGATGCCAACAAAATTTTAATAATGTAATCCTATTTAAACTGATTCGTATATACAGTGCTAATTACTATCCACATTACTGTGAGTTGTAGGCCTATGAATGATTGCAGCCAAGACTGTAAATAACCAAAATAGGCCCTAGCTTCATGTTTACATGCGGTTTGGCTTAGCCTAGGTTTTTTAATCATAAAAGGTTTACTAAATTTATCTGAAACCGATAATTAGTTTAGGCCTAGTTATCTGAAGTGAATAAATTTCAAACCATTATAAATAAATATATTTTCTTATATTCTTAGTCACTTAACTAAAGTATCAAGAATTCCCTTTAAATAAAATATGCATTTTATTATTTTTAACCATCCAAACCACCTCTCGTTCACTTTATTGTTAACTTAGGTAGGCCGACTGGGTATAAATGCCCATTGTTTTGACATTAGGTTGTCGAAGATATTCAGTGTAACACTATTTTTGGAGTTCTTGAACGCTTTCATCAACTTTAAATAACTAGTTTTATTTTCTATAATTTTCACACAAATATTACACTGTTCCAGTATCAACCCAAATATATGAAGAATAAAGCATTGAGTGGAAAAGCATATATATTACCAAAAAAACATTGTTTCTTTATTGGCCAACTTCTCATACAGATTCATTTCCCCGTCTGACATTACTATTTGAAATGTATATTTCACATTATGTATTTTTGACTAAAATGTGTTGTATATATTTAATAATGTAGGCTTAGTATTTTTTTCACTTCAAACCGTAAGAAAACCAAATTATGCAAGAGATTTAATTTAAATTAAGCTAGGTTAAAGGCTTCTTACAAATAATGTGACTTGTGCTCAACTGTTTGGGATAATAAAAACATATGAATAATGTTCAATCATCAATACCAGCATTCTTGAAATAAATTACCTAATTTTTAGCCTCTAAGCTTCTTAAAAGGTAATATTCTTGGGAAAAGGTTTGCCAACTTTTGACGCAAAATGATTTTATTCTGTGCGTTGACGCTAGAAGCAAAGTCGAAACTAAAACTAGCGGACGATACAAAGTGTGGTGGTCATAGTAATCCAAGCGCTATCTTTCCCTCGAAAGTTAAGCTAACTTAGCGGCAGCAAAATGACTTTGCGTCGAATGGTCATAATAGCCCTGCTGGACGCCTTACGTGCCAATTTCTCTACCAATTGAGCTACCAATATTCAAATACGTGTACAGTACATATGTAAATTTACTTATCACTCACTTTCGGAAGACTTCTGATAAGAAAATAAATAGATCAAAAATCTTATGTGTCCCTTATGTGGCCTTTGGTCAAAACGCAGCGTTTTGTTGAGACACAAAATCCAACTAATTATTATTTCTCGATTAGTCAAGAAGGCTTGATATTAAGGGATCCGACGTATTGATTAATAGTAGGTATCATACACCCACTAGTTAGGAAAATTAGAGTGTAAATAATTAATTAGTCTTTACCCTTAAGACCTATAATTCCATGTACATATTCATGACTGATCATTTGCAACACTTGAATTTACCCATAATTAGTTAGATAGTTGGTCAATGAACAAGCATTAAAACATACTCAAAATAGATATTTAAAAAACCAACACACACAACACCATTAACTACAAATGATTTCCGGGCGTTAAAGTCACGTGCCCGTTTTCCCACGGCGAGCTTAAGGTGCGCACGGCAGCCATCTTGTTTCTCTACATCCCCTCTCAGGCTTCACGCCCACTTGCCTCCCCCTGTAAACGCAAATGCAATATCCAATCCTCCCCCTGGCCCTTCCATTCCACTCACCCTTCGCTAACCCTCTTTACAGGCTGAAAGAGGTGGCTGTGACGTCACTTAGCATGCATGTCACAGTTGTTGAAATAACGACCGGTGTACGCTCCCGGCTATCTCAAAACTGAAGCCAATCCAACCGAATAAACAAAATGTGTTCGTGTGTGTACACTCGTTTAGCCTAAAAGCTTGCAGACCTACCTTGATGGGCTCCGATGTGATACTATCATATAAGTTGCACCATAGTAGAAACAAGCAGGGTAAGCTTGCTGCCTCCTCTCATGGTAAACGAAGTGTAGGGACATATTATGGTAGGAAAAAAAAAATTGACCTTAAAAAACCCACCAAAACAATTTATTTGAGATTAAGTCATAGGCTATCGATCGCTGATTACTCAACAATGACTGTCCTCTTATATTAAATACATTAAATTTTACACTTGATGAGATATATAACTTAATTACATCATTTTATACGCCTTAATTTGTATGGTGCTATATAATGTATATGCAAAGTGAATACATACTAAATTAACTAACCAATATCCCAGATGTCCTAAAGGCCACATGTTTTAAGGCGTTAGAATCACATTTCACAAGGTCTCCTATTGATGAAAAGATTGGGTTTGACTCGCAGCCGGATGCATTGAAAGTGGTTTGCCACATTAAAATAGTCACTGAGGCTTTCCTAGTCTCTCCATGAAAATTTAAATTCTACTAAATTTCTCTCCTCGCCATGATTAGGCCTATTAGTTTGAATTGTTAATATACCTTAAAATAGACGTGCATTTATGTAACATATATAATTATTAATTTACAATTTTAATATGAAGTTATGATGGAGAGATTGGGGTTATAATCCTGATCGGGTCTACTGAGGGTGGTTTTCCCCAAATGGTTTACCACTCTCCTTCCACGCGAATGCGGGCAGATAACCTCTAAATTGATGTCTTCCTCATCCCTGTCCTATTAGAATAATTATCAAATATGCGTATTACCTGAACAGTCAGTAAGACGCGGGGATGGAAAAAATAGAATTCCACTTAAGCTTTGTCCAGGAACTAAATAATGTTTTCTCAGCCAAACTGTCTCGCAAGGGTTTTCAAGTAAAATGCAAAACAGCACCCCCTAAACCCTCCCTTCCCCGTCATAACCACTACCTAGCACGCCCTTCTTCCGTCGACAACATCTGGGATGTCACTTCACCATTCATGTCACAGTTGTTCGAAGGCGACTTTGTACTAACTGTGTGGAGAAGACAGGCTGGAAAACGTATCAACTCACACTTTCAATTGTTTTGTTTATTTAAATTTTGGTTAAATTTGAAGTCGTTTTGAAAGAAGAATATCTAAATTCTAAAGCTACTGTCTGTTAAACATTAGTGTTCTTGTAAGCTTGTATTTTATTTTATCAAGTGTATTTCAAGAAAATTTCAAGTATAAGAAGAGAGCTACGAATTAATTGCCCTTTTTACTCCACGGATATCACCTAAATTAAATAAGTAATACAGTTTGAACTAGGCGTCACATCATTGTGAGATTTAACTGTTTTCTAGTTTAAAAAAACAATGAAAAGTTTTGATATATTTTAAAACACCCTTCAAAATTAAAAAAAAAATTGCCTATCCACGTTCACGATAAATTTAGTCTTTTTTGACAGTTTAAAGGCTGCTAAAAACCATTCAGTATTCCTCCACCACGCAAGTATATGTCATGATGTTGACAAGTAGAGTAGAATAACGTCACCTCTCAAAGTGATAGACATTATAGTATATTAATAACATCACACAAAACTCTTTTAGTACAATAAATTTTAAACTCCGGGAAAAAAGGCTGTGACTATCAACAGACTATATCCAGTGTTAATTACATGTATCCCTTTAACTGATAATGACCAAACAAATTCTTTCGAAACATAATTAAAACAGTGAAATACGTTTATTGCTCCTCGCTTATTTTAATATAAATTAACATGAAAATGCTAGCTTTTGACTAAAGGCGTGTATTTTCAATAAAAAACAGTAGAAGTAAATTAAATAAACATCTAGAAACCTGCCTCGGTGGCGTAGTTAGCTAACGCGCTGGATTCGTATTGAGCTAGACTGCCAAGGATGGGGGGATCCAGGTTATAATCTCGCTCGAGTGAACTGGGGGTGGTTTTTCTAAATGATTTTCCACTGGGTGAAGTATTTTTGTAAAAACTTTAGTAGCAACAATCAATGCTAGGAACCAATTAACTCAAATAGGCGTCAAAGCCCGTGGATACAATCCCCCATAAACACAGCTGTCACGCGCCTCAGTGGCTGTATGGTCTTAGGCGTCACTCTAGCAGTGGACTGGGCTGCCGAGGACGGGAATATTGAGGTTCGGATCTCAGTTGGGTGTCCAAGGGTGGTTTCTCCTAAAGAGTTGTTCTCCTCTCCCTCCCCACAAATGAGGGTACACTTGCTATAAATATGTCTTCCTTCCCATCCCTAAAACCCTTAGCGTAATTATTACAAATGCGTACAACCCGAATGGGTAGAACCACGTGGTGCTGAAAATAAAGTACTGTAATTGTCACCCACTTCAATGGCCGAATGGTCTAAGGCATCACCTCGTGCTGGACTGTTCTACTGTTGGTGGGGATATCGGGGTCCGAATCCCACTCGGGTCTACTAGAGTGTTTTTTTTCCTAAATAATTATTTCCTACACCTCTTTCACGAAAATGCGGATTCGTTTGGTCTTAATTATATCCTATTTTTATAATTCTTGATCTTAAATTACCTTTCCTTTACTGAGTAATTCTTCATATACCTGAATCTAAAAGTCACATTATTTGTGAGATTCCTTCATCGCGACTAAGGTAGTTCTTCCACTAAGCTGCTCAAGGTACGACCCAGTAACTTCCCCCTTCTCTTTAACACACATTCTCACACATGATATGATGGCATGCATGTTCTCAAACATCCGTACTCGGTTCTTCACGGGTGACACACAACTATCACACCATATTAGGACTGGCGCTTGGCTTCGGGCAGGCGGAAATGTGTCAAGTGTGTGTTTTATGAAATCTCGTAAATAGATTCTGACAACGGTTTTGACTTATCGCTTCTACGTTTTGAGTATATATTTCAACGTAACATATTTGGTAGGATCCAAATAATGGATTGAACGTGTGGTATTGAATAATAAACCGTGTATTTCCCAACAATCAAATAACATATGATGATATTGCACATTTAAGGTGGGGTGAAATGGAACACGAGAAGAGGCCTGTGTTTTGGCAGATTTTATGTCAAAACATATTTTTTGTGTCAAAATAAATAAAATATTGCTCCAGTACAAACATAGAGTTTAATTTTCTTCACATGTTGATATCAACATTTCCTGAATATCTGTCACGAGCATGGTGGAATTATCTAACAAACGTTTTTAGATTAAAATAAAAAGTTGTCATTAAATTCCAAACACCTTTGACGGTATTCAAGAAAGGTAGAGGTCACCATGTGAAGAAAATTAAATTCTATGTTTGTACAGGAGCAATATTTTTAATATTTTGGCCCCCAAAAAAAATGTTTTGCCATAAAACTACAAAAATACTGCTATATTCATTGTAAACAAAGCCAGAGTAGTTTTATTCCTCCCACAACACATTGTGTTAATTTTCCTATACACATATTATTATTATTTATTATTATATATTAGCACCACGTCTTACTACCCGTTCGGGTTGTACGCACTTACATTAATGTGTAATGGTAGGGTGATTGTGAGATAAAATGGAGGACCTACAGTTTAACGTGGAATCCGAACCACGGTGGAGGCCTGGCATTCCACACATTCACAAGTTGTGATTAATACACATCTTGTCAAGGTGAAGGAAAGGTTTGGCAATCAGATAAATCTGTGCCGGGACCGAGGATTGAAGCCTGGACCTTCACACAGAAGTCTGACACCTTACCCCTAGACCACCAGGTCACCTATATACGCATATTAAACAACCACATAGGAGAAATGGTATTTTTCCCATACCCAGTTATGAAAAAAAATACCAACCAGATATTTGAAAAGTGCGATCAACGTATGACACTATTTCCATACTACGGTATGGGAAAATTTCAATCCTAGTATGGGTTAATTACTTCCAATACATGTATGGGAAATCTACTATAGATTTTTCTTACAGTGTGGCCTTTTCTCGCGTCCCCTTCCACCCCAACTTAATAGTTGTGACCTGCTTCTGGGGCAGCATGATCTATGACGTCACCCTTGCAATCGACTAGAGTGCCGATGACGGGGAGATCGGGGTTCGAGTCCGGTTGGGTTTAAGTTACTGAGCGTAGTGTGTTTTTTTCTTCCTAAAATGGTTCTCTCCCTCCACGCGAATGCGAGAACACTTCATCCAACTTAAACCTTACTTATCCTAGCTCACTAACTCATGTGTATTTTCCCGTCGGTTTTATACCTGTAAAATTTAAACGTCTTTAGCGAATGTTCGTATGATGAGCGTAAAACATATTCTGAAGGTTTCAGCATATGTTTGTTTTGTGCCGGGGGGGGGGGGGGGTTTCTTCGGTCTAAATAGGTTTGGGAGCTCCTGCGTTAGACCATTGATTTCCAGTGAAGATGGCTACACTTGTTAAAATAAACAATTTTTATTTTGTTTTATATTCTTATAGCTCAATCAAGGAATATGAAAATACATATTTATAAGAATCACAAAGTGCACGCTATAGGCTATTGTATTAGTGTAGAAAATTGAGTGATAGCGTAAGCGATATGGGTATTTTACTATTTATTATTAAACATAATAAATATACATAGTCATTACATCAGTCTGCATATCTCCATGACACTCTACAAAAAATATGTAGTGTTATAAAGAGGGCACTATCATAATACAAATTGTATGTTAACGTATATTTCTAGTGAGAAAGTTATTGAAATATGTTGGATTAAAACTTAAAAACATCCTAAGCTCTCTTCGTTGTGTATAATTTATGCAAAAGCACACTTTATTTTTTACTGTGAAATTCCTCTGTGATGTGAATCCAAACAAGTTTTGATAAATGGATAAACTTACGTCAAAGGTCTACATTATGTTTAGAGTTACTATAAAACTATACAGATAAGATTCATTGAAAAGATCAAACTTAAACATTAGAAAGCAGATTTTTTATAAAATGACAAAAAAAAAAGTTTAAATACGATCAAAAATAAAGAAGTAGAACAATCGTACGACCGTTCTCGCGTAGTATATATAGTTATGACAAAACTTTCAAAAATCAGTTGGATTAAAAATTTAAAAAATAATTAATTTGTAAATCCGTTATTTGAGGACTAGAGTAGAAGTATAAAAAATGGTCAGTTGTATGGCCATATAACATTTAAATAACAATTAGTTTTAACAAATCAAGAACAATTTTTGCTTTGGGCACATAATGTCCAGATACATGATATTGAGGCCAAAAGTGTTTACGATTACAAAATCTCTATATTATAAAGTATAAAGGGTCGAGAGATATATTGTAAAATTTTAGATTAATTTGTAACATTATATGGTTATTAAAAAAATAGTTTTGTAAGACGGTACATGAGACTTGCCATACTTTACGTTGCTAGACCCTTCCCCTCACCCCCCAAAACACCGTGTTTGTTTCCTGGCGCCCTCCCGGTAGCTATTTCCCGGCTGTGAGTCAGTGAGTGCCCTGATTGATCCAAAGCGGGCCGTGGGGGGAAGAGGAAATGTTAGCTAGTGCTATATTCCCTTTGTGGCCGGACCTCGGCTCTCCTAGTAATAATAATCAGTCAGTGTGTAGCCGCCTTTGCGTGCTTACATTGGGCCCTTCCTGTGGCTGGCTGGCGAGCTGTGCTAGGTTACTGGCAGGCCGCAAACAGCGTCTGTCATGGCTAGTTCCTGTGCTGATGGCTAGTGTGAGGTACTGGCAGGCCGCAAACAGCGTCTGTCATGGCTAGTCTGCGCTGATGGCTAGCTGTGAGGTACTGGCAGGCCGCAAACAGGTCTGTCAGGCTAGTTCCTGCGCTAGTGAGTGGGTACTGGCAGGCCGCAAACAGCGTCTGTCACGGCTAGTTCCTGTCGGCTAGTGGTGAGGTACTGGCAGGCCGCAAAAGCGTGCACGGCTGTCTGTCGCTATGGTGGTACTGCAGGCCGCAACGTCTGTACGGCTAGTTCTGTCGCTAGTGGTGAGGTACTGGCAGGCCGCAAACAGCGTCTGTCACGGCTAGTTCCTGTCGGCTAGTGGTGAGGTACTGGCAGGCCGCAAACAGCGTCTGTCACGGCTAGTTCCTGTCGGCTAGGGGTGAGGTACTGGCGGGCCACAAACAGCGTACGTCATGACGTGTTTCATATTGGTCACATATATTTATGTAAGCCTATATAAGTTACATATATATAAGTTACATACGCTTCGAAGTTTTTTAGATCTAGATCCTTTCAGGAATATTCATAAAGTACCTTTTCGTTAATAATCCATATAGCCTAAGTGGTATACAGTTTTTTAAATACGTTTACAAGAAAAAAATTACTTCAAGATCAAAAAATAGTTTTGTGACAATATAATAATATTTGTTAATAATTTATAGTTTTTAATTCAACGTTATCTCTTTAAAACTGGCCCAATAAAACGCAAGAAGTCCTCCATTAACAGGAGAAATTCTTTCTTAGCTTATCTCCACGTCACAGGTAGGGAATGTCCTTAAGAGCTACGAGCTAATATCTACCAAATCTACTGTAGTCTTCTTCCTGCTCATTATTAGCTCATAGTTTATGAAACACCATTAATACATTATTCACCTCTTTAAGAACCTATTAGGGCACTGTCCCCCAAACTTTCACCAATCCCGTACCTCTTTCCGAGTCATGGCATAAAAAAACATATTCTCCATACAAAAAAAAAAGTAAATCAAATTTGCTGTCTTGTAAATTACGAGTATAAACGGTCGATGCCAATTTTTAAAATATCTTAGGGGTAAACTAAATAAATGTGTGACGGAGGAAAAGAAAGGCTTATTAAAGGCCAGATATAAAATCAAAAGCTGTTTTAATTTGTTTATCATACGTAATATCATAAAAAAATATGTCATTATTAATAAAATTCATGGCTATGTTAGGTACCACCGAAAATCTTTCAAGTACCACTAGGGCTACGTGTATCACAGTTTGGGAAACGAGAATATAAGATAAGATTGTAGAAAATATTGGCAAAAGGTTCAAAAATTGACACACACCAGAAGTGATGCGACCTATGAAAAATATTAGGGCTAGCTATAGTAGGGCCTGGTTTAAATGTTAGAAAAAGATAGGTATCGACTATAGCTCTTTCTCCGAAGTTAAAACGAGTAAGCCGACAATGAAGTAAAGAGAGAAAGTCGTACACAAGAAACTAGTGAATATTTTAAAACTACCTTAAGTACAGTTGAATACTTCAAGAAAATTATACACCCCACTCTTCACCCACCCTCATTTCTTGTTCCTTTTCCCCCCATTTCGTTCTCTACAAACACTTAGCGCAATTCAAAGGCCATTGCAAATTAACCCTGGGAAGGGAATGTTCGGACAAAATGCTACCAAAGTGCTACGCTACCTTGTGGGGTGCGTGTTATGAAGCTTTTAATGAGGCCCGTCTTTATGGTTCCTCTAGTTTTCGTGGGTGTTGCTCCATTTTCCTCGAATGAAATCGTATAAGTACGCTATTATAATTTATATAGGGAATAGTGCATTAGTTACCTGCCAACATTAAATGGTACTAAGCAGTCTTAAATACTTTCTAATACAGTCTATTGTAATTATGAACCTAAAAAGTAAAGGTGGTTATCAAATAGCTTGCCTTGAATACTTTTATCTCAGAAATTGTATTATCTTAATAATAAAAATATTAAACATTATATATAGATTTTGAATATAAGTGGCCAACCATTTTTTAATATCAGATTTACTAATTTTATTCATCAGCAAACTAACATCAAATTATTTGTTTTTGAAAAACAAAAATAGTTTCTTAATTTATAATATAAAACACGATTCAGATATTTACTTTAAAAAAATTATTATAAGAGTTTTATTAAAATTTTGTATGTTCAAAAACTACTCGTTATTTTACTAGCCTTAATTTGAGGGTTGGAAGAAAATTGGTAGCTTGGCCTTAAGGTATGACCATATAACATTTATATATCAAGTTTAAACGTAATCGCTCAAATCTTTTCGTTTGGCGTGTCAGAATTCATACGTAGTGACAGACAAAAGGGCAAATGGAATTTTAAAACAAAGTATCTAGTTTGGGCCATAAAAAAACTGAAATATCTATAATTAACTAGGGGTATACATCTTTTACTATTTCTATCCGTAAGTTAACACTAATGTAGTAAAGATGAAGACCAGTATAAGTTATAGAAAATGTACACATATTTACGTGGAAGAAGAGTGAAAAACCATTAATGAAATCACACCTAATACGCCCAGCCAGAATTTGATTTTATACATCCTCATTGCCGGAAATAAAGATTAGGTGCTCTTGACGTTTGGTTCATATATCAACCAGTGTGGGTTATCTTTGTGTTCAAAATGCATTCTTAGACGATTTAAACTAAATATATACATGTGTGTGTGTGTGTGTGTGTGTGTGTGTGTGTGTGTGCACGCGCGTGTGGATGTGGGAGGGGTAGGGGTGGGTCACTCCATGTATGATCTAAATTGTGGTTACGTTTAAAACAAATAATAATTTATTTTAATTTGGCAAAAGATCAAATTAAGTTCGATTAACAAGCGAGCTATGGTTTTCGCGCCTAATTTTTTTATTACTAGGCTATGTTAATAACAGTTAAGGTGTGCACAAGGTCTAACTAGCAGGGCTACTGAAAAATCTGTATGTTGGTTGTAGTAAACATAAACAAGCTGCTCATATTTTCCCTCATCATTCATGACATTTTTAATTGATGTACATTTTAATGACTAATTACATTAATTAAATAGGGGTAAAATAAGTAACTACAGCATGTATTGAGTGAACTTTTGCCTTAGCCCACGGGACCACCGATGTGGCTGGGTATAGCAAATCAAGTTTAAAAAATCTAATTATTTTTATTGCTGACGCATACTTAAATATATTACACGATATTATCTTAAAATAGCCCAGTAGGCTACCCAGAAATGGGGAGGGGAGTTATCAGAGAAGTTGCTCTTCTCTCACACCCAAGATAGCAAATAATTTTAATAAAACATATAAAGTACAACTATAATATAAAGCCCTTTTGTTCAAAATGTATAGGCTACATTTTAAGAACATTCTCATAGCTTAATATTCAAAAGTTAAACTATTAAACACATTAAAATTGTCCCTAAAATTTCAAGTTTGAAAATAAAAAAACAGTAATCAAAGCACTAAACACTCCTGATCTAAACTAAATTAAATTAAATTAAATTAAACTATAGCTCCCTACCCTAAATAAAGCAAGTAATTTAATGTTGTTGTTTTACCAATAAGTTATTATGTATTCAGATGTAATGATTTTTTTTTAGCACCATGTCTTACTACCTGTTCAGGTATTGACAGTTTACACCCGTTGAACCAAATACAACTGCGAAAGCTATACATCAATTAACGTGGGTATAAACATTAATTAAACTCACTTTAAAAAAAATAGTAAATTTAGTTATATTTCAGTTGTTATTTTTTCATGATAAAATGCTTTAAGTTTTTAAGAAAGTAATGTCTTATTTACTGCAAAGCTGGTCTGATGATCATTCCTTTGCTAAATGTTATTTTAAACCTCTCCCTACACACACACACAACACACACACACACACACACCACACAGACAACATATCAAATACACATTCCTAAACAAACAGTTACAATTGTTACAGGAATTAAAGACTGCTAAGTATTAGTGGAGAATATTAACACCACCTACGAGTTACACGAGTAAAATCAGCCCATCGCAGCCACGTGCGAATTCCAACCCCCTTCCCCCACACCTCCCTTTCTAAGAGAGATATTTCAATTTACAAACTTTAAGTGAACAAGGAGCACCGAGTAATAATTTATGTAAACTACAAGAAGACTCTAGGATGTAGAATGAGGTGAGGGAACATCTTCTTGACTACTATAAAACCATCCCTCCTTCCCCCCTCAAGCGTAAGGACACAGCGGTGAAGGGGAACAAGGGGTCCATATATCCTCCTGGTTTATTTGCCTCCCCGCCCTCCACATACACTCCTCGGACACGTAGTTTGGCTAACAAAGTTGTTTCACTCCACCCAAAGCCATACCCTCCTTCCAAGTTCACACTCCACCAGCACGACTGGACAGTTTCTTTTTACGCTGTTATTTTGGTGTGTGTTTTTTTTGGGGGGGGAGGGGGGTGAACGGGGTAGAGTGATGAGGTATCCCCAAAGGATCCGTACTGAGACCGGCTCTCTTAAGTCTTTTTCCCGCTTTTAGTTTCTAGCTACCAAGTACGCTTACCTTGTAAAATAAATAGCCTTAACATGGTTTAGATCTTTATTCAATCTAATAATATAAAGTTTAATAAACTATATCAGCCGCTTCGATGGTCGAATTATCTCTAGGGTGCGTGTAAACTAGAGGCAAACTTGGACCGATGCTGTGTCAGCGAACAGAGGGAGCAATACGTGCCGAGTTAATCGTATCTGTACAGCAAAGTGAGGCATCGCGCACTCGTGCCTTCGTTCGTCTAGGCCTACCTCACTGCAAATTTGCCTCTAGTGTATTATACACACACACACACACACACACACACACACAATTTAAGAAGTCACTTCCTCAATATATGAGACTGCCAATTATGTATATACCGGGGTTCGAATCCCTGTCCAGTTAAATGAAGGTGTTTTATTTCCTAAATGGTTTTCCACTCTATATGCACGCAAATGAGGGCACACTTTCTCGAAATTCAACTTTACTTATTAACTTACTTAATTAATACATATGCATATATCCAGAATGGGTAGTGAGACGCGCTGATAAACAGTAAACAAGGAACAAGTGCGCGATGTCTCACTTTGCTCTAGAGACACGAGTTGACTCAGCCATGCATTTCCTCCCTCTGTTCGCCGACATAGCCTCGCTTCATATTTGATTCAAGTGTATGTACGCACCTTAGAAATAGTTCAACCATCGAAGAGGCTGTTATAGGTTATTTAACTACATATGAAGGTGAAAAAAATGAACGGACATAGCAGTATCTGGATACATATTTTAACTAAATTATTTCCTGTTGAAAAATCTCACCTGAACATGGGAATTTAATCTGAAACAAGGCGCGCTAAGTCAATGGGCCCGGATTTGATTCCCGTGCCCAAGTGTAACTTTTCAATATTTTTTTTAAAGTTTAATTGAAATTCTTACTAAATATATAGTTTAATAATATTCACTAAAACTGTGTTCGTATACTTTAGCATACATAGGCCCCTATTTTAGCATATACATTATCTATGTATACAAATATAAATAAACACAATGTTTAAGAAATTATTTAATTACTAAAGAATCATGGAAAATGAATTCATTGAGGGACAAATCAGGAATTTACTAAGGAATAAATAGGTAATTTTACAGTGTTATTCTCTGATTTTAGTTTTGGGTCAAAGTTGAGTGTACAGGTATAAAATAAAAATTCTCACCTCTAATAATTAATATTTAGAGTTATAGAAGGAAGTGTAAAATGTATGCTTGTGACCTCAACGAATAAAAAAGTCACTTGAATTGTTATTAATAATATGAAATACGAGATAATACAAAATATTTTTACAATTTTAAGTTTACTTTTGCTTAAATCATGTTTTTAAACTCACTATATTTTTAATTAAATCAAATATATATTCAATTTTAAGCTTTTAATAGCTTTCGTTACTTTTGTATTATTTTAAATGGTCCTAAAATAAAAAAATATAACTTAATCTTTTTCATTTATCATATAAAGAAAAAGTACTGTAATGGTGAAAATTTAAGGTAAAATAACTTTTAACAAATAATATAAATTTGAGATTTTTTAAATTAGCTTTTACGATTAAGTTCAAAATGGGTATCTGGAAAAAAAAATCATGGTAAATAAGAATGTATCTATATTTAAACAAAATAACTAATTTAAGGGAAGCTTACAAATCACTGATTTTTTTTATTTAAACAATTTGCTTAAAATTTATAAATGAAGAGTGTTTAATGTGATTAATAAGATTGTTTTCCTGAGTAAAACTTTTTAAACAACTGATAACCTTTTTGAAAAATATTGTCCCTAAATATAATACGTTATATGAGAAGGTTTTTACGATTTTGTCGTAACATTTATTTTAACGTATTATGATATAATCTTAAAATTTAGCTAAATGTGTTCCTCATTCGTTATTTTCAATTAAGAAAAGATTTAATACAACAAAAAATGATTGCGACTATTTTTTCTACCCTTAAAGGCTTTACCTTATTTCATCGCTCTTTTCATTTAGTTCTCGTTTATTTATTTTTTCGCGTACAGCAGTCCTGATAACAACCAAGAGAAAAAACTGTTCTTTCTTAAAGTTTTTTTTTCCTGTTTCTTTCTCTTCTTGGGTGGTATGAGGGTGGTGGTGGGGGGTATAAGAAAAGTTAAGAGGTATACAGCTTCAAGTTTCAGCCACTCAAACATTTTCGCTGCGCTGCAAGCGTGCGATCCGCCCACAAGTCAATGAGCTCCACACGGTCAAGACAGGAATGGGTAGGTAAGGGGTGATGAAGGGTGGCAAGAAAAGAGTGGGTGAGAGGGGGGAGAAGTTTAGAGGCAAGGCAGAGAAATGTAGGGGGTGTTTTAGTTTGTAACGTCTCTTGGGAGACATTTTGTCTTAGACGCTACTAAAACAGCAAACACGAAGCAGGAGTGAGATATTCCTGATGGCAAAAACATTTTGACCAAAACCTAACTTTCTTTAGCTACCATAGTTGTTCTCCTGTGGTTATGTTATTTGTTGGTCGATCTCTTTTCTTAGTTATACTTTATCCAATAACTGTTCCCTGCAATTGATTAATATTATAAAATATTGGTAAAATGTCTTGCGTGTTGTTCAAATAAAAGGCATATTCATACATTTTTATAGTGAGTCTTCAGTTAAAGACCAGCTCTATACAATATACCAATAAACCAACCCGCTTCTGTGTTCGGATTGGTTTAAGATCTCACTCTAGCAATAGCCTCCTTTGAGGAAGAGATCAGGGTTGGAACCCAGTTGGATATACTAAGGACATGATTTTTCAATTCTCCTGCCACGCATGTGCGGGTTTATTGCTTCTTAATTCAAACTTATTTATATCCAGCCCAATAGTATAAATATACGAATAACTTTAACATATGGTAAGACGCGGTACACAGAAAATAAAATGCCAAAAAGAACCGTGTTTATTAAATGGTTGGCCATCAAAAAACTATACATACATTTGAGATGGAGTTGAAACTTGGTGTTCTGCCGCAACAATTTACATCCAGTTCCAAGAGATCGATCCGCCTTTACCTCTAGTTCTATTTATTTCTCTCTGGTTTCCTTATCTCGACTTGAAAGCATCTCCCGAAGGACGGGTGTCAAGCTAGAAGAATTCCTGGACGTACATTGCTCTCCTGCCTCTTTCCCTTCGTCACCTCTCTCTCTCTCTGCCTTTCATCAGCATCTCCCGCCCATCCTTCAAAGGATAGAACCAGGACTAGGCAACACTCATTATCTTCAGGATGCAACGTGGAAAAGAAGAAAGCCTTGATGCCAAAGTCGACAGTAATGACGCGCCTAAAATGTTAAATGCTAAGAGACTTGCCGGAGGCACTTAAGAGAGGTGTGAGGCTAGCGTTACTGTCATTTCACCGATTTTCTATAGCATGTTATAGCTTAAAGGGCTATTTTAAAGTGAATTTGCTTACTCAACGATAGTTATTATGAAAATAGCACCCTTGACATTTTAAACTAGAAGAAAAAATCCTCTAATAAATATAACCACTAATGATTGTAATTTTATACAGGACCTTAATTTCAGAGTTACCGCTATTTTTACATACATTCGTTAAATTTATACAACTAAAAAAGAAAGGCTGTTATTTGTGTAGAACGTTGTTGTAGGCTATAATATCTTAACTCCCGCTTTTGAGCAAATAATACGTTTTGTAGTAAAAACAAGAATCAAATAATTCAGGACATATGAAGTGTTCGCTTTAAAAAGCGTCATCGATGACAATTACGCCTTCTCCTAAACTTAGGCAACCATCCAGCCAGTAGTTTCGCATCCGCTCGACCTAAAGAAAGGAAATGTATGTTTAGAAATCATTGTATTATTAAAACCTGTGAGGAACTATGTAATAATTAATATTAGCGTTCTAACATACGTGATCAGAAAAAAGTGGTGAACTATATATAAAATTAAATGTTCTTGTCTAGCTTTAAATAAATTATCAGTCATGTGCCTAGAAAGACCACGTTGAATACCTACCCAGAAATGATTACTTTTCAACCCATAAGGAATTGTGTGTGTGTGTGTGTGGCGCGCGCGCGTGCGCCTCGTGGTATGTAGAACACCAGTACAGTCCGCACCTCCCGAGTCCGGCCGACCAACTGTTTCGCACGTTCTCCAAGATATATCACCCGGCAAGAGGTAAGGGGAAACGCTCCTATATTACTTTACAGGTGATTTCTTATCTGTAGCAAGCCCTTGTTTACGTTAAAAGGAGTCTTATCGCAGTTCGCTGCCTAGCATTACACAAGGATTTTTTTTTTTTTTTGCTAGGGGTGCTGGGGAGAGACCCTAAATATTAAATGCCCTCCCCCTCACCCCCCGTCCATTTTCAAGTAACAAAGAACGTGCATGCTCAGTATAATGTAATCTTGCTAGTAAAGATAACGACGGAGGACTCGGAAAATAGCTAAAATTACCCACCCTGAAATAGGACAAAGTGGTTTCACGAGGAGTATTATGATGAATTAGTTAATACATCGACCACAAAGAATACGTTTTCTTGGAAATCCCCAGTAGTTGTAATATATAATTCATTTACTGCTATCGATTTTCATTGAATGTTAGTTAAACGTACAGAGTTTGACGTGTATTTTTATTCATTGACTGGGAGAGTGGAAATTATAAATTTATTTTAAATTGAATTATTTTTTTAGTCCTACTAGACGCCTTACTGCCCGTTCAGACTATTTGCCAACTAAAATAACACTTTTTTTTCCAATCTCTGCGTCTTTCTACCCGCCCAGTGTCTGCACATACTAGTAGTATATTAGGAACGAGAAAGGTGGTATTTCTATTAAGTAAGCCCACACTTGCGTGTAGGTTAAGGGCGAAACCATTTTAGGATTAAAAAAAACACCTGAATGCACGCGCCTGGATTCAAGCCTCAACCTCCCCATCACAGGGAATCAAATCTATGTTGATATTGACCAATAGGACTGTGTGACCACCGGTGAATTCTATAGTCTACCAACCTAATATAAGCACAATCAATCCTAGAGGACCAATTTTATTTCTACCGTTTTTGATATTATTCTGGATTATATGTATTTTAACTAGTCTAATTGAGTATTAACATAACAGGTGCTAAAAAAAAACTAGTATAAGGGGTCCGGACAAGAAATATAAACTTAAGAAAATAATGGTAACCCTTGTTTTCTCAATACAAAATTCCCTGTTTTTTCAAGGTTTTCCATAAAGAATTTCCACTTTCTAGTCAATTTAGAAGTTAATATAATATTAATTATTTTTGGTTACATAATTTACTACTGCGAACTACTACTTTGATGGGGATGCCGTTGACTGGCAGCCCAATATTTTATGGGGGAAGGGAAATAATACTTGTATTCGAATCAGCCTGCTCATATCTTCAGTTGGTTTTAATTAAATATTTCATTTTAATATAAAACATTCTTCAATATTTTAATTTTTGTAAAATTATCTGTATTTACCCGTATTTTCCCGGACGAACAAACTCCTTGGGTTTTCCAGATGCATCGCAAACCCACATGGGAGTGGGAAACAAGATAGAAAAAAATCATTCTTAGTACATTCGAACGGGATTAAAGCCCCAACCTCCCTGTCACCATAAAACTAGACTAGATGAGCCTGACATTTAGTCCCCGTGTCCACTGAATCGGATAAGTAGACAAAATGCTCTCAGTAAATCATATAAGGTCTTAGAAAGGTTTTTTTTTCAGGGAGTCTTAGCGATCCCGTTCGAGGTATATGAATACATTAATTACTCAAAGACAGTATAAATGAGGTAGGCTGAGAGAGGAAATATATCCTTATTGGGGTGGAGAGTGCGTGGGAAACATTTAGTAAAACAATCCGCAGTACACTCGACCGAGATTCAAACCCAAACTACCCCATCACCAGAAATCCAAACCAACACGAGAGTGACGTTTTGGACTATGCAACCATTGATGCGAGATCTTAGAAAGATAATACAGTAAGAGTAAAGTTGTCATTAATTACGTTAATTTTTCTCTGTAATTAACTTGAGTCAATTCTTCAAACAGCGACTTATTGTCACTGTATTCTACCATTTGAAATGCATCTTCAAGTGACGTAAAATATTCCACGTTTTGAAAGTTGTTACTGAATGACAATCTTTAAAAAAAATACAAAAAAATAGAACTTTTTTTTTCAGGGTACATTTACATTAAACAAACGTGACAGATAAGAATGAAGCTTCAAATACATAAATGGAAGAAGAAGAAAACATCATGGTGACTTCATGAAAAGCTTTTTTTTTCTGACAATCAACCGCTCCCTTGAATCTTCTGGTGGAGAGGGTCTAGGCTTCCATCCTCGCCTTTTCTCTGTGGGCTTTTTTTTATTTCTCCTTGTTGTCGTCTGGTATCAAAGAGTTGTTATTACTCTTAGAGCTATCTGTGTGTTGTCACAAGACTTTCGGTTCTTGGCGGAGAGTGCGAGGGTAGGGTGGTTGAGTGACTGCATTGGGGTTGTTCAAGCGAGGGGTGGGGGGATTGATCTAAGGGTAAAAGTAGATTTGAAGTTGAACGGAGTCAGAGAAACGTAGAAGCTAAAACAGTCTATTTTCCACAGAATCTTAGTAACCATTCGAGTTATACGGATACATTAAGTAGCTATGCTTAAGGAATATAAATAAATAAGTTTTAATTTTAGAATAATTATACCTACATTTGTGTATAAGGAAAGTGTAAAACTATTTAGGAACCAAATATATCACACCCGACCAGAATTCAAACCCCAATCTCCCCGTCACTGGCAATTTAGTCTAACACGAGATAGACGCGTTAGACCAAGCAACCACAGGGCGGTTAAAACAGTAATGTTTCAAAGGGTTGTGATTTTAAGTTGTTAAGTCAATCGAATGTTTCCGTGTTTGCGTAGAGGGAAAGTGATAAGCTATTTAGGAAAAACCACCTTCATTACATACGACCAGTATTTGAACCCCAATCCTCCTAATTCATGCAAACCAGATTATACGAGCTTGACATTTAGGTCGCACGCTCACATGTTTGGATGTTAAATAATAGTTTCAATCAACAGAAAAAAAAACTTTGTATTGCTTGATTTTAAATTATTTAACATGTCTAGATATCAACGTCTGAGGTCAGTAAATACCAGGGAAATACAAACCAACTTGCAGATCAAGAGTTCGAATCCCGATTGGGAATTGTGTGGGTGTTTTTACCAATATTCTACCATTCTCCCTCTACAGCTAAATGTGAAAACATTTTCCCAAAAATTCTACCTACCTCGTCAATATTATACTAGTGGGAAATGCCATCATTTTCTGGTTTACAAATCCTTTTATTTAAGATAAGATTTATTAAGGTAATGGAATTGTCTTGAGCTTTGGCCTACCCTTTAAAGGTGTCCAACAAATGTATTGTATAGTGCCAATATAAGAATAATTAATATTTATCAAAAAGTGATAAAGAGTCTACAAAAGTATGATTAGACAAGCGTAATAGTTCAACAATGTTAAGTGACGAAAACCACACTTTAAAATAAACTAAAGACAATTATTGTTGACTGGATAATACATTTAAATCTTTATACTTGTAAAATAACATAATATGCAGTAAAACACATACAGAATTAACATATGTATTGGAAAGGGGAATTTAGGTGTTATGAGAAAAAATATTTTCAGCGAACGTGTGAAATAAGGTTGAAGTAATGCGGGATCTGTAAGAAATAAAATAAAAAAAGGAAATGGAGGCATAGGAAGGAGGAGGGAAAGAGCCGATAAAGGTTGGAAGTGGAAAGCCTCTTGCCGGTACTCCCCCTTCAAACTGTCAACTTTGCTTTCCAAACTTTTCCTTCTCAACTCTAAGAATATGTTTTTTTTAAACACACACACACACATAGAATTCAAGCTGGTGTCTTCTAGCAGGTAAGATTCTTTATCCACGTTTTTACTCTTCAAACGTAGACTTTTTTGCGTTTGCCAGCAGGGTTTGTCGGCTAGACGTTCCTATTCTTCTACTGGCAGTGGTAGATACATGACTGTCTTCTGAGGGTGGGCGACCATATATGTGCGATTAATTCAGCCCGATGAGATTATAAGATGATAATGATTATGATTGTGTGGTTCTAGTAAAATTATTAAACTTAATTTAAGTCTAACTAACTAGACAATGAAAATACCTATGGTACCACTGGGAATCGAAACCGGAACCATTACATTAGTAGCCAGGAATGCTGACCATTAAACCATGAGGCCGGCCAAACAGAGACTATATGTTTTACTGCACAGGTAGTTATTTGTTTAAGGTGTCAAGATCGCAAATTGATTGCAAGTGTCGTAGGAGTTCAAAGGTCAAATTTAACCAACTGCACTTGGGGCTGTTTTACAAATACTACTTATCACCATGGTGTTCTAATCCTCATTTCAAGCTAATGCGAGTGTTTTTTTCCTACAAATTCTCCTCCCAATCCCAATACTTTAGATGATTAGATTTATTTTATAAAGTGCATCATGTCCCCCTCCAAATAACTTTACATTTCATTATACCTACAAGGTAGGATGAGGAAGGCAGAATTTTAGATGAAATTTATCCGTTCTAGCATGAATAAATAATGCAAAATAATTTAAGAAAACACAACTTCAGTTCACCCACCCAGGATTCAGTCTCCGACCTGTCCATCACCGAGTAACGAGTCAACTTGCCCACTGATACAGGCTACTAGTTATATATATTAAGGTGGGAGTGTAGGGACGCGAGAAAATTAAGGGATTTTTCCTTTTTAATAAAAAAACCTCTTTTGGCCAAAATAAATCAAACATTTCTCCAGTAGAAACATTGGCTTTAATTTTCTTCACATGGTGATATCAACAGTTCTTAATTGGCATTTTAAACAAAATCCTCAAAGAGATTTTCAAAATATTTCGAATGTTTGAGAACCACCCATAGTTAAACTGTCCTTTAACGATTTTTTTTACTAAAATACAAGTACACAGTGTTATTTGGTAGGTTGAATACGCCTTAAATATCGATTTTAAGCACAATCGTTAAAGCCATTTTCAAAAAATTTCTAATTCAAATAATAAACTATCAGTAAACTACCCGTAATTTGAGAACTAAGGTAAAAATAAAAATTCATTTAAGATGTACTGGCATATAACATTTAGATATTAAGTTTGAATAATATCCATCAAACTATTACAAATCTATGACCATGGACAAATATGCAGAGAGAAATATACAGACAGAATTGTAAAATCCAAATATCTAGGTTCGGACACACAGAAAACGTAAATATTCGTCATAATCTAGAGGTAGAATGTTTTCACACTTATAATACTTTATTTTAAAAAGAAAAAGTAAAAAAATTGGAAATGAAAGAATTTACTCTTGAGCATTATTCACTGTTCTTTAGAACTGAGATTTTCTTTAGAGCTAGTTTACTAGACAGTAAAAATACAATTTGTGTTTTAAAAAAAAAAACTTGGTGTGGTATATGATGAGACAAGGCTAAGCCATATATGAGACAGCCAAGTGATCCATTACCAAAAGAACGAGAAGTAAATTAAAGAGGAATTTTGAAACACATTATTCTTGTTAAATAAGAAATAAACTATGTTGCATCATGAAAATTTATTTACAATTCTGTTTCGCAGCTTAGGATGAGACTACAAAAGAGATTCTTCAAACTTTACAACGCAAAATAAAATACAGTACGTAATTACATTTCTAATCGGCCCCATGGTATAGTGGTCGATGCAATCGACTACAAGTTCAGGGGTCCCGGATTCGAGTTCAGGTGTCGCAGATTCGATTTCCGGCTGGTTTTTAAGAGTTTCCACTGGTTCCACACTCTCTTGTTCACTATCACCATCATATAATCTCATCAGGACATGGAAAAAGTCTCCACGGAAAGGATGTACGATTAGTACATTCGGGCATCCCCTGGGCAACAATATTTTAGTACTGGCTAATCTTTCCACAAACAGGGCTACAATAATATATCTATACATATATATATAACTTGTATATGTATATATACTCGTATATATATAGCCTAACTCACACTGGATGTTCCGATTTATGTGGGAAGTAGCAGAGGTGTGGATAATAGACCTCAAAAAACACACAAAAAAGTCCATATGAAAATGTCCTAGGTTGATGGTTTCAAATATAAGGCCCTCCAAGCTACTGCTGGTAATATTAATAGTCACACTTGATGCACCCCTGTTCGTGTAGCTGCATATGTACCAGCAGTGATACGACACTTACAAAGAGGTGAAACAGGGTGTATCAATAGGGCGTAACTCGGGTATACTATCCATATCCCCCAGTTACTTCCCACATAAATCATAACACTATAATAATTTAAATATATATTATTAATATTTATATTAAATATATTTTATGTGTAATATATATTATATATTAATATTTATAATATATATAACAAATATTATATAGATATATATTACATTTCTGATAGTTTGGCCAGAGAATTTTTTACATCCTAGTCCTTAAAAATTCTACATTTTCAAAATTGATGATACTTGAATCCCAAGAATCAGGCACACACATATCGTAACATATTATAGCTAAAAAAAAATTTTTTTTGCACTACGTCTTACTACCCAACTGAGCTATCCGCATAATCACTAATGGGGTGAAGATGAGAACAGAACTGATCGGAAATAAAAACACAAGTGCGTGGAGGGGGGAAGGATAGACCTCTATAAGGGCACTAGAGTGGTATCTAAACTATGGCCTTCCTGTCATAGACAAACAAACCAGTTTAGCTTAAAGCTGACTCAGCGTGCCCACTTGAATTACGAGTGTCCGGAAAGTAAAGATACAATGGTAATAGCATTTACAAATAAATGTTTTTAACTAACCTTATACTGAACAATTCTTACATATGGATAAGTTTACTTTTCTACGTATTTACCGACACTGTCCAAACACTTATTAAGCCCGGGAACCAACTTGTGTATCCCCAAGTCATAAAAGTCTGCCGCCTGTCCTTCAAACCATGTTATGACTTCTTCTTTAACCTCATCATCGTCAAAAAAAATTCCCACCCAGATGTTTCTTCAAGTGAAGAAACAAGTAGTAATCGCTAGGTGCGAGATCTGTACTGTAGGGTGGGTGATCCAAAACATCCCATTTGAAACTGTCAAGCAACTTATTGGTGGCATACGTGGTGTGGCCCAAGCGTTTTTTGGAGCAGGCAGATGCCATCAGTCAACATTCCCCTCCTTTTGATCTGAACACACGTCGAAACCGTCTCACAATATGCATCGGCATTAATTTTTGTGCCAGGAGGCATAAAGTCAACCAGGAGAATACCTCTTCTGTCCCAGAAAACTGTAGTCATGATTTGTTTTGCTGAAGTTGGCGTTTTGAATATTTTGGTTTTGGGAGAATGAGTATGGCGCCATTGCAATGACTGCTGCTTCGATTCAGGATTGTGGTGATAAACACATGTTTCATCCCCAGTCACAATAGATCCAAAAACTCATTTCCTTCCTCTGTGTAACGCGTGAGAAACGTGAGCGTGGAACCCATCCGTTTTTCTTGTGTTCGTCCGTTAATATTTTGAGCACCCAGCACGCACACAATTTTTTTCTAACCTAATTTTTATGTCATGGCTTCATGAATCGTAGTTTTAGACATTTCAGAAATAATGGCATACAATTCTCTTATCGTCAAACGCCGATCTGAACTAATTTCTCTTTAAAATTTTTGAAGAAGGTCTTCGGATATCAAAGATGGCCTCCTTTGTTCGTCGTGAACGTTAGTCCTTCCTCCCAAGAATTCATGCTATCACCTCGTCACATTTTGTCGATTCATAAGGTCACCATAAACAGCAGAAATTTGTAAATTTCCACTGGGTGCTTACCTTCTGCGTTAAAAAAAACTTATCATGAAACGCCTTCACATCTGGCGGGATCTTGGATTGGTGCTGCCATATTAATAACGTGTCATTCGAACAAAAACTATTCTCGTACTGCCAAATTAAAGTGAAAGGAGATCCAAAAGGATCAAGGTCAACACCAGTCTACTCACAACAACCATTTAATTCCCCCTAGCGACACCGAAACGATGTATCTTTACTTTCCGGACATGCCTAGTAGTAATTCAATCCTGAGCCGAAAGAATTTATGCAACATTTTACCAATATTATCGCAATGGAAGTAGCACCTAATGACCAAAATTCTGCGGAAAGCTACGAAGGAGACTTCCCCACCTTCAATGGCCTCGCCTGATTCAGGATGACTTTGAAGTACATGAATTCCTGTTCGAAAATTGTTCTGCCCAAGTCCATCTATTTGTTCCTTAGGTTTTTACTGAACCTTTTGAATCACCCTGTGTATGAATCAACGTCTTCAATACAATTGGTCAAGTTGGAACTACCTTTATTTGAAAAGTGTGCAATTTTTAAAATCATCTATGTTGGGTCAGTGGCGGAAAAATCTTGTGTGTGTAGGGGTGAGAGCAACTAACAAAAGATCCTACAGAGCTCCGGGGGTAGTCCCCTGGATAAAGTTTGATGATTGGATGTCTTTAAGCTATTGGAGTGGTCATAGAATTTTTTTTAAATATATACTTCTATAGAATTTATTTGGAATGGTCCTTCCTCATTTAAAAAAAGTTGAGGACCCTAAAAGATATTTAAAACTATCCTCAGCTTAATTTTAAATATTAATTAAATTATTTAGAGCTAGAAACAAATTATTTTAGGAACCAATTCCCCCCAAAACCCCACTACACTGTTTTTGTCACCACTTGGTTTGGATTTAAGTGCTGAATATAAGTTTTCAGACATGGAGGTATTGCGCACTATGTAAGTTTCTAAATATCAAACAAATGTAAAGCTCTTAACTTATTTAATATGTTCTCTTAATATACAAGTTAGCTTATTGGCGCCTGGAGTTACACTTGGACTAATTAGAATAAGTAGTGGTCCACCTGCCGTGCCACAATGTAGATATTAAACTTAGATTGTACAGAAATTTGGAATAAATTATTTCATAGGTTGAATCGAACAAAATTTCACAACGATCAAGATCAATGATCTGTTTAGTGTAAAATCTATTTAGCTGGAAAAGTATAGTAAAAAGTTTGTCGTCTGGGCAAATTGGGTTTCCACTTACACAGTGATGAATAAATGGTCGGAGGACTGGATATTGTGTGTAATTTTGATTCGAATTAATTCGTTAGTTTTGTGCTAATCAATTGGTTCAGAAAGTTAGCGGTAAATACCCCAGGTATAAAAAAATACATTTTCTCACTATCTTATACCTATCATGAAAATAATTAAAACCACGGGGCCTTAAGGACATTCGCAATCATTTACATAAATATAGGATGACTTGCTCATTGTAAAAACAAATGTGAAATATATTGAATGAGTAGGTACCATTACGTTTTTTTCTGAAGAGAAAGCGTGAGCTAGTGTTTGACGTCACAAAGCTTAATGTGAAGGTTTAACGTGTGTTTGTATGGTAATGCTGCAGAAACGCAGACTTTTTCTTTTCACCTTCCGCCTAAAAGCTTACACACTCTCCACAAGCCTTAAGACCCCCTACCCTCTACGCTGTGTGCCCCTCAGAAAGTTTCAGGTTGGATGTAAATAATTAATTGATTAGCGTCAGAGGTGTGCCTTCGTGTGTCTATTACCGGAAGTCAACCGCTAAGACAGAATATTTAACTCTTCGGCGTAGGCTGAGGCCGTATAAATAATTCCATAATGGCTTATATACCTTTCTCGATACCCTCTCTTTATCTTAGTTACCAAGCCTACCTATAAATAAAAAATAAGTTTGTCTTACTCATCCGATGAGTGAAGAACGTGCGTTAAAATTATTTTATTCTTTCTATCTATTACCATTAGTTACGAAAGTTAATTAACAGGAAGAATAATTATTTTTCTTTTTTTTTTCATTTATTTGAGGCATTTAACGCGCACTTTTTAAATTAACTGATTATATCAGCACATGACTTAAATTAATCTGAGTTATACATTTTCGGCCATGTCAGTAATTATATGGACCTTAGCTCAGTAAAGAAACACGCTACTGACCGAGCTAAAGATTCAGACCAAAAAAAATTTAAGTATTGAAAAAATGCAATTTTTTAAAAAAGTGAATAAATTTTATAAATCAAAGGGGAATGAGTTTGGAATGAGATAACATCCAAGAAATGTACGTGGAAAAAAAAACTCGTATGGACAGAGTCGGTATTGAAAGGGTGCTGAAAGAGTGCGGTTTGAAAGTGAATTTAAAAGGTAAATGTGAACAAGCGTCTTACGTTTGTTTGGGCATGTTAAGAAGATAAGTGTGTATTGAGTGACGAAGTAAGTATATGAAGGTAGAGTGTGTGGATCAAAAGGTAGGGGTAAAGGCAATGTAAGACTTGTCTAAATATTGTAGATGATGTGTGAAGAATAGAAACATTAAGAGTTTCAAGAATAAAAGAGCGTGCATGACTCGGTGTATGGATGTTGTTGAAGCGAAGGGAATATGCAAGGAGATAGGGTAGCGTGGAGAAGGTTAGTGAGATGGATTAGGTGAGTTTTTTTGAGCTAGATATATATTTTCTTGACTACCACTTAAGGGAACGGCATGATTAGGTATATACGTATTTTATTTTAACATGTTGGTCACTTTCACAAAATTTAGTCACATTTAAAACTGCTTTAAAATGAATCACACGTTCTTAAAATAACAGGCTCATATTTTATTTTATTTTTAAATGTGAATATTAAAGTTTCAAAAATTACTAAAGCTCAAATGAAGGTTAAAATTAAATATAAAAGTCAGCCATTAAGGAAGTCATAAACTTTTTTTAAACTTTAGCAGAATATTTTTTCTCAATTAATCTATTTAGACATTAAAAGAAAAATTCGACACACCATGTAGATAGATCCTCCTGTAAAACAGAACATTTTTCTAGGTCATGAAAAACCAAAACACCATTCACCGACGTAAACGTGGACTGAATTTATTTTTTTCGCCACTGGCGTTTTAGTGGCACACTAATAAAAGCTAATGAAATAAAAAGGCATGGATCCGTGGGTGATGGGGAAGGAGGTGGGGGCAAATGGTGGCGACCACAATTTCCGTGGCAGAGCCTCGAGATTGTCATCTAAAGTGTAGAGTGGAGACTCCAGAGTATTATAGTAGTCTCTAATATTTCCCGCACAGCCAATGAGTGGTGTGGACGCTCGCTATCTGGAGTCTGTATCGGTATGCGTGCACGCCACACTTTGTAGAGTACAACGCCACTCTGACCACACATTATTCTTATTTTTTTTCTAGAGTGAATTTGGGTCCTAACCATAAATAAAGTTATTTCTTATTGGTAATACAAAATATTCATTTTATTTATGTTAAAAATTTCTTTTATACGGAGTGATGCAAAATGAGTGGATAAAAAATGCTCTACGATGTTTTTACACCAAATATTGTTACCGTTTTACTATACATCTATTTATTCATGTAAGGGATTAGTAAGGTAGAATTTAAATTAAATTTACCTGAATATGTGTAGAGGTAACATGGAAAGCCATTTATATAAAACCATCTTCAGTAAACCCAGCCGGGATTCGAACCATACTTGACCTACACCCAGAAAACTTAACTACCAAATTTTGATGCTTTAGCCAACCATTAAATAGACATTTTCCCTACACTTTAACTATTTTTTTACCACCATTTCTTACTACAAGTACGGGCTAGGTGCTTATTTACTAATTTTGCTAATGGGTTATAAATGAGGAAGGTTGAATTTAGAGGAAGTTAACCCAGATTTGAGTTGAGAGAGAGAGTGTGTGGCAAAACACTCTGAGTGCACCTAACCGGGCTCAAACCATGATCTCCCCGTCGTTGGCAGTCTAGTCTATAGCAAGAATAGCTGTTTAGACTATGCGTCCACCGAAGCAGGTATGTTAATATAAATTAAAAGTGGATTTTTTATTGAACAACTTAATAAAAAAAGCAAAATTTACTATGATGAAAGTTCTTAAGGTTATTATATAGGCCAGTTTTGAACCACTTTTATTAAAAGTGTCAACCTTAAGAAAAATTATTTACTTGAAAAGTTCATCCTCTTCGAAATAGTCATCAAACCATGGCAAAGTTTTAACTTTTCTTTATATCCTATCTATTTTTACAATTTCAAATAAATAACCTACTCTAAAAATAGTTCTTTAAGTTAAAAAATACTTTCTCAGTAGATCCTTCTTATAGAGTTTTCAGTATTCTTGACCAAACAAAATCAATTTCGTAAGATATGCAGGACAGTGGAATTTGTGTCAAATTGTCGGTTAAATGTTCATAGATAGTAGTTATCGATTGAGGCACTTCCTATATTCGGTATAGAATTACAACGATTTGCCTATTCATCAAAATGTATTCAATTAAATTTAAGTATTAGCTACATACATTTGTAAAAGTCGCACAACCTTTTCTAAATTCCTATAGTTGATATGTCTTACTCTATGGTATAAGGAACTTGAAAATTCATTACCGCACTTAGATAAGCACACTACCTATCCCTATCCTGAGCTAGTTCAATCCAGTTAACCCCACTAAACCCTATCCCTTTTATTTTCATTTTAATGTTATCCTCCCATCTGAGTCTAGGTCATCCTAATGAAATCTTTCCATTGTATTTACCAATGAATACTCTGATCACGGTTCTAGATTATCCCATTCGCGTTGCATGTCCTGCCCACCGAAATCTACGAGATTTGACTATCCTACCAATATCTTGTTATGAGTACAGGGTATGTAACTCATAATTATATAATCTCCTCCACTTACCAGTATCCTCATCCTTTTTTGGACCAAATGTCTTCCTAAGCACTTGTTTTCAAGCATTCTAAATTTATTTTTTGACATGTATGGTAAGAGAATATGTTTCACACTCATAGAGAAAAACCGGTGAAACTATTACTTTGTAAATTCCGAGTTTTAAATTCCTTGACAGGAGTCGAGATGTCCACAACTTACTGTCCGAGTATCTTCATGCATTTTCCAAATATTCTTTACTTAATTTTTAATATACTATCGTTATTGATAGTTAAAATTTTCCTAAATGTTTAAACTCATTAATCCGGTCAAATTAGATGTTTTCCTTGGTAATCTTTAAGCTATCGTTACATGGAAATTTACTTTTTTTTTTTTACAAGAAATGAATGTATTTTTATATCCAGGAAAACATATTTAATTTTTTGATAGTATATTTACGACTTTTTTATCATTGCAAAAATGTAAGAATCATACCTTCAATACTTTTTTTCCTTTCGTGGAATGAAATTTAAAAAAAGTTTCAATTTCACGTGTCATCCTAAAACTACAAACTACCCATAAACTAACACTAACATAACTAGATAACACACGACCTTAATTTATTACTAATAAAAAAATTCTCCAGCCTCTTTTTTATTATTATTTTTCGCTTCAACCACCCCTTCCCCTTCCTTCGCGCTGTCCCTCCTCCCCGCACCCTATGCAGTAGTCAACCTAGGAGCTAGTGCGGGATTTATAGGAGTGTCATATATAGTACAGAGGAGTGCATAAAACTCAGCGCAGCACCCTTGTGAAACACTTGTGTTTTGTGGGCTTTTAGCTCTAGTTATCTCAGCCTGTTTCAAAGTAATCACAAAATCCGGACCCAGTACCGTTAACTTATCGCTTAGTGATGGAGACAAGACCTATTGTCCGCACCCATAGCTGAGAGTCCAAGGCCGTTAATCTTGATTTCACACGTCCGCTGAAAAATTGAGAGTGGAATCTGCTTGAGTAGCGCAGAATTTCACAAGTTAGCAGAACTATATGTTGACACATAATGTTTCACAACGCAAACTTAACATAGCTGATTATCAATCAATTTAATTTTGAAATGGATACACAGATCCTTGAGAATCAAAACGTACCTCTTCTTAAAGTTACTGTGGACTCATACCTTCGCCAAAAAAAAGAAAGAAAGAAAAAGCAGAACCGTAGTTATGTGACAATCTCTAAGCCAACTACAAGACTTCAGCCCTATTGGCATTGTCCGCTTGGAGTGGCTTGAAATAATTTCAGATTTCCTTTTTCTTCACTGCCTTAGGAAAACATATATTTCAAAACCAACTTAATCCGTGCGTGTACGTTTACAAAGCGGAATACTAGGAGATCGATTTTATTTTTTATTTTTTAGCTTATGGCATATTTGATCATTAATATATTATCAAATTCAATCGCCTGTGTGTGCAGATTTTTAGTCACTCTGGTGGCACAAAACGGTGCCTAGGGTACGCCTACAAAGTTGTCTACCCATCGTACTTGCAATGAGATGATGTGATGATGATGTGATTATGAAGGTGTGGAGCCAGGAGTAATATTAAACCTAACTTAAAGCCTAACCATACAAACCCTGTGACAGTTGGGATAATTCTCATTTCGGGAAAAATACCTAAGGTACAAGCCGAGAATCGAAACCGGGATATCTAGATCAGTAGCCAATTGCGCTGACCACTATACCATGGGGCAGTTAACAGGCTAGATACATATACTACATAATGTAAATAACTCGTTTAATGGAAAGCACAGTGTGTCTTTTTCTTTTCTTTTTTGTCTCACGACACAATACACCAATTTAAAAACATCCATTGTGATAATATGTTTCATTATAAAAATAAAATATGTTGAAAATGAGATGTTTCTCATTTGTGCTGAAAATGACCAAGAGTTAGCATGTTTCTGCCAGCATGTGAATTTCTGCGCCACTGAGCAGATTCTTGTACTTGGGTGGTTTTCACATCATCTCCTCGCGCTAATGCCGATGAACTTTATAAAAAAAAATTCTACTCACAGCCCGCTTTATTAAGTTTGTTGCTAAACTAGGTATAAATATGTAACGTAATAAGAAAAAATGTGTAAGTGGATACTTAAATATACATTCCTTTCTCTTAATCTGTACTTTGTTTGAAAATATCCATGGCACATGTTTTTACATCATTCATTTTTTAATCGATAAATTTATTAAAGAATGATTAAAATACGTGATAGAATTTGTTTTGAACTAATCTGCTTATCAATCATTTGTTCCCACGACATGAACGGTTGTATTCGTGTTTAGTTGACCAAAAGATTTATGTCGGTAAATTAAAACGGATCTTTCAAACAAACCTTAGAAAAAAATTTTTTTTTCTTTTTCAGAACTGAGTTCAAAAATAAACTAAGCTTAGAGAATTTACCCAAATTAAACGCCTAATAACTTAGAACGTCCATTCAGCACGCATCTTAAGCTTTATATATTTACACAAATATGTTTATATCAGATAAAATTATGACAGTAAAAGCTTAAATTTAATTGTCGAAACAAAATACTCTCGTAGCACTCGTGAGAGAAATAAATTAATCGGATTGCTCTCTACGCTTCGTACACTTTCCCTTCACCTGAAAACCAGACCAAATGACTAAATTAATTTATTAATTTGATGATTATTCCCCCCCTTCTGCTTTAACATAATGAGTAAGAACTACGTTTCTTCACTTCAGCTGGTGACGTCCCTTACCACTAGGCCATAACTTATACCTAATTTGTATTTCATCTTCCGATAGACGCTCGAAATATTATTTGACTAAGTTACTGGTTGATTACATATCTTAAATAATCTATAAGCATACCTTTCTTCTGAAAAAGAGAATTAAGCATTTAAACACCATAATTATATTTTTTATCAACTAATAAGCCTATGTGTTGAATGACTTGGCTTCCTGAATATAACTGAATACAAACCACTAAAATTTGGCATGAAAACTTTTTTTAAGTACCCACGCAGGTTTATAACAGGAACATTTTGTTGCCTACGAATTTAATTATCCACCTCTTAGCATATATCTTAAGCCGACCCTAATAACGTTGATGAACATAAAAATATTGTTTGCTATTTTTGTACCCGACTGTACGCGAAGTACATACACCCAGTAGTGGTCACGATGATACTAGATCCCTCCCTCATCCCCCTATCCAACCTCACCATCTCTCATCCCTTCATATCTGCACACTTTATAACCCGGAGCACGGCCACGAAAACGATTAGTATCAGTCTGTGTGACGTCATGATTCAAGAGCCTTTGAAGGGAAGGGAGAGAAAGCGTCCCGTGAGATTTTAATCGCCCCACCTTACAAAAATTTATTAGCGCCCACCAACGACAATCTCTTTTTGGTAGTGGGGGGGAGGGAGGAGGAGGAAGTAGGTTCGGGGCGTAGAGGACGAGAAAATAGAGGGATTTAGTAGGGGCAAAAGTGAGTGTAAAATATGTATATTTTGGGCTGGTTTTATTGAACACGTACGGCATTAGATGGGGTTCAGAGGTAGAAAAAAAAAATCAATCTTTTTTTTTTATAATTTAGTTGATATACATTTTGTATCAATTGTTTTACATGGTTTAAGACTAATGATTTCTTGACAGGTTGACTAAAAAACATGTAATCTTAAAATATTATAATATACAGAAAGCAACCCTGGCGCAGCATGTCCATTTACACTCCTTGTTTATGTGAAACTTCACATTAGTCCATTTTTTTAAAAATTGCGCATTATTAAAACAAAACCCACATAATGTTTCTATCGACAACCAAAATACAATAATTTATTATAGTTGTTTAGATTTTTTATACTAACGCGCTCAACACAGGGGGTATTATCGACCTAATATAATGGGTAGAAATGAGCGTAGGTTAAAGGAAATACACCCACACGAGCTTGGTGAGAAAACGTAGGAGCTACAGTCAGAGCTACAGTCAGAGCTACAGTCAGAGCTACGTGTTTAAAACCAGCTTCTCGTTCTGGATCCCCCTCCCCCTCCAACCACTAAAGGTGAACAAATGAAAAGATGGTCATCCAACGTAATATATATTTTTTTGTTTTAGCACCGCATCTTATTACCCGTATGGGTTATACGCTCTAGTACTAATTACGCTAATGGGTTAGGAACTGGGTAGGTTGCATTTATAAGAAGTGAATCCGCATTTGCACCGAGGTAAAGTGGAAACACTATTTAGGAAAAAAAACCAGTTCACCCAACCAAGATTCGAAATTCGAACTCCCCGTTCCCGGCAGTCTAGCTCAACACGAAACTAGCGCGTTAGCTAACTATGCCACCGAGGTGGGAACATCTAACATAATAGACCCCTCTGCCACCACTGAGTGTTTAGGTTTAAATGTGTGCTCTATATAAAAAAGAGAGTAATATAATATGACTTACAAACTATCTTATTAAAACATCTAAAATTAAATACCCAACCATATTGTCAAGATCTAGAGTAAATAAATAAGAACAAACTTATATCCACCCTAAATTATTTATCTTCTCTTGAGATTGAAGCTGGGTCATTGGTGAATCTATTTTAGGTCTCAGCAACAAATACTGAGACAAGAAACATATTTCTAATCGTGTGTTCTATTTACTAGTAAATACGTGGCTGCGAAAGAAGAACGAAAAGTAATAAATCCATTTGGATAAAGTAACTTACATTCGAGTTAACCACTCCGCATACATACTAAGCACCATACCTATACTATCTTAAAAAGAAAGCCTTCCATTACCGTTTCCGTAAAAAGCTCCGTGGCAGAAATTCTGCAACTGTTAAATCGCGTGAGGCTTAGCGAGAAAATCTCCAGAAAATCTCTTATCTTCAAACTCCCCCCAAACCTCCCTCTTTAACACCACCCGCAAAACCACCCACCAACCCCCCCTTTAGCTCCGATCAGCAAAACTACCCCATCTCATTCCCTCTGCCCCCGTTTGAGAGTAACGTTGCCAAATTTCAAAAACCTCCTCCTCACGTTCCCACCTAGCATGGATCAAGAATTGAAAGGATCTTTGATTCGAAAATTTGAAGAATTCATCAAATAAAAGCGTTTTAAAGTAGCTTGAGATCTTCAATATTTTTATATACAGTTTACCAATGCTGTTTTTAAACATATATTAATGTAATAGTAAATTAAGAAGAGAGAAAATATTAATGAACAAAGCAATAAAAATGTCTGCAACCTAACTAGCATATTAGTGTGAAAACTAGTTTTAATCAAATGTGGTGGCCGTGGGGAAATTTCACAAAATTGTTTTTATATTTAGTATTTAATCTTAGTTTAACAATTATTTATTTCTACCATTTGTCCCTTTATAAAACAGACTTTTAAGTAAATAACTTGTAAGGATGGTTTTTGCCTGTTTGAAAGAAAATAAAGTAGTTAAGTATCGTTTGCTTAATACATGAGAACATATTTCAAGTAGACACAAACGCCAAACAATAAACAGAATGACTGTAGTTAAAAAAACACTAATTATAAAAAAAAGTTAGTTAAATATTTTGGTAAAATATTTGCAGTTTAGTATAGTCTTCCAAAACTACAGGTAAGTAAATTTCAAATGTTATTTAGAAAAACTACTATTTTGTTTTTATAAGACACCAATATTTTTTAGCTTATATGAATTCTTAGAATAATAGTTTTAATTTAGAACAATACAATGTAACTTTAATTTAATCTATTGCCGAAGTTAAAGTTGTTGGCTCATTAGGAATAAAATAATATTACTATAACTTTTCTGAGCGATGTTTTTAAACCACACCAATGATAGACGTTTATCATAGTGCTCCCGGAAGTTTGGTTTCATCAGGTTACACATAAATTTATCATCAGAAAATTCGCCTGAATAAAACTAAGCAACCTTTAGAAAACACTAAAATAATAAATCTTTATTTTTAACAAAACTCATTCTTATCAATAAAATATAGTATTGTGTCAAGAAGCAAACTATATATTATTTTTTCATTACTTTAATGAACTGATTCAATTAACTTAACTTGATTAGTTAGCATTTAAATGCACGTAAAAATAAATTAAATTAAGCATATTTACGAATTATTCACAAAAAATATATATGTTTAAATAGATGCAAACAATATTTAAACATTTTATTTTGGCAACGCGTATAATATGCACTAATTATGCTAATGTGTTGAGAATGAGGAAGGTTGAATTTAGAGGAAGTGTATCTGAATTTTAATGTAGGGAGGGTGGAAAACAATTTAGGAAAAACCACCCTCAGTACAACCGATAGGGATTCGGACACCGATCTACCAGTTATTGGCAGTCCAGTTCATTGCGAGAGTAACACCTTAGACCATTCAAACACTGAAGCAGGCATGTTTACACAATTGAACTTCAGTTTTAGCAAATATAAACATAAATTTAATTAATATTTTTTGTAAACTTTTGTTAATATTAATCTATTGCTGCTACATCGATACTCGGAATGTTGGCATTTAATTAATGCTTCTGTTAACCGAGAGTATATCCTTTTGGAGTTGTCTTGAAACTGCCTCTACTTTTAATAATAGGGTATTAAAATATATATCTTACCCTCAATTCCTACAGAATAAATTACAAAGGCTCTACCTTATTCCTAGGTTAATATCCATTACTCCAGTTTTTCACAAATATCCCGATAGTATCTTTATGCAATATTTTGGGAGCTTACGTTTGAAAAGCACGCTTGTACTTCTATCGAGCTCGTATATTCCAACGTATAGTTAGCAACTTAACCTGCTTCAGTGGCCACATGGTCTGACGCGCTACTCTCGCATTAGACTAAACTGCCCATGACGGGGAAATTGAGGTCCAAATCTCGATTGGATGTACTGAGGGTAGTTTTTCCATAACTATTGTTTTCCACTTCCCCTCCTCACCAATTTGGATGCACTTCCCCGAAATATAGCCTTCTTAATACTTCAAACCATTAGCGTAAAATCCGAATGGGTAGTAAGATGCGGTGTTCAAAAAAAAAGTAAGGAACTGATGTATGTGGTACCTGTATCATCGATGCTATCTAAGCTACGCGTTAGGCGTAGGACTAGATAAGCTATTGACAGTACACGCGTGATTTCCTCGCGTACACTCTCAAAACGATTGCATTTCACATCTAGAGGTACGCTGCTCAACCGTGTACAAATCTACCAACGAATGAACGAGGAAGCCCTTTAGTTTCTTTATTCTGTAGAAATCAAGGTAGGAAATATTGATCGCTGGACAAAAACAGTAAGTGTTACAGCCTCTTTATTTATTCCATGAACCAAAGTATCCAGCACAATCTTCCTCTATACTCTCACCTTCAACCCTTTTCTTCTATCCTATTCCGTGAATTTTCTCGAAAGTTGATAATTACCTCAATACAAACGAACCTCTACTCCACCACTGCCGCGAACTGAAAACAACATAATTGGAGGAACATTCCCCCGTACAAAATGAGATAATCTGTGTTCATAATTCGCCACGCGGAAATTTACACGCTATCCTGAGGCTTATATTTAACTAAGCTCTTCCCTCAACCCCCTCACCACCCCTGGACTCCTTTTCAACGCTCATCTTTATACAATTGTTACGGCTCACTTGTACATCGTAAATTATTCCATGATTGGTTTTCAAAGGGTGAAAAGGGCGGGGGGATTTGTTTTGTATTTGGGGATAACTCTGTTAGGCTGGAGAAAGCTGTGTGTTTTTATAACTAAATGACAACGTTAAAATCCTATCATTGTGTCCGAGTGGTCAGAGAGTAGTGCCCCACATAATAAGGGCTCTTGTTTAATTCCAGTACCGTTACGGATAAAAAAGGTTGGTATTTAAGGCTAAGTGCGGCGTTGCTTCCGGAATGAGTCATTTGTTGGTAGTTTTGGTTTAAATTAGAAACTACACCTATAGGCCTACACCCCGAATAATATTAGCATTAATCATGTAATAACTTGCCGGTTTTTTTTAACCTGTTGGTACTGTAGCTTTGTGTTCTGGAAAAACTATCACTTTCAATTAGGTAGATTCTTTTTACTTAGATTGGCTTGTACAAAGTTTAGACCATTGACTATTTTCAAATATTATATATTTAGTATTAAAATAAGCTATAAATTTGATTGTTTACTCAAGGGTAGTTTTATTAACGGATTTTCAATTAATCACATATAAATGGCGATTGAATATCAACATGTTTTCATCTATGTCTTTTGAAAAAGTTACTCAAGAAAAAAGAATACATTATTTTATATGTGAAAAGGTGAAAACGAACATTAAATAAATAAAGTATTATTTTTAGTCGAATTTAGTTCAAGGAAACAGTACTACCTACATACTTACATTTTTTAGAGACACAAATAAATTAATAATAAAATGTCTAATATTAATTTTAATGGTATAAATAAAAGTGTACTAGCAGTGTAACAAGCATCCTCAAATCTAATATTTAACTGTGCAATCATATAGCCTTGATGGTTTACAAAATTTAAAAAATAAATTATTCTGAATCTTTTTATACATACACTTCATACACCACATATGCTAAGCACATTCATTACATAGTATTACATTACATTTCATAAATACCCAATCAAAACGTTTCCTTAAGGGTAGGCAAAAAACTGTGCATATAGCTCCATACTTAATCCATCCTCACCAAATTTATCCACATTTCCCTATGCTTTCCTACACCCTTCGCGTCAACAACATCCATACACCGAGTAATGTATGCTCTTTTATTCTTAAAACTCTTAATGTTTCTCTTTTTCACACATTCGTCTACAAAATTAAGCCACGTCTAACATGGCTTACCCTTTACTTTTCATTAACACACTCTACTTTCATACATTTGTTTCGACTCGATCCACACTCATCCTCTTAACATGCCCAAACCAACGTAAGACATATCTTTTCACACTTACCTATTGGATTTCCTTTCAAACCGCACTCCTTCATCACCCATTCATTACTGACTCTGTCCATACGAGTTTTCCCACACATATTTCTTAGATATCTCATTCCAACCCCATTCACCTTGCTCTTATGTTTCTCCTGACAAACCCATGCTTCACATTCATAGAATTATGTTGGCGTTAACACACTTTTATATACAGTCATATTTGCCTTTTTTGATACTACCTCATTCCTTGCAATAATCCACATACATCCAACTATGAGATGCATTTTCACATCGATCAATTTCACCATCCATCCTTCCATTTTTTACATAAAATTCTACCCAGATACACAAAACCATTCACTTGTTCTAACAATTTCCCATTTATACCAAGCTGACAATCATTTCCTGATCCGTCCCTATCAAAAACAACCACCTTAGTTTTGGAGACATTTATAAGAAGATCCATTCTGCCTGTCACCACATTCAAACGATGTAATGCATTCTGCAGGTCACTTTCATTCTCAGTCACTAATATGGCATCATTTGTATAAAACAGCACTCTCACATTCACATTGTCCATTTATACAACTACTACGTCCTCACAAGAATCTCTCATACACTTATCCATGAATACATTAAACATCCATGTTACGTAAATTTCAGCTAGAAAAAATATATCAAGCTATTGTGGTTAAATGAGACGTTTACTCAACTAGAATGATTGACGTGTCATATTAATCCTAACTTTACATTACTGGCACGGATATTAATCTTGAATACTACCCCAAACTAAAGGTTTAGTTGTTTATTTTAATATTATACGTTCCACTATCTGTTTGGGTTAACCTATGACAACACCTATTAGAATAGAAACATAGAAAGAGAGACATGATTTTAAAGGACCTACACTAGTATTTTCTCTGCTAGGAAATAAATACCCACTTATGAAAAACAAATGTCCTCAGTGCATGTGAACGAGATTGAACCCTGGTCTCCTGTGTCCAAAGTTAGCAGTGTATCCCACAAATCCAAATGATACAGGATTCAAGTTCAACAATATGTATTTAAGTTTTTATTTCCACCTCACAATTTATTTACATCCTCCCTCTAGGCGAATGCATTCATAGTTTTTTCTTATTTACTTCTTAAATTATGTAAACTGGTTGTCCAATGTTAATAAGTACCATTAATATATCTCCCATATGTTTGGGTAAAAGTCAACATTCATGGTAGTGGAGCATAGTAGAAATATTATTAAAAATTAATAACCTAAGAAGAAGTAAAGAAGTCATGAACAAAATATGAACCGTATTTGTCTGCATAGAAATGTGTTATGAAAACACATCAACACAAATGTAAATGTCGTATTATAAAGAGCCCTTACATAATAGTTAGAATAAAACAAGCATTGGGTTTACGAGAGAAACAAAATGATGCAACTGTGTAGCAAAAATTAAAAAAAAACTCAGCATGCAGTAAGAATATAAAAATAAGTGAATATTTAACTAAACGAAAAAAAAATAAAAAATTGTAGATGTTCAGTGTCAAAAATGTGTTCATAGCGCCTTAAAATTTACATTTCCCTTCCTTGTATTCGAGATAGTAGAACTGTCACGTATGAAGAATGGCCATCGAATAGACACCAAAACTACTTTACATTACAGTCCTTTATGCAAAACTTTTTTTATATTATCTTGTTCCTGCATGTCATATTGTGCACATAATATTTTCTAGTAATATGTTAAACGAGTTCAATTTTTTTTTAATGACACCGTTTAGTTGAGGATAGCTGCTACTCCGTGTACTATACCACAAGCCTAGACTATTTTGATTTATAAAAACAAAATATCTAGTTTTATTAAAACAAAAATTACAATAATATATTTAAAACACTTTGTTTATTGTTTATTTGGCTTTATCAGTCAATTTATTCTAGAATCACGTCTTACTACCCATTAGGGCTATAGGCATATGTACAATACTAACTATGCCAAACTATTTGGATAAGGCAGGTTGAATTTAGAGTAAACGTACCCGCATTTGCGTGGAGGTAAAGTGGATTTTTTTTTTTGTATAATCCACCTTCAGTATATCAAACTGAGATTCTAACCTAAATCTACCCGCCACTGGCAGTCCAGTGTATTGCGATAGTAACGCCTTAGACCATGCAACCACCTAAGAGAGTAGTAGTAGTACTACTACCACTACTACTACTACTACTACTACTACTAAGCAATCAATAGCATCGTTAATTTGTACCTTCAAAATATTTTAATTCATAAATAAACTCACTATATTATTACAAATATTCTTAAGTTTACTTTAACAATTTTTGGAAAAGATTTGACACTATTTTTAAACTAAATAAAAATAATAACTCAGGTGTATCATAAACTGATACATAGGATCAGTCCTTAAAGCTGAATAGGATTCAAACAAGTGAAAATTTACAATATAGACACGGGAATCAAACTAGGTGCCTTTGTTTTAGCGTGACAATGCTCTACCACTGAGCAGGTAAGTCCAAAGGTCCTGAGTTCGATTTCCGTGTTGATATTTTAATTTTTCATGGAATTTAATTTAAATTAATTAATATCAAATGAGTCAAGATTAACTGCAAGAGCATGAATCTTAAAAATACAAACAATTGAAATATATCGCAAATATGTTGTAATCTGTATCAAAACTATCCTTAACGCAAAAAATAACCTGAACGAACAAAAACATACCCTTCATAAATGTGATATACCCAAAGGTCTGAAATGTATACTATGGAGAAGGGAGGTCACATGTGCTAAATATACGTCCTTTAATGAAACATGAATGCTGTGAAAGTTAGGGGAGCAGCATTAAACACGGACAAGCCATTAGTTCCCCTCCCTTACTCCCCCGTTGCATTTCACTAACCTCCCAAAGCCTTTGCCGTCACGTGGTGTTGAAATGCTATTCATTCATTATTAACAGTGCGGCCGGGTTTATTCCGAATGCGGCGTTATGAGTCATGGTCGCCTTCCATAACATGGCGAATATCTATACGCCATGTTTCATTTTGAGAGCGTAAACCTGAGCAACAATACGGTGGGCCATATCTGACAGCTAAGAAGTTACTAGATCTACTTTCATGTGTCCTTACGTGAAGTCATGTGATCTGCAACTATCACTCATGATAAATATTATCAATACACCCAATAACACTGATAAAATAGTGAAATTACTATAAAGTATGACCGAAATTTTTTTTTATATATATAAATGTTTTTTCCTAGCTAAATTCGACTATACCCGCGCCAGAAATCACGCAGTATATTTTTATTTGTACATTAAACGTCAAGGTCATAAATTACTTTTTCTAAATGGAGGGGGGTTGCTTAAAGGAAGCACACCCCCATTATTGGCAAGCCAATATATTGCGAGCTTGACGCCAGTGAACATATGATCACCGGTCACTAGTAAGATTAGAGATACCAACCATACTCTTTAAGGAGCACGCGTTCTCTATTTTACCTGTCAAAATTGGTAACTCTTCTTTTCACTACAATTTTTTTTTTATTTTTAGAAAATAAATAATTAATGCATGTAAAACTAAAATGTGTTGGTTTGAGTCTGGAACAAAGCAAAATATTTCTTCTATTGATTAAGATTGCCGATATCTATATTAATACAACTATTAATTGATCCTTATTTAATTTAGGCAATATTTGATTAAATTTACCGATATAGCAAATTTCTTATGATAAATATACCTCCATTTTAATTTTCAATATGTAGTTAATGTGATATCCTTATACCCCAAACACATCCACAAGTCAACATTAAAAAAAAATAGGCCTACTCTTTTTCAAGATCCGAATTTGTGACCCTTTGAATGATGCGGTTAAAAACGTAGACTCAAATCAATTACTTTCCAAGCTCGTCTAGTTTGGTTTTCACTAAACGGGGAGGTCAGGGGGTTAAATTTAAAGTAAAATATATTATAATTTTTACTAAATATTTTCCCACTCCCCTTAAATGAAAATGGAGGTAGTCCATTAGCGTGATTAAAATTCATATACAAAAAATAATAATAATAATAATAATTACATTTTAAAATTTTGAAGTCTCGAAACTTTTTTTCTATGTAATGTTAATACAAATAAAACACTAATAATCACCATTTTCTACCTAGAGTGGCTCGCATCTTTTTATATATAAGGTGATGTGGAAGGGAACATAGTTAAAAATCAGATTTTTTTTACAGTTTTTAGGAGTAAAATAAAATATTTAAGCACAAATAAATACAATATTACTTATGTAAATACGTCTAGTTTAATTTTCTATGCATATTAATATCAACATTTCTTTAAGAGTTGTCATGGGTTTGGTGCCATTTGAACACCAAACTTTTAAATGAGGAGAAAAAGTCGTGTTAAAATTCGGCAATACCCGTGACAAATATTCTAAAACTGTTTTTATAATAATATTTATAAAGTTAAAACTATATTTATCTACTAAGGCAATCTATTTTGGTCATAAATAGTTTTGTTATAATAAAAACTGTAAAAATATCTGACATTAACTCTCACCCCTTCTCAAACACCATAACTTTGGCGTGAGAGAATAACTTTATTCCCAAGTAATACCTCTTACATTTCCGTGTAATTCTTTTAAAGGTATCTTGAAACTCGGCTGAATAATGCCCACCCTTGAGAGATGAAATTATATACGGTAAGAGATAGCTAAACATCGAGTGTGCCCGTTCATTTACCATGATTAAGTACTCACTTTTTATTTTTGACGTGATACTGTGAATCATGGGGTCATTATTATGGGAAAGCAACTAAGTGAATAATTTTTTCATTAGCTGGGCCTGACCGGCAGAATTTATTGAAATTATATTAATTTTGACTCATACCTGAGAGTCCTGTGCTCAATCCTGACGAAAGTAATGTTTTTATATAAAAATTTTGTTTATCAACCTATCTAGATACAAATTCTGGGAAGTATTTCAAATTTACCTCATCTCAACGTATATATTAAAGTCATTTAATTTGATTATATTCAATACTGGCATCATATGTAAACCAAGCTACCAGCTAGATATATAATCGAATGTAATATTCAATTGTACAATCCTAGAGCCATAATAATCTAAATAGTAGCCCTTTAAAAAATAAAGTATTCTGAATATAATGTATAATGTATCTTGTTAGGGCGAAGGTATCTGCTTATCTACTTGTTAGGCATTGTCATTTTTCTAAATAAAATTAAGATACACAAACAAATATAAAAATCGAGTTAAATATACTAGAACTTCAGCCCATGATTCAAAACAAAGTATCGCCAGTATTTGAGAGTGTACATACATGCAGACAAATCTTTGGTCTCATATTGTCTGATTTGGGGAGACCAGGGCTCGAATCCCAGTTGGGTGTTATACTTATAGGCTGTCTTATACCATAGTGGTTTAATCTCATTCCACAACAATATTTTTACACTTCATCTCAATTATATCTTCCTCGTTCTTATTAAATAGGTGTAAATATGCGTATAGCCCAATTTGGTTGTAATCCAAAGGGCCCTTGAAGAAAGGGGTGGGGTCCTTCGTTGAGTTATATGACCTAGCTGATTGTTCCACGGAGAGCCCGCCAAGTAATGACGTTGTGTCTAAGACTACTATTTGGGAATAAGGGTGTCCATGGCATGTTGTGTGAGTCGGGTGGGAGAAATAAGTCGACAAAAAACACGAAATAACATGTTGCACTCAAGGCGTCAGGCACGGAACTTTGCGAGGGAATCGTAGCGATATGACTTGTGATAGCTCGCCTGGCTTTAGTGTGTGTTAGTTGGATTGGTGTTTTGGCTATCTGGGTTGTGTCAAGAGTGCATTTTGAGGTCATTGAAGATTCTCCGGGTCTCGTGTAGGTCTATAACATGGAATGGTAATTTAGAACTAACCTTCAGTTAAATTCTAAAGTACAGCCTTGGTGAGAGAGCGAATTGTGCTGTGTCAAATTGTTCTGAGACTAATTTCAAAGTGGGAAAGAAAGTTTTCAAATAACGCACTACAAACTTTATAGTGCTTATAATTGCATCAATTATCCTGAGGGTTAACTATAAATATCATATGATTTGATTTATCGGAAGATGATTTTTCTAAATGGTATTTTTCTCAATCTTACATCATTATAGTAAATATGGGAAGTCTGAATGATAATTAAGATGCATTGCACACTCAAATATATATATTTATTATTATATTCATATTATATTTATTTAATATATTATAATATAATATATACTGTAATATATTTGAGCAAACACGGTCCAATTATTATAGGAAGGTCCACGTTGGATATAAAAATAAATTACTGAATCTACTTTCACGTATTCATAAGTCAAGTGATACGATTTTCAGCGGTCACGTTTTATATATATATATATATATATTGCCCCGTTTTGTATATAGCTGTAATATATAAACACAAATAAAATAGTAAAATGCTATCAATTCTAGCTACAAAATATGTTTAGTATTTTCAAAAGACTTCCTATGAAAATTGGACTGTACATACATTTTCAATGATTTATCTGATAATAATTTTAAAATCAAACAAAGAGCTAAATTTTGATTACGTACGTACGAATAATTTAAACTATCAAAAATGTGGTTGTAGGCTTTACATATTTGTTCATGTCAAGGAAAATTAAAATTTACACAAATTTAATTGACTAAAAAATCTTATAGACAAACATTTCTGGCCGGGATTCAAACCAATTGTACAAATTATTGGCAGAAGAGTCTATTACGTAGTAGATTTGACCACCGAAGCATGTAACATATTGAAAAATAATTTAATTTTACAAAGATTGCTAAAAACCTTTTGGGGTTTTAATTGTTTGGTGTCTTTCTCCCTAAATGTCAATCAGCCATGGCTATATTCATAGCTCACCAGCCTAGTAGGGAAACAGTTATAAACACCAAGCACAAAAACAGAGTGTCGTAAACGTTGACGCGCTTAAATTTCACAGGCAAGCAAGCGTCTATCGACAAGACATATATTCCCTATCAGGGGAACATGAAAAGAGATGTTCACCATCGTTAAACTCTCAAGATTAGTTTTGAGATTGTCATTGTTTGGTTTTTCACGATCATAAGACCTTCTTTATAATTCCTAAGCACAAGACAGTGTAAAGATCCCTTTTCGTGTGTCACACCACTTATCTGCGAGGGCCGGGACGTAACACATGTGGATAATGCATGGCGTATACACACACTCGCACTCCAGGCGAGGTGCGGTGGCCGCGTAAGATTGTTTTCAAGGGAGGAGAATAACATATATATATATATATATATATATATATATATATATATATATATATATATATATTATATATATATATATTGCTATTATCCCTTGAAGAAGATGCGAGCATTGGAGAACGAGTTATAGAAGAGGACCAAGGGGTAGAGTGGGAAAGATTTAGACAGGGTTGAAGCGGAGTGAGGGGTTGGGGCAGTTGTAACAGATGTTTGTGTACACCGTTGGTTGGGAGTTTGGTGGAATGAATCTATCGCTTTATTTTAAAATAAGCTTTCACTAAAAACAAATTTGCAGTCCAGCTGACGTTGACACAGACATATTAGCGGGTGGGGGGGTAAGAAACACGTGTAGGGTCTGTTTTTTATTGCCATTCCCCTTCAGTAGTGATTACAATCAATAAATCGCTGATGTGTACATTGACAAATTTATAATCATCTTCGTGTTTTATATATATATATATATATATATATATATAATATATATATATATATATATAAAAGCTATGTTGTGAAAATATACTTTAATGATTCAAGTAATCAATGCTTTATTTAGGCTAGAAAATTTTATCTGATAACGAAAGCTTTAAAACGTACATACAATATCCGACAGCTTAGATGAATGTATGTATACTAATCTTTGGTAGCGTGCTATGTCCCCGGGTAGGGGATGACACTATATAGCTGCTGTTAGATTAAGTCCAATTAATTAAATGTTATGAGTTATTATTTTGACGCTAATAATAAAAAACTAGGTTAGTAAAGCCTATTGAAAGCTGATACCTGTATTAAATTATGTTAAAAATTCTAGTAGCACTTCTTGCTACTTGTGTTAATTGTTTGTTTACAATAAATGGGGTACAAATGAGAAAGCTAAGCTTTAGATGAAATTCACCCGAGTTTCTGTGGAAATTTATTTGTTTAAAGAACACCCTCAGTACACCCAGAATGGATTCAAACCCCCGATGCTAGTGATTAAGTTTATAGCGCCTAGACCATGTAAACACCTCAACTCAATTAGTTTAGTGAAATGTGAATAGTTAGCAAGGGTAGTAAATCGCACTGTAAAACAGAACAATATTATAAACTACAACAGTTATCTTCTTATATATAAATTTATAAGCACTTTTCTGGTCATATAAATTACGAGAAAATAACTGAACATATTTTGACAAGCGAACACTCATTTTAACGGTTAGGAGTCCAGGATGTCGGTAAAAATAGTAGTTTTCCACGAAGACCAGACTTTCACCGAGAATTTTCAGTTTTTCATTCTTTGTTTAAACACCATGGAAACCGTTATTTGCTGCGTGGCTGTAAATTTCTAAATAAAATATATCTCTTTGGCTAAAAAATAATAACCCAATCTTTATTTGTTGGTCCAAACACATAACAATTTTCTCTTTGGCTGAATGTTTCTCTTTGGATGCTGGTCATAACACATCTAGCTCGCACACTCTCTAACCTCACATACACTATCTATCACACAATTTGTTTCACATAATTATCTATATTATATTTACTCTCTTAATCTCTATCTAAAACTCTCTCTCTCTCTCAACCGTTTTCTTTTTCTCAAACGCTATGTTATCTCTAAAAACGCTCACTCTCTCTCTCTCTCGAACATTATATCTCTTTAACGCTCTCTCAAAATATCTCTTTCTCTCAAATTCCCTCTATCTCAAACTCTCTCAAACTCGCTCTCTCTTAAACTCCCTGACTCAAAAACTCATCTCAATCTCACTATCTCAAACTCTCTCTCTCAATCTCACTCTTTATACCCCAAACTTTCTCTATCTCAAACTCAATCTCTCTCAAACCCACTGTTTCTAAAACTCACTATCCCTCTCAAACTTGCTTTCTCAATTTCTCTCTCTAACTCTTTCTCTAAAACACTCTCTCTTTCTTAAAATCTCTCTTACTAACCCTCTCTCAATCTAATTTTATTTTTCAAAACTAATCTCTCCCTCTCTAACTTTCTCTCTCAAACTTTTTCTCAAAAGCCCTCACATTTTCTCTCTCTTTCACACAATACCTCTCCCAAAACTTACACTCTCTCTTTCTTACACACACTCTCTCACACACTTTATCACGCATTCTCCCAAACATATTATCTTTCTCTCTCACACTCTCTCTCTCGCTTTTCTCCCACACTCTTTCACTCACACACATTCTCTCTCCTCACACACACACACACACACACACTCTTTTTCTCTTCTCCCAGTATTTATTTCTAACACATACATGTACTCTCACTAATCAATCGTTCACACTCACTCGTTATCTCTCAATTGCTCTCTCTCAGTCTCTTCCATTCACTTTCCGGTTTAAATCTCAACTTGGTGTGCTAAAGGTGGTATTTCACTCTCCGTGTAAGCGCGGGTGTCTGAACTCTAAATTCTACCCTAGTTATCACTATACCTTTAGTATGAATATGCAAATGGTTCATTGGGGTAGAAAGACGTGGTGTAAAAAACCTTGGAACCTAAAAATTAACCAAAGAATCTTTCAAAATTCATTAAATTAAAAATCACTGAATATTTAGGTAAACTTTACCTATGATGCTAAATAAAATTAACCTCGTTCTAAAATTGATCCCAATTAATAGATATCAATTGAAAAGTATCGATAAGATGGGATTAAAGAAATAACTAACCCACTTCCTTAACTGCATGGACTAACGCACTACTATCCCAGTAGACCAGACCGCCGTTGACAGGGAGATTGAGGCTTGAATCTCGGTCCGGTAGATGCAGGTACACTTCCCATAAATGTAACCTTCCTACCCCTTAAAACCATTAACGTAATCAGTACATAGCGTATAAACCAAACGGGTAGTAAGACGCAGTGCTAAAAAAAACTACACCACATCTTAATATCCGTCCATTTTTTCATTAGGTTAGGTTGAAGAAGGTAGAACTAAAATAAAATATACCTGAATCTGTGTGGAGGGAGACAGGAAAACTCTTTAGATAATAAAACCAGCCTCACGAAACCCGATCGGTGTTCCAACACAGGCCTCTCCATCATCGGTAAACTAGACAAGCCAAAGGCCAAGCCTCTAGTCCACGAGCCAGTCGATTGGAGACGTTAGAATTAGCTATAGTACATTGGTTGACTTTTCCTATTTGAAAAATAAAAAGACGAGATAAGTATGCTGAGGGTAAGATCATTAGTAACGAAAACAATAATTAGTTTCATTGAGACATTATGTGATAGACCAGGACAAAAATGTGGTAGTATTGGAAGCACACGCAAACTCACTATATAGGTTTGAATGTTAGTTGTTTGATCAACAACAACATTTGTACTGGGGGTATTCCCCTCCATAGTTTGGTTCTAGGTACATCTTTTCCTACGTGAGATGCTAATACACTTTCTTAAAACAAGCTTTTCTCTTCATATTATCCTTTAAGTCACCGACACTAAGGTGGGATGATAGGGATTGCAAGTTTATAATTTTGCAGTTAAAAAAATATACATACGATAAATAAATAAAATTTTGTTCCAGAAGAAACATGTAGTTTAATTTTCTTGACATAGTGACTTCAACAACTGTTCTTTGGGGCCAGTTTCATAGTCAAATTTAGTACGCCTAAAGTGCGAGTCGATACTAAATACAGGACGACACCTACCTAGACCAAAATGGAATGGAGCAGTTTCGCATATGAAACTGGCCCATTCCATTCAATTTCAGGTAGGTGACGTCTTGTATTTAGTATAGCGCCGGACTTGAGGCGTACTAAATCTGACTATGAAACTGGCCCTAAATGTCTGTAATGGGTGTCCTAGAATCTACAGATAAAAATTTATTTTCATTTAAAAAGTTTCTCGTCTAATGCCACTGTCGGTGACCTGGCGGTCTAGAGGTAAGGTGTCGGACCTCTGTGCTGGGGGTCCGGGGTGCGTATTAACATTCCCTAACCCAGCACAGAGCACCACGAATTTAGAGCGATATGATTGGTCCCTACACCGCGCCGTCTCTCTCTCTCTTTTTCCCCTATGCCGCCTTTCTCCTCTCACGCGCTGTGACACGTTACAGTGCCTTGAACGGTTAATAGTATTAATTATAAAGTATAGTATGATTTTGGTAGGAAGAGCAGTAAAAGTTAGTTACTAAAGTTACTAAAACCATTTTAATATACATCAATTGATGTTATCTGCAGTTGTTTCTTTTGATAGATATTATCAATATCTATAATAGTAAAATGTTATCACTGTTGACCGCAAAGAAATATGTTTGAATTTTCTCTACCATTCTTCCAACCAAAATTAGGGTGTATGTATAGTTATTATGTATATAATTTATATATCCGTCGCATACATCTAAATTGTATATATATCATAGTAAAGACTATATATGCATTATGGTGAATATTTAGATCTTTAGTGAAAATACTATAGTATCGGTAATATATTATATAATATATTATAATACCTATAATATGCATTGTATATATGTATCACATATCAAAACACATTGATCATGTTCCCTTTCTGTGCTCTAATAAATATGCTACTATGAATGTGTTGAATGTGATGATTCTACAAATCCACTGGTTCACTTGGGGAATGTAAAAAATATATTTACTATTTCACATGATGTTCTCACCGAACATTTTACGAAACTACCATCAACCCCCAATGAATGTTAATAAGTCACGTCAAGATTAGGTTAGGTTAGGTAAGTTTGGATTTATGTTCTATATTTTTATACAGATACACAAGCTAAGCCGTAGTTCGAGGGAGGGTTGGGAGATAAACCCCCTCCAAAATTTTATGAACAAAAAATGTATGGCTTTATTTATGGTTCATACAATATCAAAATTAAGGTACAAGTACAAATCAGGGGGCTGTGTTACCATAAAAAGCACTTCAAAGAGCTTCTAGAGGTGGTTAATATTTAGAATTTGCCCAAGCCTTCGGCAGTTAGGGGGACTATGTTGCCAGAAAAAACACTTCAGATAGCTTCTAGAATTGCTTAGAATTTAGAATTTTTTCTAGCCTCCGGCAATTGGGGGATGGGCCCACCAAACTCCCCCAAAATTATTGGCTGGCTACGGTCTTATACACAAGATATAAAAAAAAAAACACCGGTAAGTGTAGATAATACAGTTCATGTTTCTTACTTTCACCATACTGCATTGGTAAATTAATAAAATCATTGGTAAATTTAGATAAATCCTATAATTTGTTAAATAAACCGTCGCTTTCGGTGATTCTATATATTCACTGGTTATTTTTCAAAATAATGAATTAAGCACATTCACAGTAACATATATATTTTATAGCACCGCGTTCTACTACCCGTTCGGGTTATACGCCTATGCACTAATTACGCTAATGGGTTAGGGATAATGTAGGTGTTATTTAGAGGAAGTTCACTCAAAGTTGTGTGGAGAGAGTGGGAGAAACCATTTAGAAAAAACCACTATCAGTGCACCCTACCGGGATTTAACCCCGATCTCCCCGTCTTCGGCAGTCTTGTTTAACACGAGACTAGCGCATTATACCGTGCAGCCTGTATTCTAATATTGTCTTACTATAATTATATCTTCAGAATTAATTAATGGCATGACTACTTATAATGTTTGAACCTTTCTAAAGTATATTTAAATGAGCTTTTATTATTTTGTAACTATTTGTTACGTTTGAACCTTTCCTTAAGTGTATTTAAATTTTTTTTAATTATTATTTTGTAATTACCTGTTATGTTTGAACCTCTTATTGAAGTTTATTTAATTTTTTTAAAATTATTTTGTAACTATCTATTATATTTGAGTATTTACTTAAATATTATTTAAATGCTTTTTTAAATTATTTTGTAACTATTTATTATGTTTGAAATGTCTCCTAAAGTGTATCTAAATTGTAATTTTTTTAATTTTTGTAACTAGTTATTATGTTTGAAACTTTTCTTATTGTGTATTTAAAGGTTTTTTGAAATTATTTTGAAACTGCTTTGTACCTAGTTTGCGTAGCTACATATAGTATTTAAACCTTCCTTTAAAATACTGTATATTGTTGTTTAAGCCTTTCTTTGAATTGATTATACGGTATTTGATTATTTTATTTTAATAATACATTTTTAATAATAAATATAGTAGATCATGACACGTAATCATCTTATTAATAAAATACTCCGAGTGACCATAGATGCATTTTATATGCGTTCTCTCTTTCACCTGAAATCCTCGCCTCATAGTACGTGTCTGAAATTGAGTATTTTCTAGAATATATGTTTCGCTGGAAAAAATAATTTACCTACTTCAATGCGAGCGAAGCCGACAGCAAACTCCTAGTTAGTATATTATGTGCAGCAACACTTATGCCCTTGTTGCGCTTGGTGATTGACCGCTGTTTGAAGATCGCGCAAAGACCTAGAGCCAATCATATCGCTCTAAATGCGTGGTGCTCTGTACTGGGTTAGGGAATGTTAATACGCGTCCGGGGTTCTATCCTCGGTCCCGACACAAGATTCATCTGATTGCCGAACCCTTCCTTCACCCTCTGACAACACATGTATTAATCACAACTTGTGAATGTGTGGAATGCCAGGTCTCCACCGTGGTTCGGATCCCACGTTAAACTGTAGGTCCTCCATTTCATCTCACAATCACCCTACCATTACACATTAGCGTAAGTGCGTACAACCCGAACGGGTAGTAAGACGCGGTGTTAGTTATAATAATAAATCTAATGCAACTGTGCTAATGACAGATATGCAAGAATTATTGATATCACCGTGTGAAGAAAACTAAACTATGTGTCTAATATGAAAACTGCAAAAAAACACTGTTCTTATCTCACGTTCCTTTCCATCCGAACTTAAATCATAGAATAAAAATAAATATTTTTTTATAAGTTCGTGCATATTTTCCTCCACCTCTCTAAACAAATATTAACACTAATGGATTAAAGATTAGGAAAGTAGAGTTTAGATCAAGTGTATCACGTGGAAGTATAGTGGGAGCCCATTAAAAAGTACTAGAACATGATTCAAACCCCAACCTCAAATTCCTCCACCCTATCCCATTAGTATAATTAAATGTGGATATCCTGTCCGGGTAGTAAGACATAGTAAATTTACAATTTAAAATAAATTCCCATGTTGTATAATATATTTTCTTACGTGACCGTTTCTTCATCTCATAAAACAGATTCTGTCTTCCTTTACTAACGTCAAGAATAAAGAACCGAAAACTTGTGAAATCAGATAAGTTGAAAAAGGAAAAAATGAGGGTGGAAAAATAACATCGATATAAGATCGCATGTGCTGGGGGAAAAAAACTATAGAGATTTACATAATAACGGACAAAATAACTTTATACGTCCAATCTGTCAAAGTACAACAAGGTAAACACGTTTACACGATAAGAATAAAGGAGGGGGGGAGGGTCAAATCTCTAATACAGACTTGGTCTTGTAATAGAAATATCATTACTAAAAAATAATAAAACAAAATGTAGAGTGGCAGGTACAATTATTTATTCGTAGTGGGTAGTTTACGTTTAAAATACAGTCAATACTATAATCCTAGCTGCTATGAATTAAAATAGCAATAAATTATGTATTTAACACTTCAGATAATGACATTAAAAATGGTAAAAAAAAGTAGTTTAAGTTTTGACTAAGATTTGGTGTTTGACTTTAAAATATAATATTATAACTTTAGTCACAAAAGTAAAATTACTCTGGTCAAACTTTATAATTGCATTGCTAGCTTAGTTATAACACAACTATATCTACAAATATGTCCAAACACTTAAATATCTAAATATGCTCTTTATGACTTCAAATAAAACTGTTTTATTATTTTAAAATAAATATGTAATGTAGGCCTATATATAAACCTAATTGTATTTTTAGCACCGCGTCTTACTACCCATTCGGTTTATACGCTCATATACTAATTATGCTAATGATTTATGGATAAGGAAGGTTGGATTTAGAGGAAGTGTGCCCACATTCGCGTGGAGGGAAAGAGAAATAGTGGGAAACCATTAATGGAAAAAAAATCAGTACACCAGAACGGGATCGAACCACGATCTCCCCGTCATCAGCAGTCTTGTCTATTGCAAGAGTACCATTGAAGCGGGTCTGTTAACTTAATAGTAAGCCTTTAATAATCCTAATTTATTTTATTTGAAATGTTAGCAGTTGTTCTCCTCATCAAATTTAAAATGCTTTCAAAAGCTCACATTTTATTTGCATCACACACATTTAATAATATAAAGTAAATACTATCGTTAAGATACTATAACAAATGATATCATGTATTTGTGTACAAGACTACAAACCACAAAAAATTATGTCTACTTTGCTCAAAGATTATGTTCTTACATAAATTAATAAGTTAAGCTATCGATACGCTACATTATTTTTTATGTAAACAAAACAGAAGTTATTGTTAAATTGCTATGTTTTCATCTGTTCATTTATAGTTAAATAGTATTTTATATTTTATTTTAATCCAGATATTTTAAATTTCACTTTATGAATACAGGAATATATTGCACCATGAATTATAACTAACTTGTTCTAGGGAAAAATATAGTTAAACTTTAATGCAAGGATTTCTGATAATTAAATAAAAATACTAACTGATACACAAAGAATGCATTTGTTTTAAGCTTGATACAGCAACAAAGTATCCTATACTTTAATTAATCGATAAAATACGTGCGTTACGTATTAAAAGAGTAAAATTACGCGTTCAAGAAATGATATTGTAAAAATGAGCATTGTGAGCTTCACCACAAAGATGTTATCAACGTAATGACTGAAAATGTTAATCGAGAGAGAGGGGAAAAAACGTAAAAGTCCTTTTTGAGTTTCTTATATAAACGTGATGATCCAAAATCCATCCCGTTTTGGGTATCCTTAACTTGGCACGTCGCTCGTGGTTCTCCATTAGAATCGGCATTAATCTAATTTCTCGTTGTAGATCTCATTCCGTTCGTAGTCCTTGTCATTTTGGCCTTAACGCACCCTGATATTACGCACATTTGTCACGGACGCATATCCACCCTCGCTTTAATCCAAGCTCGCGTCAGCGGATTAGTGTTGAAACGCGTCTGATGAAGTGTTTTGTATCATTGCTTTATTATTATAACGACTGGTGGAAAATAAACACAAGTGAGCATTACCATCCCCCGGATCAGCGATGTGGTATCAAAAGAAAAGTATCGATACTGTACTTTTATTAAAGGTATCGGAAGAAAAATATCGATACCGTACTAGTATCGAAAGAAAAGTATCATTAACAGTAAGTATCGGTATCGAAATTTTTTTGTTCTTCCTCCACAATCCACCCTAGTAAATATTTTGATCCTAGCATGAGTGAAATAACAAAAAAGTTGTTTCGTTCGATACCGATCCGATACCGAGGGGTGAGTACTAATATCAATATCGATATTAGCAAAGTATCGATACTTTTTTCACATCCATACCCGGATTATATTAAGGATGGTCCTATAGCAGGTATCTGGTAGGTGGAAGGTTTTAGAAAGTACAAACAAATATGTTTACTGTCAACATTGCTAACGTTCTACTTTATTATCAGAGCTATTTTATTACAGTATAATATAAAAAATGACACCTACAATTCACATGACTTGACGTATGAATATATATAAAGTAGACATATTAATTTTTGTAGCTTTAATATTATGGCTTTCCTACAAGAATACGCAGGCATTAAATTAAAAGGCAAAGCAAATAAGTGACTTAATTTATCTTAAATTATTTTAACTGTGATTTTTTCTTGTAAAGTCTATAAATATTTACAACTCTTTTTTTTACAAGCCATCTGAAACAAAATCTAGTTCTACAGATTAAGTAAGTCGACTGAATATATTTCAACACCACGAACATAAACCATAATAAAACGTAAAATATTTCCCCAACGACCTCCACCCCTAATTTACCTCCACCTTTCCCCCCTCCACCCACCCAAAAAAACACAGTTTTCAACGGTCACTACAATATGTAAATTTTATACCTTAAGATAAAAGTCAGAAAACCACAATAATTAACCCTTCTATCTACTGTTGGAGGTACACATTATAGAGGTCAAACTAAACGGACCAAAGTTTATTTGCTGGAAAGAGAGGGGAAAAGGGGAAGGTTTGTGAGGAAAGGGGACTTAGAGGGGGGGGGGCAGAGAGGTCGGAGGTAAGGGAAGATAATGGTGCATTAGGTCCTACATGGGTTTTTATGAGCCCTGCTCTGTTTACAATAAACAGAGCTTTATGTGCGCCTTTCCTTATACAAATAACACATACACGTATATAAATATATGTGTAAGTTCTTTATATAGGTGTATAGTATATTATTCATCCATCCCTACCACGCATTTTACATAAAATATAATTTAGAAACATAATAGGATTGTTTTGAGAAACACGTCACAGGATTAATAACAGTATCAGTTCATAAAAATATATCCCATAGTTTCACAGCTAGAATCTATTTTAAATTATCCGTGTTAGTATATTGTAAATAAATAATTATTGAAAGTTACTTTAGATAATTGATTAAATAGTTAATAATTAATAGTTAATAAACCATTTATTAATATATAATTTACTTAAATTCAAAGCTACTACAGGAGAGGTCTTATACAAGGGTTTTTAAAAATTGTTATGTAATAATTAGTATTTATAATAAATAGGGCGATTGATGATAAATAGAGGTTTATGTAGCTTAGAAAAAATTATTCAAATAAAACTGTTTGATAAATGTAGTCCACCTACTATTCAACCTCAGATGCCCACCAATGCGAGTATGAATGTTTTAAATTTTAATTAAAACGCTCGTGCATTTCATAAAATATATATTGTTAATAATACTAATTTTTTATGTTAGATGGTTTCAGTCGCATATAGCGAGATTAACCCTAATTATTTATTGGACACTACATAATAGTCAATGTATTAACATTATAATGTTCAAACACTGCTATTGATCATTTATCAATAACCATAGCAAGCTATAGACTCCAAATTCTCAAATTAGGTTCAGTACAAAAAAGCTTTAACATATGGTTACTCACTTCATCACAAATACCTCCGCTTATCCCCCTAATTATACCAAAATAAAAGATTAGATTGTAGATCGTGTCACCTGTAGTAATTTTCTCGTTATCATGATAAGTGTAAAAATGGTATATTCACATTCAATATCGCACGCACACTCGTACACAAATTACTCGTGTGACTTCATCAGAATTATTCATTAGTGCCTGTAGGTGAAAATATATCACTGGTGTCGATAATATTGAGTCATAGGCCCCTCTTACCCGTACTGGGAAATGTATTACAAAACGTCACGTTGCCCGAGCACGCAAAATACAAATTACTTAGCGTAAATGTTACGTCACTTTAATAGTTCAAAGTCACGCAGTTTTTACGTTATGCTACTTAGGTTATGCCTATTTATTTTTTTACTTCTGTATACTATTAGTTTTAATTTTATGTGGCCTAGAATAATTCAAAACCGTAAAAGGTAGGTATGAGAACACATTACGTGGTCAAATGTTACTCTGAATACTATTTTTGAAAAGTGACTGTAATTTATAGTCTAATAGCAAATTTAAGAGCCTTACCCAAGAGTCTACCTACCAATTAGATTTTAAAAATTCACTTGGGTAGTCGCATGACCTATTGTGCTACACTCGAAATAGACTGGATCACCTATATTGGGGGTATCGGGGTTCTAATACTGATTCGGTGTACTGAGGGGCATGCTTTCCCTAAATGGTTTGCCTCTCTACATCCATTCAAACGCTAGTACAATTCCTCTAAATTCTACTTCCCTTATTCCTACCCTATTAGTGTATTTGAATGCTGATAGTCCAAACGGGTAGTAAGACGCCGTAGACAAACAATCTTTGGGATTAAAAAAAATCGTTTTAGCACAAGTCGAGGGAGCCACTGGTTTGATTCCGAGTAATGTTAGCAAATATATTTGTTATTTTTATATATGTTTGTCCTGCTATCAAATTATAAAATACGTTTTGTGTACGTCTGGTTTGTAGTTTTAGGCTTGTTAAATACCCATAATTTAAAACAAATCATAAAGATTTTAAAAAAATAAATAAATCTGTCCCATTCATTCTCAAACAAAACCTTGGGGCGCTCAGTTGCTAGTTTTATTGAGTAGTGTCGATTTTGACAGTTAAAAGAAAAAATTGATTTTTTTTTGATGTTGTTATCATTATTATTTGTATTATTTTTTATTATTATTATTATTATTTATTATTAAATTTTTATTTATTATTATTTTATTATATACAGTTTGAGGTGCGTCAACGTAATATAGCCGTTATGTGTCTAAGTGTTGTCCATCCCTTAATGGACACGTGGTCTCAACGTAAATCTCATCTGTCTAGTTTTATGGTGACAGGAAGCTTGGGGTTCAAATCTCGGATGGGTGTTCTGTGGGTGATTTTACCTTACATTTGTATCCATTTTATATTCCCACAGTTCCTCAAAATTAAACCTTTCGCATTCCTACCTCATTACTAGAGCCTCGTAAAAATTGTTTTATTTTTAGTTAAATTTCGTTTTTTAAGTCTCCCTTTTTGGTGTTATTTCGTGTTTATTCAAAACTATATGTTATCTGAGGTGTTTACGTATTATTTACATATTAAGACAATGTTTACAAAATTAAAATTTATGATTTAAACGTTATATATTTCGTTTAAAATTCTTTGTAAGTTTTTCTGCATATTTCACAATGTGTAGCCTAAAGTTAGCTTACACTACAACAAAATACTAATAAAATTACAGCATGGTCAAAATTTCGCTTAATTTCTAACTAATTTCGTGTTTATTTAAGATTTTTTTTTGTAAAGGGGGTGTTATTTCGTTTTATAGGAGGATTTCTTGTAACAAGATGATTGCATTTTATTTCGCTTTTAAAAAACATTTTAAATCATATCTAAAAACTATCAGAGGAAAAAGTACTTGATTCCATCTTTGTATGGCACTTTTCGCTTTATCGCGTCTCACCATTTTTACGGGGCTCTACTCATTAGTGTTATTAAATGCAGATAGCCTGAATAAGTAGTAAGACGCAGTTTGTCAAAAATAAGTATTAAGGAACGTCTGAAAGTATCAGGTTTAGTTATATTAGTTATATATTTGATAGAAACTAATATTTAGGAGGTTTTTTTTAATAGCCATGATTTTATTATTCGTTTTAATGGTATAGGCCACTTGCCGCTTCTTACGTGTAATAAACGCTAACTATTGGAGCTATTTATACGTCAGTCTGATGTTTCGGATAGGATCATTTGGGCTGAAGTAAAATAACGGGAGACCTAATAAGTTGATTGGTTGCAGGTGCTTTTCAGTAATAGCATATCTCAGGGGTGGTAGAACTGGGAAGTGACATCAAACATGTCAATACTTTCGTATCTAAACCGTATTTTATTTAAATAAATAGTAGGCTACACATTATCAAACATACATTCATTTCGTGCCACTAAACAAAAATATACTATGAAGAAATATTAATTGGTCCCACCAATACTTTAACAGTAGGCCTACTATTTTGAGCCCATCCTAATACTAATTTGGCTCTATAGACCCTACAAATTCGGCCCCATAAAGTAACCAAAAACTTTCCATCTCATGTTGCACGGATGTAGGGTCGTGCTGTGCCATTTGTTGGGTTAGGTTATGATAAGTTAGGATTGTGTGGTGTAATACTATCCATCTCTTTGCCGTCTCTCGTTCACCTTGAGAAAACATTTACATCGATCCTTAGTACAACACCACAACGTCCGGGGCCGAGCGACCACACCAACATAAGGCCAAATTCCGACAGCCTGCCTTTCCAATTACTTCTTCTAACGGGGTCGAAATAGCATTAAAGACCAATATGATTCATTTCATTTTTCTCTCGGAAAAGGTTTTATTAAATTTATTAAATTTTACTAAATATTTCTAAGCACTAAATTTTTTCACAAATTTCAATCACTATAGTTTGGCATTCCATATTCATAATGGGGGGGGGGGGGAAAACATGTTTTGTTGTAAAGTAAAGATTAAAATTGAAATAAATGTAGTACACCACTATTAAAAAAATAATTTGTTCAAACCATTGAATAGGAACAGATCTTATGCATAGTAGGTTTAGCATACAAGATATTTTCGTATTAAATCTAATGAAGTGAATATAAGGAAGGCAAATATTTAATTTCCGTGTGATTTTGTAATACTTTGGTCAAATACATATCCACACATGATTAAAATTTGTTTTAAGCACCACCTAGAGTTAAATTAGGGAATTTTAGACTTTCCATATCAGTATATAATCAATAAACAACAATAATGGGAGTCTTTATATATATTTATATATTATATTAGAATAATGTTTACAAAAAATTACTAAACTACCAACACTATAAATTACATTATAAAAGTATTTTAAACAAGTATCGTTTAGGTTTTCTATTCACTAGTAACTTATATGACAATTTGGCCACATGTGGCCACCAAGATCAAGTGTTTTATAACCTTGAATTTACCCTTCACCCAGTTATGTCGCATGGGGAGCTAAGCGTCGATGCAATTTAGGAAGGGAACCTTTTAATTTAGGTAAAGACTGGATGTAATATATTACGCAAGGTGGATAAATATGTAATGTATCATTATGGTGGTTAATGGTGTGCGCATGCGCAGCTTCGGCACCCTATTAAGGTGTCATGGCGACGTGTAATAGACTTGAAGGCTACTAAGATGAAATTTTTAACGATGACTCAAACTAATCGTTTCAGGTTCAAAGATGTATAGATTAAGATTAATTGGTTTTCAGAAGTGCTTCGATATTATTTTCTTCTTTTATTTTCATCACACTACAGTCCAATTTTTATAGGAAGGGCTCAATGTGACGCTAGAAAATATACTAGATCTACTTTCATACCTTCATCCGTCATGCAATGTTATCTATTGCTGTTAATTCTGATAAATAAAATTAATATATGATATAAAATAACGCTTACAACATATTGAAATATCAATTTTGGCCACAGCAAATTTATTGTATCTTCTTATAAAATTGGTGGATATGAAGAATTGTTAAGTAAGAGCTAAAGCTCTTCAATACGTTGTTGATTTTTCTTTACATTCCCTCAATATATCCACCATTAAATATGAAGTAGGGTTAGGAGTAGAATTCTGGATGTTTGTTTGGAGGGAGGAAAACATATAGGGAAATCACTCTCGCTATATCCAGACAAAACGAAAACGCTAAACTTCCCATCAGGGGCAAACCTTACCAAACGATACTGACGCCTTAACCAAGTGTCCATCGATTCAGGTAAATGTTGTTTTAATTTCATTAGTCTCACGACAATCCATGGGTGAAAGAAATAGTATATATTTAGAATATGCTCCTTAAACAGTCAACTTCGTGCATATTATACTATTGTTTGTTTAAATAAAACCCTCGCTGGTGATCAACGGTATAAAACGACAGTCTCGTGAGTATAGTGAAAATATAATAATAATTATAATATAATACTTAGCACCACGTCTTACTAATTGTTCGGGCTATACGCTTAAGTACCAATTACGCTAATGGGTTAGGAATTGGGAAGGTTGAATATAGAAGAAGTGAACCCTCATTTTCGTGGAGGGAGAGTGGACTATCATTTAGGAAAAACCACCCCAGTTCACCTGAGTGAAATTCGACTTTGATCTCTCCGTTCTCGGCAGTCTAGCTCAACACGAAACCAGCGCGTTAGCTAGCTACACCACCGAGGTGATTGTAATGGATTGCTGGTGATAGTAAGGTCAAGAATATAAGCTTAGTTGGATGCATTGTGGATAGTTTTCCCATCCCATCTCCAAAATAATGAGGGGCACTTCCTCTAAAATTATTCCTCTCATCCTTACCCAATAAATTAATAATTTAATATTTACAATGATCTAGTCCACGTCGGTGGTCTTGTGGTCAGGTACTCGCCTCAAAAACCGATGTTCATGGGTTCAAACCCATGCAGGGTCAACGAATTTTTCTTGAGCGATAAAAATCCGTAGCACAACTTCCTTCGGAGAGGAAGTAAATCCACCGCTCCATGTGGGTTGTGGCATGTAAAAGAACCCTGGAAGTTGTATGAAATACCTTTCCCAGAAATCGGTGGGTTCTTTCACTTCGCTCATAGACAATTCTTGTTACTGTATAATCAGTCGGTTCAGAAATCGCACGATAAATGTCTCAAATAAATAAATAATATTAATGATCTATTAAACAAACCAAGTGAAATGTTAATAATATAATACAGAAGTTATATATTAACTTACTAAGTCACAAATAATATTTTAACATAAACTGTTTTACCAGGCTAAAAATTACAGTTTCATATAAACCATAAACGTAATTTAAAAATTTTAACACTTACATCGGGAAGAATGATTAATTATTAATAAAAACTCAACATAAAGAATAAAATATTTTGGGGCATTGCTTTAGATCAAATCAAGATCGATTACGTTTTAAGTCAACCCCGGGACATTATCATTAACCAAATAAATCTAATTTCAAGCAAAGTATTAAAATGTAAATAGTTGATATTTCCGTAATTAAGGAAATATAATAGGTCAACTTGATTTTTATGAATCCTGACGAGACAAATTTGTACGGAGGAACATTGTCAAGAAATCCCCAACCTTCCTGTTATGACCAAGGAATTTTCATCAAGGAAAATCCTTACTGGGATAACAGAGCATTGTTAAATAGAGAAATTACTCCACCTCGGCACTCTGAAACATTCATACCGACTGCTACAAGGGACACAATTTTCAAGGATTACATAAAAAGAGAGAAAGTGCGGATATAGTTAAATCCCTCTCTGACAAGGTATACACACTATCAAATCCTGTGAGGTTTAAAAGGGACAAAACTTCAGACCCCCTCTCTTCTCTTTTGTTTTAAAATGTACCTCGTGTCTCATTCTTTGTTTCTCATTAACTCGAGAGAAACAGACGATGAAGAGAAAGAGAGAGAGAGAGACAGAGAAAAGCATTTCCCTCGAGTGAAGGGATTTTTTTTTTTTTTTACAAAGTTGGTCTGGTGTACCTGACCTTCATTCATTTCAAACAGTGGAGCGTTAGCTAAGAATAACTGTGTTTACAGTGGTCTGGAAATAGAATACATGTAACATATCCACATTACACATGCCAGATCTCCCCCACATACTGGGTGCATGCAGGCAACAGCTTCAGCTTCCGACAGACTCACGTCCTAGTTCACACATGTCTTTCACAACTGTTAGGTACATTTTCATTCACAGATCCAATTTTATATCCCACACACACTCAAAACTTATACTATTAAAAGCTATAAAATCACTTTCTATTACAAATAATTTGAGGTGTGACCCTAAAACAAAATTATAACCTAAGCAAGCCACAATCACAAAAATGTGGCTGTTCCATATATAATACTTGAAAGATAGGAGTTAGGCCTACTGATTCAAATCAACAATAAAATAATAACTTTTTGTCGTGTGTAGTGATCATCTAATATATTTTTTAAAATTATTATCATTATTATTATTAACACCGCGTTTTACTAACCGTCGTTATTAACTAATGTGTAATGGTAGGGTGATTGTGAGATGAAAATGGAACTAATAGTTTAACGTGATCCAAACCACGGTGAAGGCCTGGATTCCCCACATTCACAAGTTGTGATTAATACACGTCTTGTCATAGGTGAGGAGAAGGATTTGGCAATCAGATAAATCCGTGCTGGGACTAGGATTGATCCCCGGACCCCCAGCACAGAGGTCTGACACCTTACCCCTAGACCCCAGGTCAACTATATATATATAAATATAAAATTAATGAATCAATTTCTTTAGACATGAAATATTATACATTGTAACGTTATTTGCCACCTTACCATGTATTTCCTTATATTTTTCTAATATGTAAATATTTTACTATTTATGTTTGTTTTAAATTATTCACTTCAAAGTTCGACCACAGCTTAACGCGCTGTGTTGCCGGCGTGAAAAATAATACTATTCATATACATTCAAAATAAAAGGAAGGAAGAACGTCTAACAACGTTTAAAATAATTAAAATAATGAAATTTGAGCTAAGGAAGAAAACTTACCTTTTTATTAAACATATTTATCCTTCCAAGAAGTTTGTTGATTCTTCTATATTTATTTTCAATGTCGGCCATGATTTATTTCAAGACATGCGCAGATATGTTAAACAAGTGAGTGATGTGTCTCGTAATTGTAAAAGAAGTAAGAAAATAAAAAATAAAGACGTGGTGCAAATACCTCCAAACTAGCGCGCATTTCAATTTTGACAGAAGGAAATAAACATTTTAATTCTTTTAAGAAACATTGTTTATATTCATCAACATATTTCAATCTTTACATTAAATTTGCATTTTATTTTATATTCATCCTTATTCCATCGCCAACATTTTATCTTTTGTTTTAATGTTTAAAGTTTTCTCTTAGGACTCGAAAAAAATAGAACGTTTTTAAATTTGATTCATGGAACACTTTTTGAAGATGATTAGGGTCTTCTTCTTCGGCGTCTTTAAAGCATGGAACCAAATATGTGTGGTTCCTTAATACATTTATTTTAAAAGTGGAAACTTTGTTTAAAAGTAAGATGTTAATATATCAATAGAAAGCTGAGTGTCTAGGGAAGAACTAGAGCCTATTGATATCCTAAAACTGTGGATTGTTTGCAATTAATAAGAGGAAACAAATTTCCTACATTTTGCTCTTCCAACACAACATATTCTCTTGGTGAGGTCCAGCCAAATCTTCATCTATAAACATATATTCTCTCTCTCTTTATCTTTTTTATAATCAAGAATCCAGGATTAAAGTAAAACTTTAAGAAAAGACTAAATATATTCCGACAATCTATTAAATCCAGAGCATCAATTAATATTTTATTTTATGTCAAAATATTAATGCCATTGATTATTTTTTCAACAATACTAAAAAAAAAATTTGTTTTACTAATAACTCCAATATCATATAAGGTTAGCCTATATTATTCTTTCTTATAGTCTGGTATTATAAACTTCTAAATTTAACTAATTTGTAGATTATTATTTTAATTGATTAATTTTGTTTAAGAATAGATGTAATACAATATATTTGATTTTTATTTTGTCAGATTAGACTTGTTTGTTTATTAATTTTTTATTGTAGTTTAAATTAGTACATTTTATTTCAATGATCCATTTATTTTATTTCGATTGTTCATATTTTATTTTAAGTATTCTTTCAACTCTCGTAGAGATTTACGGCACACCATTGTTGTAGGCAAGGTAGCGTCATTATCATTAACATTGTATTATACAGAAAACGTTCCCGAGCACACCCAGTGGTCTCGAGTGTTAAGATCCATCGCGGGACACCACTCTAATAAAGATACTAGTTTGTCTTCCAAATATGTTGTTACACAACGAAAGGTAACGTCGAGATGATTAAAATTATATATGTATATTGGGCGCCACTCCTAGGATCTTGGAGAAAATAATAATTTAAAAAAATACCTTTATGTGGTTGAGGTCTCTAAAAAAATTGTCTTGAGTGTAGATTTGCGCAAAAATAACTACAAGTTTAAACTTTTTTTTGCACCGCGTCTTAGGCCTACTACTCGTTCGAGATATACGCTTTTATACTAATTACGCTAATGGTTTTCAAGGATTAAGAAGGTTATATTTGAAGGAAATGTACTCGCATTTGCGTGAAGAGAGAGTGAGTGTAAAACTTTTTTTAAACCACCTTTATTACACCCAACCGAGACTCGAACCTCGCGATCTCCCCTTCATCGACAGTCTAGTCTACTGCGAGAGTAGCGCATTAGACCATGCGTCCACTGAAACGGGTGATGTCTAAACGTAAAGTGGGTTTTACTACAGCCCCTGTAACACGGACAAGCAAGAAATTTGACTTGGGTAAATTTTCGTCCGAGTACGATTTGCCGATCTACTAAAATGTGTTGATTTTTATAAAGAAGCACCTTTTAGTTATACAAATATTTTCACCTGATAAACTTTATTACAAGACAATTTAATCTCAATTGAGTTACTCCCGCGTTTGAGAGGTCTAGTTGACTAACTACACTCAAGAAGACGTTGGTTCGCTACCCAGTGATAACTTGTTGGGTTGAACGCTTAAGATGGATGTAATTTCCTTTGATAAGAGTTTAACACACACTGGATGGTCACACTGTTTAAGATGTAATTCTCACAAATAGACTTTATACCAGTTTACAGGGAGGTCCAGGCTCGAGATCTTGATCTGGTCTACTGAGGATGTTTTCCACATGGGATTTATCACTGTGCGTTTACCACTTCCTTTCTGTGCTAATGTACGTGCATTTTCTATCAAGTTTATTCATCACCTCTACTCTCACTTGTACTCTTCAAATTAACTTGTGCTAAAAGTGATTAAAAAACAATAGTTTAAACTGCACTTAACAACTTTGAATGTTTTCTTAATGTATTCCTAAACATTCTTAATCTAGAAGGATGTTTATTTATACAGCCCAAATTTCATAGGAAGAGTCTTTTATAAAACCCAAAACCCTTTTGGGTCTAAAGTTGATAAAAAAAATAATTTTATATTATTACTTTCTAGGTATTGATATTCGATCCCGGTGGTCTTGGGGTAAAGTGCTCACCTCAAGAGCCGATGTTCGCGGGTTGAAACCCAGTCAGGTAATCAGATGTCTCTTGAACGATAAGGATCCGTAGCACAACTTCCTTAGAAGGGGAGTAAATCCGTCGGTCCATGTTGATTGTGGAATGTAAACTAACTCTGGAATGCTTGTGAAAATACCTTTCCAGGCGAAAGTGTAGGCGCTTTCACGCTCGCTCATAGAAATTCAGTGTGGAAGGCGACGAGCAACCACCAAATTTCCTCAACCTTCCTAGTAGGTGTGGTTTCTACCAGATGGTGCAGGCATCCCTGAACAGCCGAAGGGCTGAATGCATGCCCAGCTCTGCTTGGATAGAGGTCAAATCAAGCCAACCTTCAGGTTTTTGACTTGAGAATAAGAAGACATATTGATCATATTCATTAAAAGCTACAGCTGCAAATCAAATAAATTACCTGACTTATGAATACGTTAAAGTAGGTTTATTAGCTTTTATAGCTGTCAGAAAAGGATTCTTTCTATGAAAATTGAACTGTAACTGTGTAGAGGTCCGCAAGTCACGTATAGTAAAATTCTTTTAACAAGCAAATGTGAGAAGATACAACCACAAAAATTCGTTCAATATTGATTACATTTTATTCTATTACTTATAATGTTTCAAAATTATTTATATTATTCTATAAAATGTGACATTGCAGTTTACACTTGCCTCATGTATCTATTTGTGAAAAAAAAAAAATCGGCTTTTAAAATTGTCAAAAAATTTCCTTCCTCTCTAAATCAGATTATGCCATTTACATTCTCTTTTTTGAAGTGCTAGCCTACCACCAAACAAAAAAAAAATGAGCGAATCTAGTCTCATATCCACATCAAAATATATGCAAAACTCAGTGCGGACATGCATAATTATTTTTTTTTTAATTGGACTATGAAAAGAGTCTTTATACAAGGCTATGTTGAGGGAGGGCTTTACATTATTGCGTGTGTTCGTTATTAGGTTTTATATGGACATAAATCTGCTCGGTCCAAGCTTTCCCCTCACCTCATCCAAAAATACACACACATACAGCTAATGAAACATTGCATGCAGCATATGCTTAAAAATACTCTCACTTCTAGGTTACCGACCAACCAAACCCCCATCCAACATCCACGCCACTCCCCGCTCGGAAACGAACGTGTGTATGTGCATGTGTGATTGTCTGCGTGTGCATGGCATTGAAGGTGTGTGTGTGTGTGTGTGTGTGTGTGTGTGTGTGTGTGTGTGTGTGTGTGTGTGTGTGTGTGTGTGTGTGTGTGTGTGTGTGTGTGTGTGTGTGTGTGTGTGTGCATGGTATGAGCGAGGTGGGGGATCTAAGCTAATTATAAATTTAATGACTAACTCAATGAGCACTAGCAAAGAGGCTAGAAATAGAGGTGAAAGTAAGGGCTGTAGATGTGTTTTGTGGCCCTTGAACTTTGTAAATGCTCTACCCACCCTTCCACCCTCATCTACCCCACCATCCATTCCTCACCATATTTCCACACTTGCCACTTTTTTTAAAAAAAAAACCTTATACTATACCTTCATCATCGTGCAAATATCTTGGTTACGTATCCAATATAATTCCAAGGCAATAGTTTTTGTAGCTTTATTTTAACGAGTTTACACAATAAAACCATAAAACTTTAAGTTTTAAATAGCGTGTAGTCATATTATAATAGTCGAATTATTTTGAACTATTAATTTATTTAAAACAAATTAAACGGATAAATGTTGGTTTCCCATAAAAGTATAATTCTATTGATGACTATACATTTGTTTTTACCGCGAAATTACAATATAGTAGTCAAATTAAAAAGTTGTCGATTTGCCATGTTAGTATTGTCTACTTTGCAGTTTGAGAAATAATTATAAAATCTCTTGTAAAATAAAAAAATGCTGAAATAATATATACAATATTAACATTTATACCGCTTCGGTGTCCCCATGTCTAAGGTCATTACTCTCCAATAGACGACTGGTGATAATGGTGTAGATCGTGGCTCGATTCTGGTCTGGTGTAGGGAGGGTGGTTTTCCCTATATGGTTTCCAACACTCTCTTTCTCCACGTAAATGCAGGTACATTTCCTCTAAATTCAACCTTCCTTATCCTTAATCCCACTTGCTAATTAGTTACATCACAGTACTACTTAGCACAATTTATACTCATATTCTAGTCTTGAAAAAATAATACTTTCCATGTTTTGAAATTATTTATATTCAAGATGGATGTCGAGCTGTATTAAATCTGATTCCCACAAAAGCTGAGTGTCACAAAAGCTTCCCTATGAAATAATGACATTCACTCTTGATGTGAGTTACGTAACACAACTTGGAGGTGGGAAGGGTTTGGGATAAATTTATATTTGGTGCTCCCTATTAAATAATGAAATTCACGCTTGATGTGAGTTACGTAACACAGCTTGGAAGGGGGAAGGGGTCCGGATAAATTTCTATTTGATGTTAAATGGAGGGAAAAGAGGGTAAAAAAAGTTGGGTGGCTTATGGATAACCCCTTAGACAGGAAGCGAGAAGAGAAGCACGTAAAAGAAGGAATAAACCATTTTGGTGATCTGTTTTATTAATTTTAGTGCATCGTGTCTTACGACGTATACAGAATATACACATGTTAACTCTGGACGGTTAGGGATGAGGAAGGTATAGTTAAAAGGAAATACACCTACGTTTGCGTAGAGGAAAAGAGAGAAACTATTTAGGAGAAATCTTCACCCAGTACACCCAGCCTGGGTTTGAACACCAATCTCTTCGTTATCGGTAGTCCAGTATTCCAATAGATAGGCTTTAGAATAAAAAATAAATACAGGTTTAGTCAATTCCACAATTAATAATAATTAGGAACACCAAGATATCGCAAGACCTAATTTTACGAGCTTTCACTAGCACATTAAATTAATATAAGATTATTTTTAATGGTAATTGTAGCATTTTCGGATGTAATATACACTCGAGAAATAAAATTAAATTGAATATTTCCACGAAATGTATTACTTGGCTTTTATATGCGAATAATGGTAATTTATGTCGATATTTATGATAATTAACAATGCACAAACTACTCACAGTCTTACTTTTAAGCAGACAACATTGTTATTTGCTTGAAATTGCCATGAAAATAGTACCGACCGCACTATTGTAATTGTATTCTTAATATTCAGTTAACAAATCAAAGTTTCCAGTCTAGAAAAAAATAATTCCTCCACCAAAGACCATTGGTCATTATGACAATCAATTGTGACCAGAGACAACTATTTTAGAGTTTAAGAATTTAAAATTTTGCCGTAATTTTTCTATCCACTTATTTGATTAGAATCTTTTTTACCGTTTTTAGCTGAAAAATTCCTCTTATCTACAGACTTATAAAACCGAAATTCAAATTTGTATTTAATGGAATCCAATTATTTTATTCATCACAAACCAGCGTCTCTAATAATACCCTAAAAAAATGAATGATTTTAAAATTCATATACTTTTAAACCGTATATCAAATCCAAAGTGCTAATCTATTTCAAACATACATTATTTAAATAGTTTTTAAAATTCTAAGTGCTCTTTTAAGTTTCTGATCCTGCATTAAATTTATCTAAGAACATGCCTAGCGGGTTTGGAAAAGCTTAACCCCTTGTGCATAGTAGCCAGTGGAAAGTATTACAAACTAGCAACAAGTAAGGTTTACCCAACTAACAAGTTCAGAGTTGGGTGAAGCCAACTTTTTAGTACAAAATAAACAGTTAAATCCTTTTTGATGACGCGTGACATTTTTTTCAGAGTAGTTTCAAAAACTTTGTTTAAACGATACTAATGACATCACGCTAACCACGACACGCTTAAACTCTTTTTTTCTTTTAATGCAAAGAAGTTTCTTTTAGAAGAATCGTCTATTTGAAGGACGACATTTCCAGCACTTAACCTAGGATCATGGTGTGTAGGAAGACGAAATCTCAAGCTAAAAAGTTTTACAGTTTAAATATAGACTGTAGTATTAGTTTCTTTTGAAATAAAACTCTTACTTGTACAAAATGTTTTAAGTTTACTTCAAATGCAATTTTTTTTTCAAAGCAGAGATTTAACACATCATATTTCATGAAGCACTACATTGTGTTATAGTGATTGCACCACTTCAAAGAATGTTTGAACACTTCAGTTTTTCGATATATTATAGAGATGTAGCCACTTAATAAATTGCGTTGTTATAGCATAATTATAAAATCTAACAGTGACTATTCCCCCTCATTTATTTCCCTCAAGGTTAACGGGCATTACCTCAAAATTATTTATGATTGATTTATCTTAGTGTCATAAGATATGGCAGTGACTGTACCACCACTCTATGTTTTAGTCCTGCTACTATCACCAGATATGACACTGACTGTGCCACCTCACTATGATTTATTCCTCCCTCTAACACCCGACTGTATCATAGATCAATGGTTTGTTCCTCATTCTACCAACAGATATGGCAGTGACTGTACTAACATCATTATATAGTTCATTTCCCTCCCTCTACCAGCACAAGATAACTAGTAAATTGTACACCCCTATATACCTCTCCTCTACGTAGATAGAAATGACTGTACCACACTATATAGTTCATTCCTCCCTCTAACCAGCAATATAACAGTAATTGTACACCCTAAAATCGATACCAATAATTTCATTCTCCTACCAGCAGATATAACAGTACTGTACCCCCCTATATGGTATCATTCCTCCACTACCAGCAGTATGACAGTGACTGTACCACCCACTATGGTTAGTTCTCCCTCCAGCCAATGCCTGACTGGTCCAGATATGGTGACCAGTCTCGCAGCGAGGACAAGACGAAAAAAAAAAAAAAAAAAACAGCTAGGAAACACAAACTCTCGCTTCACTACACAATATCGTTCAACGTGCAGGACCTGCTCCCTTCCCTCTGTATTCTTCCAGGACTTCTCGCTCTCTCTTTCTCTCTTTCTGTTCTCATTCGTAGAAGCTGTCTTACTCGATATTTTTACTATGCTTCTTGCAGAAAACATGGTGAAAACTGTCCACCTGTCTTGCACTTTTATTTCTTATCGCTTTCCTTTCACAGTATATTTTTCAAAAGACAAATAAAACAAATGTAGAGACTAACTCAAAAGAAAAATTGGTATTTTATTTGAATTAATTTATTTTATAAGAAAATTAAAAAATTATTAATGAAATGTTATTCTTAATAATGACACTACGTCACATTTATCAACTCGTTAGTAAAAAAGTTAATTTGCCTAACTCAAGTATATTTTTAATCTTTAAATTGTTTAAATTTATATTACCAAATGAAAATGGATGCCCCTTTGAGATTTCTCGGGCTTTGTGTTAAATTTTTAAATGTTACAATACTTTGTTCAGAAACACATTAAATAATTCCCATGAAATAGTTTAATACATTAAGTAAAGATAGTCCTATGAATGTCTGGCTTATTGTTTTATAAAGTGCTGCTCCACATCAATCAGTCTGTTAGTTCACGAGAATGATGTAAGACATTGAAACTAATCGTCAAAAATAAGGCTTCTTATTCATCATATAAAAAAGGGAGAACCAGCTTAACAAATAAGAAAGGCTTACATTTAAATTGTCACATCCTTTAATTATCTATTATTTTCATATTAACTCTTTAAAAAATCATAACATCAACTTTAGAAATATAATTTTTGCTGCGTACGAGTATAATGACATTAAAAAAAATACTATTCTATGTTATCACATAAGAAAATGTTAGTATCTGTTATATTTTTAATTATCTATTCAGCTATTGCTCCACTTTATTTTATCAAACTTTAAAGTGTACTGTTTTAAATTTGTTTATTGTTTGAACCATTTTCAATAATTATTGTGCTTATTAGTTACTGTGAATCTAATCTCAACACAATTAACATTTATTTTAATTAAGTTTCAATTGTTCAAAAACTTCATACTTAGTCAACTTGTTTAATAAACTTATTGTAAATATTTATCAGTGTATTTTCCTACTTGTTCACAAATATATGTTTTCACTTTTTATCATAAAATCATCCTTTCACATTGAATAGTTATATTTTAAATATAATTGTAAATATGCTTAACGTCCTTTTTATGTGTTGTGAGGATTAGATTTTTAGTTTTTAAAAGAGTTTTTCTATGTAGAGAATATTTAATGGTTTACATACTTGTTAGGTGATGCCATAATTATTGTTGATGGCTTTGCAACGATTCTATATTCAATATATATGTGTTATATAACAATGTTGTTGCAATAAATGTACTTGATTGACACTATCTTTTGTATAATTTTTGAAGTTGTGATGTTAATTAAATCATAATCGGACGTTATGTAAAATTGTGTGTTAAATAATTTAAATGAAAATAGACCTACTACTTTACTAAATTACTAAACGAGTCTTCTTGGTTTGTAGATTACGGGATTTATGATCATCGATCATAATTTCTCTCTCTGAAATTGGACCTTCTTTATTTTATTAAATAACTGATCTGATATATTAAGGGTTGGCTGTTGTGTGTGTTATTTATCATAAAACTAATTCAAATATATAATAATGTGTTCTAGTTTTTTTAATGTTATATGTTATGTTCGTCAGTGGAATGTAGAACAATTTCAAAAATTTCATAGGAGAATCCATTGTGTTTTGATTGAATGTTTTCCTACGTGACATCCTTCATTACCAGGTTTACTAATTAGTATATTGAGCTTAAAAGCCCGCAGAGTGCTACTTTCTGAAATTATGTTACCATCTTGTGAAATACCTCTTCCTTGGGCTGTCGCACTGCCACCGTCTTTTATTTTTGTATGATTCGGAGAGAAGTCTGCGCCAAACTATCGGCAGGCAACACATCAAGAGAGGTACCAAATACATCGCCTCTTGATGTGTTACTCGACCGAGAGATTGACAAAAAAAACAAAGGAGCTCTGGAAAATTTTGTGTGCACAGTAAGTTGTCGATCAACAACAAATGCAGATTAAAAAATCTATTAATATAGTAAAGTTGTTAATCAATTTGAATGAAAACGCATATAGTAATTGATTGCATAATAACTATTTGTTTATAGACCGTACTCTAAATACGCTTAATCGAATTTATTTAAATTAAGGAACATCATAAGATTAATATTTATAAAAACAAATAAATAACTAAATTTTTAGAGCTTTTGTCACTTGTTTATATTATATTTGGTAACCGTCTTGGGATACTTTTTAATGTTTTACTTCTGGAATATAATATATAAAAATCCTAATGAGTCCTTAATAAAACGATTTTGAAATAAGTATTTGAGTTATATTGAGATTCAAGAATTATAGCATTGAGATTTGTAAAAATATGCTACTGATTTACTGCCTAGTGATAGCAATCTCATAAATATCAAGGCAAAACAACTAAAAATAAGGAATCCTGCGTATTTGATTGCAAGGGTGGGCTGTATAAGTATAGCTATAACTGCCGTTGATCATTACCCTCCTGTCAAAAAACACTTTACAATAGATATAAATATTTTACAATACGTTACAATTACTACATATTCTATTATTTGAATTAAATCTAATTTTTTAATCCATGCAAGCAAAATCAGGTTAGTATTAGCATGCCTGACTGTCCCAAGAGGTCATAAAACAATACCAATTTGTTTGCCATGGGGGATGCTTCTTTCTAAAAAATAGTTCTTTAAGTTCCGCAGCATACTACCTGTTCAGTTTATGCTCTTATGTACTAATTACACCAAATTACACCTAATTTAGAGGAAGTGCACCCGCATTTGCGTGGAGGGAGAGTGGGGAAAACCATATAGGAAAAAACCACCATCAGTGTACCCGACTGGGTTTGAGCCCCGCTCTCCCCATCTTCAGCAGTCTAGTCCAACACGAGATTAGTGCGTTAGACCAAGCGTCCAAGGAAGCTGGTATCTAAATTGTTATTTTCTATCTTCTCTTAGGCGATTCCTTCCACTTCATTCTCCTATTCCTGTTTGATTAAGCAACCCCTACCACCAACGATGATGGTAATAACAATAATAACATCCAGATATTCTGAAGACTACACTGCATGATATGTCCAAACGTTACTCAGGCGTCGAGAATGACTCGTGAAGTTATCAGCCAGCGTTTCTTCATAGCCTTAACTGGTCTTCCCAAGTTTAAGCTTGTCGGTCCTTTAGTTTGGGTCGTTATCTTGTTCAACGCTAGTTATTCCCTCGTTAAGAACACCCTCATACCCCACGCTGTGGCTCAGAGAAAAAAACACTAGCACAACTTAACTTGGTCTTTTGTTTTTTCCTTTCTTAAATAATCCAACCGGGCTTCTACTATCTCGCGTCTGTCTGGACAGCAGTATGTCTGTCGCTCCTATATTAACTTTTAGAACAGGAATAGATTTTCTTTACCTATCATTTAAGCTTGGATAAGTATTTTAATATATTCTTGGCGTAATCGAAACTCTTTGTTCTTGCAACACATTTTCTACATCCTTGATTTATCCAGCTAAAGATTTCTATAGCTTAAGATAGAGAAATAGAGTTTAGTTTACATAAGAAATATAATAATATTGCGCGTCTGGGTTACAATAATCGTTTGCGGTAAAAAAGATTAACCAGTACTAATGTACCGTTGCCTAGGGGAATCCCAAATGTGCTAATCGTACATCCTTTTCGTGGAGGCTTTTTCCATGTCCCGATATGATGAGTTGATGGTGATAGTGAATATGAGGGTGTGGAACCAGTGGAAAAACATTAAACCTAACATAAACCTAACTAACCAAATCCTGGTGACCTTGAGGTAATTCCCCTTTCGGGAAATATACCAAGGTACCATCCCGGGAATCAAACCCGGACCTTAGGCTCGTAGCCAGGTGCACTACCACTACACCACGGGCCCGGTTTACATATGAAATAAAATATGATAATACAAAATAGAATATTAACATTGTATAATTATATTAATTTTTAATATTTTATATATTTATATATATGTATATATATCGTATAATATTCATGTAGTATAATATCGTATCGATTATGGGGGCCTAAGTGGATATATTGAAATAATGCCCGATACCATAAAAAAAATGGTACAATCTTACAAACTTTTTCATATTGTGTATTATAGATTTGAAGCAAATGTTCAAAAATTGGTTTTTAATTAACTACCCTTAAGTAAGTTTGCCTCATAAAAACAAACCGTAATCCTGTTAATCACAATAAACATTATTTGTATATAATTGTTAAACAAATTCTTCAAATATGTTTACCAAATTTCAAATATTTAAAAATAAGTTACTTGCAAGATACCCTAAAATTATTTATAATATTATGTAAAAATTAAAACATTTCCCAAATAGGTATCCATTTTTGTACTCGATCTTCAAGGCCAATTTTGAAAAATTTCAAACTTTCTATAATTTGTAGTAAGTAAACTACACTTAAATTAATTTATCTTATAAAAATAAAGATACCTTATTAATGATCATGTGAAACAGACCCCCGATTTTCAACAAAAACATTAAAGCTTTTTTTAATTACAAAAATCAATTATATACTTTAAAAAAATTTGAAAAAATAAAATATTATTATTATTTATAATGTAAAAAACTTGAGAGAAAACTATTTTGAAAAAATTTGCTAAAGTTATTATTTAAAATATTCCAATTATAAAAGTCATCAGTTAACTACCCTTTAAACAAATTTTAGCCCAAAAAATCAAACATACAATTTTATTTTTCATTTCGAAGACTCCCCAAACATATTTGATCCAAACAAAATCTCTGTAGCCATTTTCAAAATATTCTGAATTTTGGAAAATCACTTCAGCAAACTACCATTTAGCAAATGTTTACCCAAAAACCAAATATACAGTGTTATTTTGGAGGTTAGCCGCTTCCTAAATGTCCATTTTAAACATCACTAAAGCCATTTCCGAAAAATTTTGAGTTCTAAAAATTACTCTTCAGTAAACTACCCTTAATTTTAAGGATGGGTCGAAAATCAAAAAACCTTTGAGATAAAATTAAAATACCAAGTTTTAACCAGATCCATCAAAATGTTTTGGATTTGTGGCCAAGGACAAACGAAAATACATAAATACAGACATGTGGATAAACGAAATTGCAAAATCCACTTTTTTTTTGGTACGAACATAAAAGATCTTAAGGTTCATGATAATTTCTAGGTCAAAAATGCTCATTATTACAATACTTTCTCATGACATGAGAAATTATTCGATCATCGATCATCAGTAAACTACTATTAAATCAATGTTTATATGAAAAACAAATGGATACAATTATTTATAATCTAAAAAACTTACCACACACACACTGACCATTTCAAGGTTGCGTGCGGTAGATATTGGGCAATGCTTATTACAGGCATACAACGCTTTATTTATTTATATATTATATATATATATATAGTAGGCCATGTTAATAAAATATTGGAAATGGCACGTCGGCGCTGAGACGGCTGGTCGGACAAACGAGATATAACAAGTTTTTATGTTTCCATTTCAATTCTACGCTATGTACGAACAGTGAGTTAATGTATCAGGTTTCATCTGTTTAATGACTAAAGACGTCCTCCCTCACGTTTATAAAAAAAAATCTAAGAACTCACCTTTAATATAATAATGTAATATTAGGACTAAAGCTCATTAAATCTGTTTCCGTTTATTATGGGTGTCTTGAAATAAAAATACACGGACGTAAAATGTGATGGGGAAACGACACTATCCAACACGAACCTTTCAACCACCGAGAGGGTTGAAACAAACGACGGGGTAGCCCTATATCGGCGTATTATGTGGCCACTACTTAATCGATATTCATCTATTGTTTAGTAATGACTAAAGAGTATTTAATGGATGAGAGCTCATTTCACCACCAGCATGTAATAGATTTAGTGAGTACTTACTGATGATGCATCGTTTAATACCGGGCACTGGATATCGATTAGTTTTCCAAGGATTGTCTTACCTGGAAACAAAGAGGAATAAAATACAATGGTAAAAAAATATTTTATGCGTTACACAAAAAATGTATCGATTGTTGTAAAATGAGTGTGTACATACTTAAGAAAAGAATTAAATAATTTTTTATAAATAAAATTCGATTTTTAGTGAAATTAGGTTGTACAAGTTGTATTAAATAAACATGAAAGACATAAATGTGTTGTATAATATAATATATTTGCACAATATTTGATTGATATTTGAAAGAAATTGTTAATATTAATTACAAGTTATGATACTTTATAGTTATGAATGTCTTTAAATTATAACAAACATCTAAAACTTCAGTATATATTAAAATTGTAGACATTTGAATCAAAGTTATACTTAGAACTATGTTTTTAAAAACAAGAGATGATGTGATCAAGCATATATCATATTTATGTATTATTTGAGAATTGACAGAACAAGTTATTACATTTTAAAAAAATATATAAAAATTGAATTTCTTTCTTATCTGTATTTCCCTGCTCCTTGATTACTGCTGCAAGTAGTGCAACGTTATTTATAATACATGTTTCGATGCTACGACGACATCATCCTCATGTCAAATATGTACTATGTAATTGAGTATTCCCTGTTGTGTGATTGAGGATATCGTTGGCAAGCAATAAGCCAACTGCCGAGTTGAAGGTGGCTGCGTTAACTGATAGCTCGTGATCTTAATAAAATCACACATTTGTAGCCGACTATTTCCACACGTCCATCATAGACTCTCTCTTAAAATATGAGTGAAGAATGACCCTGAGCACGGGGCGATTTCTGAATAGCTCAGTGGTTAGAGCATTGGAGTACTAAGCCAAAGCTCACGGGTTTTATTCCGTATCCAGGTGTCATTTTACAATTTTCAGAATATGATATCTAGATGGAGTAATCCTCACTAGAAGCCTAAATAATAGATTTGACTATTTTATTCTTAAATAGTAAGAAGTTTGGTTTATTAATAAGTTGAAATCCCGGGGTATTTAAAAAAAAAGTTTCGTTATATTAGCGAGGATGAATACCTCGTCACAATAAAAAGATATTTCATGGCAACCACCTGTAGTAGAATATAAATAAACAAATCAATGTGTGTGCCCGTATATAAATTTATAGCTTTTTAATTGGCGTGAAGGGCTAAGGTCATTCACAAGGATATAAAACCCAATTCGATCCCAATCAGCATCTAAAATCACTTAGTGAAAGATAATAAATGATAAAAATGAAACTTTACACTTCATACACTAAACAATAGAGAATGGTGCTTTAATTGTGTGTATTCAGATAAGCCTTTCTTCTTAGGTAAAGAGTTTGTAATAAGTATTGGGTTGATAAATCGTCTTGTTTAAATAGAGAACATTAAGTACTCAAGAAAAATATAAACGCCTGCCTGCTCTGAAATATAAGATAAAATGGTAAAATTTGTATTTCATATTTCTATACAGACCCACTTAGAAGACAAGAAATACTCGACAAAGTTTGCTAGCCTTATTCTGCACTAGTAGTTTGTATTCCAACCCACTATAAGAAGAAGAATAAAATACTTAATATATTGGTCTACAACTGTGGGCTACATCCAAAGGATGTAAATAACAGTAAGTGACATATGTTTTATTTGATTCACCTATGTACTAAATACAGGTATGTGCATGTCAAGCTGCAATTCCCCCTTCTATTTTTTTCATTGCTCGTGACAGGAAGCGACAAATTCGTGGACAAAATGTAGGACCTTCATAAAAGTTCTAAAAATTATTGAAAGGCATTCATAATAAGATAGCCTATTTATATTTTTTTAAACGTTCATACATTTTCCCCGCTCACAAAAAAAAACACGTTATACATCCATTGAAGGAAAGGATAAAGATAAAATAAATATATTTTAATAGTTTCTTTGGAAGCCCAAAATATATACATAACAATCCTATCTCAGTTGCTTTGTTACAGTTTATTAACAAAAAATTTGCTATAACTTATCAATTAACAACTAAAATAATTAGATAGATTATATAACACAATAATATCATATACTAACTTAACAAATACAAATATAAAAACCATCAGAAATAGTAAGATATAATCTATCTTTATTCACTAAATTTTAATGTGTAACTCATCAACACTATTGAAAAAAAAAACAAGATAATATACAGGTATATAAGTAACATATCATTAAGTATATGCATGATACCTCATATATATAATGTATAATTATATATCATGCCCCAGCTTGTTCAGGCTCAAATGTTTACGAAGATCCTGATCTTCAAATGAAGAACATATTAGAACAAATAAAATAAATGTATTTTAGCCAACCTTTACAAAAGATCACTTTAAATATCTTAAACCTGTCTAAATTGACACTATCTGTTGAAAGTGGTAGTTAAAGAAAATATTACTAGGAGTGCGTTTATTAACGTTTTGAACGGTCAGGTAATTTTATTTCTATGAATCAACCTCGTTTGTCTTGGGGTAAAGTGCTCCCCTCAGGATCTGATATTCGTGGGTTCAAACTCAGCTGGGGTCGATGGGTTTTTCTTGAGGGATAAAAATACGTAGCACAGCTTCCTTCGGAGGGGAAGCAAAGTTGTCGGTCCCATGTCGCTTGTGGCATGTAAAAGAAACCTGCAAATTATGTGAAAATACCTTTCCCAACAAAATTGGTTGGCCCTTTCGTTCTCACTCATAGAAATTCTCGTATTACAAATATATTCAGTTGGTTTATAAAGTGGACGTTAAATACCTCAAATAGTAATCAACTTTCTGGGATAACCCTACTGTAAAACTGTAGCCCACGTCAAATTAGCATGGGAAACACCTTTAGAAAATACAAAACTATTATTTGTGACCAAATTTGATATTATTATTTAGCACCGCGTCTTACTACCCGTTCGGGTTATACGCTAAAGTACTAATTACGCTAATGGATTAGGAATTGGGAAGGTTGAATAGAGGAAGTGAACCCGCATTTGCGTGGAGGGAGAGTGGAAAACCATTTAGGAAAAACCACCCCAGTTCACCCGACCGAGATTCGAACCTCGATCTCCTCGTCCTCGGCAGTCGGGCTCAACACGACTAGCGCGTTAGTCAACTACGCCACCGAGGTGGGTTCAAAATTGATAACATTTTACTATTTTATAAGTATTACTTTATAGGTATTGCTAATATACATGCATAGAGTGACGAATGCAGATAAGAGTACCTTAGTTATGAATATTGTAAAAAAATAGCTAATGATTTTTTTAGTTGAAATTTGGGCTGTATACGATATGCCAATGACCTCAAAGAAACTATTCAAACAGAACGTGACAAAGGCATGCGTACCAAGAACAAAGTGATAATATGGACAAAGGTGTAACGTGTCCAGTAAAACCACCGTAGGCTCGCCACCCAATTTTCACGGCCAGACTGAGCGCGCGAGCGAGCGAGCGAGCGCGCGAGCGACTAAAATATAAAATAGAATACATGGGTTGTAATGAGAGGTGGCCAGACTGGAGCGCGCGAGCGAGCGAGCGAGCGAGCGACTGAGCGCGCGCGCTTGAAAGATAGAACTGGTTCTATTTTTCAAGCGCGCACGCTCGACCCGGTACAGTCTAGTTTACAGGCGCTAGGCAATATTATTGTGTGTTGGTTCATCGAGTGCTAGGAAAACTTCTCATTTTGACATTTTTATTAATTTTTTATTACTATCGATAGGTTTAGCACACTTTCTGGAAATTGAAAAATCACACCTGGACACGGGAATCAAACCCGGTACCTTTGGCTTAGTACGTCAATGCTCTAAATACTGAGCTATCCAGGATTCGTACCCGTGCCCAGGGTCATTCTTCACTCATATTTTAAAGCAGAGCCTATGATGGAGTGCGGAAATCGTCAGCTACAAGTATGTGATTATATTAATATCACGAGCTATCTATCAGATAACGCAGCCATCTTCGACTCGGTAGTTGGCTTATTGCTGCCATTTGTACAATTATTATAATTGTACGGGATTTCATACTAAGAATTAAATAGCCAAAGCTATTATTTATGCTTTTAGTGAGGATTACTCAATCTAGATATCATATTCTGAAAAGTGAAAAATGACACCTGGATAGCTCAGTGATTAGAGCCTTGGTGTACAAAGCCAAAGGTCCCGGGTTCGATTCCCGTGTCCAGGTGTCAATTTTTCAATTTTCAGAATATGATATCTAGATGGAGTAATCCTCACTAAAAGCATAAATAATAGCTTTGACTATTTATTATTATTATTATTATTATTATTATTATTATTATTATTAGCACCGCGTCTTACTACCCGATCGGGTTATACGTACTTACGCTAATTTGCAATGGTAGGGCGATTGTGAGATGAAATGGAGGACCTGCAGTTTAACGTGGAATCCGAACCTCGGTGGAGGCCTGGCATTCCTCACATTCACAAGTTGTGATTAATACACGTCTTTTCAGAGGTGAAGGAAGGGTTTGGCAATCAGATAAATCTGTGCCGGGACCGAGGATTTATCCCCGAATCCTCAGCAAAGAGGTCAGACACCTTACCCCTCTACCACCAGGTCACCGTTTGACTATTCAACTCTTATTATTAGCACACTTGCTATTAATGGCCTAATTTAATTGCTAAGATCATAAACCATGTATATATTTATATAAAACTGATATGTTAAAATACTTCAATATTATCAAAGTAGGCCTTTACAAATAAGAATCACCATTAGCGTGGAGAGAGGAGGAGAAAACCACAACAATAAATCACTTGTTAAAACTACCCTCAACTCATTCAGCCAAAATTCAGAGCCTCCTCGTCAACAAATAACGAGAGGTATCAGCTAATCACGCGCTCGCTCGCTCGCTCGCTCGCGCGCTCGCCAGTGTGGCCACCTAGTCGCTTACGCGCTCGCTCGCTCGCTCGCGCGCTCGCTCGCACGCTTGTCAGTCTGGCCGAACCCCCACCACAAAAAATGCTAAACCTTCCCCTTAAAGAAAGCTGTACCGTTAAACACGCCGTCCATCCCCTTTAGTGACATTCTCCTCCCCCTCTTTCTCCTAGAATAGTAGGTCCGATTTACTCTGCCACGTCATCTCAACCGTTCCTCTTTCTTTCTCTCTGCTTCAGCGTCTTACTATGTCTTGTTCTATGTTGGTAGGCGTCGTAATTAGGGAGACGCCAGCCGCCCAACGTCCTTTCTGCTTCCCTCACATTTATCCTTGTCATATTTCCTCCTTATCCTTGCTCGCTTCTGGCCAATGTTGCAATATCAAAAGGCTTTAAAATTCTTATTACGTTATTCTCGCCTCCCTGTCCGAACATTGGCTGGACAGAGACTGACGTCAGACACCACAAAGGTTGCTCACAAGGATAGTGTGCCCGATTCTGATTCTTGGTTCTACACTGATTATGATGTATTGTAGTCATAGGCCTACCTATCAATAAATGTAAATGCCAACTCACCCCCTTCGGTGGCTGCATGGTCTAACGCACCCCTCTCGTGTTAGACTAGACTATCGAAAACGGGTAAATTGAGGTTCACTCCCTGCCAGGTGTACTGAGGTTTTTTTCCATATACGGGTTTCCACTCGACCTCCACACAACTGCATGTGCATTTCCTCTAATATAAACCTTCCTAATCCCTAACACACTAGTTCAATTAGTACATAGGCGTATAACACGAACGGGTAGTAATAAGTTGTGCTAATAATGATGCCAACTCCCTCCAACCTACTACCCCTTTAGCAATCACTCCATGTTATTTTACTACACTTTAGTGACGATGCTATTAATTATTTAATTCCTCAGTCTGGATGAATCCAGGGAATACACAATAATCAAAACCCATACCATCGATTCACCAGTTTACTTAACAAATCCAATTTAACAGTATTATAATGTCTGTCCTCTCGACTAATATATCCCAGCATATTTAAATCAGTTAAGGGATGATTTATCTAGTGAAATAGAGCGTTGGGCTCACTTAGTGAGTTAAGGTTTGCACTATGTAAGTAGTTTACTAAATGGCTAAATTAAATATGTGCACCATTCGTGAAAACTGAAAGGTAATAAGCTTACCATGTAGGGTTCCGCTATGGTGTGGATAATAATAATAATAATTATTATTATTATTAGCACCGCGTCTTACTACCCGTTCGGGTTATACGCACTTACGCTAAAGTGTAATGGTAGGGTGATTGTGAGATGAAATGGAGGACCTACAGTTTAACGTGGAATCCGAACCACGGTGGAGGCCTGGCATTCCTCACATTCACAAGTTGTGATTAATACACATCTTGTCAGAGGTGAAGGAAGGGTTTGGCAATCAGATATAAATCTGTGCCGGGACCGAGGATTGAACCCCGGACCCCCAGCACAGAAGTCTGACACCTTACCCCTAGACCACCAGGCCACCAATCTAAATGTGTGGATAATTAGATAAAGCCATTGTTTAGTCCGTCAAAATAAGACTTGTTTCTATCTTTTAGATTAAATTGAGTGACTGAGTAAACTAAAATATGGGTAGCGTTCAACTAAGGACACAAAATAATCTATTAACCTATTAGAACCAAACTACCATTTAAAACCAAAACATCTACATAGGTGTAACTCAAGGCAGTTTTGGATAGTTTTCAAAAATAGGTTTTTAATTAATTACCCTTAAGTATGTTTTTTTCATAAAAACAAACATCATCTTGTTCATCACAATAATCACTTTTTATACATAAACAAATTGTTCAACATTATTTAACGAAAATCAAAATTTCAAAAATAAATTACTTGTAAAATAACCTAACTTATTTGTTACTTTTAAAAATAAATTCTTATTCCTATTTATCATGAAAAATAATTCTCAGATACCAATTCTGAATACAATTTTCAAGGTTAATTTCAAAAAATTCAAATTTTCAATAATTTGTCGTGAGCAAACTACCCCTAAATTGATTTATTTTAGATAAATAGCGATAAACTAATAATGATAAGGTAAAATAGTTCTTCAATACCAATTTTGAAACAATTAGTTTAAAAAAAACACTATCAAAAAAATTTTTTTACAAAAATCATTTATAAGGTAAATACTACTAAATAATCTTTTTTTAGGAAAAACAAATCCATATAAATATGTATAATACAAACAGCTTAACATGTACCCATTTTGAACCAAATTGCTGACAAGTTTTTTGTTTAGTGTTCAAATTGAAAAAAAAAACAAAAAAAAAACAATAAAGTTAGTACAACCGAATTTTTCTCCAAAACACAAGTATACAGCTTTATTTGTCACGTTCATTTTAAACTCTCACCAGAGATATATTTTAAGAAAAATCGTTATAGCCATTCTCTAAATAATTCAAATTTTCAAAAATCACTCATTGTTAAACAATCATTTATCGAATTTCTACCCAAAACCTTATACAGGGTTATTTGCCATGCCATTCCCAAGATACACAAGTTCAAGTTTATGAAAAATCAATCATCTGTAAACTACCCATAAATGAGTTTTAACCCCCAAAATAAGTAAACAGTGCTATATGTCATGCCAAACACTCTCAAGATATCCATTTGAAACCGAATCATTAGAGCCATTTGTAAAATATTTAAACATTTTGAAAAATCAGTCATCAGTAAATTACCCATGAATGAGTTTCTACACCAAAGCAATTATAAATTTCTATTTGTCAGAGCACACACTCTCCAGACACACATTTTAAACAAAATCGTTATAGCCATTTTCAATATATTTAGAATTTTCAAAAAATACCCATTAGTAAACAACCCTTCAACGAGTTTCTACCCATGCCTAACAAATACTTGATAGGTATGCATTGTAAACAAAATGGTAATAGCCCTTTTTGATAAATGTGTAATTTAAAAAAATACTTATCACTAAACTACCCTTAAATGAAGGGCTAAAGTAAAAAAAAAATGTGTAATTCAGCCCTATAAAATCTAAATATCAAGTTTGAACCAAATCCATCAAACCATTTTGGATCCGTGGCCAGGGACAGACAGACAGACAGACAGACAGACATGCATGGGGACAGACAGAACTGTAAAATCCACTTTTTTTGGGTTCGTGTTCACATGATATGAGAAAGTAGAAAATAGGAAAAACCTTGCAAATTAAATATTTAGTTGGATTACTGTTTTGTGATCACTCAAATTAGAACGTTAATAATCTTATGTTAAGTTATTCCATACGAGATGTCATGGAGAGGATGGCTGCAGATCGTCTGTTTATATAAAAATATGAGCTAAGTGGAAGAAGTATAGCGGGCGGACACCTTATGCTCCCTAGCGTAGACCGGTTCATTCAATCGGTGAATATAATTTGGATTTTTAAATTTAATATTGTTTTATTTTGCATGCCATTAAAGCACGTTGAAGTTAGCATTGGTGTTGAGAAACTTAGGGTCACCACGAAGTCAAAGACCTCCTCCAAGTCTAAACTAGCACACACATTTGCGTCTTCACCAAACCGCAACACAGACGTCTATCTCACAAGAGACACCACGTATAATCCTTGCATTTGACGGTGCCACCACAATTCCCAATTCCCGAGTCTTCAGTTTCTCAAATCTTGACATCCTAGCTGGCCTGTCACTGGTTTAGCTGAACTTCAACCAAAGATAATATATCAAGCACGAGTTCGTCCAAGGACTACTCCAACCAGCCCACAGACAAGGTATACACAAAATCCTCATCCTTATGGAAGTTTCGCTGCGCTCCTTGATCCGGGTTGTGTTCATAAACACTAGGATTAGCTGGTGTCAATGCTGAGTGGAAAAACACTTCCAAATGTTCAGTAGTTAAAAGACTCACTTTTAACATTTTCGTCATAAGGAAATCATTGTGATCACAATGCGCAGTCTCTTTGGGAGGTAGAATGTTATGAGGGGGTTGGGTCGCTACCTAAGCTTAACTTTGTGGGAGCCGGTCGATTGATTAAAGTAGGCTATTTTTGTATTTTCTCTCGTGAAACCAAGTTTAAAATTAGCTTTGCTAATGCCCCTTGATGGCATTTAGCACTAACCATGGTGAAGTACTCAAGCTGCCCCACGGAGCGCATCCATTTTAACCTGGAGAATTTGGGTCTGATATGTACCTTGACTGTGGCCCAGCACCAGCAGCTTCCCATTATATTGAGCTCATAATGGTCCTGCAGACAGTAGTGGACATGATCCAGAACTCAATAGACACTATAAATAGTTAATGATTGAAAGAACGTCTAAATAAACTCAAGAGGTTTAATAGAATAGAGAAATAACCAAAAAGGATTATTAAATTACAGACATAAGAAAAGTATATCATGAATTGAAGGTAATAACCTTGACACAGATAGACACTCGTGTCAATAGACACTCGTTTCCACATTATCAGACAGCGTTTTGGTCAGCCAACCTTCGTGGTTGTCCCGACACCAGGTGATGGGGCAATGAATGCTTCAATGATACTGTCCATCGACTTGTTTCCTGGGATCAGGGCAAGCATCGATCCCAGAGACATAAGAATCTCTACCGAGTGCTGATACTCCACAGATATCTGCTTCGCCATAGGAAGCAATATTAGCACCACTGAGTTTGTAATTCAAGTGTGTGTAACTATCATTAGGACGGGACCTGTATCAAGGGAATCTGTAGGTGTCGTTGAATCGTGAATCGAAGCATTCTTCTACAAAGGGAGAACGTGTTATCCCTCCCATCTAGTTGGGTTGAAGAACAACAATCAATGGGGGAAGCTCCATCTACCACCACCATTTTAAAACCAGACAACGTAAAAGCAGCACCATCAATCGTGTTCCAGGACAGAACAGTCCCGGCATCACAGTCCTAAACTATTCAGGGCTGGTACGCAAGAAAAGGCCAGAAATAAAAGCGCCTGATCCTGTTTCTTGGACCCGACGGAACTTGTCCCTGCTGTGTCCGTGGTCATTCAGAGCTCTCCAAAGACCGCATCTCCACCTTGACGAGATCCAATCGCCCAAACGACCATTACGTATACCTTTGTATTTGTGATAACTGACCTATGTATATGTTTTGTAATGCTGTACTGGTTCAATAAATTATAATTGGTGGTCTAAATTGGGCAGCTCTAATTTTTTGAGCTCCCCTGGTGACCTGTTTGACACCACTGCGAATAAACGTATACAAGACAGGAGAGGTTCGAAAAATGACACTAGTGGCCCATGAGAGCCTCTGAGCCCCCCTTGGCTGAAGTGGGACAGCAGATAATAGCTCTAGAAACCCTTGTAGGTTTATATCTTTTACTACACATTTAATTCATATTTTCACAACCACCCGTCACTTTAATGTACAATTAGAGGCCGTAATCAATAACGAAATGAGTCAGTAGTGTGTAAAAGTTGCGCGAAAGAAATGAAGTAATTGATGAGTTTAACATGAGGGAAGTCACGATCAAACTTCTGGTTTACTTCTAACTCACTTATTAAAGATGTCACGTCAGGACTATCTATGAGTTTTTGTTTTGTAAATATGGCACATTTGCACTCATTTTTCACTCACTTCTCATTTTTTATGTTCTTGAATATTGACTTTAAAATCATAATGTGACTTGCAGTGTCGTACATGATTTAGTATGGTCCTTGTGTTCCTTTTTGGCCCTTGCGGTCCCCGAATTCGTTCTGCGCAGCTCCCCGATATTAAATTGAAATACCTAAAATTATAGATATACGTCAACAAATAAGTCCAGTTTTTACTATATTTGGGCATTAGGTCCTATATATTAAATCTATAGCACCCGGTTCTTCAAGAACTTATGCGTTCCTCAGCCGGAGTTTGGTTTGACTTTCCTGCATTAAAACCTGCTTTTCAGTAAATAATAGTGAAATCAGACTCAGTTGGAGTCAGAGGAGCGCACCCAAACAAGTAAGTTTCAAAAATTAGTACCAACTGTTTATGTAACAACGACAAACTTAACGATACTTATTTATAGCTGCCAACCCCGACTGTCAACTAACAAGAAATTAACTAACTTTACCTGGACGAAGAAATTAAAAACAACTTAACAGACAGGAATTTTTAATGTTTGGGTAGTAGATAGCACATTCACATTCATTTAGGCAATGTTTGTGATAAACCAAGACCTTTGATGTTTCCTAGAGTAAAACCAAAAGATCCCTGACATGTAACAGTCTAATTTTCATAGGAAGAACCTTAACTGATAGCTAAAAGCTGACAGATCTATATACATGTATTCACACGTCAAGCCATGTGGTTTTCAGCTTCACTTTTTACAGAAAGAATCAATTCCACTAAAATATTTCAAATAATATAGTAAGATGTTATCATTGTTGACAGGAAAAACAAATGATGTTTATTTATTTATTTTAAGTTGTTACTTCTACTCAAACTAAGGTCCTCTATTACTGTAGTTGACCTCTGAAACCCCCTGAAAATAATTTAAAGTCTCATAGTCCTGGTGTATTTTATGCTCTTCACAAGATGTGTCCTTTAAAATCAATCACTCAGCCAGGTCCCATTTAATTAAATTATTCCTTGCTGACAGCATTGGTTGGATTTAACCGTACTTTTCATTGAGATAGGAAAGTATTTAACCTACTTCCGCTTTTTAATAAACCTCACTCCCTCTACTTTCTCTCCATCGACGCCAGACTCTAAGGCGTGGCCCTATAAAAGTATGTTACGTCCGTTGCGTGATTTGTATTCTGCGATTTTAATCAGTCTGAATTTGTAAATGATGCACGAACTGCTTAATTTCGGTAGGGTATGTTTCACACGTGTGTTTTATAGTGAAGCGAAAGTTTTGCGGGTCCAATTTCAATATCACAGACTTAATATTTATAATGAATTATGTCTGCTAATTCATTAATCAATGATTGTTTGTGTGCACTATATCCTGCAAGCCTTTCCGGCTATCCGCATATCCACACTGTTTGTATATATTTTTATTTATTTAAGGTATTCAACGTGCACTTTCTGAACAGACTGATTATATCACCGCACAAGAAAGTATATGACGGGAGCTCTATGATCTACCAATTTTACCGGGAAAGGTATTTTCACATGCCACACTCGGCATAGGACCGACGGCTTTACTTCCGCTCCAAAAAAAGTTGTGCTGCGGATTTTTATCGTTAAAGAAAAATCCGTTGGTCCCAATTGGGTTTGAACCCATGAATATCGGGACCTGAGACGAATACTTTACCCCAAGACCACCGAGGCTGACACTAGTTGTATCAAAATTGTATCCGTATTTTCATGAATTGATATTGGGAAACAATTTAGTAAAAGGCAACTTGGTACAAATAAATGGGATGAGTTAATCTGAAGGCCAGGAATCGAATCTCGTTCAGACATATTTTTCACATGGTACCAGCCATTATTTGTTGGGTCGTGAGATAATAATGAAAATTATTAAGTATTTTGAATCAGCTTTATTTCTTTTGAAGTCGTTACATATACAGATATTTCAAAGTTTGAAAATAAATAGAAACAAACAAATTATTATTTGGCCATCCTTAGATTTGTAACCATTTTAAATGTAATTTGTCCTTTGAGTTTACCTTGACTATGATTGAATTTCAATCTTTTATATCAAACATAAGATCTAGACATGTTTAGTTTTAATCTATTTTAATCAAATATGTTGTGATAGTTTTAATCAAATAATGGGGGGGGGGAGATACAGTACGATGATAAAAAAAATATGATAAAACTATCCCCAGAAATCTCAGCTCGGATTCGAGCTCTAATACTAAACCTCTCGATCCAAGTTCAAGCATGCCTGTCAAACACGCTGGTACTAATATCACTAAGAATTATTTAGTTGGATCGACATAATAAGTATCGTTGTTAAATATTAAGGTGAACCGTAACATGTGGGAAACAAGAGATACAAAAAAATGAAAAATGTTCTATAAATATGTGTCCCATTTGACCTTGATTATGAGCTGAAGTCATGCTTGTACTCCAGTAATGTGGAGCTGCTTAATATTAGAGGAAGTGCTCAAAATGGCCACCTTCAACCTGAATGCAAGTCTGCAGTCGTATTGTCTTAGAATCCCACGTTCTTTCAAAAATACCAGGTCTATGTCGGATCCGTTGTGAATCTTCTTGTATATATTGACGAAGTATTTTAATGTTGGCAATGAGTGTTAATAAATAATTTGTTTCGAGGAGCCCCATAAATAAAAACCAACTAATGGATTTAAGTTATGGAGCTCGCAGGCCAGCCAGTTAGGTCCTGCACAACCTAGCCAATTGTTAGGAAATCGTTCATTTGAGAAATTTCTGGCTCCTCAGCTTAAATATGGTGATATGGTATATAAAAAATTTAATGAAATCACTTGGTTGTATCTCGAAAACAAAGTCAAATGGAACAAATGTTTATATGAAGTTTTTTCAATATTTTTAGATCTCCCTCCACCGATGAAGTTGGTCCCACATGTTACGGTATACCTTGTGTGTGTGTGTGTGTGTGTGTGTGTGTGTGTATATATATATAATTTGAATGCGTAATAACCAAAACCAACAAAAGGTTCCTTTGTTAAGCCGTCAATCATCAAACCACACATCATCTGTCAAATGTAGCAGCTGGGGAGAGCATAGCATTGTTACTAAACCAGACATTGTGAGATGACCATTTTTAAAAAAACTGTAATAAAAAAATTCCATTGTAGGAGAAAAAATTGGCACATCTAAATATTAAAAATATTGGAAGAGATTATAATATTTTAATTATTTATTTCCCTGTAATTATTCTAAACTTAACTAGATTATTTAAAAAAAGTTTTTTTTCTAGGGTTAGGGTAAATAATTATTACCCATGAACAAAAAATTGTTGCAATTATTTGCGTGGTTGTATGACAATTAATATATCTCAATTTTGCATGTTGCTGGTGTTTTGAAAATTGGGTTTGAAATCTTGGTCAAGCGAACCTTAAGGTATATTTCCGTAAATGTTTTTTTACACTATACCTTCACTAAAACTGTGGTTACATTTCCTCTAAATTTTACCTATCCCATTAGTGTAAATATTGTGATAGCCCGAATGGGTATTAATACGCAGGCACTGAAAATATGTTAAAATATTGTCTAATATGTCTAAAAAAAAATCCAATAAATATTTGTTTTAGAATATATAAACTGATTTTTATAGAGATCACAGTAGTTTTCAAAAATTTTACAATATTTTACAGAATCTCTGATATTCCTAGCATTGAAATTTGCTCGAGAACTCTTCTCGCATCGATCTAATAATAGACGAGTTGAGGGGCTTCAGCACGTCAATTACATGTTATGACTAAAACGTAGAGAGTGAGAGAGAGAGAACTATTCCACGATAGAAAGAGAAGACAGAGTCTGTAGCTGTGTGCCCAAGCTCCTCACAGAGAGTAGAGTGTGTATTGATCATGCTGCGGCTCCCCTCTCAACCCCTCATACACCCACCACTGCCACCCTCCCACCCATACCCTTCGTACCCCTCTCGGCAAGGAGTACACCCGCGTGTGTTTCCGAGGGTACACCCACACACACAAGTTTTCATTAGTTTCACTTTCTCTTCCCCGCCCCAGCCCCGTGGCTTGTTGCCAGTAGTGGAATTTTGATTTACTCTCTTTTTAATTGGAGTATTTTACGTACACTTTCTAGTAAGGAAAAAAAATATCAGCGCACACGACACGGTCCACAAATTAGATCAAACTAAAGACAAACCCGCAGCAGTGAGCGAGTGGTTTTAAGCGGTATATTTGCATTGAATTTTCATCTACGTTGACAGGGAAGTCGGGGTTCGATTCTAATCCGGGTGCACTAATCGTACTTTAACACGTGTTAATTTCATTTTGGTTTTCTCAACTCTTCCCCACAATAATGTTTGTCCAAATTCTCTAAATTACGCTCCTCATCCATACTCCTTAGATTAATATTTTTATAAATCTTGTGTCTAACGTAGCCCATATAAAAATAGGTCAAGTATTCAAGTAGGGCCTTATATTAAGAAGTGGTTCAATAAATGAAATGTATTTATAGCCTGATTATTTTACGAATAGCCCCATGAGAGGCTATTTTTCCTACCACAGCTCTACTATATTGTAGGATTCTGGTGGTAAAAAGAGGCCTTCCAGATGGTTATTCGTGATAAAATCGGGCTATGCGTTTACAATCATAGTAAAACTGAGGTAATTAAATGTGTCGTGACTATTTGGCTACAGTTCTATGTTGCTATCTACGCCTGTTAAAAAAAATGGTGAGGGAAAGTTAAAACGATCATTTGTGAAATTTTATTTTATCCATACAGCGATTCTTAACCGGAGGATCGTGGTTCTCTGCGGGGAAGGGGGTTGGGGGGGGGGGCACGAATAATTTTTTGGGGGGCCCTCGAAAAAAATAATTTAAAATGTTATTTGCTTATTTCTGAAGTTTTGGAAGAAAGAATTCGATGATCGTAAGTATGTAAGTACAGTAGAATCTTGATTTACCAGGGTAATGGAGGGGAGGAAAAGTACGGATAATATAAATCACATAATCGCCATTCAAAATTTTCTGCACTTTGTTTCTACTTATTTATATGAAAAGGGATGTTTCACAATGGTAAATATTAAGACGAAGCAGCTAAATCAACTCTTAATCGACTCCTGCATGCAAATAGCATTAGGTAATACAATTGAAACAAGAATAGACAAATTTTTTGAAAGTGTTCAACAGCAAATGTCCCATTAAATACATTTAGGTAAGTTAATTTAATTTCTGTTATTTATTTGTTTGTTATTATAATCAGTAAATAAAGTCACTATTTTAGAATAAATCTCAATATAAATTATTAATATGTTAGTAAAAACTAAGGGGCCGCGAAAATATTTTAGGATATTTAGGAGGCCACGTGTAATAAAGGTTAAGAGCCACTGTTCTATGTAACTAAAATATGGCTGAAACTTGGTATCTGGGGTTTTAATAAGCTCCTCCCAAGGGATTTTTGGAATTATATATATATAACCCTAAAATTAAGGGTAGTTTACTAAAGGCCAAAAAATAAAAAAAGAGATTTCCTCAAAATCCGCTCTAACGGTTTTGATTAAGTTTTATATCAGGACACTTCTTATCATAACAAACAAGATGGCGATTCTCATTTTCTCATGCAAATGACTTTGAGGATAATTTACTTAAGGGAAATTTTCCAACATAATTTCTCTGTAACTATTTGATACAAAATGACCTATCATTGTAAAATTGTAGTAATATTAATGATACAAATCTTATATTTGATGTGTGGAATGCCAAGTCTCCACCGTGGTTTGGATCCCACGTTAAACTGTACGTCCTCCATTTCATCTCACAATCACCCTGCCATTGCACATTAGCGTAAGTGCGTATAGCCCGAACGGGTAGTAAGACGCGGTGCTAATAATAATAATAATTATAATAATAATAATAATAATTTTATATTTGAAATATATGTTTATAAAACCAATACATTTTAGCTACAAGCACATACATATAGACTTATTAAATCAGATATTTGAAAGTTAATTTGATTTTTGTGCTCTTTGGTGGACAAAGATATTTCTCTTTGCTCAATTTTTCTGTAACAATGTTCTAGTTCCTAATTAATGTCATAGAGTAAGTAAGTAACAGTGTATACTATTTCATTTATGATCTTTAGTGTAGTGTCTCTACAACAATGTATATCCCTATTATTTAGTTTCACAAATCTTACGAGTTTTTAGTAAATGCATATTTTAAGTTTAAAGAGGGAGAAAGTCTATGAGGTGCACCGTACCATTTATTATTATTATTGAATGAGAATTGTTATAATATAATGTGATCAAAATGAAGAACTTAAGCTAACGATGAATTTTATTGAACGTCAAGGATGTATCAGACTATAATTTCATAGAGAGTAATCTGAAAGTATATAATTAGTTGTATTGAGATTTATTAATATGTATAACTGTTTATCTCATCATAGTGTTTTTTTAAGAAAATAGTATTTTAAATGTACAACGATGATCGCACTGTCTAATGCAGCATTCTCATACTAGCATTGTCGATGACGAAGAGATCTTAGTTCAAATCCCAGTCTGACGCACTGAGGGTGGTTTTCTTAAATGGTTTCCCACTATCCCTCCACGTAAATTAGGGTACATTACCTGCAAGTCTGCCTTCATCATCCCTAGCCAAATGATGTAAATATTTTGATTGTGCACTGCGCAAAAAATAAAGTATTTAAAATCAAACCCATTCCGTTTTATTTTATAGTAGAGTAAATTTGTATACAAATAATGAGAATTAAATTTATGTTTATTCTTCGATATACTCTAATAATAGAGTACCACTCAAACTTAATGGAGGCATTTGTAAAGACATAATTCTCGTCGAGTGTTGAGGTCCGATTTTTAATTTCATTTGGATATAATAAGGTGTTTTTCCTAAATGTTCTCCCAATCTCCTGACAGACTAATGTAGATACATATCCTCTATGTTCTGCCCTATTAGAGTAAATATGTGGATATCCCAGGGTTAAACAGGTGTGTGATAGCAAATAAAAGTAGGTGTATCGACTACTCACCGAGCAGTTAGTTACTCCCCCAACTTGGAGACCCTAGTTCAATACAAAACTTTATACAAAGTAAAATTAATAAATGTGGGTTATTTAGTTATATTATCCGGACAAAAAAATTATTTGGGATAAGGTTGTATATTTAAATATGTTTGTTTTGTTTTATGTAATAGCAAAGCTATTATATTTCATAATTACGGTTATAGCCGTATCAAAATACCATATTCTTTAAATTTAAGAATGACCCTGGGTACGGAACGTTTCTTGGATAGCTTGGTTGTTAGAGCGTGTACTAAGCCAAAGGTTCCAGTGCTGATGGTATAATGTGTTTAAAAAATTCGCGTTAGTACACAAATATATGTGTGTTTGAATACTATATGAACATATCCATCCCAGAGATGATGGATCTTTGAGTTCAAGAGTATAATGGTGTTGATTTTTAGCACTGGATTAACATTTATTTTACTTGCATTACAGATTTAGTTCATTCGGTTTTGTTCCAAACTTATAAACGTTAACAAAAATCTACGATATTTATTTAGCACCGCGTCTTACTACCCGTTCGGGTTGTACGCTAAAGTACTAAATTACATTAATGGATTAGGAATAAGAAAGGTTGAACTTAGAGGAAGTGAGCCCGCATTTGCGTGGAGGGAGAGTGGAAAACCATTTAGGAAAAACCACCCCCAGTTCACCCGATCGAGATTCAACCTCGATCTCCCCGTCCTTGGTGGTCTAGCTCAACACAACTGGAGCGTTAGCCAACTACGCCACCGAGGCGGGTTCCTACGATTATAAAAGTATGTTATTTTAAGTTTCCGTAGAAACTAATCTGATCCCTAACACTAGAGTACCGATTTCATAAGATTTAATAGAAATAGGCCCATAATGTTTAATTTATTGATATCGTAAACATCACCCCCACAGCCTCCAGTCAGGATACGGGGGAAGAGGTGAGGGAGAAAAATAAACCAAACCTTATAATGGAAAAAAAAAGTTATATTTTATTTTAATTAAATTGATATTCTGTTGCTACTTTATTATTTTTTCCAACAGAATATGTTTATTTAAATATATTTCTGAGCAACGTCATTGCATGAAAAAGGGTTTCCTGTAAATTTCCCAATTAAAATAACTTTGCGTGTGATACATATTTGGATGGGGGACTGCAATATAAATAAACATTTATGTCAAAAACAGTGTAAAATTTCAACATTATGAATGAAACATAAAATCAAATTTAAATAACAAGTGAAATATGTATATAAAATGTTCAGATAGAGGCGTAACAGGGTGACTATAATAAAATTTGATTCTATATTTTACATTGGGCTAGCGGGAGGATGCAGTAGGTTTTAAGGTGTCACTTTTAAAGTTGTTTTCTCATTCAAAAGTATTATTTAATATATATCCGACTCAAAAAACTTGAATATATATTTTAGAACTGAAGTGAAAAATAGTACCAGAATTCTATTGTTTAAAACTAAACCCATTTGGTGAAAGCCTTAAGGAACAAAAATAATAGTTTAAAATGGCAAACAAAAATAATATTTAGCAAACTTTTAGACAAGACCTGGAAGCATTTCCGACATCAAACTTCTCAACACAATATTACAAAGTTATGGGAAAAGGTAAAAACTTATTGTTGAGACAAGTTAAAGTGAATTTAATTTAAATATTACTTGGGTGATTAGACAGAAAGACAAAATGGTGAAGACGTAAGATAAAAACATATTGAAAATCTAACAAAAGAAAAAAGTTATTATATAAAATAAGATTAGTCAAAATTATGTAATAACTACATTTATGCTTTAAACTGCAACACAAATTTTTTCAAAAAAAAAATGTAATGGGGTACTTATCCTTTCACTGCAATGACAAAGTTATTACCATTTAGACGTTTCAATTTTTTTCAGCCCATAAATAAATTTGGATGTAGTAAACATTTAGAAAACCTCCAATTCAACATTTCAAAAATTTACAACTATTAAAATAATTCAAGCAAAACATAGGAAAATACATACACAAATAAATAATAAAGTCAACAAACAAAGACCGTTTTTTTTTATTAATGACGGCAATCGTAACAGTGTTTGCCTAAGCATCAATCACACAAGCTGGAATCATTCACTTGCGGCGCTGCTATTGTAATTAACTGTGCGCATGACGTCATAACAGTCACAACATAACAGGATTCATTGGTAACACCACTTCTAATCATCCAATTATTTTAATGCGTATTGTTTAAGTAGGCATTTTATTTGTACTTGATTGATATTTAAATATGTTCATCATGTCTGTTTCGAAAAACAATTAGTTTTTAATGTAGACCTATTTTAAAATATGTATCAAGTTAAGTTAATAATAGTAGCAAATAAAGTTGGATTCGTTAAAGATTAAAATATAACTGCTCGGCAAAATAAATTTACAAAAAAAATAACCATTATTATTAATATAATTATTGCCATTTATAGGCACTTCAACCCAACATGATCAGTACCATCTTACTAGAAACTTTGATCTAACCAATGGTTGGAACATAACAGACCTTATCCTATATTATTTAATAGTTTTCTAGTATTTTTAAGTGTAAATATTATTAAAATACGAGCACATGGCGCTTATAAAGTTTGCCAAGAATGCCTTATTTCCATTACGTTTATTTTATAAGAAAATAAACATAGCATCTGAATGTTCTACGAATCTAAGAGGGCATGGAAATTTATAAATCAACAAAGGGAGGTAATATAATGGACACTTACAAATGTGGGTTAATTCATCCTTTCAAGTTTCGTCGAGATACACAATATTAATCATAAACGGTGTTTAAGTATAGAGGCCATTGCTTTTGTTGTGTTCAAGCTGGCGCCCTTGGTAGCAATCAAAAGAACTAGCGTGTGAGAACGAAGATGGAGAATAAACAAGAGAGAGAGAGAATATTGTTGACATTTAAACGCCGTGAGCTTCGAATTTGTGATGTCAATTTAAAGAGAAAAGTGAATATCTTATATTGACTATATTATTTTTTCAGGCTTTTTTTCGCTTTGTTATTATTATATCTTACATCTCCATTTTAATATCAATTTAAATCTCTCAGGAATATTTTTTTTCACTGTTTTAATTCAAATAATTGAGAGCATAAAACATTTTGATTTACTTGAAAACAATTTTTTTTTAATTTGCATTCAATTTTTTAATGAGTTTTTCTTAACATTTATTAGGGAACATTATTCCAAGATTTAAAATTTAATATAAAACAATTTGAAATGTATATTTTTAAATTATAGTAAGTTAAATGTTACCTTAAATCTTTAGTTATCGGAGCTCCTGAGATTACATGAATAATCCAACAAATGATTTAAAATTTATTTTTATCTATTAATTTTCATGTTTATCCTCATACATATTTTAAAATGCATTAATATTTAAGTGTTAATGAAAGTATAATTTATGTATTTCCCTCAAGTATTGTTGTTGCTGTCCAAACACCAGTGTAAGTCATAATTAGTCAAGTTGCTATGACAACCAAGTAAGCTCAGTGAGATTGCTTTTAGCACACAAATACCCCGTAGTCCGGAGATTGTAATAGTTTCGTGCAACTGAAAAATACGTTTGTTTTAATCCTCACCCCTACCCCCCTTTTCTTAAGTAGAGCTAATATTACTTTATATTTATTTATAAAGCCTGAGAGTTTATAGGATAGTGGTTTATTATTGTGTGTAAACTATTATTTCTATCAAACGGAGTTTACTTTAAAAATTTGATCTACAACATGCTTTGTAATTGCATATATTTAATAAAAGTATTTCTACAAAAAAAAAAGGAAGGAAGTTTCAAAATGTATTATATAAAAGAAAAAATCTCTCTTGATAAAGCAATTCAAGATAACATATCAGTATCACTTAAATTATCTAAAATTTTATTTAATAGTTCAAATTTTGATCGGGTCTAATTTGGGTGTATGTATTTATGTATAAGTATCAATAAAATGTATGCGAAGATTATTTAACTTCTCCTTTCGGTCATTTGTTTCAGCCTTATTCTGAATTTAAAATGTAATGAAACGCAGGCAAAAGAGAGTAAGGATTGATTTTCTAATTTTAAAGATAATCTCTCTCAAATAATAAAGCCAAATACTATATTGTTTCATTTAAAATTTCCGTACTTTTGTTTTAGCACCGCGTGTACCCATTCGAGCTATACGCTAATGTGCTAATCACTAAAATGGGTTAGGGATAGGAAAGGTTGAATTTTAAAAGGAAGTGTACCACCGTGTGCGTGGAGAGAGAGAGAGAGAAAGAGAGTGGGAAACTATTTAAGAAAAGCCACCCTCAGTACACCCGACAGAGATCGGACCACGATTTCTCCGTCAACGGTAGTTTAGCCTATTGCGAGAATAGCGCCTTAGAACATGTAGCCATCTAAACGCATTATTTATTTTATTTGGTGATACATCTGGAAGTTATGTTTAAAAATAACTTTTTTTATTATTTGTTCAAACTCCCAAAATAAATGTTCGGCAGAAGATTAAAATGACCACTTTCCTAAATGATCACAATGCCTTAGGTGTTTTAAACGGTTTATTTATTATTTTTTTAATTAATTTTAAATATTATAGGTATAATTAAATTAGTGTAGAATATTTAAGGACTGAGTAAAAGTATAATATATTCCAAAAATAAATTACACGCTTTATTTGCATCCCGAGAGATTAATTTATTGACATTCTAAAGTTTTCCCGCGACTTCACTCGCATTTAAGTCGGGTAAATTAACTTTTATTTCCAGCGAATCATCTAAACTACCAAACACAACATTCAAGACATGGCTGAGGCCAGGGAAAAATGTTTTATGTCGACGACGCCACAAATCAACGATTATTTATCTGTAGTAAGTAACCTAAATAAATGGTTTTAATTTTTGCAGTCCCTGCAGCAAGATTTGCATAGCTTATGAGAAAGAATTGTTGTAGTGAAAAACAAAATAAATAGTTTACTTTTGTGAGTTCCTCGTATCAAAATTGGCTCTCTTTTATTCTTACATGAAGGCATTGTTGAAATTAACATCAAAAGAAATAGGTTAAATTATATATCCAAGAAAACAAAATAGAGTAAATTGAAAAAAATCACAAATAAGCACCCTTTCACACCAAACAAAATTGTGCTTTTGGCCTAGTACCGAACATTAAGCAAGAATATTATTTGCAGCACTGACGCATTCAACACATCCAACCATTTTAAATGCTAGAAATTAATGAAACCTAGTCGAGATGAGTGCACATGCGCGTACGAATAACCCTGAAGAAACACCGACTCCCTCCCCCTCCTTCACCCAATGATCGAATAAAGTAGTTACTAAGATTTTTAGCAGCGCCGAGCAGCCGCGACTTATGTTTACTGAAAGCCCTGTTTATTCAACACTGCTTCTCACGATGATGAAATATCGTAATGGTATATAGCTTACCCTGTTCCTTGTAAAATGAGTTAAACAGAAAAAGTCCCACCTCGATCCGATTCGTAATTTTTAGTTCACTGCCAAAAAAAAATCAGACATAGCAACTTTCTAAAATTATATTATTTGGTCTTAGTATCATTTATACGACCAAGAAATACTAGAAACGTCACAAAAATTATAATGTATAGACATAACTTAAAGATTTATTATATGTATAGATTGTAGCTACAAAATAATAAATTTAATTTTTTTAGCACCACATTTTACTTGCCGTTCGTGTTATATGCTAATAGCGTTATTAATAATAGGGAATAGTGAATAATGAATAGTATACAATACTGTAAATAATTATTTCAGTTGAGAGGTGATTATTTTAATTTAACAGTGATGTAACTAAACAAAATTGCTAATAGCTCTGTTACCAAACTATTTTATAACTTATAAATAATTGTATTACACTTATGTAGCACTTTGGATCAACGCACATGTTAATGTTGTAGTTTAAGTATATCACGTAGTTGGTAGCGTGCCTGATTATAATATCAAGGTCCAACAATCAAAGACCGGCTCTCCCACTTTCATGTTTTATTTTGTTGAATATCTTTTTATATCTTCCCCTTCCTCCCCACCTCCTTACTCCTTAAAAAGAGGCGTGTTCTTTTTTTTAATTGCTTATTTAACTTATACTATTTGATTTGATATATTTCAGTTAGTTCTACTCCACCTCCAAATTAAGAGGGGGCATATTTTATTGATGTATTCTCTCTTTTCCCCCATTGCAATTAAGGGGGACTTTCTAAAGTTTCTAGAAAATTTAGCGTATTGGACTTAAAAGTAGCCTCGACTGCTATTACCCATTTTACTTTACACTCCAGCTACTATTGGAACCCCCGGATACTTTTGGAACTACGTGTCACAAAAATAAAATTGGGATCAAGTTTTTAGTAATGTGACTCTTACACGAATTAAAGTGTGAGAATTATTAGGAGACCCGCTTCGGTGGTCACATGGTCTAAGGAACTACTCTAGCAGTATATACAACCGATGACGGGGGATATCGAGGTTCAAATCTCGGTCGGGTGTACTGGTTTTTCCAAAATGGTTTTCCACTCTCCCTCCACGTAAAGGCAGGTAAACTCCCTCTAAATCATAACCTTCCTAATCCCTAAAACTATTAGCTTAATTAGAAGGGCTACATAAGCGTATAACCTGAACAGATAGTAAGACGCTGTGCTGAAAAACAAAAGAATCCCTATTACTATTAGATCGAACACGGTATACCTATGATATATGTTTGTTAGTTTTTTTAAGGCCAATATGGACTACTGTTGGCTCTGATGGGGGGTTGTACATTTTCTCTCCTCATACTTTTTTATTCATCTTTGCCCGGTGAGAACTTTTTTTAAATATTATCTATGTTCTTAAATTATATCCCCGAACCGCTTACCACTATATCCTCGGGGCTGGTGCGGGGATTGTAACCCTTTTAGTTACTGAACTATTTATACTTATCTTGAACTAGCCAAATCACTTGACCCTTCTTTGCTAAATGAAACTTTAAACATTATCAATAATAAAATTGACAACATCATTTCCAGCAAATGTCTTACACTAATTAATAAACTCAACACACTAGCTCAGACTCAACAACCTAAGAAAAAAAAAAGACCACAATTCAAAAATGAAATTCTATCCTAGATATCTCAGAATTTTTCTCATTCACTATTAACTCTTTAACTCAGATAAGACTTAAAATATTACAAAATTCTCCACATCAATTAGATCAATTTCAAATTTGTTAACCTATAAATTAAAATTTGTATACTTGTCAACTCTAATACCTATCTATACTTTAAACCATGTTTCATTAAATATTGTACATCTTTTAGTCTTATATCAATACTCAATCATTTAACTATAATTTATTTGCAGATGTTAACTTTTTAACCCAAATTTTTATAATTGGAATTTTGAACTTACATGAACTTGAACATTGTTTTGTCTAACCTATTTTGTTATCTGTAAGTTTTAAAACATTTTTAACGTGTTTTCAAGTATTTTAGACTTATCATCACCTTATATACTGCTAAATTGATGATTAATTATTAATTATATGTATAATTTTCATAATTTGACAATATGTAATTACCATATGTTAACCTAATTATACATTTAGATCTGCGATTTCAATTTATTACATCAACTAACTTAACAAATTTTATCAATCAATTCTTTCTATATATTTTTGAGCAATATATCTAAGTCTTAAATTCTAAATATACTTTGTTGATTAAAATTAACATTAAATTACTTATAAATAAATGATAATAAAAAACATGCTTTTTTCTAAACAAATTAATACTCTGAATATTATAAGAAAATGTGTGTTATATTAGCTTTTAGTGTGTTTGACCGAGATAGCGTCATAATTAAAAAAAAACTAGGTGTTGTTTGAAATCTAAAGATTGTTTCACAAAATTAAACCTTCCAGTAAGCCAACAGTTGAGCCCCTGACTAAACGGCAGAGGTAAAGTTTCAACATTTAACTGTGACTATATAGAACTTTGGTCTCACTGTGGTTAAACATGAAGACTTTTTTTTTCATCAGGACGAGAACTAGGGGAGTTGGAATGATGGAGGGTGTTAAACATGAAAATATGTCAACTTGGTTGGGCTAGTGCTTACACACACACATACACACACACACACACACACACACACACACACACACACACACACACACATGAAGTTAAAACGATAGAAGGGAAGTATTTGGGAGAGGGGTTTGTGAACTGAAATCCACCATCCCACCGGTCCGCGGTTCGATTCTAAACCAAAACATGGTCAAAGCTTGGCATGCAACTTGGGAACGAATCCTCATTACAGATTAATCTCTCTTCCACCCTCAACCCCCTAGCTTCCCTCTCAATTCCACCAAATCCTCCCACCCTCTCCCCCCCATTCCTTTCCAGCCATCATTCTCTCCCCCCAACCCCACCCCATCGCACCCCCACAGAAATATATCGACAAAAATGTAAGCATTATGAGTATAGAACAATCCAAACTACTCGTATGTATATTTAAAAATGAATGCGAAACACACTTTAAAAATATCGAATGTTTTAAGTTATGATTTAATTTGTAAACAATATAATAATAAATTATTAAATTTATTGGAGATGTTTAGGCCTAGTGAATTCATGACTAGTAGATCTCCATACCTAAATAAAGTAAATGCATATAGTTTAGATTCAATTTATCAATATAATGCCACCCAATAGTCATACATGCCTTTCAAAGGGCAGCCCTTCAAATAGCAGATAAAATAATAAAGTTAACAGAAAAAATAGCAATAATCATTTTAAAAAATCAAAAATTAAATATTCAATAACCAATTTTGTTATGAAGAGAAAACAGTAGTGACGTTAGAGAGTGATTATATTTTAGATAATGTTATAATGTTATTGAAGTATAGGCTCTATTTTTTTTAAATATTGATCAAACATACATTGTGGTAGGGGCTAATCTTTATCCGTGGACTTGATTTATTTATTTTTCAATCATATAGTATTAATTTAAAAAGTATCAGCTCATAGAGAATAGAAGCATTGATCACCATACCATACCAACCATGTATATAAAGTTTCCTAAAATAAGAATTTAGATATTAAAGTAAAAGCTTTTTTTTTTAGATTTAATAAAGTCTGGTTTTGGCAGGTAGTAATAATAATAATTTAAATCTTCTTCTTTTAAGGACTTTGGCCTGTTACATTCCAAGGGCTCTAAAGGTTGTCCTTCCATCTTTACCTCAGTCTTCCAGGTCTTCTCCTTTCTGGAGGTTAATTGTAATCAAAAGATTAAATAATTTATAACTAATAAGCAAAGGAATAGAATTACGTATCAAATCGCCAATAATGTATATATTATGGTGCGTTATCCTACAAACCTCCAAAGCCCCAGCATTTTAGAAAATAAAAATAGTTTTCTTGTTTATGTTGCAACGGTATAAAACACTTTTAGTAACTTTTTTTTAATATGCAGTATTAATCGGACTGTTAACAAATTAAAATGTTTATAAATACAAAAATATACTTGGTCTGGGCTAAAAAGTAAACACATTATGTTTGGCGTTCATGATACAGCTTAGGATTGCTATCTATACATTATCTTACATATAACTATTACAAATAAATAATTTATGAATAAGCATATTGTATTTTTAAATTCTTAGTAGATTGTTTTACTAAGAAAAGATCATATTTATTAGTATAAGAAAGATTAAAGTAAAGATAATATATTTATCAGCCTATCGTATTGTAATTACTTCCTCTATATTAGGCTGTAAAATTACTAATATACAATAATGTAGTAAAATAGCAGTGCCTATCACTCAGCAAGTAATTGCAGTACAAAAAGTTGCTAAGCCGACTGTATTATTTTCTACTTTATTGTTTATTATACTAATAATGTATTTAATTCAGTTTACAATTTATGATTTACGAGAGTTGAATTCTCAACCTAATTTGAATAATTAGTTAGAAAGTTTATAATTGTCAATATCTTGTTAATTATTATACTATGCAAAATAACAAGAAGATTACAAGTCAAGTGTTTTTATGTAAGCTAATAAATTATATTATGTAGGCAAGCAATTACTTTACAATTAATTGTGCATGAATAGCGAGGCTTATTAGATTGAAATGATCTTTAGTTACGGGTATAGCCCCATCAAACATCAAATTTACGTAATTATATTATCTTTGAAGTTTTCACTACTATAAAATTTACAAACGTAAATATTTAATTTAGTTTAATGATCTATAATTAACGATACTATTTTATGTTGGTCTCTGGGTTGATACTTTGATATTAACGTCTTAATTTGATAGAGTGGGATAAAATTGGTAGGTTTAAATGAATTACAACTGTACTAGATTGGAGAGAGTATGGGAGAACCTCAATGATATTTCACATGGGAAGAACACCTACCATTTAACTTGGCTGGGAATCATACTCTTAAAGGTGACCGAGTATAATGTGAGACCTTATAAGTCTAAGGAGTCACTCTCGCAATAGACTAAGACTACCGATGATATGAAGATCGGGATTCAAATCCCGGTTGGGTGTAATGAGGGTGGTTTTTCCAAAATGTTTTCCACTATCCTTCCACACAAATTGGGTACTCTTCCTTAAATTCAACCTTTATTCCTAATTCATTAGCGTAATTTAATACATTGCGTACAAGCTGAACAGGAAGTAAGACATGGTGCTAAAAAACTTATACTTTGTTACAACCAGTGAGTTCTTGTTACTATTTTATTTGTTACGACCAGTGTACGTACGCTTTTCTTTTTATATAAAGCTACCTTATTTATTTATTTAATTAGTGGACAAACCACTTTATAATAATGTTCAAACTGTCAGGCTTAGATAAGAATATTAAAAACTAGGAAAAGTCGAGCATCATTTGTTAAAGGGATGGTTTTTCTCTCACAAATGTGAATTTTCAATCCTCTTTCCAAATAATTATTATTTTTTTCCTTGAAGACTCACTCATTCCCATACTATTAGTTTAAGTAGTAGTAGTAGTAGTAGTAGTAGTAGTATAGTAGTAGTAGTAGTAGTAGTAGTAGTAGTAGTAGTAGTAGTAGTAGTAGTAATGAGATGCTGTATAAAGTACGAATAAAAAAGCCTCCTAACTACGATCCAAGAGCTGAATTGTTGACAATGGAGGACACCAAAATGCCCGACCGATCGTCCGTCCTTCCATAATGTCCACAAGACAGTTGTAATGTGCGTGTCCAGGAAAAGAAACGGGAAGTATAGCCAAGTAGTCAGGCGCTGAGGAATATTTATGGCGCGTAAAGACGAGACAGATGAGTAGCAGACAGACAGACAACATTTATACATATATATATATAACAAATATATATCTGTTCCTTCTCCGCTCTTCCGAGGAGAAAAACAAAGCAAGCGTTAAACAAGGCGCTAAAAGCAGGCCGAAACGAGAAACTGGTGGTGTGGACAACACTGGGAGAGTCAAGTTTTGTTGAGAGTACAAGGTAAAGTAAAAAATTTTGTTCCTTTAGATCTATGTGCTTCAGAACCGAGTCTAAGAAGCCGAGTAATTTAAATTATATGAAACACTATTGGTGCTGGTATGTTTCTAGGTTAGCTATTCTTATTCTAAATAATTATTTATTTTAGCGTTTATTAATAAGAACGCAACACAAGAACTGATGTAATAAGCATACATATTTTGTTTTATAGATTAGATAAAATTTACTGCTGAGAAAAAATGTCCACTACACTTCTCCTGTCTTTTGTTTACTTTATTGGTTTTGAGTTCTCGATTCATATTTCATTGATACAGTAAACATTGTGGTTCGTAAAATTAGGCTCCCAAAATTTTGTAAATAGTAATTCATTTTAATATGCATAGTTAGCTTTAGAGACAAATAGATTATCACCAAAGTGTATAGTTAGAAGAACTATAAAATGGCGGATTTTAACGAAGAGATTGCGCGCTCTTTAGCAGATGTTTTTATTGCCACATTATAGTTTTATATTAGCTTCTACAGCTATAGGACGGAGAGTTATATTAAATATTAACTAATAGTTGTGTTCACCTAGGTTATATTGTTTAGCTACTGCGCACATCTATTGTATAAAAAGAGTAATAATAAAACAATTATATTTTTTTTAACATTTTTTAGCTCCTTAAATAAGTTATTAAATTGTAAAATGTGTTTATGTTCAAATATATTTTAATTTTATTTTAAAGAAACTTGGCTTACTATTTATCAGCTTCCTATTATTTATTATATTATTATATATAATTATTTTTTCCTTGGAGAACTATAAACTATGAACACACATAAAACTATCTAAATTTGTATCTTGTACACGTTAAAAACATTATATTTCTAATAAAGGTTTACTCGATGCAAAGTTAACTTGTTTAACACAAGAGAAAGTTTCGTCCCACCTTGGTGCTATACGTTCAACTTTCTGAGTCCTGTGGCAAAGTTGGAATTTTCTCCATAATCTCCATTCACAAGCAAGCACCAACCTAAGCCTACAAGGGGTCCGGTAGTATTCTGGCCGCATAATCACACCTTCTACTTTATGAGAGGGCCCCTATCGTTTATCTATATACTTTCACCTAAGCCCTCCTGATACTTACACATTAAACAAGCTTACGTCCAAAAAGATAATATTTTGAAAGTAATCGTAAAAAATTGTAGTCCTACTTTAGTTTAAGTTTTTAAAACATGTATTTTTATATTTTTGGAATAGTTTTGATTTTGTATAAAAAGTTTCAATAATTTACACACCAAAAAAAATGAAACAGATGCCCGCAAAGCAGTAACAGTTTTTACAAGCTATTTATATAAGTTTTTAAGCCTAACCCAAATAGGGTTTTCAATAGAATGTTAAAAAATAATAATTGACCCATAAACAAACCGAGGCTTTTATCTTTTATCTTGAATATTTTATTTTATTTCCTTCAATATTTACTTTTATTCAGATTTTCGTGCAAATTTTAAGACCTATGTGTCTCTAACAATTAATCAGACAATGTAAATTTCAAAATAATCGTGCCACCACAAACTCTTCCCTCTTAAATGGGAACATCGATGGGAGCCTACCCTCTAAGCCCTAAGGAGATAAATAAATGTTACTCTGAAAACCTATTATCACGAGGCAGAGGAGATAAGGCTGCCTCACAAAGCCATACAGAGCTATCTACGAGGGAAAATGGTTAATTCTTTGTGCGGTTAACGTACTTTACGTCGAGTCACACACCAACGTAACAAGCAACAACACTAGCACCCGCGCAATGCCTTCTGGGAGCGAACAACCAAAAGCCAAAAGGAACAGAAGGATGGGGGCGGGTGAAGGAACGCAGGGGGGAGGGAGAGGGAGAAGAGAAGGTTTTGCTATATAGAACGGGCAATTAACGAAATTAGATCCTTCTTAGCGTGAAAGGATTATCTAGTCCTGGGAAGCGAATCCCTGCCCAGAGAGTTACGGCAGGAGATAGATTGGGGAGGGCAGCAAGAAACACGTAATACCATACGTGTTGCCTTTCGTGCTAAGCAGCACACATGCAAAGCTTTAGGAAATCGGAGGATATGAAGAGAGGGGGAGGTGGCAGGACAACCAACTAAATATATGCGTTGATGCCTTCGAGATAGTATGAAACATAAGAACGGATTAAATAAAAATATAATTGCAAACGTTTATCAACATAGTGCATCCCAAACATGCATTATATAACCAAACACATAGGTCGGATATGAGTTAAACAAAGGTGACAATATGTCACAAATAATTTAATAATAGTTTTTATTATTACTTTTACATCAATCTCCGTGAAAAAATAGTTGGAGTACTGAACTTTGATATTAAGGAATTTGGTTTGACAGATGGCGTGGCGTGGGCGCAGAAGCTAAGTTGTTTTGCAAGTGCTAATTTTGGTGTCTGCAAAATGTGGGCAATAATTTTGTACAACGCTTACAAAATTTCATTTACTGTACTCACATTTAAATAATTTGTTCTTATACAACTCTACAAATAGCTTGTCATTTTTTGTAAAAGTGTGAATTAAATATTCTAAATTTATGTGGACTAGAACCTGGGCTTGTGCTTACTTAATACGCGAACCAAGATTTTTTTTTCTACAACGCTCAACATTTTTAGATAATGGCGGCTAAACGAGTGCGAGTAAACAGATGGTGTCACGTGTGCTCAGAAGTTAAGATGTCGTGCAAGTACTAATTTCGGTGTCTGCCAAAATGTGGTCAGTAATTTGGTACAACGTTGACAAAATTTCATTTATTGTACTCAGATTTTGATAATTTGTTCTTATATAAATATAACTCTACAAATAGCTTGTCAGTTTATATAAAAGTGTGAATTAAATGTTCTAACTTTATATAGTTAGAGCCCGGGCCTATGCTTACTGAGCACATGAACCAAGATTTTAACCTAAAAACCGATTCTGATAGGCGAAACCTCATTAAAAACAACGCGTCACTATGGCAACAATCATTTAAACCTTACAGATAAAAGTTTATCAGGTGCTTGAACCTCTGATAAAAATGTGATGGATAAATACATTTTATCTGGCAGATAAATGCTATCTTGCAATCACAAGACGCACTTTTAACTTATCCACCCGATAGAAATATTTATCTACCAGATTATTATTTATCCAGGAGTCATAATACCGGCCCTTGGGACCTCATTTGTCACCCTGTCTGTCCACCTGATTATCTCAAGCTAGTGTATGAGTTATTAAATACAAATTAATTAGGGTTATTTTTTCAGGATAGTGTAAAAAAGTTTAACTAAGAAGTAACAATAAACAACTGTTATAAATGAAAATAAACACTTCCAAACCAATTTTAAAACTTTACTTAACTTCAAGTTAAACTATGTTTTCTATAAAATACGAATAATGCTCTAAATTTATTGTTCTTTAATATCAAACATAAATTTTTCAAGACTTATAGTTAAACTTTTTGAGGCACTATTTATTTATTTAATTATATAAAAAATTTTATATCGAAATTATTTGTTGGAATTATTTATTGATATAAAATATATATGTACCTTTTTTGCATGAAAAAAGGGCGTTATTCTAGACCAGCCGTGGGCAAACTACAGGCCACGGGCCACATGCGGCCCGCAGGGTTTTTGACAGTTGCATACATCCCATTAACAATAACTGTTTTAGTAGTTACTAAACAACATTTAGGTAGGGAAAGAAGCAACCTGAGTCATGAAATTTTTAAATTTATTTGCTATTACATATTAAATTTTATTTGCTACCTTTTTGTGTACCAAATTTATGTAGTTATATGACTAATAAATGTGTTTGTGTGTTGAAAAAGTTAATTATTTAGTAAATTTAGATTTTTATCACATGCAGCCCACTATAGACCTTACAGATGTCGATGTGGCCCTCGGAGAGAAAGGTCCCCCCCCTACCCCCGTTCTGTTCTAATCTGGGTTTTTAAATGACAAGGAGGTCAAGGTTTGGTTTAGACCGGGTGTGTTGATTTGTCTTAAATTGTGTTTTACTCTCCTTTCACTTTTTCTATATTCTACCTATCTTATTACCTACCTTATTAGTGTAAATATTCGTAAAGATTGAATGGGTGGCCAGACACAATGAATATGTAAAAAAAAAAGAGAGAGATTTATACGGTTATTCTTCAAAAGCACGAAATGTTCCTCCCGTCCATTAGATGTTACCCAAATCTTGGTTGGAATTGGACACTGTACATACAGACCACTAGAACAGTGGTTCCCAATTACCAACCAGTCAAGGACCCCCCGAGATGCTCTTTAAGATCAGTGGACCCCCTTCCCCCGTTTTTTCTAATCATTAGAATATAATCTATTTTATGTATTTAATAATTAATGTTAGAAAACCTATAAAATTGGGAATTTGGGACAGTAAATCCGAGTCAAATGTGTTTTTACATACTTTTATTTTTACACTAACTCTAGTTGTGATAATAATGAATATGATAGTAATAGTTATCACAAAAAAAGGTTAGTTAGTACTACACGAAAATTTATTAACGATGAAAGAGTTCAAATTTATTCATTTGAGTCTAGTATTAGTGAAACCTCTTTTAACCACCACTTTTAAGCCAACGGTCCATGATTAAAAATAATCACACGAAAATAATAAAATGTAACAAATCAATATGAAAAACTTTATGATGTCTGACGACCAGCAGTGCAATATAATGAGTGACGTGACGACTCGAATGGTCGGTCCAAGAACAGTGGCCTTGGGATGCGCAGTAAGCACTGCGCAGGTGGGTGAGGAGGAGGGGAAGGGCCTTTGGGATGCGCGGTAAGCACTGCGCAATTGTGTGAGAAGGAGGGGAAGATCCTTCGGGATGCTCAGTAAGCACTGCGCAGGTGGGTGAGGAGGAGGGGACGGGCCTTCTGGATGTGCAGTAAGCACTGCGCAAGTGTGAGAGAAGGAGGGGAAGATCCTTCGGGATGCGCTGTAAGCTCTGCGAAGATGAGTGAGGAAGAGGGGAAGCTTTTTATTGAGTAAAATTAGGCCTACTGTTGTTTAATTATTATTTTAACTTAATATTTTGTTAAATTTTGGCGGTTTTCGTGGACCCCCTAAGAACAGCTCGCGGAACTCCGGGGGTCCGCGGACCACCTTTCGGGAACTACTCCACTAGAAGATCGCGTGAGGGGTGAAGGCGGGAGGATAGAAGGAAAGAGGATTGCCTCAGAATGTTCATTTCAAGCGACTTGTACAAACACGTAGTTTTTTCAAAATTGCCCAAAAACATATAATAATAATAATAATAATGAAAAGAGAAAAATGTCGATATACGATTATTTGGCTGCTGTCGCACTACGTTCAAATAAAAACTAATGGAATCTTTTCCCTCTCTTACGCTCTAAAATAAGTACTTAAATATTTTGATATATAGCCAGCTACTTTCCAAAGCACTGGCGATAATAACGTCTCAAGGCCACAAACAAAACACTCTGCGACGAATGTTTAGGATTTTTTTTATTCCTCATATTCAAGACTATTAAACCATGAAATAAAAGTTTTGAAATAATTTTACCATCTAGCGTCATAAAAATATTTTAAAATATTCATATCTTTGAAGAAATAAAAATATAAGAAATATTAGTGATGAATGGATTATTTTTTTAGATTATTATTTAGATTATTATTTAGATTACTTTTAATAACTTGATAACAGATTTGTATAATATGCAAGCTCATTTATAAATTTTTTATTAAAAAAAACAAATAATTTAGAGATAAACGTTTAAAGAGTACAGAAACATAAAAAATAATAGTAGGCTACTTATTTAAGTCTATGCTTCTTGAAATATATGTTAGCCTACAAACATATATCCTTAGGAGAAACTGTCTTCTGCATGACGTCATAGAAGGAAAGGTTGAGGGAAAGAGAAGCATAGGAAGGAGGATTCAAATATTAGATGCCTTGAAGGAAAGAAGAAAATTCTGAGAGCTGAAGGAGGAAGCAGAGAACAGGGTGCATTGGCCGTCTAAGTTCACTGATAAAAGGAATGGACCTGTCGTAAGACATAACACATAATAATAATAATAAAAAATAATAATAATAATAATAAAGTAATTAGGATATTTTACTTTACACACAGAATACTAGGAAAATGTTAAAGAAATGTAATTGGAAACACAAATATCTATAAATTTTAGTTTAGATTATATAAATAATCATAAAAGTGCATATACAGAAAACACCTAGTTGAATCTGAATACTGTAAAAATTAATAACGTACGCGTACCAATAGTATCTAAGGAACGTGAAAATCAGCCAAAATAATAATAAAAATTATAATAAAAGCTTAGGGATTAAAATAATTTTAAAAATAAAATAAACTATAATATTCGATAAATATAGTATCTATGCTTCCTAAAAATCTAAAATCAAAAGATAAACGAATAAAATTAGCCGAGAAGATTGTTCCAATAAAATTATTTTGGGGGGAAAAGGAAGAATTATTTCTTTTTGACTTGAGCTTCCCAGGAAGAACAAGTCCTTAATGAACCACCTCTTTTCCTACGTTTTAATAAAATAAAAGTATAATATATATTACTATTTAGGAAGTTATTTCCACAGAAACTTTAGGTTTATGTTCAAAATTCTTTGTAACACAATCTGAATCAAACGTTTCCAAAGTTATTTTCTTCCATATATTCTTCATTTGTTATTTCAATACGGTATATCTTGGACCGGACATGGACCCGTATTATCGCAACAGTATTTTTGACTTTCAAGCTAGTAAGTTCCATTCCCCTTTTTGTTATTCTTGGCTCGCTTGCCCGACCGAATAACTCCCAGTAGTTTCCACAAACTGAGAGCACCCTCTCCTTTAGACTAGGATCTAATGTAAACCTCCCTGGTGAGGAGCGTGGAAATCTGTAATCACTCTGAAGAACGGACACGACGATATAGGCCAGAGCAGATTCATTTGGAGAGGGAAGGAAATTCACCGAAGATATTTAACTTAGGCTTACCAAACGCACAGGACCTATGAGCACACGTATCACTAACAAACTTAAACCGATACACGGAATACTACACGCCCATAACTTGCATCTTGAAAGGTACTAATTGAATAGCTAGACGAAACCATATACAAATTGTTAATATCTTAGCCGGCTCTGCCCGGGGTCGAACTAATGTTGTCTAGATGCGTGAAGGACTTCTTTTAACATACATCAAGATGATTTGTTTTGATATTATAAGCTATCCACGCCTCGACTATTTTTATGAGAGCTATTAACTATATCAGATGAACTTTCATATTTTTAATACAGCAAATTATGACTGTGTTGCTTTTGAAAAAACTGTTTTAACTGTAGGAGCTTTAGTCAAAATAGTGTTTATTGATATCAATGAATTTACTATAAAATACTACTCGAATTGCTAGACATAAACATGTTTGTTAAGGTCCGAACCCTACTTTACGCAGAAATTCACTCAATAAGCAAACCTTCCTGATAATGGAATCACACACGATCTTGTCTCCTTACAAATCTTATATTTTGGATCTTTTTAGGCAGTGCTGAAAATAGACCCTATTATCACAATTCACAAAAAAATAAGTGGTGGAGCCAGTATAAAACATAAAGGGATATTATTTTTTATCCCCTTTACCGATCTTTTTCCCTTATAACAAAACACAGGACCATGCTTTTTGCATAGTTTCACTACTAATCAACTATATTACGTCATCAGTAAGTATTATTACAAATACATAATTATATAGCGTACACTAAATGTAAATATCAAGCGGCAGCTTCAAATACAAAGCTATTATTGTATGAAAAGTGATAAAAGCAATGTGGAACTAAAGAAGTAAAGTGTAAAGTAGTTTAATTGATTACATGTATCCCATGAAATCATGTAGCCATGAAATTGAATCATAAACTGGATCTACCTAGGCGAAAGGGGATTCAAATTATATATTAATATAATATATATATATACTCATGGCATTTTATGGTTCCATCAATCTTAACTTGAAATAACACTAGCCACCAGCAATTCTATAGGATCTAGCAATGAATAAATGTTACGCAAGGTGTATTCCAATGGGATTATTCCTACATCTAGATCTCTTGGAGAAAATACTGCCATCAGCCATTTGATATAATTTCCCTATGAAAAAATGTTACCTATGATGAACTCTGATAGGCTAATGCCATTTTATAGCCCCTCTACCTAGATCTCTTGCAACAATACTAGCTACTAGTAATATAATAAAGATAGAATTTCACAACGAACAAGAGTAGAGCATTGTGGACTCCTATGGTTCATGCCATTTTATTATACCTTTACCTATCTTGCAACAACACTGGCCATTGGTCATTTTAATACAATTTCATGACAAGCAAAGATAAAGCTTAATGGACTCCTATGGTTCGTGCCATTTTATAGCCCCTTTACTTAGATATCTTGCAACAACATTGGCCACAGGCCACTTCTCAGCAGTTCGCGCTATGGTCAAACGTTGCGCTACGTAGACTCCCACGGGGCACTGGGCTGCGAGCTGTCAGAGAAGGAGAGAAGGTGGGGGGGGGGGGGAGTACGTGTGGGTGCGGTTTCGCCAACTTTCAGAAACTAGCGACGAGACGTGAATTTAGGGGAACTACTTTACCCTCGGAAGGCTCTTCACTTCTCACTACGGGCCGGTCTCTTTGAGGAGGGAATCAACTTACGTCACGTCACCCCATTTATAATTATTATTTGGACACCACCCTGGAAGTCAGCCTCCAAATAACTCTAAGGAATACGCGATTAAATCCTAACTAATTTTAGCTCTAGTTTTATTATAATACGTGTGTTATTGATTTGTAACTAGCAGAAGTAACCAGCGTTACCCTGGCAACATTTTTCTTTACTTTAGACAGAAAAAAAATATTCTTCGTTTTATTTCTTATGACCCAATTTTAAATAAATTAAAAATAATCTAGTCAAAAATTTAAAATTTCAGATTTGAGGTGCACATGTTTGTGCACGGGGGCTATTAATTTTTTAATGTCAGCTCTCTGCTTATAAATATCACGCAATGCTCATGATAGACACACAAACCCTTCATTTTATTATAATAGATTACAGTATATTATTATTATTATTATTATTATTATTATTATTATTATTATTATTATTATTATTATTATTTATTATTATTATTATTTGCACCATCTTGAAGGTTTTGGGTGAGAACCGTCTTTTTCGTGTGGTCAGAACGCCTATATTTCTTTCAGGAAGATGTATTTTATAAATGCTGACTAATCCCGCTGTGGTGGTTTTATTTTTGCCCAAGTGCCTTTAAGGCACATTAATGCAATTTATTTTAAAGAGTAATCATTTATTGATTATTAATTCAACTCCATCTTGTAAGTTTCGTTTTGTCACAGATCTGCTATTTCCTTCATCAATTCTAGATCTCAATCAAACAGTCTTAGGTTGATCGGGTGAGCTTCCTAGACCATCCTTAAATCTGACGCACACTTCAGTTTATTGACACGTCTCTAAATTCGTAATAACTATGTTGCACTAATCTGGAAGTTTAATATGACCCTGAAGTTACTGACGTTGTTAAACTCATCTAAATCTCAGATAGAAAGTTAGGGTTCAATCCCAAATTTCATAATTGGGGCGGTAGATAATTTCAATTTAGAAACATGCGTAAGAAACTTATTATATTGTAGACAAACATTTTATTTTAAAATAAATTAAATACAAGATCTAGTTAAAATACAAAAACTACAAAATATATTTTATTTCAACACTAATCATTATTTTTAGACTATGGGAGGCTAAATATTTGATTGAAATTAAAAATGTTTTGTAATACTTGAGATTTAAATTTATGGTAATTCTTTTAAGGATGGCTTTAGAAGTATGTTTTTAGAAATAAAATGTCTGTTATTAAAATGTCTATATTCAGATAAAGCTTTTTTCTAACCAGTAATATATTGGTATATAACTTTGTATGCACAAAAATTGGACATTAATAAATGTGTTTGTTCTAAAAATGTATAGGTGTAGTCTGTAATATAATCATGCTATGTACGACTAAATAAAATAATCTTACATACTTAATGTTGAATGTTTTTATGAGAGCTCAGTTGCAATATATATTTTAATTAAATACTTTCCACATATTTACCAAACCAAACGTCGTTCTTTCTTAATTATATTAGACATTTTATAAGACAAATTTCTGGGGAGGGTATTAATAAACCCTTCTAATGCTGACGAAACGTATTATTGTATTATTATATGAGAAATATTAATTCCAAAAAATAAATATTCTAGAATATATGTGTGGTAAATCACTAAACTGAATCATTTTAAGTAGCAATCATTGTAATACAATTTTGCTGAAACAGGTACCTCGATTAAAATACTAGCAAATTTGTGTTTATTTTTTAAATCATCAGATAATAATACATATACTATTAAATTAACCCTGAATTATTATCTACAAATATTTGAGAACGGCTGTTCAGAAGTGAGTGCAGAAAAAAATATAGTGCAGTTGGAACAAATGGCACCTTTACCTTGTTATAAATACACACCCCCACGCCCCCATCCACTGATTCAAACATCACCTTCGGTAATAAAGCCAACATTTCTACAAATTGTGGTGCCACGGTGGAGTGGGATTTTGAGGGGGGGGGGGGGCGGGCTCTTTGTTATTTTCCACGTACAGGTGTGAACTTTCCCACTAATACACAGTACAAACATGGAGAACGTTGACTGGCAGTGTAGTCTACGTTCAAACGAAACGCGGTTAGCCTGTGGTAGGGGGACACGTACAAAATGGGTGTCACGGAGCAGCGATTATAAGGATATGTTGTCGCAAGTAAATTAATCTTAACCTATTAGTAAGTTTAGTTCACTTTATTTAAAACTATCAGTAACCCCTCTTGATGAACAGCAGGTGTGGAGTAGTCTGACAATTATTTTTTTTAATCAAACCAAAATTAACACATTTTTTTTTAATTTTCAACCTAAAAAACTCCATGGAGTCAGCCCGTAGCGAGCTATATGGACCGAGTGGCCTCCGCATGTTGGAGAATATTAGTGTCATTATTTATAGATAGAGGGTGTCATGTGTACAGCACAATGAGCCCTTCAGTATTTAATCTCAGTTTTCTAGACCGTAGCTGCTACTTCTTTAATCAAAAATATACAACTTAACGGGGTTTTTAATTTATTGTATTTATTTATCATATTCAATCCGTTATTTCAGATCTAAGTGATAAAGGTTTGTATTTAAGCTGTTCTTAAAATAATTGAATGCCTGTGTTCGCTATAAATTCAAGACACCAAAATTCTAGCAATTTTTTGTAATGCTTAGTGTTAAGGTGGGGATGCAGGGACCGTGAGACAATGATGTTATGATGACCTCAACAGTTGTTAAATATCTGTCAAGGGTATCCCGGAATTTCAGGAAAGCTTTTTCTCTTCATTTAAAAAGGTTTTTAGATAATTATACTATGCTCATGATAGATATTCGACAATTGTTGATATCACCGTCAATGGTGATTAGTCAGCCTCGATAGCTGGGATACATTACTTTTTATTCTTCCTTCTGGCCTGATTTTCCGTGAGGAATGCTGACACTGTTTATGTTGTCAGCGCATATGCTCTATTTGTTTACGAGCTAACCACAACAACTTGCAATACTTATTTTGTAATTCACAATCCATAACACAACAATATTAAACAAACACGCCTCTCAATTTAGGCCGTGTGATTGCATATATATTTTTTACTTCTGCGTTTATCAATAGTATATGAACAACTTTATATAACAGGTAAGATTAAGCGTAAAGGGTGAGGAACTGGACATGCATTTCGTTATAAAGAATAAAGAGTGTGGCTACGAAGCTTAAATGACAATCATCTATTATACTTACAGGATTCCTAAACATGTGTTCAGTTTATTAACGCAAATGTCGATTTTTAAGTTTATTACATTGATATTCTATAATGCTAGAAGCAACTCAACTTCAAAAAATGTAAAATATATTTTTCCAGTGTTAAATGTTTTAATATAATTTGTGGCACTTTGTAAATGTGTCATAAAAATAAATACTACAACCCTCTTATGCTAGATTGTCATAGCTAATAAATGGATTTTACTAACTTGAGAAAAACAAATTTTTTTACATTTTTTAGTTCTTAGATGGGAAATTAATGAGGTGGGGGAAGGGGCTGGTTTATCGAAGTATCTAAATTCCCCGATTTTTCTCTGAATTTAATAAAATTTCCTGATTTTTCCCTATGCACCCTGACATTTAACAAATCCCTAAATTTCCAGGTTTTCCCTGCTTTCAGGGGCCATGAACAAGGAACCCGGTTTGGGAGAGGAAATAAATATTTCTCTGCATGTGGTGGGGAATGATTCGTGACCTGCCGAATCAGAAAGTGAGCAGCACTGACAGTTGAATGTATTTTGTAGAGATAGAGAAAGAGGGTGAGAGACTGAAATTTAGTGAGACGTGTTTTCAAGAACTTTTACCAGATAATTAAATTGATCGGATTTTTTTAAAGTTTATTTTAGCATTTTAAATGTATTTTACACACGCTAAATTAAACTAATAATTGGATCTTGTTGCGAAATTGACTACATTGCTATGTCGATTTTGATGAGAATTAACTATATTAAAACTATATAGGCTATATATTTTTAGTAAGTACTAGACGTCATCTTTCATTGACCTTTTTTTTTGCATGAAATTACCAACCGCACTATTAAAAAAATTGTAATATTCCTGGAACCAATCAAATTTCTAATTCTAGTAAATGTATTTATCTCAACCAAATACAATTCGTGTAGAATAAAACGTGTGTTTTATCTTGATTTTGTGAACTAAGACAAATATTTTAAACCATATTTTAAACCAAATAATGATAAATTTAGCCGTAATTATTCTATCAGTTGGACTACCGTACATCACTTAAATTTGAGTTGAAATTTTAAACATTTTTAGCCGTAATAGGCATTTTATTTACCAACTCTTAACACTAAATTACAACTTTATATTTAATGAAATCCAATCATTTTATACACCCCAACTCAGACCCCTGTTTTTCCACCCGAATGCCTCAAGTCAGATCACTTATAAATAAATAGCACTTCCACTGGTGATCACGTGGGCCAACAAATAATATTCATAAAGTGTGAACTGCGAGTTCTGTAGAGGTTGAGGCTCTAATATCATCTGGGTGCACTGGGAGATGTTTTTTCTAAATATGTTGATACCTCACTGTGTTTCATTTCCCCCCATTCCCCCTTGCTTTCCTTAATTTTACACTCTTTATTAATCTGTTTAAAGCCTTGGTGTTGTATGCACTTGTGGTAAAAATATATAAAATTATAATCGGTGTTTCAATAGCACGTGAAACCCCTGGACTAAAAGTTGTTTGGTGTGAAAGCTAATCGTACCTATATCCACTTTACCTACTTCCATGGCAGAGCTCTGTGGTCCATAAATAATGGCGCTCCTACATCACCCATGATAAAAGTTACTTGTTCAGTTCCCGTTGCTAAAAGCATATCTCTTCTCCCAAGCTACAACCACAAAGCTTGGTTACACAGCCTTGTATGTGTGTGACGTCACGACCAATCATCATTAAGCTTACTGAGGGGTGGCGGTGTTGCCAGTTTTAGTGGATTTACTGCCATGTGTTGTGATCCTTTAAGTGTAATAACGTTCTTAAAATCACATTAAATCTGTATGTCCCGTGTATTTGTATATAAAACACATTAAAAATTTTGTTATTAAATTTTTGATTGAGTCTTTTATTTTATTTTTTTAAAGTAGTGCTACCAGGAGTTAAAGGGCTTTATAGATGTGGCACCTCTGTGTGATAACAAAAGTCATATAAAATATTAACAAAGATGATGTAAGTTTTCGTAGTCAGTTGTTTAAGGGAAAATACACATTTTCAACCTCACACAAAATTAAAAGAGACCTCTAGCTTTAACTCCAAAAACCACATATGCCTCATACAATGAACTTACTAAAAGATGAGACCATTTTCTCTACAGAAGAGGAAAATACACAAAGGCTGACAGAGAATTACATCAAACTAACTTTCTCTCTCAGTGTCCTAAGTCCACCACGTTTAGTATATTGTTTTTAGCATCGTGTCTTACTAACCGTTTGGGTTATACGTATGTGTACTAATTACGCTAACATGTTAGAGACGAGGAAAGTTGAATTTAGATTAAGTGAACCCACATTTGCATGGCGAGAGAGCGTGGGAAACCATTTAGGAGAACTACCCTCACTTTAACCTACCAGTATCGAACCCCTGATCTGCCTGTCATCAGCAGTCTATTATGTTGTGAGAGCGACTCCTTAGACCATGAACCCTTCATTGTAAGCAACCAAAAAAAGTATACAATAAAATCCACCCAAAATAAAATTACATCACATATAAATGTATGTACACTGATTAAATAGCAAAGAATACATAATATTTTCTGTAATCAAACTATTTTTTCTACTGGTCCGGCCTATGAGCAGATTTACACTCTTTCATTTTCTATCAAATTGTCTAGTGTAAGGTAATGTCAATGGTGTTTAGAACAAGAGGATTTGACCTTGAGGGAGAAATATATGTGGTCACTAATTATTTCAGGCAGAAAAAGGGGAGGGGAGTGGAAGATGTGGATTAGAATTAGCATAATTATTTCTTTTGTTCAATTCATATTTTATGTAAAGACCTACTATTTATATTTTGCAATTAAATGTATAGAATTCACAAATATTGCGGTATTTTGTTAGTTTCTTGGGAAATTCCCTACTTCTTCCCCTTTTTATTCCAGACACAAAAAATTATCTGCGTTTGTCCCTTTTTACAGGTGCGTGGAAAAGCCGCGCTGTGCTTAGAGTTTTACTTCCTGAATAGTGTATCACTTCCTCGCGCCAAAAATGCTAGTACATTTCCTTTAAATTCTACCTTTATAGGCCCTACTCCATTAGCGTAGTTAAATGCGGATAGCCCAAATGAGTAGTAGCCTAATAGCTGGAGGATGGGTAAAAACACAGGAAATACATCGCCTTGACGACCTTGACCAAAACCGAGTCTTTTAAAAACAGGCACCCAATAAGAGACGAAAGAAACGACTAAAGTTTAAGGGCCATGACGTCAATTGCCGCCAATAAACTTGTGGGGGATGCACCAGCTCAAAGAGTTGGATGGATGTAACTAAGAGTAAAGAAACTTGAGGAAGTTTTGGAGGATTGGTTGCGAGTGTCTGTTAAAACTCTTGTTTGTCTGGGAGAGCTTTCAGCGAGAGTGTCTTCGTCTGCTGACAAGATCTTTCTGGCGTTGAGAGAGAGAGAGAGAGAGAGAGAGAGAAAGAGAGGGGGTAAAAGCCTCCACAGTCTGAGAGATTTGAAGGGAATCCTCCTTCCGTCACCGCAAGCTCTTACTCCGGGGAGAAATGTTGTGTTGATGGCGGCTAAGGATCCTTCCTACAAGCCACGAATGCCTTAGGCCGCACCGCACTGATGTATTTTAAATGTTCGACTTGAAAGGTCTATGATGAAGTGGAAATAAAGACGGAAGCATCGAATGTTTGTTTGGATGGAATTTATTTTACATTTAAAGAAATTATTGAGATGTAAAGCTTTAAAAAAAATGTGTCGTACACGTCACCAACTTTCTCTCTCTCTTTTATCTTAAAATAGAAACATTTACTAAAAGCTCTCTAGATTTGTGAAACGAAATAATATACGTAGTTGCAGAAACATTTCAGCAAAGAGCATAAATGAAATAATATACACTGTTACAGAAATATTGATAAAATAGGAACATCTTTGCCCACTAAAGCGCATAACAATCAATTTCACATTTCAAAAATCTTAGTGAAAAATGTATTTGCTTATAGCTCAGAAACTATTGGTTTGATAAAAATATATATTTATAGTAAAAGATTTTTATTTTTGATGGCAACATAACTTTACAGTGAAAGTTATTTCGTATCTCAAATAATTGCGGATTTTTGATCAAAATTGGAAATGTCCGCTTATGCAGTCCTTCTGTTTGTAATGTTAAACAGTGCCCAGATATAAAATCCAATCAAAATAGTTAAAGGGAATTTTGAGAAAATCTGTTTTCCCTTATTTATCCTTGAGTTAACTATCATTATATTTAGGGCTAGATATCAAATTTCAATAATTCCTCGGTAGGAACCTTATAAAACCCTCTAGATACCAAGTTTTAGCCCAATTGGTGAAATTATTTAGTCTCTAGGCCAAGAAACAGACAGACGGCATCGCGAAAACAACTTTTTAGATTTCAGGGGGTCATGTAACGTCGACATTTATCAAAATATCGAGTTAAATTTGTTTGATGATAAAAATACTTCCCTCTCCGAGGGGTCGAGTGAAAGTAAAAGTATGATTTAAGATATAAACGTGCAAAGTATGAGTTAAGGTAAGGGTTTATGCAGTTTTTGTGATAAAAATCTTTTTGGCCAAAATAAATCAAATATTGCTTCTGTGTTTACGTTTAGTTTAAATTTCTACATAAGTACAGTAATTCCAAAAGTTTTCGAATGATTGTCATGGGCATCGCAGAATTTCAATAGAAATGTTTCTCTTCCTTTAAAAGTTTTTGTTTGAACATGACAAATATCATGCACTATAGATATCATTATGTGTATAAAAGCGTATAAACCAACACTTCATATGGGAACGTATTTTCATTGATACTTGGCCAATGAATGTTCAACTAATTAAATAGATTAACTCACAGAAACAATTTTAATAAACTCTGCTTACCCTGTTGACAATTCACCACCACGCCAATTTGAAAATTTCAGAATGGTTATTGTTGTTGAGGTTAGATGAAAATAATAGTTTTTCTTGGAAAAAATAATTTGTATTCACTAATTTCACAGCAGTCCTTATTGCAAACCTCAATTTTTATTTTATTTTTTCATCATAAATAATACAATATATTTCTTTTTATAAATTTCACCGCTAACTCATGTTCAATAATTCGTATGGGAGGAAATTAAGATCGCGAAATTATTGCATTATTTAAAATAGTTGGCTTGCACAACACACGTTCTGTTAGAGTTGTACTAACTGCCCTATAAATTAGAAATATACCCTACCTTAGGAACAGAATGAATAAAGTCTATACACATCATTTGAATACAGAAAAATAATAACTCTTAATGTGAACAAATATTTGTTTCTGTTATTTTTAGTTTTTTACACAGCGTCTTAGTACCCATTCGGGATATAGAACACATTTATTATGCTAATAAAATAGAGATGAGTAAGGTAGATTTTTTAGGGGGAAGTACCCACATTTGCATGGAGAGAAAGAATGAGAAACAATTTAGTAAAAACCACACTCAGTACATGCGATCACGATTAGAACATTGATCTACCCGTCACCAGTAATCCAATCTAACATTAGAGTGACGCACTACACCATGGGACCACCGGTGTGGGGTATTACAGCTATGAACGATTAGTGTTCAATTTTTATTTCTGAAATCCATGAGACTTCACGTGTTGGGTGTAATATTTTGCTCCGATAAATAATTTAGTTTAAAAATATTAAATGGCACGTAAAAAATAGGAATTTTAAAAATGTATATTCCATCAGTAAAAGCTAAGTAGGCCTACTATTAGTTTCAAGAACATAATAGAAATCTATAGCCTGATTTTTGTTGGAAATTGTTTGGAAATTAAAAGATATTTCTTCTCGGCCAAACTTATAACATTTTACTATATTATTAATTTTATGTTATTTTATATGTTTTGATAATATCTATAAAATTTACAGCCTCATATAGCATAACTTTATGTATGAATATATTAAAATCGTTTTAGTGACTTTAGTAAATACCAGATACAGTTCTTCCTATCAAAATCAGATAATATATATTTGTGTCACAAATATATATTTGTGTCTTGTATATTTGTGTCACAAACAAAATGTATTTAGATGACTTAAATCGGAGGATGATATAATTTTCGTCCGTTTTATTTAAATACATTAATGGTCATAAAGGCCTATAGCTTATCAAGCATATAGTAAACATCTAACTCTCCTGTTTCCCCCTACGAGAAAACTAAAAATCTTTCCCCCAAAAGATTTCAATAAAAGCATTTGAAAGAGGTCTGCTCACCGTCATAAGTTAAATTCCCCAACACACGGGCTCTAGATTATTTTAGCGCTAATTTGTGATCGGGCCTGGGACCCAGAAAACCCGCAGTCGATCTCTCTAACCTGTCAGAGAACAGGAGATACCGCAGAGTTAAAACCATCCAACCAACAGGCAGCCAGCCGGCCCCTACATGAGAACACATGGCGAGTCGTCAAATGAAGGTGGCCCGAGTGTGCTCAGCTGGGGCTGGTAGCAGATAACAGGAATCATTATCTAATGTGCTATGGATTTAGAGATAGTAGTCAAACAAGCAGGCTGTGCGTCATGGGCGAATATATTACGGACCACAAATTTGTGTACGCGAACAGCTTGGTAAAGATATACTATTGGGAATAAAGTCATGGTGGGAAGGGAAGAGAATCGCTCACTAGAGTTGGGTCGCTATACAAATCACTTTTTATCGCATGTTAAAATATAAATATAGAGTAACCAAAATTGAGAAAATATCGATAACCATAGTAATTTTAAATCTTTAAAAACTGATCCTTTCTGTTAAAACCGACAGCTTCAGAACACTTGTATTTGGCGTCTACTATGATTTATAAAATAAATGGGAAGCTATAGTCTTCTCTCACCCTTATTAATTTATCTCAAGCATTCGGAGGGAGAAATATTTTGATCGTCAAAACAATCAAACTCAAGACTTTGATAAACGTAGACGTTTCATTTCCTCCTGAAACCAAAATGAAGGGTAGTTTGACAAAGAGCAAAAAGAGAAAAAGTTTACTTTCTCAAAATAAGCTTTATCGATTTTAGTTAAATTTTGTATCTAGGCACTGTATAATATAAAAAATAAAGTGTCAGACCCTGGAGGTGTTTTACATGAGCGGGAATTTTCCATTTTGAACATGTTTCCGTAACTATTTGAGATATGAAATAACTTACGATTTTAAAGTTGCAGTATTTTAAAAATAATTTTAGTTTGAAATATACTTTTACAAAATCAACTGTTTCTGAGTTATAAGCAAAATATATGTATATATTTTATTCAGGTTTTTAAAATGTGAAATAGATTGTTATATCTTTAGTTGACAGAAATGTTCATATTTTCTCAATTTTTTGTGACAGTGTTTATTATTTCATGTATGCTTCTTTGTGAAGTGTTTCTGCGACAATGTATATTATTTGGTTTCACAAATCTTAAGAGTTTTTATAATTGTCTGTATTAATACAAAAGAGAGAGAAAGTATGTGTGATGCACAGTATCATTTATTTTTTAACTTGGGTTCAAGAACTACCCATGTATAGATTCAACTCATACTTTACCGGCTCTAGAACCAGAGTAGGGGAGGAAAAGGAGGGAGGTGAACTTTTACTTTCTACCGAACCCACTGGTACTTAATAATGCAAGCCTCGTATATTTTATGCACATTTTCAGAAAAGAAAAATAATATTTTTGATGATGTCACATTCTAAAAACTTTTTTTTTAAATATGATAAGCATATGTCTAATAATCTAAAAAAGATCAAGGCTATAAAAAAATATCTCAACCTGGTACGTTGTAGTGATTTTTTTATCCGTCGGTGGTGGAGCGTGCAGTGGGTACATAAACTCTTGCAGCCACCGGCATTTGTTTTATTTATTTTATTTTATTTTATTGTTGAAGGTAGGGGTGAAGAGAGAGGGCGAACCAACAGAAAAACCCTAACCCCCCCCCCATTCCCCCCAAATAAAAACCACACGTATGTAGGTCTGCACTTGACATCAGTATAATCTGGCCCAGAATGCTCACCGCAGGGTTGACAACACCACCTTCACCGCTACCAACTCTGCAGATCTATATTCCCTTTGCTCTACCCGCAAAACTTGTTTTGTTTTTAAATGGCTGGATATTTTTTTATTAGTTTCTCGAGGATATTTCTCCCTCAACTCCTCCCATTTCCCCCCTCCCCTCTTTAACATTGGGAGAACATTCGGTTCACAATATGAGGACTTATGTGCACGTGTATATTATAAAATTTTAATTAGTTTCACATAAAAAATGCAAGATAACAGTTGCTTTATTTGGATCGAGTCTTAATACTCGTTTGGGTTGTACATATACGTACTAATTACACTAACGTGTTAAGGATGATAAAGGTCGAATTTAGAGTAAGTGTACTCACACTGGCTTGTGGGGGGAGTGGTGAAAATAATTTAAGAAAAAACCACCATCAGTTCATACGACCGGGATTCGAACCAAGATATCTCCGTCATCAATCTAGTATATTAGGAGAGTGACGCCTTTCAACATGCGGCCACCTAAGTGGGTTAATATAACAGTTATTAATTGTTAATTTTCTGAAACTCTTTAATTATTATTTGTGGCTTTTCATCTCAGGGCTACCAACGCTTGTCTGAAGAAGGGCTGATCATTTTTTATATCTAATTAGTTTATTTCTACATAAATTAAAGTTATAAGAGTCAACCATTTAAATGTGTGCACCCACACTAGCTTTGAAAAGAATGGATAAACCAAAGTGGTAATCACATATTTTGTAAAACCAGCCCCAATGCACCTAGCAAGAGCTCTAACACCCAAACTACCAACAAAAGTGATCATTTTCACGCCTTGGACAACTCGAACACGAATTTACATACAACAGGATCGATAATAATTAGTTCAATGAGTTAAAATAAGAAATAAATTAGTCAATGATTATTGATTGATTGAATGATTATTCAGTTTTAAAATGTGTCTATAACTAAGATTAGCTGAAGCCAGTGAAGAGCCAAAGTTGAGACAGTGTTATCAAAGTTAAACAAATCAAGTTTTATTACTATAGTTTAATTTATATTTTTTTGTAGTAAAATAGAAGCGTTTTGTTATTAGTGATGCACTTTCTGTTATGCTAGCTAAATCTAAATAAATATGCTATCTACTCGTGAATATGGAAATATTCGTGACATATTAAAGATTATTTAATTGAAAACCAAAATTGTGTTTGTTGAATTTGATAAAAAAAGAGACGTTAAGTGACTTAATGAAGCCTAAAACTATATAATATATATATAATCTAAAGTGTTATATATCTACTAGACTCCTAAAATAGATGCAAAGTGAGATATATCCTCGTTAATTTATGAATACTGTTCCGGCCAACTTATCTGCGGAGTGGGATGCATTATTCACAAGTGAATGCTTTGCGCTTCAGTGTGAGGATGAAAATATGTTTAATTTTTACAGTATTGTATCACTATCGAATTACCAATCATAAATTAAGCCAATATTTATCGACATATTTTTGTCGTTTTTCTTGTTTTGAATGGTGTTCAGTTATAGTAGATCTAACTATTTGAAATAAACATTTCCTAAATAAATAACCATTTTCAAATAGATTTATTTCTGTGAGTAATAAAGAACATCAAATTTATCTTTAATTAAATATTATAATGGACATATTAGACCCTTTTTTAAAAACACATAAAATATAGTTTAAATCACCAAAAAAAAAAAAAGTTTGCATTTTGAAATAGAAATAATGTATACAAACGAGAAACGGAAAAGAAAAAAAAATCTACAAATCCGAAAACATGAAATAACCGAAACGGAAAGAAAACTCCCAAAAGTCCTTTCCCTTCTCTGGTTGTCTTCGGAGCAAACAAAATTCTCTTTACCATTTCCTATTGGTCGATTCCAACCCTGGCCGCCAACATCAACTACCCCCTCTCCTCTCCCAGAATCCCTTCACATCCTTCTTACGAGCATTTCCCCTTATTTCATTCCCTATCGTTCAGTTGGGTCCCCCCCCCCCCCCCCCCCAAGTCTTTTTGCAGTACTCTACATCGACAATATATTCCCTGGCTCAACTTGCCCGTACATGCCCTGCACATATACAAACATTAGACCCAGGCCGATTCGACAATGGCCTACTGGACTGGTATATTTATGTATTTATGGGTCTCGTCATGGTCACAATCGTTGAGGCCTTATAGCTAACGTGACAACAAATCCCTCTAAGCGAAGGATTGTTTGGAATACCGGGAAGCATAAACCGACGTGGTGTGAATCAAGGTGGTACTAGCACTAGGTTTAAAGTTCACCATAATATCGGACTCAGGATGATAATTATTTTCAAAAGCTTGTAGAAACAAAAATTTTTTTTTTTAAGTTTTAACAAATAAATTGGTAGTTATTCATCAAGAATGTTGTTATCTTTTAACCTGTTTGGTAACTAAATAAAATACAGTTTATAAATATTTTATGTCAACCTCGGTGGTCTTTGGGTAAAGTGCTTCGCCTCAGGACCCAGTGTTCGTGGTTTCAAACCCACCGAGGTCAATCTTGATCGATAAAGATCCGTAGCTCAACTTCTTTCGGAGGGAAGTAAGACCATCGGTCCCATGTCGATTGTGACGTGTAAAAGAACTTTGGAAAGTATGGGAAAATAGCCTTTCCTGCAAAATTGTTAGGCCTTTTCGCGCCGTTAATTGAAATTCATGTTGAAGGTAACGGGGAGCCCGGTGCTTTTTAAAATCCTTTAGTACATCAGGTTTCTGACAGATGGTGCAGACAGCACAACCACCAAGGAATGATTTCATGCCCATCTGCGTATGGATAGAAATCACATTAAATCAACCTTCGTGTTGGTGACTTAAGAAAATATAATATATTCTAATATATATATATTATAACGACTATTATATATCTAACTATATATCTAATTTTAATTTGTTTATTTATAACATATAATTAAATATAATTTGTATATATTTACATTATAAAACTAGGTCTAATCCTCATATTGTATATACATAGTAAATGCAAATTAGAGCTAGTTTTTTTTAGTAATTTAAAGATTAATACGGGTCTAAAATTTAGCATTTATACATAAGTGCTAAATTTTAGGCCCATGTTTATTTTGGCCCGTATTAATCTTTATGTAAAGTGCTAAATTTTAGGCCCATATTTATTTGGGCTAGGAAATGGTAGGGTAACTTGGATTCAAATGTACTCAATTTAGCGTGGATAGGTGATGTGAAAATCCACAATGATAAATCACATGTATAAATATATCCTTATTGTACCCAGCCGAGATTCGAACCTCGATTTCCTGTCATAGGCGATTCATTCTATTGAGATATCAACGCCTTAAGCCATGTAGTCACTGGTGTGGGAAGCAAGAAAGATGAATCTCACACTAATATTATTTGGAGATAAAATATATGTGTTTTGAACTAATTAGTTCCAAAATTTCTTTTTCTTTGTACTGGCCCAAATCTCGGTTTTCTTCTCTACTATCGTCAACGTTAAGTTTACTGAATTAAAGCGTCATTATTTTATTTAATACCATGATATTCGTAAACTTTCTTTCCTTCTCAAATATTAAGATATTCATCGGACATTTTAGTTTTCTTTTGTATTAATATATTTTTTCTTTCCCCCCAAATATGTGTTTGTTTCAATATTGAATAAAAAACTTAAAAAACTTTTTCCTAATCTATTTATTCTATTTGCTTATTAAAACATGTAACTAGACAGTGGAAAATTAACGAGAACCATATTTGACTTAGAGGGTAATCTCAAAACAACAAGTATATTGAACTCACATATACTCTTAAAAATTATATGAATAAGATATGATGACGTAATACTTTTGTAGTCCTACATTAATTTAATTATCTTGCTGGCTCCACTTAATTGTTGACGCCACTCATTGTGTGGACCGCTTAACCTCTGACTTGATCTACTTTACCTTTGTTTGCGGAAGCGAGTGTATTTACAGTAGGAAGATCGCGAGTTTGCAGAGAACTTCAAACCATCACAGATGCACTTCAAACTTCATTTTTTTCCCTACCCCTCCCCTTAGACTCAGAGAAGCTAGGAGAAAGACTACCCTCTTCCCCTCTCTTATCCCTCCACTATGGAGAAAATATGGGGAACTCAACAAGAAAAAGGATCGATATACAGGGTGTTCAACAAATAATGTCAAAAGGAAATCTTGTCTCGTTGGAAGGCCAGTTTTGGAGCGATGAGATATAATCAAAGTTATTTTAAAAACAATGTTCGGAAAACTTATCCAAATTGTAATTTATTTCCGGGCTGCCCACATTGGTGATCCCGTGTAGTAAATTTCAAAATTATTTAATCCAACTCAACAGTGACGGGGAGATCAGGTCCCAAATTCATCAGTGAATGGTTTCACACTCTACATCCATGCAAATGTCGGTATATTTTCCTCTAAGTGATACCCTACTATGTGTAATTAAAACTAGTATAGTCAGGACTTCTAGAAAGCACAGATACACACACTCTCATAAAATAAGTAGTATATGAGGAACGGAAAATTTATAGTAAATGAACAAACATTTACTTTAAGGGAGAGAGGAAAACAATTTATGAAATACTACCCCAGTAAGCGTGGTCGAGATTTGAGCCCATACTTCTCTGCCAATGTTAAACCAGTTAAGGTGAGGATGTAAGGAACGCTATTAAGGGCAGTTTTTTTTTCCAATTTTTATATCAGGCACACGCCTTTTCCTTATCATCCGTGTTGTTGCACGTTGCATGTAGGAGCTGAGACTGATACAAATAATGATACTAAGACTGACCATGTACGGTCTCGTTGTAAATACTGATGCATACTGACTGTCAGACTGTCATTATTAGGACTGACAGTCTGACTGATCATGTAAGGGCCCTTAAACATCCTCTCCTTAAGAGAGTACTGACATATTTATCCTCGTGACCAGTGATTAAGGTCCATTATTCAATCTACAGTACAAAGTTCGATCATGAGTAGCCATGGCTTTGTTTCTAGTAGCTACAATTACATGTCGATATAAATTTATCTTGTAATTACGTTAAACAGCAAAGTAAATGTTGAATTATTATAATAGGTAGAGATTAGGAGGGTGACTTGGAATAAATGCATCATTAGCATTAATATGGGACCCCGTTGTACCAGCCAATATTTGAACCTCAACCTAACCGTCACTGGTAGCCCAGTATATTGCGGGATTGACTCCTTAGGCCCAGGGGCTTCGCAAGAAATTTATTTGTTGGTGTTTAGGGGGAGACAGTGAATTTCCTAACTCTAGGCTTTCTAAAATTAGACAAAATTCCAGGGATAGTACAAAGGTAACGTCGAGAACATCAGGACCTGCCAGGGGATTCTCCTCCGGAAAAATTGTAAGATTTTAGGCAAGAATTTGGTATTTAATCGAGGTTTTAGTTAATAAGTCCTTAAAATTATTTGTTAATGATGTATTTTTAAAGTTACAGGTGGGTTTTTGTTTTGATATTCACAATCGGTGCATATAGAAAAACCAAAATGTTTCTGCTCGTAAAACTACAGGCTTTATCAAGTGATAAACTTAAATCATTACCTAATATTCTTAAGGTTACTATTGTCTAGTATCAGTAATAGTAGTAGTAGTAGCACCCTTGAAACTAGTAGGCAGTGACAACGGTGCTACTATCCAACTTAATAAACGAAACTTTGTAAATAATCTATTTGAGAAAGTATCTCCTTTCAATGTTTGATGAGTTACAAGTTGGGAATTTTTTTTAATATTAGAGATAGACAGTTTGGAAATTTAAAATTTATCTGTACAAGTCTGCGGTAAAGAACTTTCATAAGCGAAAGTACTATGGTATAGAGTAATTCTAGAATTTTTCAACTCGAAGGTTTTGACTCTCCACAAAATTCACAACTGTCAGGCATTTTTTCCGACATTAGGGGGATGAACCCCCCCCCCCTAACCGCCGCCACTACCACCACCACCACCACCCCCACAACTACCCTCAACACCTCCTTTGATCCTCCCAGCGTAATATCCCTGCTTACACCACGTGACCATTGACGTGGGTTACGATACCAATCGTCCATTAGATTTTCAGCCTCAAATAATGGTTGATGTTATTGATGTTTGACTCTGGAAACAAAAGTATTCTTGGTAGATAAGTGTTTTGAGTATTTGTCCACTATATTGAAAGTATAAGGCTTAGTTGTGAATATTGTAAACATTCCTAGCAAATTCACCATCCTCAAACTCTGAAAACATTGGGATTAAGGTAAGTCTCTAACAATCAGCGCTGGTATTAAACTGTATAGTAAATAATTAACTTTATTCCAATTGTACGACACAGTTTTATACACATTTCTAATATAGTTTCTTATAGTTTGGAATGGAATATTCAAAAATCAGTCATAAATTAACTACGTGAATTTAAATGAATTTATCTACCTGCTTCAGTGGCCGTATGGTCTAAGGTTTCACTCAGAACTTGACTACTGGGGACGGTGAGGTCGGGGCTCGAATACCAGTTGGGTGTTTTGAGGGTTGTTTTCCCCTCAATGGTTTTCCATTCTCCCTCCACGTGAATTCGGGTAAATTTCCTCTATATTCGACCCTCTTCATCCCTAGCTCACAAGAGTAATTAGAACACATGCGTATATCCTGAACTGGTAGTAAGACGTGGTGCTAATAAAAACGAATCTATTTACCAAAAACTAACTATGCATTGTTCTTTATAATGTACAATACTACCCGGACATCAATTTTTACACAAAATTGTTTTAGTAATTTTGTAACAACTCCAAATTTTCGAAAATCAGTTATTCATCAACAACACTTAAATGACTGTTTATAAAAAAAACATAATGATGTGATGCCTCTACCAAAATAAGGGTTTCACCCTTTATAGATATCCATTTATAACAAAGTCATTAAGGCACGTTTTGACCAATTTCAAATTTTCAAAAATCAGTCTTCAATAAACCAGCCACCCGCTTCAGTGGCCACATGGCCTGAGGCACATCTCTCGCAGTAGACTAGGCTGCCAATGACGGGAGATCACTGTTCAAATCTTGATCGAGTTTACTGAGGGTGGTTTTCCCAAAATAATTTTACACTAGCCTTCCACGAGAATTCGGGTACAATTCCTCAAAATATAACCTTCATAATCCCTAAAACCGTTAGCGTAATTAGTATATAAGCCCATAACCAAAACGGGAAGTATGACGCAGTGTTATAAAATAAATACCCTTAAACTCAGAGATATGGGTCAGTTTCACAGTTTCTCCCCGTCCTCAGCAGTCTAGCTCAATATAAAACTAGCGCGTTAGCTAACTATGTGACCAAGGCGGGTCTGCGGTGCTATACTAAATACAAGACGACACCTACCTATACTCGAATGGAATGGGCCAGTTTCACATATGAAATTGGCACATACAGAGAGATAAAAAAAAGTATGTTCTTGTGTATGTTTAAGTGGTTTTTTTTTTTAGTTTGGGAGCACATAAACTGTCAGGATTCATTAAAATATCGAGATCTTAAATGCTCACAGACGATTATAATACTCTCCGAAAATGAGGAAGTAAAAAAAAACATGACAGGGTCCACTCTTCAAAATCACTTGTAAACAACCGTAGCTACTGTTGTTTGACAACCATGAATACGTCATTGCAAACGTCCTGGCTCTTCAAACATGTGCGCGCGCGATTTTCCGGCTCACTTTTCATACTACCCAAGGCTAGGTATGAAGAGGAGGGGGATGGGGGGAGGGAAGGGAACTTGCTACAAATTGAATTATTTCTCCCTGTAGGAACATCTTCTCAAGACCATCTTGACCAGTTTACGAGGTCAGCTTGGATGACATTAACCAAGTTGGACAGTCTCGCGAGGGATAGAAAGAAAGAAAAAAGAGAGAGCTGGAGGGGGGAGCTAAGGTGAGGAGGGAGGGAAAAATTCGACGGTAATTTGGAGTGATATCGAGATCAGCTCACACGCAAGGGTAAAATGTTATGGAGTTCACGGCAGCTTTCCTGGGTATATATTTATATAAGAGCTTAATTTAATTATTCTGGCCCTTATCGATAGGCATGTTTGACTCCTTGTCTAGCTCGTCTAGTTTGGTATAAAGGTTTTGGAGAAGGTCGGATTTCAAATCCCGGCCTGGTTTAATAAAGGTGTTTTTTTTCTCCCTTGATGGTTTCTCACGTCCTCTCTGCGCACATGCAGGTATATTTTCTCTAAATTATAACTTACTCATCCCTACCCCATTGAGGTGATTATATACGGATATCCCGTAAGGGCTGCAGTAATAGGCGATGTCTTAATAATATTGGTTATTAGGTATTCTGCCATTTCTCCCGTAAAATAAGCTCACACCTTTTTGGACATGTAATAACAGTGTTATGTGTGTGCTCGCCTTCTTGATTCTGACCCGAATTACCAGGGTTCGATCCTAGACATTATTTTACATATATCTAGATGCATACTGGTGAACTAACTGAAAACTAACCTTTGGCCCGGTGTTTTATTTAACTAGATATTCACTAATGGTCAGTACATGACTCAGAACGCCCCTCTGAACAGCAAGTACACCAATTCAAGTCCTGTCGTATGTGATTACTCGTATTCTAGTGTAAGATCATGATGGATATAAAGGTTTAGCCCCTTAAAGATTATTAAACTTCTACAACGTCTAGAATTTTAGGTGAGCGCTTCGAACAATTATCCAACTCGAGAAACAAAATTTTGACCAGAATCCGCCTCACTTTTTCTCCGCTGTAGGTTTTAACCCCCGGCCCCCACCCATCCCCCTTCCATATGAACACTGGGTGAAGTTGCTTACAGCATAATATTTCTAATCCTATTCAAATTTTAAAGTATTTTAATTATGTTTTATGCTTACACAACTTTCAGACACTTGCATTATATAATTTAATAGCATACGATAAAATAAGGGCGAGTTTAAAGTAAACTCACAAATCTTCTCCTGTAAGGAGGACGGCAAAGCCCTAGGTGGAAATAATTGCACTAGTGTACCGGTAAGGTATCGAACCCTGGCTTTCTTCGGGTCATGACCTATTTGCTTTTCTCTGGATAAATATCGAGTGGTGTAGTCCTTCCAAGAAATGCCCAGCATTTGTTAATTAAGTTTTCATAAATTACTTTTATTTTTTATTAATAATTAATTGTAGCTGTGAGCTGAAGCTAATAACTTTGAGTTAAGCTATATTATCAGAATACTATCTAGAAGTTATAGCTAACAGTCTAAATATTAACCTCCTATTAACGCGAGCTATTATTTTTAATCAAACAAATGGCATTATTTAAATTTTTTAGGTAACAATATCAACTTTACCCAATTTTCTTGCAAATGGACATAGTATCTTACAGCTAGAAAAAGTTTTATATATCTATTTTCGCGTATTCATACGTCAAACCATATTATATGCATCTATCCCTTTTGATATATGTTTAATACCTTTATATTAAAAGTGATGATAGAGAAAAATGTTATCCATGTGTATAAATTTTGCTCTTATTTTCCAAAATGCACTCCAAATGTAAATTTTTAAGAGTATTCAGATCTATCTCCTATTTTACAATATTATTTTCAGTAAAAAAATAATAATATATTGATCAATTTTACAAATAAACAGATTAATCCCATTACTATTTTTTTACTAACTATAGTCAATATTAACGACACGACATTGTAATTCTACTGAAACTTGATTATTTTTAGTATTTTCATTTGAAACATAATTTTCAAAACAGAATATTTTTCGTAGCCTAGATTAATTATTTACAAATTAACAAAATGACTGTTTCTACATAGCTCAGTAAAAATCATCAAATTTTAATAATTTCATATTTACCAAGTTTGCAACACGTCTGTCTAGCTCCTCTACATACCAATAACTTTACTTAAAACAATTTCTGTTGAGGAACCAAGAAGAAGTAGATAATATATTCTGCCATCCTTTTAGGAAAAACTAACGAAATAAAATCTCGTGAGTGTGTTCATGGATGGTTTTTTTTATAGAGATATAGCAGGTACCTTACTTCTCTTTACTCAAAACTTTACCAGTTTGGCTCCAAGGCTATGCGCAGTTTTACAGAGATAAAAAGGCGAGATCCAGAACTTCTCCAAGAGGAAACAACTTTTTTCAAAAATAATCCATTGAGATAAAAATTTGAATATGAAGAATAGTTGAAGAAGCGAAAGGAAAAACTTGATGGAATTCTAAAGATTGGAGAACATTCTATTGCGTGGCCAGTGAAGCCCCCAACAGATGGGAAGAGACGTGGAGGACTCTGGGAGGTAGCGTTGGCATTAGGGCATGCGACGGTCAAATGGGGTTTTAGAAAAGGAAGTAAAGGGGTGTGGGGTAAGGGTCCAAGAAGGCAGTAACAAACCAATGGCATCTTTTTATTGCGTTTTTCTCGGTGTTTTAAAGAGACTATAACGAAATCGCACACTTGGATGGTTTAAAAATTTACTGCATTAGTGCCAGTGACTAACACCCTCCGAACCTAAAAAAACAAAATGAAGAGGGTGGAAGAAGTGATAAGAAATCGATATAGGTTAAATAGATCTCAGTGCACTCAGTTGGGACTGAATTCTGCCCTCCTAAAGATCAGTTGAAACTAAACCCGTTTGATCAACACTGTCAATCACACAATATTAATTACGTAATTACACACACATATATATAATATTTTTGAATTTCATTGAAACCAGCTGTCTTTTAAACGGATAAAGTTAATCTCAAGTCAATGAAAGTCTAACGCCATTGACAACTGGTTAGTGTAAAGCAAAACTATATACATTTATTTTGTATGTATTTACCATTTAAAACCATAAAATAGTTGTTTCTTTCATAATTATTATTCTAGTATTCCTAAATCTTTTAACATTGACTCATCCTTGGATAGGATTTTCAAACTAACTTAAACCAATTCTAGAAATTGTGACTTATTATTTCAAATAAAATTGTAACTGCAATGTCTGAGTTATTGCTAACACTCCTGACATCCATTTTATTTGAATATAAAAATCACATAAATAAAATAGGAAGGTTACAAAAAATTATTAATATTCTTAAATAAAGATTTAAGTCTCCCAACAAATTTTTCATTCAAAAGCTGATTTTTGAGAAACGGATATATAATCTGATAATATATTGAGTCTATTTAATTTGAATACTTAAAGTGAAGGGTACATAGCTATATTGTTAATATAATAATTGTCAGTGTTATTTTAATTATTTTTAATCTTCCATTAATCCAACACCTTAGCTCAGTCTAAACAAAAAGCACCATATCACATTCCTTGCATGGCTGAAAAATGTATAGTTCATAGTGGTGAATTAACGTTAGCCGGTGGGGACTGGGCTTGAACTAGAACTAAGTTAGTTTAAAAGTTAGGTTCTGTTATAATCAGCCAGTTCATAAAGTGCAAATTAAATGTATCGAATTAAAAATTTTAATATAACTAACACAATGTACTACTGTATTCAAGTAAATTTCTTGACCTTAGAATAAAGTAATTTGAGTGAGAAAATCTCAATTTGGTTTACAATTAATTTCAACAAGTAAAGTACAAAGTTTTTTTGTGAAGAACGTATATATAAAGGTTAGTTGAAACCTTAATATTTTAAAACGCATGATTGCTCCTGTGGGATCGTTTCTTTTTTTCTTTTAACCGAATAAAACTAAAATGTCTAGGAAGTCAGTGAACGGGTAGCATGTGAGGTATTAACATTTCACGAGTATCTTCTCTTCCCTTAACAAGCTAAGACTGCTTTCATGTGGAACTGCGATCATACCAAGTTCTGAATAATGGATAGCTACTGAAATGTTGCAAAAATAAAATGGAGCTCTTTTCTTTCACTATTTGCTGACCATTTACAGTGGCAACGATCTTAACTTTTTCAAAAAAAAACTCAACTAGTCGTGTTTTACTAAATATTTTGACTAGATAAAGTGGTATATGTTCACGTTGTTCATTTTCGCTTCACAGACTGATTTTGTAAATGTTAAACAAAAAGGATTATGTATGGAAATAATACCAGTTAAGATTTATTTCTTTTTTCTGTGTTTAACATAAGGGTTCATTTTTTTAGTTTTTTGGGGAACCATATTTTACTAGTCGTTTGGGCTAACCGCATATTTATATTAATGTATTAAGAATGATAAAGAGTATCTAGAGGAAAATTACCAGCATTTGCATGGAGAGAGAGTGAGAAATCATTTAATAACCAATCCACTCAATACACTCGAATGGAACTCAAATACAGTATATTGAAAGAGCAATGCCTTAGACCATGAGACCATTGGAGCGTGTTTAAGGTTTATTAACCTCCTAGTCCATGTAGAGTAGTTATATGAAAAGTTTAGTAGAGGTGTACCGATGCGGATACCGATGAATCGTTATCGGGCGATTATTAGTGCATAGCCAGATAAAATAAATGGTACGGCGCACCGCACAGACTTTCTCTCTCTTTCTATAAACTCGTAAGATTTCTGAACGGAATAATGTACATTGTATCATCACCATTCCACATAAGAACACGCATAAAATAATATACAATGATATATAATCAATGAGAAAAGAGGCGCATCTTTGTCCACCTAAGAGCATTTCAAACAGTTTAATGTCTTCCACAAGGGTCAACACTTCGTAATAAAATTTCGATTTTTGGTTAAAATTTTAACATTTTATAAGGTGTTGCAGATCTTCAAGTCATTGCATTGATATTTAATTATTCATTTATACATTTTGATCAATAAAAAATGTAAATATTGACTATTGAGTCTAAAATGGAGATAGATCATTGCTGTGCAAACATTTCTCCTAAGAGCTTTAAGGAAAAATAACATACTTTTTTTAGATACTTATATTTAATTACTCTATGGCATTGGAGAATTATTGCGTTAAGACTTAAGTAGTCTATGTTTACAACTAAAGCTCACAAAATTGTATTAATATATTTGCAAATATTTCAGAAACTGTTGCTTTTATAAAAATATATGTCAAATAAAAGTTTTTTATTTCTAATAGTCCTACAATTTTGCAATGATAAGTTGTTTAGTTTCTAAAATAGTTGTGGAGATACGGAAATTAACGCTTCTGTAAAGTACCCTAAAAAATCATTTTCATAGAAAAATGAAAATAGCCAGATTATTTATAATCTTATTCAACGCCTAGATACGAATTTTAATCAAAATCGTTTGAGCAGATTTTGAGAAAATCGACTTTTTCTTTTTTTTTTTCCCTTCAGTAAACCACCCTTAATTTTAGGGGTAGATATCCAATTCCAAAAAACCCTCGGGCAACCCTATGAAAACCCTAGATATCAAGTTTCAGTTCAATCGGTAAAATAGTTTAGGCTCTAGTTGGAGGTACAGATAGACAGACAGACAGACGGAAATTCAAAAACCACTTTTTCGGATTCAGGGAGTCATGAAACGTCAAAATTCATCAAAATCTCGAGTTCGATTTCTTTGACGATCACCATACTTTCTCTACCTGTAAGATAGAGAGAAAGTAAAAATGTAAGTTCATATCGTTGATAAAACTAACAATCTAGTTTTAACTTTCGTCGGTTATGCAAAGATTAATCAAAAATTAAGATTATCGAAGCTTTAATTGTTGATTTTTAAATAAAATCTTTTTGTATTAGTTACATTAACTGTTATCATTCTCTTAAGTATATTTCCAAATAGTTATTATTAAATAATTAATAATCAGGACTAATCAGTGTAAATAATCGTAGCATGAGCAATTATGTTAAACAATCGGTAATCAGTTTTACTGAATCGGTAGACCTCTAGAATTTAGCAATAATTTCATCCGAACTAGGGGAAATGGAAGTATAAAATGTGCAAACAAGCCCTTAACCGATCCAGTGAGCACACGGACTAAATGTATATTCTGGTTTTTCACCGCCGGAGAGGTCAATATTTGAATCCCAGCTGGGTGTAATTGTACGGGTTTTTTCTAAATGGTTTCCCACACCACCTCCACGAAAATGCGGGTACATTTTATTTTATTTATAACATACTCACACCTACTACGTTAGTATGACTAAATTCGTAGAAAAGAACCGTTAATAAGACACAAACCAAAATAAAAACATAATTAATGCTCCAGATGGGAATGAAGTCCCGACCTTCCCGTGAATGGAGAGTTAAGCTAAACAGTTTAGGCACTAGGCAAAAATATAACAATTCCTAGAGTCCTGCTACACATAAGGTTATTCACATACTTAAATCAAATAGACTAGTAGGGATGAGGAAAATATAGCTTAGAGAAAATTTAGCCAAATTTGTGTAGATCGGGATACAATTTCGTAATAAACACTTAAGATGGGGGGGAAGGGATGAATATAAAAGGTTTTTTGGAGGATTGTTAATAGCAAAGAGCATTTTTTTCCCAAATAAAATCAAATATTGCTCCAGTACTAAAATAGAGTTTAATTTTCTTTACATGGTGAAATCAACAGTTCTTGAATATCTGTCATGAGCATATCAACATTACACTATAAACTTTTAAATTCCAGGACACCCTTGACAGTTATTAAGGAACTCTTTACATTACTATGTGAAGAAAATTAAACTATATGTCTCTACTGGAGAATTAATTGATTTCTTCTAACCAAATAATTGTTTTGATATAAAAACTGCAAAACACTGGCCTTTCATCGCCATCTCTTCTAACCTACCTTAAGTACACTAAGCCGGAATTAAAATCCCAGCCTTCCTATCAACAACGAAACATACAAGATGGGACTGACGCCCTTTCCCAAAAGTTCGTATCAAAATAGCTTGGGGCACATTAGTTCTATCCATTGTCACAATTTGCTAGAGGTTCTTTTTTTATCAAGATAATCACAGTTTGATCATCCCTAGCAAGAAATGTCCCTGAGAGCCTCGTGTGGCAAGAACACCACAGTTTGATCATCCCTAACATAGAGCATTACTTCTTCTCGTCTTTCTCCAATTTGTGTCGCATTCGGTTTTGTGAGGCGCAGCATCCCGCAGGCTTTCCATCCACTGATCGACCCATTTTACACAACTAACACGAGTTGGTGGGGAGATATAGGCGCAGAGGGTGGTTTCCTATTCTCCTCCTCACCCCCCAAGCCTCCTATCAACCCTCTCTGCATACAACCAGTGCCAGAAATATGTCTTGATATCCACACATGAGATGAGAGCAACTTGGGCCTGTTTCATAAAGCTACAAGTCTACAATTTACAAGAGAATTTACTTGTGTTTTGTAAGAACTTATTAAAGTGTGTTTCATAAAGCTACAAGTGAAAATTTTACAATTTACAAAAAAAAAAATTACCATTTAAGTTTATAGTTTGGTTTCATGAAGGTACTTGTAGCTTGCCAACACTTGTAAATCAAGGAGTATTCTCACAAATCTCATCCAATAGGTAAAATACTTTCCAAGTGCAATTCTAATAGACAATTTTAAACATAATTAGTTCAGGATACTACTACCTGTGTAAATATTTAGTAAAAAGGACATAGTGAGGTTGTAGACTAGTGGTTATTGAGGTTAGGAGACGTCCACGTATAAACGGTCTCGAATGGGTTCATTAACAATTAGAAACTATTAAAATATCATCTTCTTTCTTTTTCATGGGACCTGCTCCATTCTAAGGGCTTTAAAGGCTTTCCTTCCACTGTAACTTCGTCTTTTCTTCTCACTTGGAGATATTACCCCTCTTGCTATTTTGACAATTCTGTCTTCTTGCATCCTGTCAATATCTTGGTTCCATTCTCTCCTACGTGAAGCTATCCATTCAGTGATGTGGTTTGGTTTGACAAGATTATATTGTAATATATTATCATTTATCTCTCTCTTCTCTTTCTCTCTTTCTCTCTCTCTGTACAATTTAAGTGTTTTACCTAAATTTCGCATCTGCACTCAAGTCTGTTGTCGTTAACTTGAGTTCAGCACAACGAATTGCCCAGGGGACTGTATATATTCCTGCTTTTGAATTGGTCGTAGCATATTTGCTGACCATATTGATTAATTAAGGAGCCATCGATTTTGTTACCTTTTGTTATTTGTTGTTTTATTTTATTCCCTGTTCCCTTGTTATTACAATATATAGGTCATTATCTTGTATCAAAAAAATCAACTTTCTTAGCTCCGGAAAGAATAAATTACGCAGTGCCTCACGGTTATGTTTAACATCAAAAACAAAGAACATTAATATAATGTGCCTCATTCCATATCTTTATTTTATTTATTAACTAAAATTTAGGACGCTTCCAACAAAATGTATTATTTTCATTAATTTTTTTACTAATGATATTTTAATATTTAACTTTAACTGCCAACAAAGTCATTATTAAATGGTTAGTTTACTTTTGGTTGCTGTAAAAATGAATACCAATTTGGATGTATTAATATTTTACTCGTAGATAAAACAGCCGACTTGTAAATATAGTATATTTTTCAAGTGCACAGAATTCACAATCAAAAAATTTCTTTATGAAACCCTTTTTATTTACAAGTGTAGAATATTCATAGTAAATTGTAGACGTATAATTTTATGAAACAAGCCCCTGGTTTTATACTTTTTTACCACAAATAGTTTATGAACAAAATAGCTTTACTTAATAAACGAGTTAAGTGGTTTCAATAATTTAAAAGTGGAGGCTTAGAAGCTTTTTTTTTTAACTTTTAAATCCTAGAGCTACCATAATATTTAATGTGAAATGTTAAATATGAGTTTACGTTTTAAATATCTTTTTCAGTATCGTTTAACTGCTAAAAATAAATAAACACTATAAACCTGTAAAAAAAAAGTCACCTATACACAGGCCCACCATGAAATTTAGGGGTGTGAGGGCAACTATTTGTACCAATGATATGGGCCAGGACTTCCAGAGGCCCGGGGTGAGATCCAGATTGATAAGTTTAGAAAATTTAGAAGATTCGAAATATACAGAATAAAATATGAATGACAATCAATATCCTTAGTGAATAACAGTACAAACCCATTTAACTAGGTTTCCTACTGAAGAACTTATGACATTTGTCATAATTATTTCATTGGTTTATCTACACATGATCTTCGTTTCAAATTTGGAAATTTCACGGAGTTTATTATTTTTATACTGGAATAAATTTGGCAAACAAAGAGAGTCGAGCGGTAAATAAAGTTCAATTTAAATACTTCAGTATGTGCGTAACATTTTAGTATTCAGTTAAGTTACGTACCAATTTTGTACAAATTTCTTTTCTATAGTAAAAGTGGAAAACCAGGTTTTAAAAAAATTTACAACCAAATTCAATCAATAGTTCAGAAACGGGAAATCCCTTGTCTCTCCCCCCTGACTGAAATAAACTCCTCCCTCTCCTGTAATAACCTTGCCCCCTTACATTTCTAACAATCCTTTATATTCTCGAACATGAAGCTGAAAGATGGCTTTGTATAAAACTCCAAATAACTTGTAGAATCATCAAATGTCAGTAGATGTTTTGGGAGAATACCGCTTCAATTAGCTTCTAAGATTATAATAGGCATTTAATTCTAGACGATGACTAATCTAAATAGCTTATATAGATATTCATATTTCAAACAGTTTGTGGGAAAGTACCAAGTGGCGTGATTAAGGGATATAGTGATCCAGACTCTTCTTGAATTTGATGGAGTCCCTAGGGTGTTTCCATTTATACGTATGAAAACTTTTATTGGCAAAAGGTATGGTAAAACTTTCTTGCGGAAAAATTAGCTTTCTACTCCCTTGGGTAGGGCCACTTCAAATATTTTATAGAAAAGTCAAATTTAAAAAAAAAACTGACGAAGGCCACTGTAAATCTTTTCTGGGTGGGGTTTGTCCCCAGGCCCTCATAAACGCTTTTTTTTCTACCTTAAGACAAATAAGGTTTCCCCACCACTGAAGTCAAATTATATACCGTTTTAGTGTATCGGGCCCGTTATATGTATTTTCTACTTCGAAATTATGATGGATCTATGTACCACTAAACTCAAAATATATGGAACTTACAATTCTATGCCTGGGGCCAAAATCTAAACGTTCGGAAGAGGTTAACTAAAACAAGATATTTATATATTAGAAGTCCTCAAAGGATAAATCGCTATTTGTTTTCCATTCCTAGAATTTATAAATAATTTTTTAAAGTCCAAATTTTTCGAAAATTGCTATTGGGATATTGTTAAAAATAGTTATCAATGTGTTATTTTAAATTATAAATAATTATTTATTTTAGTTTGAAAAACAAATTGTTTTAGGTTGGTTTGCTGATGAATAATATTTGAAAATTAAAGAATTCCCAAAAATTTCTAGGAGGAAGTATTATTTAATTGTAGTTTACTTGTAATTGATTTTTTTTAAATGTTGTTCCTAATCACAATAGACAACGAGAAAATATGCACACGTCGTAACATTTTTATTTGTCTATTGGTTCAAATTCCGGTTGGGTGTACTGAGTGTTTTTTTACAAAAAATGTTTTTTACATTCTACTTAAATGCAAATATGGGTAATTTCCTATAAAATTATAAATTCCTTATCTCTAGCACAATTCATAAAATATATTTATTCATACAACCCAAATGAGTAGTTAAGCACAATGAAAACAATATATATTTTATTTTGATGTTTATTGAGTCTATCATATAAAGGGAGCCAAGCCCACTCAATTAAGTAAATATAAACAGTTAAGGTGGGAATGCAAGGAACTCGATAAAGGGTCAGTGTTTGTGCAGTTCTCATAGCACAACAATTTTTTTGTCAAAATAAATAAAATATTGCTCTAGTAGAAACATAATGTTTAATTTTCTTCACATGGTGCAACAACAGTATGTTGACTAAATCACGAAGCATAGAGGCATTAACTAAAAACGTTTTGAATTAATAGAAAATGTTTTCATGAAATTCCATGACACACATGACTGATTTTCAACAGCTGTTGAGATCATCATGTAAAAAAAATTAAATCATATGTTTGTATAGAAGCAATAGGCTTATTTGATTTATTTTGACTAAAAAAGTTTTTCTATAAAAACTTTAAAAACACTTACCTTTTCTTGCGTTCTTTGCGCCCCCACCTTAATGTGATAAAACAATAATGTCCATCTCGTCTTTATCCTCTAGGAACATCTGCTGATAGCTCTTTAAATTCTAGAACTGACCACACGAAACATAGGGTATCTAAAAGTTTGAACGTGGTATTATTATTTTACTTTATTATAAAAGAAAAAGTATTGTAATCGACTTCAAGATGATAAAATATATTGATGTTTTATATGTCCCCGTCCTCAATAAATTTTGTTTTATAATTCTGTCTGTCCTCATGCCTGTTTTTATATATATCAGGGTTATAGATAAAAACAGTTTTATGAATATCGTTAAAACTTGTAATTTAGATGTTATATGTTCGTACATAAAAAAAAATCATGATTTTAATATTTAGATCTAAAATACTCATTACTTATTTTTAAAGATAGAAATTTTTCTAGAATGGCTTCAACAATATGGCTAAGAAGGGATATCAAAGGGGTATTTTAAGTAGAAAATTAATTTAAGGGTAATTTACACACACAAAAATTGTTTCTAAGAAATTTAAGTTGTTTAAAAATGACATAGACGATATGTTTCAAAATGGGTATTTGAGGAGTGAGTTACATGATAATAATCCTGTATACTTGTTTCCAGAAAAAATCAGTAAGGGAAGTTTAATAATAACTTATGTTGAAATATTTTGTTCAAAACAATAATTAAACTTATAATGTATGCACCATTATGAAATACCATTTATTTTTAATTACGTTCTAAATCATACTGCTAACAGCTTAATCTAAGAGATAGGAACGGGGAAGGCTATTAAAGGATGTTCACCCACATTATTGTAAAAAATATAGTGATGGAAAGACCACAGTGGTAAATCCCACTTGAACCCAGCTGATTATAGAAATTGATCTCCCTGTCACAAGCAATTTAATCTATTGCTAAACTGTGTAGACCGATATGACACCCAGACACCGGGTTATCATTATTATTAATTAATTAATCGTTAATCAGTTAATAAAACTTAATCAAGTTAGTAATAAAAAGATCGATTTAGTCAGCTGTCAATCAAATATAAATGGAACTGGTGTTTAGTTACTTTATGTATCTGAGCAAACATTAAAAAGAAACAAAGATAATGTTTTCAAAATGTTTTTTTACAGGTTAGCCGATCATTACTGCAACTAGTCCGGATCCAATCTACATTTAACTACACTGCTGGGATAAGGAGGAGAAAGGCATCATATTGAGGAAATTTACTCGCGTTTTGTGTGAAGGTAAACCATTTAGGGAGGGTAAGAAGAGCACTCATTAGAGCTGGTCCGGTTGTTTATGCTGCCAAAAATAGCGCAGTCCTTCGACTGTCAAACGCATCACTGCGAAAAAAGAATCGACAATTTCACATATGGTTAAAAAAAATCCGTTCCATGAATCGAACCTCAAACCCTTCTTATATAACTAACCAGACGCTCTACTGAATGAGTTAAAAGTTGTTTTAAACAAGTCACTGCTCCCCTGTGAAATTTCATAATCATGATATGGGGGGGGGGGGGTGTTCTAGTATTACGTAAGCACCTTAGGGGGGGAGGGGGTCCAAGCTTTGTTTAATTTTTGCTGACCAGAACAATAAACAATGCTAGGTGACCTGGTGGTCTAGGGGTAAGGTGTCAGACTTCTGTGCTGAGGGTCCGGGGTTCAATCCTCGGTCCCGGCACAGATTTGTCTGACTGCCAAACCCTTCCTTCACCTCTGACAAGATGTGTATTAATCACAACTTGTGAATGTGAGGAATGCCAGGCCTCTACCGTGGTTCGGATTCCACGTTAAACTGTAGGTCCTCCATTTCATCTCACAATCACCCTACCATTGCACATTAGCGTAAGTGCGTATAACCCGAACGGGTAGTAAGACGCGGTGCTGCTAATAATAATAATAATAATAATAATAATATAATAATAATAATAATAATAATAATAATAATAATAATAATAATAATAATAATAATAATAATAATAATAATAATAATAAACAATGCTAACGTAAGACAATGAAAGACGGGCAAAATTGAGGGAGGGTGCATCGCAAGCCGCTTGTACTTCGGGCAGCAATGAAGATGCTGAGTGGCTAAACGAGGAAGAAGTGGAGAAGCCTATATAAGTAAGCCAACGCTTGAGTGACCTAGACCCCCCCACCAAATAGAAACATAATAGTTGAAAGTGTTGAGACGTGAATTGAAGGACCTTAGTCATAGGATTAAGTGAAGTTTATGATATATTTTTATAAATATAATATCCACGTATTCACAAATAATACTTTTTTTAAAACTTCAATTAAAAGAAAATTAAAATTTTAACTGTTTATAATGTTATAATTTGTTTTAATTTTACCTGTTCAATAAATTTAAATTCATTGTATACCAATGTTAATTGTCAATTATTTTGAAATATTAATTTACACCTCTATGTTAATAATTACCAGAAATTTATAAATTGTATGTTGGTTTTTTTTTGCCATCGCGTCTTACTACTTATTCAGGCTATTGGCAAAACTGCATGGAAAAATGAATGGTTATTCCTGTGAACAAATAAAATAAAGTTGACAAATCTTACGTAAGAAAGAGGGGAGTCAGGCATTTGCTTATTTTTTATTACAACGAGGGCGGGAGGGGTTAAAAAATGGCCCAAAATATGCTTACGTAATACTTCAATGCCTCCTATGACCCAGCTTACAGGTAATATATTTTTGGGGCCACTGAGGGAGTGGATTTCGTTTCGATATCGATCTTTTTTTTTCCCCCCGTCGATGAAAGCTTTCAAGTGTGATAAAACAATGGCAAATTAAATTAAGATATAAGCGGCTAACCTGGTTAAATCCAGTGTTCGAGACTAATGGAGAGTGTATGATTCTCGAGGTGTGTAGCGCAAAAACTCTGATAGCCAAAACGTAACAATGTAATCTCTAAAGCTCATTGATTTTTTAAAGCGTATGATACGCAGGAGCAGACGTCAGGGAAAATTCAGAAAATGGTGCAATATATTGCATTAATTTAAACTATTTTATTTGTGTATCCGTCTCAAATTTTCTGGTCACGGTGTTACACAACTTAACCTAAAACGAAGAACCTAATTCTAAACACCAAAACCTAGTGTCATGGATTTAATTGAACAAGTGGAGTGAGATCTTATTTTAATTTGATCTTTCTATCTGTCTGTTCGTTCCACGATTACTACCAAGACCTTGGACCAATTTTAAATAAATTTGGCAGGAACGTTTTTTGAACTTATACCGAGTGACGTGTGTTCAAATATTTTTGTTTTTAATTTTGGTATTTACTAGCGAAATTTACTTCTTGAAACTCCATAAATTAATATCAGTCTCTATAAATATGATATATACAGTACAAATTAATATAATATTAATTTGTTTTCTGCCTAGCTTGATCACAAAGGAAAGATATCAAATTAATATCCACGGGGAAACTATGGGAGATATTTCAACTTGAAATCTAAGTAGAAATCTTAAGAATGTAGCAACGTTAAGAACATGACTTTATTCTTAACATTAAGAGAAGTCAGAATTTTTTTTGAATTGATTAGCGAGGTCTAATGTTCACACAACTACTAGTAAATTCCAACACAAAGTTTATCAACGATTTAATGTAAGTGATTTTGGATTCGTAAGGGAACGCACCCTAATGGAGAGAGGATCGGGAAATACCACTCCCAAGTACGACTAGCGTGGTTTGAAACCCGACTTCTTTAAGTGTATTTTAAGTCTTACTCTAAGACCATTCATTCACTGGTATGGGTAACAGTTATAAAGAATCGTTAACATAATTAAACAGCTCCTTTCCATATCAACCCGTGTAATCAAACTGAATTAAGTCTGCACCTTAAACTTTTAACTATTTAAACCTTGTTTTTTTTTGGGGGGGGGGGGGGGAGAGATTTACTTTTCTCTCTGTAAAATAAGTTATTAATTTTAAAACAAACACTATTGGCAATCTTATGCAATATTTTTGATTTTTCACTAACGATTAGAATAGGGTTGATAAAACTTTAAGGATCACATTTTACGGATCAAATATAATGATAAAATTCTGTATAAAATGACAAGTTGACTGTAATATCCTAAACGATGATTTTGTTAGAAATAAAACTTGTTTATTTAGAAAATAAAACGGAATATTTCCTACAATTACGAGTTTTTAAAATATTCAAAAAAATAGTAGTACATGCCCACCCAATTGGTGAGCACGTGGACTAAATGCTAGGCTCATCTGCTCTGGTTTATCGGTGATTGAAATAAGCCTCCACCCACTCTTTTTTGTATATTTTAAGGTGGGAAGTCAATAAAGGGGCAATTTTTATAGCAAAACATGTTTTGTGCCAAATAAATAGAATATTTTTCCAGTAGAAACATAGGGTTTAATTTTCTTCACATGGGGATCAACAATTCTTGAATATCAGTCATGATCATAGTGGCATTAGATGAGAAAAATTTTAAATGAAGATAAAAGTGTCATCAAATTCTAGGACACCCTTGACAGATATTCAATAACTGTAGAGGTCACCATGTGAATAAAATTAAATTCGTATCTACATGAGAATTATTTGATTTATTTTGGCCAAAAACTTGATTTGATATAGAAACCGCAAGAACACCTTAACTCGCCTTCCCTTCAACCCCACCTTAAAAAAAGGTTAGAGAGAAAACTGGTAAAGAGTGAAAATTAAACAGTCCAAATTAGTTCAGATAAGACACAAGAGATAGAAAGTGCGTGCTTCTACAATTGGTCTCTTGGGGCACCCACAATTTTTTATTATCTAATCTAATATTTAGTGAATTACACACTAATTTCTGTCTTTAAAGTGTCCTAATAATTTCATAATAAATTAAAAGGTGTTAAATTTTTCAAATAGAGGAACGTAAAAAAAAAATGAGGTAAGAAGGAGCGGATGGGTGCGAGTCAAAATTTGCGAGTAGAATTGAAATACCAAAGAGAGACGAGGAAGAATCAAGAGAGGCGAAGGCGGAAGAGATAAGCTAATTAGGAAAGAGGAAGGAAAAAAAAGAGTAATGAAAGTTCCCTCAGCAGATCCCAGGGGTACAACCCGTTCCTTTTGTTGCACACAATTTAATACGAGACGAGTGACTTGGATACGTACCGTAGAAGATCGGGGTTGGGGGGGGGGGTTAGGGTAGGTAGAGAGGGTAGTCCAAGAGGGGAGTTGTAGAAAAGACTTGGGAGACGACAAATTTCATAACAAAAGAGCCCGATTTTTAAAATAATAAATATAATGAAATAATAGTAGAAAAAAATTATGTTCCGATACTAATCAAGGCTGCTCCCGCTACATTTATTGTAACTTTTTTAATTTTGACAATGTTTTATATTATTTGGATTAGTAATACCATCATCAACTGATTACAACCCATACCTATGGCGTTAACCTCGCAATATACTGAATTTTCAATTACAAGGTGGCCAAGGTTCGAATCTCGGTTAGATGTTCTAGGGGCTTATTTTCTTGTTCACTCTTCCCACCTTCTGCTTTTCCTTCTAAAACCATTTCCCTTACATATGAAACCATTAAATCACTTTAGTAATAGAACGAATGCATTTAAAAATTGCAGCCTTGTTTAGCAATAATGCTAAAATCAAACTCTTGCCTTGATTTTATTTTGTCCTATTGTAATTAATTTGTTATGCCTATAATTAAAACAAGAAAATACCCGCTTTGGTGGGCATGTGCACTAAATTAAGTCTCATTAATCGGGTGTGTCCTTCACGGGAAGTCGGGGTTGGAATCCCGGCCAGTTGTACCAAGGGTAGTTCTCCAAAATTGTTTTTCAATCTTCCTTCACAAAAATAGGGGTAATTTATCAAAATTTTACAATCCTCATTTCAAGCCCACTAACGTAATTAAATGTTGATATTCCGGATATTGATAAGACTCAGTGGAAAAAAAATATACGGAAAGGGAGCTGACAGAAAGATAAAACCCATATTGGCCCTTTCATATTGTTGAAAGATAAATTTGGGTATGGTCTATCGATTCTTGTGAAGTCCTCATGAAATAAAGGAAATCTGAAAATCATATAATAACACAAACCTCCCGCCAAGTCATCTCGGACTAAAGTGAGGACTCTAGCCACCAGCGAGGAACTTATACAGAGGAGGGAACGTGAATTAGGAAAGTCCTTAGACCTTTATCCAACAAAACTGGTTCAAGTTTCAGCCATTTCTATCAAGTCACAATCTCCAAAGCATGTGTCACTCCCCTTAAGGGCCTTCGCGACAGTCGCAATACTTCAGAACCATCGATCCTCACCATGACCAAAGCAGCGTGTCATACAGAGTCTCATACGTCAATCGCCACAAACGTTCCGAAACAAAACCTCGTCTCTTAGCTATTGTTCCCCTCTGTACATTCGGAAGTCGGGGAAGAAGATAACTAAATGAAAACTACCACCCTTTTGAATGAAACAGATGACTTGTAATAGAAGCGTTTTTGAGGGGGAGAAAGTTTTGAAGGGATCGGGGGGAGGGGGACTGCAATGAATATAGAGGGAGAGGGGGAAAGAAAAAGAAGGGGAGGGACAATATCTACGCTTTGTGCATGAGCCAAAATGTGCGTACAGTTTCCTGGCCCTTCTCCCAATATTACTTTTACTACTATACTACTACTACTCCTTTACTATGCTTGGGAGATGAAGGGGTTGGTCTCCTTTGTGTAGAGGGGAAGAGGGCGTGTAAGGTTGTGTGAAGGACTAAGATGTTTCGATCGAGGTGAGCATTACATAGGATGTTTAAGGGTTATGACCTTTTTTCTAAATATATGTAGGCATATATATTTATATATATGCTGAATATATCACGAAGAAAACTACTTAGGCTCAATTAACACTTAAGTGCATCAGTGGTTTAGGGTAGTTGGCACCGGTCTCAAGGTCCCAGGTTAAATAATAGCCGTTACCAAAGATAATAGTGTGTTTGTTTTTGTGCTATGTTTAATATAGAAAATATTTTAACATGAGGCTATGTGGTAATGTTAATCTAAATTGTAAGCTACGTATTATATATTCTTCCACAAAATGCAGTCATTGTAATTATAATATAGTAAATAGATTGGTTGACGTATAAACTTGAATATTTTATTTTTACTCCACCAATTCATTTGATAGGTATAAATTATCTGTTTATCTTAAACATTGTTGTTTTTAGATAAAAAAATATAAAAATTCATGTAACTTTGAAATTCAGGTCATATAAGCATTATTTTATTTAAATATAATATCTCCATTATTATAGTACACGTAGGCAGGATTGATTAGTGGATAAACAAAAATGGGGTTTGGGGATCTGTGGCTTTTTATACATTGATCATAAGATATCCCAAAAAGTTATTTAGGGGGTGTTTTCATGGTATATTTATGAAAATTGTGGGGTAATTTTATGGTTAAAATGTTACTATTGATCACTAGTAGGGAGAATATTTATAATCATCCGCTCACTGCATCTTTCCGCTAAACTCCGTTGTATTTTTTCCGCAGATTTGCAGATTTTGGGGCATCCCCGTACCAAAGTAGGGATATTGATCCCACAATCCTTTCTGAGGCTACGCCACTGTCACTTAATGAATTGGTGTTTTTTATGTTAGAGCGTTTTAAAAAGTATTAAATATACATATTTTTAATTTTTACTTTCCTTTGAAATTATCCTGCATTTGCCATTGCTCGGCTGTTGTACTGTTTTTAAAGCTACGAACAAAAACTGTATTTTATTTTATTTTTAAAATAAAAAACTTGATTATTATTTGATTTGTAAAGTGGTAAGAAGGAATTTCTCTTCTTTAAATAAAACGAAACTTGACTCATTTACTATTTTCCAGCTGTGTAAAAGGGAAAGAAAGAAATACAAAACGATAAAATAATATTGGAAGAGAAAACGCGAGATAATGGACTAAGAAGAAAGAGGTAAGAGTCAACGAAAGAAAAATGTATAATGTTGCGATACATCTATTGTATTCTAGAGAAAACCAATTCTTCGATAAAAAAAATATTTCAAATAACAATTATGGATAGTGTTCAATATTTTAGATATTCGGTGAGATTCAGTTTGTGAACAACATTTATCTTAGAGCCAATATCTAGAATATTAATTTTTTTATTTGCACTTTCATTAAAAAGGCTATAACAAGATAAAATGTTTCTGCCAAAATTGGGCATTTATTCATTCCTAACAACTTAGATCTAAGTGTCTTATGTGTTATTTTTATTTTTATTTCAACGAGTACTGTATATTTGCAAAATAAAATTGTCTATCATTTGAATTAAAATTGATATAGCAGTTAGTTCAATACAAAATTTACTATTTTGGTGGCCGCGTGGTCTAAGGCGTCACTCTCATTTTAGACTAGACTGCCGATGACAGAGAGATCGGTGTTCGAATCCCGGTCGAGTGAACTGAGGATGGTTTTCCAAAATGATTTCATTCACCCTCCACGCAAATGTTGATACACTTCTTCTAAATTCAATTCAACATTACTCATCCCTAAATCATGAACGTAGCTAATACATATGCCTAAGCCTTTACAAGTATTAATAAGCTGTTCTAAAAAAATGGACTTGTTTAACAACTCAAATAATGCATTTAAACTTTAACAAAATAACATGAAAGTTTTATTCTTTAAATTACCTTGGATGTAAATACCCCATTTCCAGATTAAATTAACACCAGTAAATACAATTAATTGGAAACTAAACAATTCAATGTGTAAAATTTAAAAAAACAGAGACAGGACCATTTAGAAAATATTATGTAATTATTTACTGCAGTATACTATTATTAACTATGAATATGTTATTACTTCATATGACTGATCATAAACCGTGGTATATGCTAAACTCCTTGACGTATTAATAATTATATGAAAGCATTTTCAAAAAGTTTGTAAATCTCAAACACTCTTCTTCCGAAAGGGTTAACATCTTCATTTGTTTACTGTCAGCAAAGATACATACAACACTATAGCATCACACACACAAAAATATAAGTGATTTTTCTATATTACAAATACTGCTTTTATTTATTTTTAATGTTTAAATGTCTGCTGTTGGATTAATGAAGGCATTAAAAACTCTAAATCAAAATTATTAACAGGGAAAATCTCAATTTCCAATGCTTCTAACCTAAATGCTGAATGTATATTTACTGCACTACTATAAAAAGTTTTAGGGAATAGATGCGTTATAAACAAATATCCCTTTTAAAAGATTATAAATAATGTATTAAATGTGTTTTCTTAAATTAATGATACATCCGTTTGTGCAGCAATGAATTTCCATTTGTAGCACTTGCTAAAATTAAAATTTAACAAAACTTTCTGAACAAAGATGATACTTTACCAGAGAGAAAGGCCACGATTTTTTTTTTTAATAATTTATAATATCTTCACATTTCAACCAAAACTACAATAGAAATATCAATTCAAATCATGCAATTTTAGTTCATCCATTCAGACCTGTCCTTCTAAAGACAATAAATTTGATTTGATTCCACCTCGCTTTATTTCCCCACATACTGTAAATATATTATTTGTCCAGGGCGTAACTAGCGTATCTTTTTTTGAAAAGACACCCAAATATATATATTTTTAAGGGCAAATATATCAAACAAACTAATAAGTCCAAGACTTCAGGTAAACGCTACTGCCCAAAATATTCCTTGTTACGTTTCCATCACAAATATAATAATTTGTGTTAATCTATTTTGGTTATTATATCATGTATCTCTTTCTTTATAAAATACATGCAGTGTTAACTTTATGTTTGCGTGTGTTTTTAAACTCGAGTTAATTATTTATTCAGCTTGTATATTATTTTTCCAAATGTTTTTTAGTAAAATAAAATTTTCGCTCACTTTTATTTTATTTCGTGTTCAATGTAAAGCTATTAAAGATTTAAAATAAAATTCTTAGTAGTTCATCCTAAGTGTGAATTAAATATGTTTGTTTGAGTTTTATATATTTCTATTCCTTGTATAATATTTTTAGTGCCATTATTTATTGATTCAATATAGGTTACATTTGTAACTTTCATCTCGCAGATATATCGAATCAACTCACTGGAACCTGCTTCGGTGGTAACAGGGTATAAGGCGCTACTCGAAATTGACTGCTGAAGATGGTGATAATGGGGGTTCGATCCCAGTTGGACGTACTGAGGGTGGATTTTCCTAAATGTTCTCCCCTCGCCCTTCACGCAAATGCAGGTACATTTTCTATTACGTTAACACTCCTAATACCCTATACATTAGTGTAATTAATAGATATGCGTACAACCCAAATGGGAAGTAAGACGTGGTGCTAGGAGCTCAGGGTATTTGTCGTAATAAAACAAGTATAGGGGCCAAACTCAGCTACATTCAGTATATTAGTGAATCAAGATATCAGGTAAAGTACCAAAAATAATTATGCGAACATGAGTATGCCCCATAATGTAAACTTTGTGAAAATATACTTGAGACTGGCTGAAAATGTCGAGGCAAACGCGTCAAATTCAAACAAGTACACGATAACTTAATCACGTCATTAATAATAATTACTTGGATATAAGTCATCTCGCAAAGGATTCATATTTTGGTTTGCAGTTATTATTTAAATTAATCTCTAACAATAAAGTGAATATTGACTCTTCACATATCAGACATTTTTAGCTAAAATTAAATCGACTAGAAACTTTAAGATACATTTCAAGTGAAACATAAACAAGATTAACTTTTATTTTGGAAATAAGTTCGCTTGAAAAAATACAAACAAAGGAGTTCTCACATAGATCTACACAATTATATTTCCACGTTTAATTGAACTTAATTAATATCATAACGTTTAAATTCAATTCTAAAAGCGTCTTTATTTATTTACATAGACAAGAGAAAATTAAAGGACTAAACATTTCCTGTACTTAAATAGCAATTTGAAAATTATATTTATGCAACCGTAGCTGTAGCATATATTTAAGGGTCATAAATTAGGGTTATATTAATTAGGAAATAGTAAGCTAAGCCTTAAAATAAAGATCGAATTTATATCATTCTATAAAAACAGGAGAATTTAGAATGATAAAAAAATCAAATTCTAAAATATTGAAAATTACGAGAAATTAAAATGCACTTTTTTTAAATTAAAACATTAAATGTGTCTATGAAAATATTTATAATTGTTTCAGTAAAAAAAAGAAACTTCTCTATCTACTTTAAATTTTTTCTGTGTTTAGGCCTAATCGCAAAAATTGCACAGACTCATCGACGCTATTAATATATTTCCAAGTAATCGAAACATACTATCTCTATGGGACTGGGCGCTAGAAATAAATTCGGGCAGTCAAATACGACCTCCTTTATTCCCATTCGATGCATTAGTAAGCCTAACATCAAATCGGATTATTAGCAGATCCAGCTATGAATTATTCACGAGTTTCGTTTGGTGAATTAGTCTGAACACTGAAAATAATTCGGAAAAATCAATCCTACTCCTACTTTGAACCCCACCGTAGAGATTTTATAACGACATGTAGCGGAAGCACGTGGAATTAGTTCAGGATTCAAAACTGATGAAAATGTGGAAAAATATATTTAGTTATCATTTGATGATGAGTATTATAGTAAAATTGTTGCCAATTTATAAGGTTTTTTACATTAATTGGAAAATAAAAATGTAGACGATTTTTTATTTAGAAACCTTGGATAGAAAATAAAATAGTAATCATATATATAGGTATCTATATCATATATATATATATATGGTATATATATTATATATATGGTATATATGATATGTATATGATATATGATATATATACCTACATACATTTTGTTAAGTGTGAGAAAATCAATCTTTTAATATTATGCTCGCTCTGCGGATTAAACGTCAAATTCCTCTAGTCTGGTTTATCAGTGACGAGGGTCGGAGTTTGTCTCCCGGCTGGGTGTATGGAAGGTGTTTTTTTCTCAATATCGGTACACATTCTCTCCGCTCTAACAATCATATCCCTATACCATTAGTGTTATTAAATGCGGATAGCTTGGAACGGGTAGGAAAACATGGTGCAAAGATAACTACTGTTAATTGTTACCAATACCACTGAGTGAACTTTTTGAAACACGTTTAAAGGCGTATTGGTTTAATTTCGAAGATAGTGTTTCTATAAAACATCTTTTTGTAATTTAAAATCGAGAAAACTAGTCAAATTTAATTTAAAGACATGACGCTAATACCAAATTGACATACCATAAATGAACAAAGAAATGTATAATCACATTTTTTATAACAAGACAATTCTTATGCCTAGTTTGGTTTATCAAACTAATCATGGGCCTCACTCCTTTAGACCGAAAATTACCAGGTCCTCCCAGATGTTCCAGGACTCTGTCTTGAGGTCACCCGATCTTTGTCATTCAATTCTCACATTTCTCTTATCTTCACAATTCATCCATCCACTCGCACTCAGGATATTGAAAAATTAATATTTGAATAAAACCAATACCAACTTTATAATTGTTGTCATTTGAGAAATTTCACAAAAAATATCATGAAATACTATAGTAATATGGATAGTTACTTGTCTAGTAAAGATTAATAAATAAGCTTGATTTTATTTTATCTCGAGTAGGCCTTTTGAAAAAAAATATATAATGGCAGGGAAAGATGTTTTATGGGGAGTTTTTATGACAGTTGTTTTATAATACTTGGAGAGCTTTAGGTTCCATCTTTTTGTAAAACGTAGTGATGCTAGTGCATCATAATTTAAATGTTTATTTTTATTTATTAGAGGTATTTAGCGTGCACATTCTGAACCGACTTATTATATCATCACGCGAAAGTTTCTATGATCGAGAGCAAAGAGCCTACCAATTTTGCCAGGAGTGGTATTTTCACACACCTTCCAGGGATCATTTACATGCCACAATCGACATAGGACCAATGGTCTTACTTCCCTCTGAAAGAAGTTGTGATACCGATTTCTATCGCTCAAGAAAGATCCGTCAACCAAGGCTGGGTTTGAACCCATGAACCTCGGGTCCTGAGGTACTTAATTTAAAGAAATGTTCATAAGCTTAAAAGGAAAATATTGCTTAGATAAAGTAGTTTAGGAGCACTAGTCTTTCTTAAAGGTATTAAATTAAAATACAATAAAATTAACGAAATATTGACTAACAAGTCACATACCAAGTTAATATTTAAATCTTTATTAGATTTAAAATGTAGCCACTTGAATCAGTGTAACGTATAATGTTTTTCCCTAAATTTTTATTAATATGAATGGTTTATTACGTTCAGTCCAAGTGAGCGCTTTGTTACTATGCAAGCCAAGATTTTAATATGGAATTATTGTTCAAATATATCGGGAGTTGTATAGTTAAATGCATTTACTACACTAGTATTATAATATCTAATGATAGACAGTTTCTTTTGGAACAATTATTACAACATAATAATGCAGGGACCAATAATATGTATTGTGCTTTTTACTTTCCCATATCAAGAGAAATTATTGTGATCGTGAAAAAAATCAACCTCGAGATTATGACGAATCTTTACGTTTTATGTGAACCTGAAATCAAAATAGTGTGATTTACAATTCTGTCTGTCTCCACATATCAGTCTGTCTGTCTGTCCCTGGCCATGGATCCAAATCTGATCGGTGGATTTTGTCCAAACTTTATATTTAGAGTATATCGGGATATACCACCCAAAAAAATTACCCTAAGCTTTAAGGTTAGTTCACTGAACTGATAAGTAATTTTTTTTACTTACAAATTTTTCTAGAATGGCACAAGTAATTTTGTTTAAAATGCATATCTAGAATTTTATTGACATGACAAAAAGCACTGTATTGGTTTTTGGGGGAAAATTCGTCGAAGGGTAATTTACTGATAGGAAATTTTTGAAAAATAAATATTTCAAAAATAACTACGGTTTTGTTCAAAATATATAGCATTAAATTAAGTAGAATGAAAAATAATAATGTTTATTATTATTGTGGTAAAAACTCATTTATGGGCAGTTTACTGATATCTGATTTTTCAAAAACTTGAAATATTTTGCAAATGGCTCTAACGATTCGATTCCCCACGGGGATCTTGGGAGTGTTTGACATGAAAAGTAACACTGTTTAATTCGTGTTTTTTTTTAGTAAAAATTTGATAAAAGGTATTATACTATGAGTGATTTTTTTAAACTCAAGAAGTTATTTTGAAAAGGTCTTTAAAGATGTTGCTTAAAATTTATCTCTGAGGAGTGTTGACATGAACATTACAACTAAAGCTGTATACTGGTTTTTGGCAGGAAAATTCTGTTTTGGTTAGCTTATTAACGACTTTTTTTAAAAATTTGAATGGGTCTAGCAAATTGGTTCAAAATTAGTATCGGAGGATTATTATACATTAAAAATACTAATGTATTTCATTTATCTAAAATAAATTAATTTAAGGGTAGTTTATTTTCTACAATCTATAGATTTTTAATTGACATAGAGAATTGAATTCCAAATGATAATCTAGGAATGATAAATAAGAAAACCATTTTTATTTTTTTAAATTACAAATAATTTAGAATAGTTTACAAATGGCGTATTTATGAAAATATAAATTTTGTTAACTATGTTTTTGAACAATATGGTTTGAAATGTATATATAATAAGAGTGTTATATGAGATTATGTGTTTGTTTGTAAGGAGGAAAACATATAGAAATAGAGAAAAATTAAATCAGTAAAAAATTTAAAATTTTTAAAAGAGAGTTCAGAAAATGTAAGGAATAATATTTCAAAATGTTAACCTCAATTAGAAAGATTTATTATAAAAATACAACAAAATCATAAGCTAACAAATTAAATCATTGCTTGTTTGTTAACCTATGTTTAGTTAAATAAGTGTGCTAGCTATTACTAAAAAATATTTATATAAACGACAAAAGAAAAAATATTTAGCATTTTTATAGGGAGGTTACACGTTAATATGACAACAGTTAGCATCTTACATTCACACATCAATCTGAAGATTATTATTAATATGCTTTTACATGACTAAATATCAATAATTTTATTGATGATATTAATTATTTATTATATCATTACAAATTTTCAATAATTTATTTTAGCGTAAAAATTATAGTTTGGTTAAAACAATAATAAAATCTATGCATTACTATTTTTTTAATCATAAAAATGTTTGCTCTCTAAATATTTACACACTTTCACAAATTTATATACCGTCTACAAAATTATCTCACATAATACCCTATTCTTTTCTTACCGAATAATTATTAAAGCTTATAGATAAACAATTAAATAAATAGGATCTTCTAAAACTATGATAATACGCATAAGATTTCATTGTTCCATAAAATATTAAATGTATTGCTGTATTTTTTGCAATGATTTTTCGCACAGACAAAAATATGGTTCGCTAATGGTGTGAGGAAAAACCATAGTTAAATCACCCCTAAAATTAGTGCACTGCATTATTGTGTGATTCCTTCCTTTTTTAATTCATATGCATGAATATAGAATAATTAAAATTTTAATACAAGAGCTTGTGACATATTCTATTCTTAAATAGCAGTATTTAACTAATTTATAATATTATATTATTGTTTTTGTCAATTTCAAAATTCAATTGCGCTTAAATTAAATCGACTGTTTCACGTTAGTATTCCAATTAATTAATGGTAAAATACTTTTATTTATATATATTAAAATATACATATATTATATAATTTGACTGTTAAATTTCTCATACCGTTAAGAATGATTCGAATCCAACGTCACGTAGTTAATTATCCTTATCATTCACGTATTTGTAACAACACAAACAGGGTACTATCATTGTTATATAATAATTACCTTATAATTTGAGGGTTCCAACACGTTCGACTGGCTTTCTTGGGAGCCTCAGGGGGGGGATTGTTGCCCACGCTCTTGAAAAGGAAGACTTGGATAAAACGTTGTGATTACACTCTTGGAAAGATGTATAGATAGATGTGTGAATAGTTGTAAGTATATTCAGGTCGAGGTAATGTATCTCACGTGTTTTTGTTCACAGTGTGTTCGTGCTAGCACCGCCACGCGGTTTCTAAGAAGCGTGGCTCTGTTAGTCAGTCGTCCACGTTGTTTAGTTTTTCTTATTTTATTTTTTTGTCACGACGCTTTAGCAACTACTTTTGAGAAGGTCCTCCTCTACAATCGATAATACGACGACTTGCTCTGTTCCGCAAACCAAAATCAGAGAAAGCCTATCGTCAAATGTAGTATATTTTAATTGTGAATTGTGATAAATACTCACAAAGTTTTTCTGCTCGTATAAAAATGTATTTCAGGCAAAGTGTCTTGCTTTAGAATTTTTTTTTTAAATTTTATATGAAAGTAATTCCTATGAAAACACTTTAGCAAATTTCACAATATTAGAAAACCATATATGGTTTCGAAGGTTAAATAAACCCTTTATCTTCAACAAAATGTATCTCTCGTCTGAATTTGAGAATATTTTTAATGTTGGGCTATATATTTCAAATTTTCAACTAAAACTATCCCATGCATAAAAAGTTTGTTTTCCTCTCTTACAAAAGATTTTAAAAGCTATGATAATTCTTCTACATGAAGGCTTGACCGACTAGTGAGTTTATAACGCGTGATTTGATATGTTCTATGGTTGAGATTAGTACAAATATTATTAGAACAACAGTACGCTTCTATTAGGCATTACACATTCAATAAATTACAGGTTGTATTTGAATGTATTTCAATGTCCAACCACCTTAAATACTAACCTTGACTCGAAAAAAATTCTTCTCTTCAAGTTTCACAAAAAAATCTTGATGACCATCACAAAAAAATTATATTTCGATGCGGATGCTAAATGTGTCATAGAAGAAATAATATGCAAACCGTGACCGTATTGTCTTTTTTTGGGGGGGAAAAAAAAGAACACACGTTTGACGACTCGAACTATAAAAAATTAACACTACATCTAAAAAAAACAAGGTAAATTGCTGCAACGTTGAGAACAAACGACGTCGACTGAAGAGACCAAGATATGATTTTTTTTTGTGCTGTTCCTTCAAAAAAATTGATTCTGTTTTGAAAACCGAAAGTTATCAATGAATTTGTGTTGAGGAAACGAAGTAACGTCCAAGCCTCACCCAGGCATTCCAGCAAACTACGTCCACCTCCCAATCCTGGAAAGCATGCTGTTACAGAACAAGGGGAAGGGGTAAATATGGGATAGTAGGAGGGAGACGACGCTAGTACGTAGCGTTGCCCGGTAGATTGTAGCAGCGCTGAGATATCGATGGCGTCCTGGCGCGCGCGCGCCCTCTCCCCCCTCACCCTTTTATACCACCGTCTGCGTCTGTGCGATAAACCCGCTCTAGACAAGGATGTAAATGGCGGGAAAGAAAAGGATAAACATAGAAAAGGAGAGCAATAGCATGGTATAAAGAAAGAAACACCTTTCTCTTCTTTTTTTTTTTCGGAAATAGAACGGGGATGAAAAGGGTTCTTTTGCGCATGTATAAAACGTTGGTGTGGTGCTATTCTAGTGCTTCGATATTTTTTTTAATCCTGTTAAAATCCAACTGGTTGGCTTTTATCGTTTATCTGTGCGTTATTTTCGATAATCCTCACCCGAGAAATGTTTCTGTTGGTAAACAAAAGCTTTCCAGGGGAATTAGATAGGGAAACTATAGAAGAAAGGTGTTGATAACGATATGTCATGCAAATCAACTATGTCGATATAAAGTGGCATAGCTGGTATATAATTGAACTCTGCATTTCACAAGTTCCTGATATGGTACAGAACTGTCACTTTAATCCAAAACAAAAATTATCAATAGTGTCTGTTTATTTTAATCTCGTCCAACAAAAAATTATATGCAAGGCAAAACTCAACTCACTGACGCATTCATCACCATCACTTGAAAGTTTTCCTGAAGACTCTTCTTGGGTCCTAGGCACGAGAAAAGACAAAGTTTTGCGAAATTCATCTTTAACAGGAGAAAATGGGTTATTGAAATTTTTCAAAATTCTCTTATCTATATTTTGAAACAGTGCAACATGGAGCAATGAAATTTTCAATGAATGAAAGTTTAAACGGGACCCCGGGAAATAGAGTAATTATGGTATGAAAAGAAATAAAAGCTTAGGTATGAAAGAAAATGTTAATTTGACCAGCAGGCTTATTTCGTTGGTTTGAGCATGTTGAGAAGATGCGTGTGTATCGTGTGACGAAACAAATATATTATGATGGAAGAGTGTGTGGATCAAAAGGAAGGGATCGGCCATGTAAGACTTTGTTAAATGTTGTAGACGAAAGTGTAAAAAAGAAAAACATTAAATGTTTTAAGAATGAAAGAGAACGTATCTATCGGGTATTGTATTTTGTTAAAGCGAAGGGAGTATGCAAGGATGGATAAGTGTGGTGAAATGTAGCGAGTATGGATTAAGTATGTACAGTAGTTGTGTTTTGAGCCATAAGAACATATATGTATACAGACATGTATATGTGTGTATGTATGTATGACTGTATATGTGTATATTTGTGTATATATGTGTGCATATATGTACATGCGCATATGTGAATATGTATACATGTGTGTATGTGTGTATAGATGTATGTGTGTATTTGTGTATATGTATGTGTGCATGTATATGCGTGTGTGTATGTGTATGCGTGTATGTATGTATGTGCATGCGTGTGTGTGTGTGTATGTATGTTTGTATGTGTGTATATCTATGTCTATGTATGTACGTATGTATGTAGTTGAAGTAATGACGGGGTTAGTGGTGGATCAACACTTTCAAAACTAATACATTCAACTACTTATTTGTGTGGTTTAGAACCTAAATTCGTTAAGCCGGGTATAAGAATCACTATAAATAAACATAAAAATCTGATATTTTAAAATTTCAAAATGTAATTCTGGGCAATGGAAGGAGGAGCTATAGCTAGAAAAAAAACTTTTGAGATTATGTTAGAAAAAAATAAAAGATGAGAGTGTAGAGAACACGAGTAAAGGGCAGTGTTTTTGCAGTTTTTATAGCAAAATCTTTTTGCCAAAATAAATAAAATATGTATCCAGTAGAAACATAGATTTTAATTTTAGTCACTATTTGATATAAATAGTTCTCTAGTATCTGTCAAATGTGTCTTATAATTTGATAAAAATTTCTTTTCTTGATGTAAAAGGTTTCTCATAAAATACTAATATGTTCATGAGATATATTCAAGAACTGTTGATATAAACAATTGTATAAAATTAAACTTTGTTTTTACTGGAACAATATTTGATTTATTTTAGCCAAAAAATAATAATTTTTGTTACATAAACTGCACAAAAAACTTATCACGCATCCCTACATTTCTGCCTTAATTAATTGCTTTATATGTTGGATATTCAAATGAAGGCGTGCCTCTCTTTAATAATTCCTAGGTATTTCCAGTAACGCGATGAAAATCATCACATTCCATAGTCGAACTCTGTTTGAATGAAATATTTATTCCACTTTTCAGTTTTCGGAAGGTAATTTTATCCAAACCAGTGGGTACGACGACAAAGGTGTAAGAATCATCATGTATATTTTTTCTGATAATGGGAAGGTTTTTGTCAGAATCCCAGCCAGGTGTGTCGAGGTGGTTCTATCTAAGTTTCTTAATCTATCTTCACGTAAACGCGTGTAAATATCTACCTCCTTGTCCCACTCCATTTGTATGAATATGCGGATAACCTACAGTGCACAAAAAACATTATAAACTTGGTTAGATAAAAATGTGTGTTCTAGAATTAGACTATTTACGTGACACTGTTTCTACGTTGGTGCGAACCATTAATTAATAAAAGGGTAAAATACATATAAATGAAGTAGTTAAACTACTGTTTCATTTATTTCCGCTAGTTAATTTGCTGTCCCAGTGCAATGAAACTGTTTCTATGACTATGCTATTTTTTGCTAAGCTAAATTACATAAAATAATAATAATTATAATAATACTTAGCACCGCGTCTTACTACCCGTTCGGGTTATACGCTTAAGTACTAATTACTCTAATGGATTAGGAATTGTGAAGGTTGAATTGAGAGGAAGTGAACCCGCATTTGCGTGGAGGGAGAATGGAAAACCATTTAGGAAAAACCACCCCCAGTTCACCCGACCGAGATTCGAACCTCGATCTCCCCGTCCTCGGCGGTCGAGCTTAACACGACTAGCGTGTTAGCCAACTACGCCACCGAGGCGGGTAATTACATAAAAAAAATTACACCAAATATCGTTGTAAAATTATATTTTCCCTAAATTAATTGGAAAAAAACTTTATATTTGATTTTCATTTTCAAAAAGGCACTAGTTTTGTTGAATTTAATTTTTGAAATAAGGGTAGAATGTACAGTTTTTCATTCTTTATACATCAAAACTAGGCTTTCTGTACTTACCTTTAGAGTGATTTAAATTTTAAAATTATTCATATATTTTACATTTTTTTTAAGCATGTATATTTGAAAAATAGCTATTATGTTCAATTAGGACTTGTAAAAAAAAGTTACATTAGCCGTAAATATGTTATAGCCTCCGAACACAGGAGATGAAACACACGCTTCTTCACAGGGCATGCCCAAATACAATGGCGTAACCTGATCCCAATCCTCTCCCCCTTTTTCTCTATCCCCCCTCACCACACATAACAAAAGAATGTAAAACAAAGAACAGGACACTAAATGTATGCTACAGAGCTCCTTTTTCTCAAGGGAAGTTCTTTCCACTCTTACCACCTTTACCCTTTCGCCCCTCACAACGCTCATAAATTTGCTATGGGAGCTCTTTACCCATCCCTCTATTGCTACTCCTTTGTGTCACATGATGCCCTATTGTTAGCTTTAGAGTATAGAATTAAAACAACCTTTTTTTTCCGTACAATCAACGATTTGTTAAGCACCTTCATAAAGTCAGTCAATCATTATTTGATCACAAACTACGTTTATTGGAAGAAGAAAAAATCCACGTTAACATATTCAGAGGCATTTTGAACGGTTCAAACGAATTTTAGATTGGAATCAACATTTTTGACAAGTGAGTGCACACCAGTCTTTGATTCTGGTGTCAAGGGCTCAATTCCGATCGTCTACACTGGTTTATAAATAACTACGCTTCAGTGTTAGTCTGTCCTACGGGGTTGTAGAGTCTGGGTTGAAAGAAATTTTGGGTGGAGTTGAAGTTGAATTCGGTAAAAACTTACCGACTCCGACTTCAATATAAAATGTATAATGTTATAACAATATATTGTAGTTATATAATTTTAATTTCATAATTTTTTATTCTTTAGGGGCAATGTTTGTAATTTTGACTGACAAATTTATTCAAATACTTAGAAAAAATATTTTTAATTTGATTGACAAATTTATTCAAATACTTAGGAAAAATATTTGTAATTTTGATTTACAAATCTATTCAAATATAAGTTCAAAATGCCAAACAAGCTTCCCATGAAGTAATCTGTATTGGAGCATTTTATTGCAGTAAATTTATTATCACTAATTAATATACTTTAACCATTTATGAAGAAATTTGAGGACAAAAGAAAAATATAGGAGTTGGAGGCTTGGCGTACCTAGTAAAGTTCTTAGTACATTTATGTGTATTAATTTTGTTGTACATTTAAACAGGATACGGCTATTAGCACTTTTTATTTCCAGGTTATAGCTAATCTTGCCTGCGAGAGATTAAAAAGTAAGGAGTGTAAAGTAATATAATTATTTTATGTTTGTTTCTTTAGGTAAATTAATTTTTTTAACCACCCGCATTGGTCATGGAATATAATTAGGCATATTTCTCGCATTAAATGGACTTTCGATGACGGAAAGACGGCTCAAACTCCACTTGGGTATACTGAGTGGCTTTTTAAATTAATTGTTTTACACTTGAACTTCACGCAATTTTGGTTACACTCCCTCTAAATTTAACCTTTTTTATCCCTAAAACATTAGCGTAGCTAGTATATTTGCACATATCCCGAACAGATAGTAAAACACAAAGACCAAAAAAATATATATAGCTATGCGTTTATATTTATCTTACTTTCGTGAAAAATATAAACATTTATAAACAAAAAATATAAAGAAAACGTATTAAACCAATTTTGCTCTATAATAGTGCATGGACGAATCCAAAGACGGTATTTAAAAGTAAAGTTTTCAAAATCAAGCGCATATAAAAATAATTCAGTATCTAATAAACGTTAAATAATCCAAATAAATTGTTCTAGCTCCAAAAACATAGATTTGTTAAGCGTTCCATAACCATTTCAAACGAAGCTCTAGAGATAAGATCCCAAAACGACTGAATTATGTGTACTTGATGAAGATTGGGGATTTCCCTTTCACAGCTAGGAATTAACGTAAGGAGGACTAGGATTTGTGACTGTTGTATCAGCATTTTCGTGTAGTTTTAGTGGTAAACCATTTAAGAAAATTGCCCTCAGTGGGGACTCAAACTCTGATCTCTCATTCGCCGAGAATTCAGACCAGACAAACTTGGCGTTAACTCCAAGGGCCTACATGTCGTTGGTATTAAGTTAGTTTGTAGGTCATGTGTTGATATTATAAACAATTGGCTCCAAAAAAATTAATGCAATAAAATACACAAGTGCTGGCTAACAAATAACAGGATCGAAAAAGATCATCGCAGAATTAACTAATAAAACAAAGTAGTACAAATATTTGTGTTGCGATGCAGGCGCTGCGACGTTACTATGACGTAACTAACCGAGAGAACGTAACTCGCTACAACGTACCGTACATTGAAGTAGAAGGGGGAGATGGGTTGGGGAGGGGGGGGGGCGTTTTCAGCTACGCATGCACCGAGTCTAAAGCAAGTAGCAATCTAATTTGACTTGCGGGCAAAAACACAGTGTAGGGGTTGCACGAGAAAAAGGGGGATGAGAAAGAGGAAAAGAACGTTCAGTACGTAAAGCGAGGGTGATAGTGGGAGAGAGAAGGGGTTAGTGGGGAAGGTACCACATGAGCTCACACACGCACACACACACACGGACAAAATATAATTTATATGTCCACGTGGGTGGAAGAAAGGGTGGGGGTACCTATTGTGCATACAAAACGTACCCAACCCCCCCCTTCGTGCCCCCTTATTGCTTGCTGTATCCACCCCACCCCCTCTCTAGGCCCGTCATTTGCATACCCAATTTATTCGTGTTCGTCGTTAACCATCGTTTGAGCTGCAGAGAAGGGAAGCAGTCTACTATAGTTTTCAGTCCAGCGTTGCTTTATGGGAAAATTTCCGGAGCTTTGAACGAGCCATTGCCATGTGTGTGTGTGGGTATGTATGCATATATGTATGTGTGTATTGTGGCATATCGCTCGGATGCAGATCGCGTATGTGGGAGCCTGTTTAATCATGTCTTGTGAATCGTTGCTCAAACATTTTAGGCCTAGTGCTATCAAAGCGCTGATGTAGAGTATTAATAGATAGATCCTCAGTATAGGACCAACCACAGAAGATTAGACTCATTTCTAAGTGTCCAATTCTAAGAAGTATTGGTAACTTTGGCTAAATGTGAACTTTAATAAAGATGGAACTGATGGCTGAGAAATAATAATGTACATTCACGTGTTCTTAAATATACCAAATCTGTCATTTGATTTTGATGTCAACTCCACATGGATTTGACCTCATCACGCAAGGATTCCCATTTCTGAAATTGTACTTGATAAAGTGCTTTGAAGACTCGTAAATTTAAAAGTATTATAATATAAACCTATTGTTTTATTTGATAAGCAAAATAAAACAAAAAATGTTTTAAGTCTTGACATTAGGTGCAAACAGATTACTTCTTATGACTACAGTCGAGTTTGTTCCATCTCAAAATGTTCGAGCAATAAGAATTACATTTTTAGTGAATATAATGCCAAGTAAAATTCCACTTTAAATATCAAAATACGAGTAAAGCATTTCAACTTTATTATTGTTTGAAACAAATTCCGGTTTAATAAAGGTCACATACTTTATTTAAACAAAATATTTTATTAAATTGACAATACCGAGTATTAATATAGCATTATTTGACTTTAAATAGCTAACCTTCTTTTTATCATGATTCAAATAAACTTTAAGCTGTATTAAGAGTCATTATAAATTCAATAGCTGAATTATATTGACACAAAATCAATATTAGTCCTTTTATTTAATTACCTCTAAAAAATGTAAATGGGATCTAATTTATAAGTATCACATTTGTATAATTGTAGATTTATCCAATAACATCAAATGAACTTAAAAACTTGTAAGGATATGTCATGACTTAGTAGCTAATGGTTAAGTAAGATTGTGTCTAATATATTCTAGAATATACCTAAACTTAATCGCTAAATAATAATTAAAGGGTGTATTTAGAAAGTGCTATCGCAATTTTAAAGAAATTCCATAGCTTAATAGTTAAAGTAGTCCAGCTGTATTATGTCATGCCCTAATAGCAGGTCAATTTTAAATCTATAATGGCCTGGTAGTGGGCCAATTTTAATTATATCATGACACCTGATAGATAAACAAGTAAATTCTATGTATATAATAAATGACCTGATAGGCCTAGATAAACAAGCAAATTCAGTTTATGCCATCACCTGATAGCTAAGATCTAACTATGCCATGATCTAATAGCTAAATTGACCATTTATATATATGAAATAATATAAAATAGTTATTGGAAGAGTTTAAATTATGTCATGGCCTAATAAATAAGCAAGCAAATTCTAGAAATGGCATCACCTTATAGCTCAATGTCAAATAAGATTATGTGATCAACAAATTACTCAAACAGTTCTAAAGATGTGTAATGACATGTATTTAAGTTTAAATACATTTTTGTAGCTATTAGCATTTTTTAGCTATTCTATAGTTATGAAAAAGGAAGAAAGAGTTTATAACAAAACTTTCCTTCCAATTTTCAGGCCTATATCCTTAAAGTTGGAAAGAAAATGTTTTCATAAACTCTTTCGTATTTTCAATTAAATATTGCATATAAGACTAACTATCAAGTCTGTTTATGGTTTAAATATTAAAGTAAACTAGGCATGACGTCACAGTAAAACCATAAACTCCCAACGAGATCTTGGGATGACAACGGTGAGTTCATCTATCAACTTAACTCGGGTGCATGTGGTGACCCCCGCACGGTCTGGTAATTAAAGTGTCCCGCATTCGAAACCCCGCGAAATCACTGGAGAATACCCCACCCAAATGTTCCCGTGCAGCTGTTGTGTGCGCGGTCACGCCTTGTTTGCGGCGCCCCTACTTAATCACTGTAATGCACGTAGCGAGCTACGAAACAAAACACTCTGGACGCTAGCTTGAGTCGGCGACTGCTAGGGTCGGGCCACGTGGCAGTCAAAGCCTGCCCCCTCCCCCCCCCTTTAACCACCACTTTATTTTCTCTCTCTATCTGTGGTAGACAAATTTTACTAGACGAGATGGTCACACTGATATTCTGATCTAATGTCTTGACCCATTTATTAAAATATTAAAAATAATTCGAGATAGCCGGAATTAATACCAAAGAATTTCATAAGTAGAACCAGCTAAAATATGATGTTTTTAAAGGATCTTGGCCATTTCCGAGGTTTAAGTTAGCGTGGAAGGGAACATAAGATAAACTCAGCATTTTTCAGTTTTAATTTAAAGAAATATATTGGACAAAATAAATAAAATAATGCTTCGGTAGAAGGGTTTAATTTAATTTGCTACGCTTGGTACTAATATCAACCGTTCTTGAATATTTGTTACGAGAAGATCGGCATTTGATGAAAAACTTTATAAATGAAGAGAAAAAGGTATCAAATTTCAGGACACCCTTGACAAATATATTCAATAACTATTATTAATACTATCTGTAGTAAATTAAACTAAGTGGAATCTACTAAAGTTGTATTTGATTTATTGTGTAAAAATATGTAGTTACACAAACTACCAAAAAAAACTGCCTTTTCCTCGCATTCTATTCTCTCAAAACCTTAAAAACCGAAAAGTTAGATTCATATCCACCCTATTGGTTTAATTAACTGTTTATCATCAAACTGTGGTACGCACACCCCCAAGGGTCCGAGATCATCTCTCAAGGTGAATTTGGCAAAATTACACAGAAACAAAAAGTGGCGGGAAGTTTTGAAGCAACTGAAGGAAGTTTTCTCCTTTGATTAACTAAAATCTGACATTTGAACTGTCATTTGGGAAAATTCTATCTTGGGAATACATTAGACTTTTAGTCATGACCAAGGGGTACAATCTAAACAATGATTGCGAACAACTGTCTTAGATGAATCCTTTAATAAAAATGGTGTTAAACGTATTAATTAAAAATATTATTAATAAATTTGCATCCATACCATTTACATTAGTATGTCCTTTGAGAATCCCGTATTAAACAAGTCGATGACGTCAAACGCTTTGAGCGTCGATTCTACTAAGGAAATACATGGTTATAAACATGGGCATCCCCAAGAAAAAAAAATTAAATGTTAATCCTGATTATGTTTTCTTTTGAATGAAGAGTTTCTCAGAGATCCTATCAGGTGTGTGGATACAATTATTTTGAAAAATATGTTTTACAAGGATTTAAGTCTTAGAGCTTTGGCTTAATGCTCCCTTTTTACTTGCTGGATATGGTGGACCTTGCAAGCACTAATCTGATTTAATTCTTAGGTATGTTGATTGTTTTTTGTTTTTTTTACCAACCCTACTGGTGCTACATCCTATGACTCATTCAACGCACATGACGTGTTCCCCCCCACGCATGTGAATCTCGGCGATCTTATTACTTGCCCTGTTAGTACCCCAATTAGGTCCAACTGCAACGAAGCGAAGTTAAACATGAATAGCACAGTTCTCATAGGAAGAGCCTTTCTTATCTGAGAGAGAGAAAAGTTGGTAGATCTATTTGAATGTATTCATACGTCAAGTCATGTGATCTGCAGCTGTGGATTTCTATAGATAGTAACCCGCCTCGGTGGCGTAGTTGGCTAACACGCTTGTCGTATTTAGCTTGACCACCGAGGACGGGGAGATCGAGGTTCGAATCTCGGTCGGGTGAACTAGGGGTGGTTTTTCCTAAATTGTTTTCCCCTCTCCCTCCACGCAATGTGGGTTCACTTCCTCTAAATTCAAACCCTCCCAATTCTAATCCATTAGTGTAATTAGTACTTAAGCGTATAACCCGAACAGGTAGTAAACGCGGTGCTAAATAAATAAATATAGATAGTATGAATACCTAAATAATTAGTATTAATACCATAGCAAAATGTTTAAAATTTTGACCGTAGAAAAATACATGTATGCATTTCTGAACGTTTTTATGGAAATTATACAGTGATTTACCATTTACTAACCAAGAAATTCTTATTGGAGTGATTCGAACAAGGAGACTTTTCAATTGGGTTTAATACATCCTTCTGTGTTATCTACAATATGATAAATCAAACATTTTAAGAGCAATGCTATATCAGCAAGCGACTTGCAATGTGAATTATTCTAGAACCTCTAAGCAGTACAGAAAAGGTATGTCCATGGAATGATACAAAATACTTGACCACGCGATGGTATGTATTACTTAAGTTACACGATCTACTTTTGTGCGACTAAACATGAATTATGCAGCTGCTACATTTGACAGATAATATCAATGGCGATAAAATCATAATAGCATAGTTACATGTTGTAAACATGGACAGCAAATTATTATTTGATATGTACGTATCTTATCGACATGCCATTTATTACACCTAACTCCTATCCTAATAGAGTAAAAGCATGAACTAATTACATAGATACTAACTACTTAATGGTACAATCTAGGATATACTAGGTACCTCCTAGTGTTAGGTGGACGACTAATCTAGTCGTACAGGACGATAACGGTTAATTTGAATTAACTTCAACAGTATTCGCCTGGATAAATGGTGAAGACATAATGTTTAGAATCTATTTTTAGTACCGGTGGTTGGGATGGAATTAGCGTGTTCCAAAATCGAGAATATTATACCTATGCTATACATTTGCCAAGTTTATTTTCCTAATCTTAGAATTAGCTTTTTTTTATCCCGCTTTAGTTTTCGTTTGGGTTATACGCCCGCAGGATGACACTGTTTCTAAAAAAAGTGTCTCTGTCTAGATTATTTGTTATACTGGTAGAATGCAAGTGGGCGTCTTGTGAAAGCCAATTCTGATAAAAGGTAAACGAAGTATACCTATAGATACTTTAAAAAGAGATGTAAAAATCAGTTATAATTCATTGAAATCAGCCTTCATTAATAAATATTCAAACTATTGTGCGTGGTATAGTAGGTAATATTGCACACATAGGCTAAATTAATCGTAGCCCAGTAGTGGAAAAGATTATCCAATACAAATGTACCACTGTCCAGGAGACGTTCAAATGTAGACCTACTATTCGTACATCCTTTCCATGAAGGCTCTTTCCATGTACCGCTGAGATGAGGTGATGTGACATTGTATAAGAGGGGGTGAAACCAGTGGAAACGCTTAAAGCTGAATTAAGCCTAATTAATCGAACCCTGTTGATTGTCGCGGTACTCCCACTTTTGGAAAAATACCCAAGGTACCAGCCGGGACACATAGACTCGTGGTCAGGTTCACTGACCACTACACTCTCCGGGCCGATTATTTCGCGTGGTGAAATCATTGAATAACTAAACTTTTTGATTTTATTTACTAGAAAAGATTGCCACATACTTACCCGTGCAGGTTAGCAAATGGTCTTAATGTAAAACTTATTAAATCTGGTTTGCCAGTGACGGATAATTAGGGGTTTGAATCTCAGATTGTGATAGTGAAGTTGGTTTATCCTACATGGTTTCCCGTTCTCCCTCCCCACAAATATGAGAAAATTTATTCTAAATTCTACCTCACTCATCCCTCGCACATTATCCTTATGTATAGCCTTATATCCTAAATCGGTGGAAGCGTTAACTTTTTTTTTTATTTACAAACATTTACATCGTGGTAAACTAAAATTGTAAACAATTTTTTTTTAGAATCGTGTCTTACTACCCGTTCGAGTTATACGCTTATCTCCAATTACGCCAATGATTTTAGGAATGAAGGAAGGTTTTATTTAGAGGAAGTGTACCCGTATTTGTGTGAAGGGAGACTGAAAAACTATTTTTTTTAAACTACCTTCAATACACCCGAATGAGATTCGAACCACGATCTCTTTGTCACTGAAAGTCTGGTATACTGCGAGAGTAGTGCCTTAAACACGTGGGATTTTTTTCCCATTCAGGTTGTATACATATAATAATTCACCAATATAGTAGGTATGAAGTAGGTAGGATTTAGAGAAAATATACTCATAATTTTATGGAGTTGTAGCATAGGAAACCATCAAGTAAAACCCAAACAGTATTTGAGCCCAAACCTTCCCACCACCGGAAAACTAGATTAAATGAGCTTCATATTTAGACGTTGTAGTATTGAAGAGGAGGATTGTCACCATTAATGTATTTTCTATTATTTAATATTTTTAAGTTATTTTGGTCAGCTGGCGATTAAACCAAAACCACATGCATGTTATCTCAGTTAACACTTATTGTGAACAAAAATATAATGCAAATAGTACGTTTAACAAAAGAGCTATCAACAGCTTAATCTAAGGGGGAAGATTTGTACTATAAATAAAGTGCACCCTCATTATCCTTGAGAGAGATTGAGCCTAATGCTTAGATCGTGTGGTCGCTGGTACTGTTATAATAATATTATATTATTATTATTATTATTAATAACAGTACCATTATTATTATTATTATTATTATTATTATTATTATATTATTATTGTTACTATTGATAGATCTCAGAGGACTAGCGAAAATCTATTAGGCCTGAAATGTATGAGGGAGATTTTGTTACTGATTATATCGACGGACCAGTGAAAAGGATGGAGGTAAACTTAAGCCATAAGGTCAACTAAATGTAAGATACTTAACTTGACTAACTATTAAAGGTATATCTACACATTTAGCCTAATTAAAATTAGTTATTATTAATAAATGAAAAATACACTATGAAAACTTGCTTCACCGCAATTGAAAGTACAAAGGAAGAAAGCAGCATGAGAAGGGATGATCTAAGACTTCCATCGCCTGTATGTGGTTGACGTCACACATGATGAAGGGTAGTTTTAGAAATTAAAGTCACGATGACAAAGCACTTGTCGAATAAATAATATATTAGAAAATAATTAATAGCATTTGATACTTGGTGGAGCTGTCGTAATTTTAAAAATAAATAGAACAGCGATTCAAAGGGATTGGGTTCAATTCCTTATAAGAAATTAATTTTTTTCAAAGATAGCACGCCTGATCATCAAAATCAATCCAAATAAACAGTACTAAACTATCATTATTGTATTAATTTTACGTAAATTGATGGAAAATATACTCGCTTCGGTGGAAGCGTGGTCTAACACGCTGCTCTTGCTATTGGTTTAACTGCCGATGACGAGGAGATTGAGGTTCTAAACTTGGTCGGATGTACTGAGTTTTTTCAAAATTGGGTTTCTATCTCTCCCTTTAAGCAAATTCGGGTACACTTCCTTTTAATATAACCTTACTAATCCCTAAAAACCACTAGCGTTATTAGCATATAAGCGTATAACACAAACGGGTAGTAAGACGCGGTGCTCAAAAATAAAAATAAGAATATGATTAAACCACCCCATTTCCATAATAGTTCGGGTGCAATTCCTCTCAATTCCCTCCTCATACCTAACTTAGTTGATCAAGCCCTGACCTCTTCAATGACAAACAAGCGTGGTTAAAACCTGACGTCTTAGACTGCTGGGCCACTTCTAGGGGGCTATCACAAAATCAAAAAGCTGTCAAGTTTCGGTGTAAGAATAAGCCGCACACACATGCATGTCAACACGAGCTACTGCGCATGCGTCTTATTTCACCTTTGTGCATGCCGGTGAACTTGTCCTTGAGGATGGTGAACTCGTAGATCTTGCCGAACTCTTCGAACATGGGCCTGAGCTCGTCTTCTTCCAAGTGCCTCGGGATCTGACCCACGAACAATTTGATGGCGTCCCTCTCCCGGTGAGAAATCGGGACGCCGGCGCAAGGTGACGTCATCCCCACTGACATACCACAACCACCACCGCCGTTAGACATTGGTGGGTTGGTGGGTATGAGCATAGTTTGACAAGGGAGAAACACACCCGGTAGGTTCGGGATAAAGCCTATACCCCCTTGGTCCGAAATGTTGTCTGGGGTATTAGGGATTCCGCGGTAAAAAAAATATATAATATAGTTGTAGTAAAAATGTTTTAAGTTGATAACGTTTAAATCTGCGTGGTCACTTTTGCTTAAGGTTATAATTATATTTCTAACTTTTTAAAAAAGAAATGTTCCCGAGCCTTTTTTACACAGGCAGATCCTCTACAAGTGTATATGATTTTATAAAATTTTCACTTCTTGTCCAACAGAGACGTTCTCGTTTTGAAGTGTTGTAATAGGCTTCAGATAGAAACGTAAGACTATCACTCGAAAATACTAATTTATGATTCTCTTATTTTTTTTATTTTTTGTTTTTTGTAAAAATAATTAAATAGTGTTAATATATATTTAAACTGGTTAAATATATATTATTTAGTGTTTTATTAAAATATAGTTCTCTATAAAGTATAAATATGACTTAGTTTAATAGTTTTGCTTACAAATACATATATATTTGTTGTGCGCTGTTAACTGTATCTGTAAACGTAAAATATCTCCAAATTGTGTCCTACAAAACGTGCAAACTTTTGTTCATAATATGTGCTTTAATATATAAATTAAGTATATACTTAGTGTGATTGGTGTGTAATTAAATTAGTAAATAAAAGTTATTACTTGGAATGACTAGGAATAATCACAGTTTAAATGCTATCAAAGTGTAATATAAAAACAAAACACGTGGTCCGACTTAGTTATATCGATATTGATGTGAAAATATGTAAAATCTTCTTTTAAAAAAATGAAATCACACCACGAAAGAGAAATAAAAAACTTAAATGTCACCAAAAACACCACAAAAAAAACGCACAAGACTACATGAAGACACACAAAAAAAAACTACAGCTAAACGTAGCAACACTAACTGACACACTGCAATAGCAGAGCGACGCATGCATGAGTACAAGGCAAGTCTAACAACAACCCCCTTCTCAAACCCCCCCCAGACTCCCCCCCTAAAACTCCTCCCCATCTCAACCCTCCCACGATATCCCCCACCTTGCGCCCCTAAAAACACACGCACTCAAAAACTTGCCTGCCTCCCCGTTAAATTAATGTGCCATACCCCCCTAACGCACCCCCACAACCATCCCTCCCCCACCCCCCCATTTTCTCTAGCGTAGACAAGCTTCTCTGTTGACGATTCAAAAAACATTAGAAAAACTCAATATTTCAGATAAAACTTGAAGTAGGTGGTAGATAATTAAAACAAAAATTTGTATCACCTGTTTATGTTTATACTGGCACTTCAAGACGTATGGTGTTTTATGTCATTTAAAACGTGTGTGTTTATCAATATACCGAATATGTCACTTTTTATCAATGAGAAGAGCCAATGTTTCCAAAGTACATAGTAGAACGTCCACGCGACGTTCTGAGCCAATCCACACAATAGCAGTGTTTCCCCCTTACCCAATAAAAGAGGTGGAATGAGATAGAAGTGGCTGGGGGTTGAGGGGATCACAGCTGACTCATCCAACCCTCCTCCGCTGCGTCTGTCCCTCTCACAATCCTTGTCTGCATCAGTCAGTGCAAAGGGTCTATATTATATATATACCAGCTGCACTTAATATGAAAGATATAGAATGGTATTTAGAATAATTAAAACAAAAGGACAGCCTGAAACTGACAGCTGGGATGGTTTGCAGTACAGCGTGAATCCTGCTAGCTTCCTGTTTCGATAGAAAAGTGCATGAGGCGTGGTGGTCGCTTGGGTGGATTTGTTGGTGGAAGGCTCTAAGGACCACGTTACGATCCCAGGTGGTAAACTAGTTCGTGTTTTAACTCGAACTGTTTAAATTGTGCTTTCTGAACATGGAGTAGTATCCGTACACTAACTAGTGTAGCCTAGAAAAATTTATCTGACACTAATTATCCAACCATAACACAGGTTTAGTATTAGATTAATTGAGAATGTGTGAGGGAGAGTTTGTGTGAGGGAGAGTCTGTGTGAGGAGAGTTTGTGTGAGGGAGAGTCTGTGTGAGTGAGAGTTGGTGTGAGTGAGAGTCTGTGTGAGGGAAAGTCTTTGCGAGGGAAAGTCTTTGCGAGGGAGAGCCTATGGGAGAGAGTGAATCTATGTGATAGTATGTGAGAAACAGTTTGAGTGTGTGTGAGAAAGTATGTAAGAGAGAAAATGTGAAAGAAAGTTTATGAGAGAAAGTGTGTGTGAAAGAGAATATTGAGCGAGGGTGTAGGAGTAAAAGCGTGTGTGATAAAAATAGCCTGCGAGTGTGAGAGAGAGAGTGTGTGTGTGTGAGTGAGAAAGAGATATAAATAATGTGAGAGAACGAGCGTGAGTGGGAATGTGAGTGAATTAAGAAAAACTGACATTCTTAGTTAAAAATAAAATTATAATAGTGCCTAAAGTACATGCTTTTTTTTACACCGCGTTTTTTACCAGTCCAGACTATGCGCATTTTAATAATTCCGCTAATGGGGTAGGTATACGGATGTGGTATCGTAAGAAAAGTATCGACACTGTGCTCATTAAAAGTATCGGAAGAAAAATATCGATACCGTACTAGTATCGAAAGAAAAGTATCGTTAACATTAAGTATCGGTATCGAAGTTTTAATCTGGAAAAAAAAATCTTTAACTAGTAATAATAATTTCGACTTTCGCATCATAATTGTATTTCCATAACTTCTTTAACACCAAAAATTATAATGGTTTTTAATACTTCATACTACATAATTCACTTCTCGGAGGTGCCATTTTTTAGCTACATTAGTCGTTTATACGCTATCATGATAGATTTATTAACTTTTCACAAACAATAGTAGAATGGACGCCCTTCACTGCTTCATCTGCTTAAACAACGCATACAAACTTTTCTGCTTCGCCTGCTTGGGGAACCCTTGAGCTGACCAAGTTCATTTAGTTCTACGAAAGTTTAATATTTTGTTTAGTTTGTGATGAGCGTGCTCATTGATAAAGGAAGGGGCAGTAGACTGGTTGCCAACCGCAGTGTCATTTGTTCTTCCTCCACAAACCACCCTAGTAAACATTTAATCCTAGCATGAGTGAGGTTAACCAAAAAAAAGTTGTTTCTTTCGATACCGGTCCGATACCGGAGTCTTTACTACTAATATCAGTAAAAGTATCGAGTAAGAAAATTACTAGTACCAAAAGGAAAATATCGATATTAATAAAGTATCGTTACTTTTTTCACATCCCTAGGTAGGTATGAGGAAGTTATAACTCATAGGATATATATCCACATTATATTGAAAGGATAGAAGAAATTATTTAGGAAAAAAACTCACTCGTCCTAAATTCAAATCCCAGCCTCCTTCAACACTTAACTTTAGTATAAGCTATTAAGAGAACAGTTTATAAATCAATTGGAGGCCATTCTTTTTCTCATCACTAACACTTGCTTTATCCTAGAATATTAAAATATACCCATCTAAAGTGGTGTGTGTGGAACAGTAAGTAGGTCAGAATGTCTCAAGACTTGAGACATATGAGCAGTAAAAGGCTGTTAAAAGGCTTATTTTGTTCGTGTGTATAATAAAACAAGCTACGAGGTGTAGCCTTTGTATATAAGGGCTTACTGTAAATATAAGGAGAGAAATAAATACTTGAAAATACGTTAAATAACGCACCATTAAGATATTTTTTACTTTACATAAGTATTGCTAACCATTCAGGTTACATACATGAAAATTAATTACGCTAAGGTTTTAAGGGTGAGTCAAGTGAAATTTATTATAACTGTGCCTGCATTTGTGTGGAGGGATAGGGTGGAAACCATTAAGTAAAATACACCTTCGGTACACCTGGCAGAGATTCCAAACGTGATATCCCCGTCATAGGTAGCAAGCACAGCCTATTGCGAGAATGAAGCCTTAGACGGGTTATTAGAAAATATGTTTTTATTTATTGAAAACTTTAATATAAACTCAATTTATGGGCCAGAGCTAATATAAACTCAATTTATGGGCCAGAGCTAAACTATTTTTCGTTCTCACCTTACTAATTGGGTGGTCCTTCAATCATCGGACCAGTTCTACAACACCCAAAAGAAGTATATTGAGTAGTGTTTAAACAAGAGAACAGTGTGTACACTTTCTAAACGCAACAGACACCCTACAACCTTAACCTATGACAACACAATGGGAGAGTTTTCTCATCTTTGGCATGTTCCACTAACCCTACCAACTTTGATCAGAGAAGTCAGAACTTAAGTTCTAACTCAAGTTGGATGAGCTTGGTTGGTTTTTTCAAATAAGAAAGTTTGTCAATTCTTGAACTTCAAACTAACTAACCTAATCATCCCTCAGTAATACTCATTGTGTTAAGCATTTCAATAAAATCAAAAGACAACACAAGCCTAAACACAAAATCGTAGCATTAATAATTTAATTACTGGGCTATTAACATAGAATCATAAATATAATATATTAAACAACTTTTATAATCATTACAAAAACCATAAGATTTTTAATCATTCGATCAGTTTTCTTAATTCAAACGAAAGAGGAAATTAAAATGTTAAAAATGTATTAAAATTCACCTAGAGAAAGTATGGTAAAGCAAATGATGCAATCGAGGAATGAAGTCAATTCATAGTCAAGCACACGATTGTTTTTATACTAAAACAATACTAATTAATTTTTACTACATAGTAAAAGGGGAGAAAGGATGTAGGTGATTGCTCTTGAAAATTAGAATACAAGTAAACATTTTATTTTATAGCAATTTTTCTTAACTCTGACAGCTGTCAACAAATAATGATTTTAAACTTAATCTGTGCAAAAAGTAAATTTCATTAGTGTTTTGCATTTTGCTGCAATATTTCTGAAATTCAAGCTATTTTTATTAGTCGTGATGATGTAACTGAACTTTGGAATTTTCCAATGGATACCATTTTAAAACAAAACTCGTTGATTAATCAGCGGCTGTATAGTTTTCAAAATATTTTTTTTGAAGACAGATTAATTTTAAATAAAGCTGGAATCGGTAGCCGCGTGGACTAAAAATAGAGCTCGTCTAAGCTGATTTTCTGGTGATAGGGAGGTCGGAGTTCAAATACTGCCGTATTTGAGTTTGTAATTTTGCTCAAATGTTTTCCTGCCGAGTTAAAGCAGTTAAATGCTGATAGGACGGACTTGTATGCGATATTAAAAACAGTCCACTTTTATTTTATTACATTTTTAATTATAAGGTACCTACCATAGAAATCTACCGACAAAAATAAATTAAACAAAAGCTTAAATGAACACAATGCTTATGAGTATAGTTTCAATCGTTAATAATAATTGTTGTATCCGTCTATTATCTTTCCTGTAATATTGTAAAATAAACAGGTAATAACAGAAATTACTAAGTGGGTAGGTGTCACGTTTATTAAGTGCACGGCATGAAGCTCACGCAGGGCCATCGCCAGCTTTGTAATACCTTCTTCTTTTTTTTTACTTTGATTATATTTTATTATTACATTTCTTACTTTCTCATATAAAAAGAAAATATTTTGATTGTGAAAAAATGTATCTTAATATTATGACGGATCCTTATGTTTTATATAAATACAAGCCCAAAAAAAGTGGATTTTACAATTCTGTCTAAATATTATTTTAAAGATTTGGTTCAAAATGGGTATCATAGGAATATTTTACATGACAACAATTTGGATATAAACTTATATATAGGTGTTTTACTTATGACTGATTTATTAAAAACTGGAAATATTTTTAAAAATGGCCCTAACTGTTTGTTTTCAAGTGGGTTGATTGGGACTATTTGGCATTACAAATAATCCTATAACTAGTTTGACAAAAATTCGATAACTAATCTGTAATTTTTAAATTTTCAAATTATTTTGAAAGAGGTTACCAATTTTGTTTAAAATATATATGGGAGTGTTTGAGATTAACATGACAAATAAAGCTCTGTACTTGTTTTGTTTTGGGGGGGGGAGGAAATTCTGTTATGGGTAGTTTGCTGATTTTTTTAAAATTAATGTGAATATTTTAAAAATGGCTTTAGAAATTTGATTAAAAATTGGGTATCTGTTAAGTTGTATGCATCATAAATAGTTATTTGCATTTGTTTTTCTAAAAAAATATACAATAGTGGTTAACAAATGACTGATTTTTGTAAAATTTGATATTTTATTTGGTTTAAATCATTACCGGGGGACTAGTTTACACAATCAATAATTATTTATCTCAAATTAATTAATCAAAGGGTAGTTTACTTAAGATACATTTTAGAAAATTTGATTTTTTTCTAAATTGACCTTGTTGATTGAATTCAAAATGAAATATGGAAATAGTTTTTCATGATTAATAAGAATACTTTTTATTTTTACAGTTAAATAGTTTTAGGTTAGTTTACAAATAATTAATTTTGAGAATTTGAATTTTGTTAAATATATATATATATATGTATATATGAACAATTTGGTTTAAATTGATATATAACAAATGTTTATGATCAACAAGATGATGTGTTTGTTTTTACGAGGAAAACATAATTAAAGGTTGTTATTTAAAACCTCTCTTTAAAAGTACACTATTATCTAGGAATTGGGTGTTCCTTCCATATTCGAGGCGATAAATTTTTGGCAAAAATTATTTTGCTGTGATTGCCACATAACTAAGTTAAAATTGTATGAAATAGTTAATAGACTAATACTAAATGTGCTAAAATAACCAAAAATGGCAATTCATAAAACAAATAAAATTTCAAAATGAGAAAAGTTTCCAAAAGTCTAAACAGATCTCGCAAAATACAGCAAAATTTTCATGGACGGCTAAAAATATGTTACTAGATAAATACAACTAATCCTGTTTTTAGCAGCAGTCAATTTGATAGTTGTTATCAATATCTAACCTAACTAGTATTATATTAAAAGTTATCAATTTTGGCCGCAAAAAAAAAGCATTGAATTTTATAAAAGGGAAATTGACGTGTAATAAGAACAATTCTAAGTATAAACAGTATTTTTGTAATGGCTATAGCAAACGCTAACTCACTGGATAATCATAAGATCATACAAAAATCAGTCAGAAAGATATTAGGCTGCTTTCACGGAAAGACCTATATTCTCAAACAAAAGTCCATTTCAATAGACCTGTTGTGACTCAGAATTTGATCCTACATTATTTTATTCATGGCACTATGCCAAAATAAGGATAGGTTGCAATCATTTACAGTAACATATTTTAATAGAACTAAAAGCATTGGCAATTTTCACAATACTACTCAATTTTAAACACAGCTCTATTGATAGCTTACCCGCCTCGGTGGCGTAGTTGGCTAACGCGCCAGTCGTGTTGAGCCAGACCACCGAGGACGGGGAGATCGAGGTTCGAATCTCGGTCGGGTGAACTGGGGGTGGTTTTTCCTAAATGGTTTTCCACTCTCCCTCCACGCAAATGCGGGTTCACTTCCTCTAAATTCAACTTTCCCAATTCCTAAACCATTAGTGTAATTAGTACTTAAGCGTATAGCCCGAACGGGTAGTAAGACGCGGTGCTAAATAATATTGATGGCTTATTTCATCGATGTTCCCAGTTTGTTCTATATTTTATAAAGGGCACATATTTTTAACTATCTTGAAGCTTTTAAACTAGTCAAAAGTCTTAAAATCCAATTTTTCTCAATAATCATGTATTGCATGATTGCATATGTTCTCTATGATAGAGCTCTGATTAGCCCTAGCATGAATAAATTAGTGTTTTATAAAGCTCTATGTGTATTTTAACAAATAAGAATTTAGAAATTTGAATCCCTTTGTGAATTTATAATTTATAATATTTATAAGTGAAGCTTATTCTTGTTTCACTAACACGGGATTTGCAGAGTTTTGAACAGATTATTAATTTTTTTATATATAGTATATTTAGTATGTTGGGCTATATCACTTCATAATTTAAAATTTGACTACATTGTGATCCTAAAACTTGAATTAAGCTGTGCAGTCATCAATAGTATGATTATATTCCCAAATATCACAATCTTTAAGACACGCTCAGCTTATGACCCAATTTCTTCCTAAGCCCTCATCAGTAGGAAATTAACTTTGAAATACTTTTATTTTACCAATCAAATAATTGCACAGCCCCCAAAAAAAGCGTATATTATTATTATTATTATTATTATTATTATTATTATTATTATTAGCACCGCGTCTTACTACCCGTTCGGGTTGTACGCACTTACGCTAATGTGCAATGGTAGGGTGATAGTGAGATGAAATGGAGGACCTACAGTTTAACGTGGAATCCGAACCACGGTGGAGGCCTGGCATTCCTCACATTCACAAGTTGTGATTAATACACATCTTGTCAGAGGTGAAGGAAGGGTTTGGCAATCAGATAAATCTGTGCCGGGACCGAGGATTGAACCCCGGACCCTCAACACAGAAGTCTGACACCTTACCCCTAGACCACCAGGTCACCAAAAGCGTATAATACTCGGCCAGATTGTTTCCCCCGCAAATTAACACGGCACCGAGTATATAAAGTGGAAAAGCCTGTGCATAAGCTCACCCTTCAGAAACAAGCAGACTTTTAGCCCCCCTCCACCTCTTCCCCACTAACACTCCTTCTTTCTCCCTGCAATATTCACCCCTAGTCCACCACCCCTTCTCTGCCCTTCTTGCTCGATCTCTTTGATATCAACCCTCAGTGGCAGACCCCTTCAGACACACCCTACTTGCCTTTAATCCCGTTCTACTTTGCCAGTCTAGACGATACTGCAAACTAACTTAAAACCTTAGGGGTGAAGGGAGTCGTCTTACCTAGAACACCCTCATTGTTCTAAAGAAATATTGTATCGCAGCCTGCATCGAACACAAACCCACGGAGGGACTTGGTCGTTTATAAAATGTAAGCCTATCCCTTTTTCTCCTAATGGTCTTCATCTGACGAGTTAAGTGTTTGGTGTTAGACTGCAGCGTTTACATGACATCAGATCTAACAGTCTTTAGAACTTTGATTCAAGTAGGTGTTGTCAATTTATAACATCTTTAAAGTGATACTTATTCTTAAAACTTTATATAAAAACAAATGGAAGTTTTTAAAGTTGTTCCTTTAAATACGCCACCTATCTTAAATACACTGCAGTATTTATTAAAGGAATGGTAGTTCTGAAGATTCAAAACCATTAAAACAATCTTTAATTGTCTTTAAGAGATATTGTGGCCCTATTAAAACACAACTTTATTTGTTTTCAGATATCTATATCTGTTTACAACCTTTTATCTCAGAACTTCCATTTCACATGAAAAACTTTGCTGAAAGTGAGATAATTTGACCTTTTCGTTATTTAAAAAAAATTATATAGTCCTACTAAACATAAAATGTATTTTTTTAACCATACTGAAACACATTGAAAGATTTTTCTCTATTTTAGCGTGATGGATAGTTTGAAATAAAAAATGATTTCTTTAATAGTGTGAATCTGGACTATGTGACGCTGTTAAGGGTGTCCAAGAGAGATTTGAATGAGTTTTTTTACTATCCTAACATATTAAAAAACCATTTGTATTCTAATTAACAAACTTTGGTTCTAAAATAAGCGTTTCTGAGGACCTTCTTCGACATTAGATTTGCTATATACAAATATTACTAGCCTATATTTATTTAAGTTTTAATTATGTACAGTATTTAACCTGGCAAAGTGAGGTCTTGTTTTATCTTGACCGTTTGGCATTAGTGCCAAATTTAGGGACTGACCTTAACGAAATTTAACATGGATAGTAATAAAAAAAAAGCACTGGTTATTTACAAGATGCAATTAGATATTTTTGTATGGGGAAACAAAGGTCTGATGTTCACAGAACGACTAGTTATTAATCTTTCAATTACTAAAAGTTCAATAATACGTTAAAGTAGTATTGATAATGTTAAAGATAGTCCCAAGTGATGATTATTTTAGAACCAAAGTGTGTTAATCAAAAGAGTAAAAATTGGTCAGACCCTCTTTACCCCCTCCCAAAAAAAAGTTATTAAAAATAATGTAAAACTATTAACACAAGAGGAATTCAGTGAAGTTACATACGTTTAATCAATAAAACTTTTGAACGATATATTATTTTAAATTTTGTTTGATATGAATCAAACCTGCTTCGGTGGCCGCTTGATCTAAGGCTTGGTCGTGTTAAACTATATTGCTAATTACGGGAAGATCAGGGTTCGAATACCAGTTGGGTGTACTAAGGGCGTTTTTCCAAAATGGTTTTCCACTATCCCTACACACAAATGCGGGTACTTTTTTATAATATCAACCTCCCTCATCTCTCGCTCACTAGCGTAATTATTACATGTGCGTATAACCCGAACATCTAGTGTCACGTGGTGCTGTCAAATGAATTGAAGTTTTATAAATCTACTTTATATTACTACATCCCCAAAAAAGAAAGATAATTGTAATCAGGCATTATCGAGCACAAATGAAGTACAAACAAAGGGCTTAGATAAGTTAATCTCTCGTGGGGTTGGTTTCTCACTTATTGGTGTGCTAGTCCGAAAATATTCTGGACCACACGATTTTTTATTTATTTTTTTGCAATTCTTACCCATAATATTCAACATAAAAGTTAGCGATATGTAAACTTGTTTAGAATAATTATTGTACCCACATTACGATAGTAAAGTGAGAAGAAGGGAACAAACACAATTACTAATCACATTGAAAAATAGCTAATGTTTCAACCGGCCTAGACTCGAACCTTGATCCTTTCATAAATGGCAAACAAGAGTATTGCAAGCTTGACACCTTAAACCGTGTGACCTTTGGTGTGTATGACTTTCTCAAATTAATGGGTAGCAGCAGCAATGTTTAGTTCAAAGATTTTTTTTTTAATTATTATTTTAGCACCGCGTCTTACAACCCTTTAGGGTTATACTCTTGGCAGGAATAATCTTTAGTGATTTAATACAATTAAATCCACGTTCATATATTCATTCGCCCAGCCATGTGTCCTGAAGCAACATATGTTGGTAGATGATACTCACCTTGACAGATGTAACATAAATAGTTTAACTTTTTTATGTTGGCTATTTTACTATAGGATTTTGGTAGGAGGGACCTTCCAGAAAATAATATTATATATATATATATATATATATATATATATATATATATATATATATATATAATAAAACTGACAGCTCTGGATCATATGACCTAACGTGTGAATACGTGAAAGTAGATCTAGTGACTTTTCTAGTTGTCAAATAATATTAATAATAATAGTGTCTCTAAGCTACAAAATTCTGTAGTTCAGTTTGTGAAAAGATTAACCAGTACTAAAGTACCGTCACCCAGGGTACGCCTGAATGTACTAATCGTACATCCTTTTCTTGGAGGCTCTTTTCATGTCCCGGTGACATGAGCGGATGTTGGTGATGGCGAATATGACGCGTTAAGACCAATCAGAATCCTAACTTAACTTAAGTATAATTAACCAAACCCTGGTGACCAGAGTAGTTATTCCCTTCTAGAGAATAACAACCAGTACCATCCTGGAATCAAACTCGGGACTTTTAGGTTAGCAACCCGCTTCGGTGGCGTAGTTGGCTAACGCGCTAGTCGTGTTGAGCTCGATCGCCGAGGACGGGGAGATCGAGGTTCGAATCTCGGTCGGGTGAACTGGGGGTGGTTTTTCCTAAATGGTTTTCCATTCTCCCTCCACGCAAATGCGGGTTCACTTCCTCTAAATCCAACCCTCCCAATTCCTAATCCACTAGCGTAATTAGAACTTAAGCGTATAACCCGAACGGGTAGTAAGACGCGGTGCTAAATATTATTATTTAGGTTAGCAACCAGGTTTTCTATCAGATAGGGATAATTCTTTGAAAATTTGACGGTACAGTTAATCCTCCCATCATCCCGAAGGTTATACCCATGTCTCTCTATCCGACTCTTTATGATCGCTACGGGTGTACTGAACTCTGTGACCTTGACTGTTGCTAGTATTGAGTGTGGTCCTGCCCACAGGTATATACACAGAGACATCGCTCGATACGGCGTATCGTGACGTCAGCCGGGGGGGCCCCTTGCACCTGCACTTGACTGACAGCACCCTCCCATTCATGGGGAAACTTGGACAGTCACCGGTAGCACGAGCGTGGGAACAAACCCACACCGGTCTCTTGAAGACGTGGCTCGATTCCGGACGGATGCACTCGGGTCGTATTCTATACCTTAAGCTTATATCTCGTTTCCCTTCTTTACGAATGGTGATGCGATTCCTCTTATTTAACCTTTCTTGACAATTGTTTACCCTTAAACTAAAGCAGCTAGTGATAAAAGTGGCAATCAAAACACATTTATTTATTCTGTTTGTTTCAAATTGTTAGTCTATTTAATTTAGCAACGAGTTGTATATAGGTGAAAAGACACCTTAGTAAACCTTTTTTCTTGTCCAATTCACAGGTTTGTTAGTAAAGCCCAACACAGATTTAGACGTTTTGTGGGTTTTATTGTGTGTATACCTAGAGTTAAAGACTTTTTATGTTCAACATTGGAGACCATACTTTCAAAGACTGCCATAAATATAAAATAGGTCATGGCTTCGTTATTGAAAAATTCTAAACGTTGACATGGTTATACATGAAGTAAATGCTTATATATATATATATATATATTGTTTTTGTTAAAGGACATTTTAAATTGGTTGAGTAGCGCTTGAGCGCTTGCTGTTTGGAATATTTTGAGGTTTTCTGAAATTGAAGCTTCCCCCTGGAATTTTCTTAAAATTTGAAACTTGTTCGAACACCTTCACTGTTTAAGCTTTTTATTTTTAAATATCTAAAAGTCGGTTGGCTCAGACTGCGGAAATTACTGTCGAAATGCATAGATTGACATTTAAAATGTGCAATAATTTGAATGACAATTTAAGTATTAAAAATTCTAATACTCTTTGCAATATATTTTGTCCACAGTTTGTCGTAATTCAATTAGTGAGGGCAGGTATAGAACGCTATGAAAGGCCAGTGACTTTTCAGTTTTTATAGTAAAAAAATGTTTTTGGCCAAAATAAATAAAATTTTGCTTCAGTAGAAACATAGAGTTCAATTTTCTTCACACAGTTATATCAATGGATGTTGAATACATGTCATGAGCATAATGACATTAGATGAGAGTTTTTAAATTATTAGAAAAAGTTTTTATTAAATTCCATGAGACATTTGACAGATAGTCAAGAACTGTTGAGATCACCATGTGAAGAAAATTAAACTTTGTTTTTACTGAAGCAATATTTAATTTATTTTGACCAAAAAAGTTCTGGTATAAAAACTACCAAAACACGTACCTTTTCTGGCGTCTCCTACATCTCCACCTTAACGTTGATATTTTATCAACCCTGACCTTTAATTTGGGTCAAACACACTATCTAAGGTATTTGTCCAGCTAGTCGTTTTAGTCCAGTTGGCCCACCATAACATTCTAAATGAGAACTTTTTAATTCAACACGTTATATATTAATGTTATATATTAATTAAGGGGCTAACGAAGAGGAGGATTTTCAGAGGAATCGCACCTGCATTAGTAGGGAGAAAGCTTGTAAAAACCACAGGGATGAATAACAACTGGAAAACCTGGCGTGGTAACCACCGAAAATCCAGCCTATAGCGATCCTGATGCCCTAAAACCATGTGATCACCACCGCAGGTGATTGGCTACTTGCCCCTCTTAAAGTCTATATTATTTAAACGGTATGACTTATTCCCAAGATATTCACCCAGCGAACATAACAAAGTTCTAGCTAACCTTTGATTTCGTAACACATCGGCATCATCATCATCATCATCATCAACTATTTATGGCCTGCAACCGGGTCAGTTTAGTAAAACGACTTCGTCTTCCTCTATCATTCCACCACTATACTCCTCTTACCCCCACATTTGTTATCTTCTCCTCTCAGCTCTTTCTTGGACTCCCTTGAGGGTGATTTCACACCCATCGTTATCTCATTATTCAATTAACACTTACCCGCCTCGCTGGCGCAGTAGGCTAACGCGCTAGTTTCGTGTTTAGCTAGACTGCCAAAGACGGGGAGATTGAGGTTCGAAACTCGGTTGGGTGTACTGGTGGGGTTTTTCCCTAAATGGTTTTCCACTCTCCCTCCATGCAAATGCGGGTTCACTTCCTCTAAAGTTCAACCTTCCCCATTCTTAATCTATTAGCGTAATTAGTACTTAAGTGTATGAACCGAACTGGTAGTAAGATGCGGTGCTAAAAAAATTTAACACTTTTAAAACTATCTCCCTTATAAATAAATTCTAGTTCTTTTCCAAAAATACAAATGTCCTCGTCCAATAATCAAGAAATTATAGGAAGACATTTTTTGGAACTCTCTTATTATTTCTTATATAATATTTTTATATTTTTTTTATTCATTGCATGTTTGACAAACAAGATGTGATCCCCTCAAAATGCATAATATATTGAAATTATAATTTTTATATTTTAAAACAAAATAAAATAACACAACGTGCTATATCGCTAACATTGATTGACTAGACATTGTATTAATGCTTTCAACTAAATGTCCGTTCCCTTTAGCTGAGGGTTTTGGGAGACAGACTACCAAAGGGACTTTCCCCCTCCTAGGAGGTTAATAAAGTAGACAATATTTAGTCTTAAAACAAAGCTACATAAACATGCGTGATGTTTTCATATTCAATTTTGTAAAGAAACTGATACTGAAATAATGATGGCAACCATCACTAAAATTAGCTTCGGCGTCCGTGTAGTCTAAGGTTTCACTCTCGCAATAGACTAAACTGTCGATGACAGAGAGATTGTGGTTCGGATCTTAGTCGGATATACAAAGGGTGCTTTTCCCTAAATGTCTTTCTACTCTCTCTCCACAGAAATGCGGGTTCACATCCTTTAAATTAAACCTTCATCATCCCTAGCTCAGTAACGTCATTAGTGCAATGTGTAAAACCTTAACAGTTAGTAAGACACAACGCTAAAACAAACTATCACGAAATAACTAAGGAATTAGCTGCTACGAAATATACAGCGTTTACACGTTTATTGGTTTTGTGAATCGTTACTGCTACCGGCAAAATTAAAACTCTTTTCGGATAAAAACATATCTTTGAAATACATTTATACAAAACAAATTTCCTCAAACATTAATTTTAAAACATAAATCGTTTGTTTTACTTCTTTTTAAATACAAGAAAATCTCAGTTTGATTTGCTAATGTTAAGAACCACTCCCAACTATACTACAATTTACATCTTCCGCGCATGGGTCTGAACTAAAACTTTGTTTGAAACCACGATTTGTTCATCCGCAAATTATGCACAAGCTTTCACAATAGCTTCTTTCTTTTTTAAGAGTCAGGTAAGACTAAAATCTAATGGTTATAATTTTTACAATAATTCTCAAATTAATATTTTACATTACTAACCAAACATAAGTTTTTTTTTTTTTGTTTTTATATTTCGATGTAATTTCTACACCAAAAATTGCTGTACATTGGAACTTCATCCATCTGGCCCTCATTTCCGGTTTATCAGGACTGAAATTTCACATTAATTAAATTTTTCGTATCAATTTTTATGGGATCAATATATGATGTATTATTAAAAACTGCGCCGCTCGTAAACAACATTCAAAATTGGCACAATAATAAACTAATCATTAATTTATGAGTTAATAGTGGTATTAGCATGTTTCAAGCTTTTTATAGTTTGTTATAGTACAAATAATTTATGACTTGTGGAAATATATATAGTTTTAATGCATATTTCCTCTAACTTTCCGACTATCCGGATTTTAGTTAGTCCGGATGACACGCGGTCCCAGTTAAGCCGGATAAACGAAGCTTCACTATAAGTGCTAATGTAGCGTGATACAGCATCCAATTTTCACAAACTAATACAAATTGTTAACCTTTTAATTCATCATTCGTTTATTTGTAATTTTGTTTTGTTCTACCCTTAAAACATATATATTATTCCAAGATGCTAGCAGATACTTTACCAAAACTAGATGAGAGCGTTAAAAATGTAAGAAGAGATAAAACAAAAAGAATCGTCAAGAAAACTTGTCCATCGTCCAAAATGTAACAAGCAAGTAACTTCCAAACACGTGACAGAAGACATGTTTTTTTGGCGAGGGATTGCAGAAGGAAGGGGTAGGTTTTGGGTCATGTCACAAGTAACGATAGAAGCATTGTGGCAAGATACACTCTTACTAGTCTGTTAAAGTGTTGCTCGCTCACGTATTTTCCATTCGGGGGAGATGGAGAATACATTCGCCAGAACAATAAAAACTGATTAAATAAAAGAAATAAAAGCCAAGTTGACGAAAAATGGGGTTTTTTCTCATTTCAAAATCGGCTTTCTCTCATGACTAAAGGCAGAATACGTGGTACATATTTCAAGGTTATTCCTCTAAGTATCAGAATGCTACAAGATATTTCAACATGACTCCTATTTGAGTTTTAAAATCGGTTTTATTTAAAAGGTTTGTTTCAATCACTTTTTGATAAAATTATAAAGTTTATAGGTCAGATTTAGTGAAAGCTATAACATAGTATCCAACATTTGACCTGGCTTATCATAGAGCTGGTAATATAATAATTTATCATGGAGAGTATAATAATGTTAAAAGTTTAATTATTTCCACATACCATTATTTTGAATTTCGGTAATACCAACATGGTTTGCTCTATTTTCTTCATAATTGGCAAATATTGTCTATGTGATTACTGATTAGAAACTGAAACAGCATGAATTAAGGCTAATTTACTTTAATTGAAAAATCTATTCAAATCAAATGTATTAAATATCTTCCCATTTATAATCTCTAGAAGAGATTTTAAGTGTTTCTGGAAACGAAATTATGTTTCAATGATTTTATTTTGAATTTAATTTTTTAATACAGTAGATTTAATCATCTTGATCAAAATGAGTATCTGAAGAGTAATTACTTTGCATGATAAATAGCTGTGTATACTTGTTTTTTTAAGGAAAATTCACTAAAGGGGCTTTAATGACAACATATTTTTATGATATTGCTCTTAAATAAAGTAGGTATTTATCATATTTTCTCTTGAAACACGTACTACATACTTATTACCATTATTTATTTTCTCACATCAATAGATCGTGAAAAAATCAATCTCAAGACTATGACGATACCTTAAGTTTTATGTGAAGTCTGTCTGTCTGTCTGTCTGTCCCTTGCACCGATCCAAAACAGTTGAGCGAACTTTGTTCAAACATGATATTTCAATTTTATAGGGCTATATCTTGGGATTAGTTTTTTTTTTTTACCTTAGCCCTCAAATTAAGAGTAGCTTACTAATGCTTACTATGAGTGATTTTTCTAGACTCAAATTTTTTCAAAAATGGCTCTAACGATATTGGTTAAAATTAATATCTAAGATATGTTTAACATGGCCAATAGCACTGTATCAAAGTTTTGGTAAAAAATTCGATCAAGGATAGCTTCCTGATGAGAAATTTTTGAAAAATTTTCAAAAATGCTTAAATATTTTATTCAAACTGTATATGTGTAAATTATGTGGTATATGACAAAAAGAAATCATATACTTGTTTATGGAATAAAATCTCCTTTATGGGTAAATTAATTTTCCAAAAACTTGAAATGTTTTACAAACGGCTCTAACGATTTTGTTCCAAATGGGTATCTTGGGACTGTTTGACATGAAAAATAACATTGTATACTTGTGTTTGGGGTAGAATCTAATTTATGGGTAGTTCACTAGGGAATGATATTTCAAAAACGTGAAATATTTTTAAAATATTCCTAATGATTTGTTTTCAAATGGATATCTTGGGGGTGTTTGACATTAAAAAAACCCTAATTACTTGGTTTTGGGTGAAAATTCGATAAAGGGTTGTTAACTGAAAAGTAGTTTTTAAAAATTCAAACTGTTTTGAAAATGACTCTAATAATGTTGCTTAAAAGATATATCTGATGAGTGTTTGACATTAACATTATAAATAAAGCTGTGTACTTGTTTAGGGAAGGAAATTCAGTTGTGGGTATTTTAATTATGACTTTTAGTGTGAATATATTCAAAAATAGCTTTAGTGAATTTGTTCAAAATGAGTATCTGTTAAGTTGTTTGGGTTATAAATAGTTGTATAAATGTGTGTTTCTAGGCAAACGTACATAAGTATTTAACAAATTAATGATTTTTGTAAAATTAGATTTTTTAGAAAATAAGTTCAACTATTTGGGTTCAAAATTGGTATCAGGCAATTATTTTACATTATCATTTATAAGGTTTCTTTATTTATTTAAAATAAGTTATTTAGGGGTAGTTTGATAATTTTTATTTTACAAATAAATAATTTTAAGGAAGTTTACAAATAATTAATTTTGAAATTTTGAATTGTTTTAGATATATTATAACAGTCCAGTTTAAAATGTATGTATAAATAATGTTTATTGTGATCAACAAGATGGTGTGATTGTTTTATTAATAAACCATAACTATTGATTCACACGTTCGCTGAAAAACTAGCGCAGAACTGAAACGTAGTCACGTGACGAGCTCTAAGACAATCACAAGACTTCCGCCCAATCAGCGCGAGCTGTTCTGCTAAAGTTCAACTCGTCTCTACTTTGTCCGCTCTGACCAAGATGCTCGGCACAGGAGAACCAATCAAATCTCAGAACCAGCCATCTCAAATCCATGCGCATGCGCATTTGACAACGCACGTGCTATACATCCAAAGCTAGCAGACAACTTCGTTGGCCTTTGTGAGGAGATTTGAAATAATTCGTTAATGGAAAGTCGTGTTATCGATGTATTGGATTGTGCCACAACACAGCATTATAATTTGAAAACATCCATCGGAGAATGATCTAAAATATGTTTATCTACTAGAAAATAATATATGTTGATAATCAGCTGTCTTAAAGCGTTACAATGCATCATGGGTCAATTTAAAGTGTGTGAATTACTGCGCAGATTCTGCTTTCTATTTTTCGGCGAACGTGTGAATCAAGCTTGATGTTTGGGGAGTTTAAAACCTTTGTTTGAAAAATATGTTCGAAGCTATAATACACATTATGAGTAAGTATGTGCGATTGTGTCGTATCATTTATTTATAAATATATTTAGTAAGCATCAATTATATTTGTGTACAGCTATAAGAATGAATATCAACACATATATACAAACTAAGTATACACAGTACCTAAATAAGCGGCTATCAATAGTGGTTTATTCGTAGATTACTATTGCGTTTTTTATTCAATTATTCTCCTCTAGGAATTTTATTAGATAAAATCACTATACAATCATAATATAATGTACTTAAAAAATATTTTGGATATAATTGTCTTTTTTTTATCGACAGACTTAGCACATAGATCGTTAGATCAAGATTATTCAAATTTGTATCAAACAAAATCATTTTACAAATTGTGTGTGCTATCGTTAGTAGATAGCTTATTTATTTGGAAAGTTTCGTGCAACATTTTTTTTAAAAAAATTACTATTATTTCGGTGAAATTAAAATAACTTTTCATAGTATCCAAAGCCTGCAAAACGATGGTAAGTGTGAATAAAAAATTGTTATCACTACAATGGTTAATAAATTTCTGTTTAAAAATATACTCTTTATCTATAAATATCTCATAAAAATATTATTGTTACCAATTTAAAATAATTTTTTTTTTAAGATTCCGTTTTAATAAACTCGATTCACTATACTTTTATCTGTTACATGTTTACTACTTGAAGTCAAAATACAATAATATAGCTTGTCTACTAGCCGATTTCACATTTTAAAATGTAATACCAAATTTTCTAGAGAAATGTTTGCATGTCAATCACCTTTTACTGTTGGATTGTATTGATTTTTAACTTCTCGTATTACTTGCATGCATTCATAAATGTTGTTTTAAGTTGAATCTGTAATACTCTACATTATAAAATAACTAACGTAAATATCGTTCAGATAATATATGTTACAATAATCAAGAGAAATAACATCATCCTTATCAAACAATCCTCTGTCACCATAAAAATAACAGAGGAGAGAAAAAAATTATTCGAAAATAACTATTGCAGGAAATAAAACTACGAAATCGCACAGTTCTTTCCCTTTTATCAGTTGAAGAGAGGGGGGGAATTGAAGGTCGTAAATCCCTGGAATAAAAATTAAAAAGTTCAATGGCTATTTACAACGGGTAGTGTAATTGGCTGTTTTAAAGCAGAGTAGCAACACTAAAAATTAACCATTTGGGAACGCCCGGCCTTCCCACTAAAAAAAAAAAAGGGGGTGGGGTTGGGGGTACTTCAAAGGAATTTATAGCATGAGAACTGTCAGCGCCATATTTGCCATTTCTGATAGGAGATTACGTTCCATACGATAACTGTTCCCAATGGCTATAGTGATGTCATATTCGGCATGGTTATTGGCAGAACAGATAGTTTATGATGGTATTGACTGTTGACTGAGGATTGGATTATTATAGGAATAAATAAATCAAGACATGTAAAAACCCCACCGTAGACATCAATTTTAAGGTCACACGCTTCTTAATGGCTATTGCTATATCCATATGAACAGATATAATAAAAACCCGCTTGCTTTAATATTTTTAGCCTTTGAAATTGTTTATAATTTATATAATATATTTTAACATATATTCTTCATATGTGAAAATATGTTTTGAATAAAATAATTTTGTTGCATAAAATATAAATATATATAGATTATTAGAATTTATGTTTAAAAAGAAGCTGTTTCTAACCAATTTGTTTGCAAAATAATAAATATACATGCAAATTTGAAGATCCTACTTGAAGAAGTGACCACTTAATATTTTTAAGGAGTCTTTATTGAAAAATAGAAACCTATTTTGGTAAGAAAATATTATAATGAGCTCAATGGATTTGAAAGCCACCCTCCCCTCCCCCCCCCCAAAAAAAATAGAAATATTGCTTCAGTATGTAACCTACTAAACTACATTTTAGTCGTGTGAGATAAATGTGTTAGGAAAATTGTTTTTATTTACTGTGCATTGTGATAAGACACTAGCCTCCATTAAATTGAAAATATTTATTCTTTAATTTTCTGTTCGAGCTTCAAACAAATATCTATTAGCCCCAAACTACTGTTTTTTACTCCCCAAACTCATCATGGGAGTGCATTTTTAATAGGAATGTTTACACATTTATGTGAATTTCACTATAAAATTTTAACGAGTGTGGTAGAAAATGGCCAGGAATGCCAATGCGGCGTTGGAAAAGGAAAAAAAATACACTTTCGGGGGGAAAAAAACTAAAACGAATAAACGTCGCAATATAATCCCGTAACCCTGTAATCCGTTTTATATTCGTCCACATATAACGCCTCAAACACCCTCGACCCCTTCCCCAACACCCTTAATCCAAAAAATTTTATTTCCTGAAAACTGTGTTATATTTTTATGATCGCCATATTTCAGTACTAGAGTTTCATAAGAAGAAAAATTGAAGAAGGTGGAGTGAGGTTAATGTTTGCGTGTACCCTGCACGTGAGATGCGTTTCACTTACGTAAATAGCTCATAAAGAAACGCTTATGGCAAAGAATAGTTTCTAAAAATATCCACAGTATATATAGTCACACAAATACATTTCAAATGAAATAACACACATTTTAGCTAAAATTTATTTTATTTAAATTATTTTAGTGACTGTATAATTACTCTTTTTTTAAATCTTTTGGCTGGTCGCCCATTGTTTTATTTCAAATTTTGATAAAAAAAATAACCGTATTGTTAAAATTACATTTACTTAAAATATTTAATTAATATAGTTAGGTCAAATTAAATCTAAAAATAATACTAATAAAATGTTTTCTTTAAAAGTGCACGTGTTTGGTTTAAAAAACAATTATACTACTTATAAAGCAACATATAGGCCTATATAATATATATAGAGATAGGCCTACTTAAAAATATATGTTTTTATATATGTGTTTATATATTTATATTTGGACTCTTAGGAAGAAAGCATATAAATACATGGGTAGCTTTGAAATGTTGTGCTGCAGAAGACTTGAGAATATCAGGTGGACAGATAGGGTGACAAATGAAGTCCTAAGACGAGTGGGTGAGAATAGGAACCATTTTGGATGCGATTCTTTGGCGCAGAGCAAATTGAATCGGACACATCCTTAGTAGGAACTGTCTTCTGCACTACGTCATTGACGAAAGGTTGAGGGAAAGAGGAGCTTAGGAAGAAGGAGGATTCAAATATTGGATGACTTGAAGGAAAGAAGAAAATTCTGGGAGCTGAAGGAGGAGGCAGAGGACAGGGTGCATTGGCATTTTAAGTTTCACTGACAAAAGGAATGGATTTGTCGTAAGACAGGACACCTAATAATAATAAGTCTGTTTTATTTGTATATTGTATATAGCTTATTTAAATACATATGTACTTTCATACATATCAAACACTTAACTTCTATAAATCCACATTTAAAAAATCACATTATGTAGTTATATGTACAGTAAAAACCACACGTGATTTTATTTATAATATGAACTAACCATTTTTTTATGGAATATACTTAGTTGTTTTATTTATATTTGACTTTTTTGATACATTTATAAAAACCCACATCTATACAATGAAAGAAATAATAAATGTTTATCTAAGAATAAATATTCAGATCGTATATTATAAATCACAAAATTATTGTTTTGAATATGTATTCCTAATTAGATAAAAATGTATTGTTTAGATTTACTGTAGTAACAATATTTTGAAACTAAATTAGTGTATTGTTAAAAAAGTTTTAAGTTACTTTTAAAACGATGTCCTGTGAAAACCGCAGGAAGGAAACTGGATAATATACTTGAACAAATAATACTTTTGGAGGGAGTGTGGTTGGTATTGAAGGCAAGTTTACAAGAGTACCCAGATGGTCGAGCTGTAAAAAAAGAGGCGGAAGATATTTTCCTGCAGAGACAAGATGTGAACCACACATGTTGCCGTAATATTCCTAAGTGCACTTTTACCACTTCAGCACTCGTAAACTCAACTGTAATGATGCAAACCGTTTGAATAAAAAATAATTAATGATTAAATTAGTTTTTGGTTTAAAATACATTCTTACGGGTGAGCATGTTGTGTTGTTCTCTTAAAACATATTCACTTGTATAAATCCTTAATTTAAATTTTAATATGTATGTTATAATAAAATTATCAAATACAATTTAAATTTTCTAAATAAATAATAATTCAAATTAAATTTTAAGTAAAAATGTTTAGTGAAAATGTTACCAGAATAAACATAGCTTGTACCGGTATGGCAAAAAAGTAATATATTTTTTAACTTATTCTATAAGAACTATTTTAATGGGCCTAGATCATTTTTGTTGTTGACCATTATGTTTTAAAATAGTTTTTCATCATAATATAAAAGATGAATTATTTATTAATAACATTAAGTCCATATTCAAAGAATTTTCAATAATTATTAAGTTAAAAATATTATATGGCATGATTGCTAAGTGGTTCTATTCAGTCGTAAGTTATGCACTTTTCGTACGATCATAATATAATTTTCCACTTACTTTGCAGGTTAATTTTTATGTGTCACCATAAACATTAACTATGTTTATCATGTTCACCCTTTTAATTCCAATTTGAAATAATTCAATTTTCTGTCAACTATTACTGGAATCCTAATAATTATGTAGCCTAGATATATAATATTTTTCTAACAGTTTGCCTATTTTTTCAAACTGATTTATTTGAACAGTGTAGCCAAGTTAGTGTTTCGCGTGTGGGTGTTTAATTGATTACACGTTCTAATCAGTGAATGTAGACAGCTCACAGTGGAACCTAAGATCCGGCATTTTTTGTGGCTGTGACCGTACCACTACTCTACGTGCCAGCGACCAGTTAAAGTTTCAGGCATTCTTGAAGTACAAGAGAAGGATAATTCCAGTATCACCCCCCGCCCCTCTCCCCGCAACTACTTACCGGTCCTAACCGCATTTCGGATTTCGTGTCAGCCTTTCAGACACTAGACACCTTCCGCACTGTTTTAAAAACTTACTTTAGACTTTGGTAGTGTATTAGAAGTGGTCTAAGTCCCAAACTACTAGCTTGATATGGATCTAGAAGGAATGAAAAAAAATATATTATTGAAATGATGCATAGAAAAAGGAATAAAGAAGATAAGAAGAATTGTATAAAGGCTATAGAGATAATAAATGAGCCAAAGCGATGAATAGAAAATTATAAATAAATAAATTAGTTATTAGGTAGGAGATAAGAGGGTATAAAGAAGATATTAGATAAAGTAGTAGGGAAAAAAGAAAATATCAAAAATATTGCTATCATATATAGACATAGGAGACATAAGAGATAGATTAGTATACCAGATATTATTTGTAGGGAGAAAAATAAGATCTGAAGGGTAGAAAATAAGAGGTAAAGGGTGTAAAAAGATTATAGTAAAAAAATGGAGTTGAGAAAAGAAAGAAGATAAAAGGTAAGATTAAATAGAGAAAATAAAAAGAATATAGTGTAGTAAGGAGATGATGGGTTTATACAGCAGGTAGTAGATAACTAGGGTTAAAAGGAGATATGATGTAGTGCATTAGTGAAAAAATAGTAGATGAAAGAGAGAGAGAAAAAGAGCATTTATTTCTAAAGAAAGAGTGAAAGAGAGTAAGCTAGTTCAGAGTATGTTAGGGCAAGAGATGATAATAGGTATTGAATGGCGATTGCAGTAATCTGAAGAAATATGTCACATATAATATTTCTAAATACGTCTTAGGAATCTTTGTGACCTTCTTTATTTAAGTAAATGCTCCGTTTATTAATATTATTACTATTACTTCCACTCATTCCTTCCTTCAAGAGAGCCTTATGGCTTACTATGTTGGCGTCATCAATAATTATTGGAGACACTTTATTCAAAGAACTCGGATGTTAATCACAAAATATATATCTTATGTTGCACAAAAAATCCCATCACAAATTTATACAGGAGATCAATTTGTTTCTTGGTGACCTGGTGGTCTAGGGGTAAGGTGTCGAACCTCTGTGCTGGGGGTCCGGGGTTCAATCCTCGGTCCCGGCACAGATTTATCTGATTGCCAAACCCTTCCTTCACCTCTGACAAGAGTGTATTAATCACAACTTGTGAATGTGAGGAATGCCAGGCCTCCACCGTGGTTCGGATTCCACGTTAAACTGTAGGTCCTCCATTTCATCTCACAATCACCCTACCATTACACATTAGCGTAAGTGCGTATAACCCGAACGGGTAGTAAGACGCGGTGCTTAATAATAATAATAATAATAATAATAATAATTAATTTTGTTTCTTAGTTTAGTTTATTCAATGAAATATTTTTATAAAAAACATATCTTCATTCATAATATTCTCGGTAAAGACCATTCTAACATAGATGATTTTTCCACCCAGTTTATGCCACCATAACGCTTTCAGGAGGTATAACCCAATTAAACTTGGTGACCAAAATACTTTTTCTTCGAGTTACACATTGCCCCCAATTCAGCTGAAGTACAACACTTTAGAAAGAAAAGTTAAAGGAAACACTTCTCCCCTCTAGACTAAAATAGTTTCGGAAGGTTTTTAAAGTAAAGAGAAATTAGAAGTTTTCTAGAAAAGGGGGTGTCGGCGAAGGGAAGGGTTAATTTACCAAGAAGGTGAGGAGAAAGGGTCTAGTGACAGGTGTAGAGGGGTTGTAATATTCCAAGTTATTTTATGTGAGTCGCAACACGCAACTAAACTGCTGTTTCCTGTCAACAAGTTGAGGCAACTAATTTATCATTTAATTGATCCCAACAAAAACTTGGATATGTTTAGAAACTCGTATTCCGGTGTAATTGATATGGTATATTTTTTCAAAATAAATGTTGTTTCATAAATTATATCAATCACCAAAAAATTCAAAAAGCCGTTTTAGCATGGTAACAGTTTTTTTTCTGTATAAATTATGGTGCCACTCATACAAAATGTTTGCTCATTGTCTAATTAACTAGATTTTTTAGAAAATGCTATTTGTTTAATAAATATTGCCTTACAATTTTGCGGATTGTAAACTAATATTTTTAACCCTAAAACTGTTAAAAAAAAACACCAATAACATCTTAGCTACCTATTCATTTAATTATAAAATTATGGTTAGGGATTTGTGTTGGAGGCTAGGCTTATAATGAAATGAAATGAGTTTACATTTAACATATAATATAATTTCAATGTTATGATTTGATTTTAATTGAAATTATCTGTCAGTAGCTTTAGATAATTTTATTTCACGTATTAATAAATAAAAGTAGATCTATTAGCTTTTTGACCAGTCACACAGCTACACTTCTTAACAAGTTATTATAATATATCGACTTATTTCACATTTTCTTTTTTTAGGACATTAGTCTTTATATTGTCTTGTGAAAGTATAGGTTAGTATTTATGAAATTCATTGGCAATGGTTTTCGCACGGTCTAGGGATTTAATCTTGCAATAGACAAATAGACAGTGGATAGTTTTTTCTTAAATTCAGTCTTACTAAATACTGTGACTAAACGCAAGAGAGGATGCATTTTCAATAATTTCAATCTTCCTGATGTTTATTCCATAAATTTAAATATCCAGTTAACCCATATGAGTAATAAGACGTGTTGCAACGACAAACACACGTCTACCTTTGCTATTGTCTGCTATTGGATATAACATTGCACTACGAGCGGCTGCCAATATTAGTTCCAAGTATCTAAGCATCAACATTGAAAATAAGCTGTTAAAGTGCCATCAATATTGGTGCTTGAGAAGAATATACTTTTTCGTTGTTGTCATAACTAAACATATACAGAGAATAGTTTAATGAAAATAATAATTTTGGGTATTAAAGATAAGAATCTTTTTTAACTTAGGCATTTGACATTTCATGTCTTTTTGATCTTTGTTACTTTAAAAAAAAAGTTTGGCAGGGCCAATATTTGAACCTAGGCCAAACAATTTATGTAGATAGTTCTTTAACCTAGCTATCCGTTTCAATTTGGTGACCACTCAAAAGTTTAGTTGTTTATCAGCTCAAACCAAATTATTTGATTTACAGTTCTAAATCAAATGATTATATGAGCGGGTTTTTATTATGTTCACATAAATTGTGAGAATGGCGGTATTTAGCCACGTGAACAGTGGTTATTATTTTTTAAATAATGTAATAATTAGTATGGTATTAATTTGGTATATGTCTATCTGATCACTAAGGTAAAATATCGATTTAAAATCCAAGAAAACATTATAGGAGTTATCCCAGCTTGTCCATGAAGGGAGTGAGGTATATTATTCACAGAACTTATATTCAAAACGAAGAAGAAGAGACTCATTTCTGTCGTTTCAAGACTGCCACCAGTCAATAGCTTACGTTTCCCGCTCCGTTTTACTTTTGTCGTTCTATACGAGAACAAGTAATTTTTCCTTGTCCTAGATTGTGCAATATATTTATACTATTTTTTTCTCGTGTTTCTTTGACCCTAATCCTCCAGGTCTCACTATCCGTTTGGGTTGAATACGAATATTTATTCTAATAGAAAAAAGATGAGTAAGGTAGAATTTAGTGAAGAGTAACAGAATTTGCGTGGAGGGAAGATAAGAAACTTTTTTAAAGCACCTCAGTAAACCTGCTCCGGAAAGGAACACTGACCTCCCCGTGCCTGAGAAACTAGTTAAGACTATACCAATGCCTTTGTTCGTATTCCCACTGGTATGAAGCTTGATCAATGTCGTAGGATGGGTTAATATTTCACTAGAAGAAGAATGTTTATCCTGTCAGTTCATTAAGATATATACTTTATTATCTTGCCAGTTATTCCCAACCTTTTACAGATCGCAGACCCCCTAAATCTAAAGATATCTCTCCTCAGCCCCCAAATCTAACCCTCCCCACTCCTGAAACGAGATAAAATTAAATACCTATGCAACCTATTTCGTACTAACAAAATAAACTAAAATTAAATATTGCATAATTATTTTTAAAAATTACTTGTTTGAAGGAGTTGTGTAGTTATAATTATATTAATTCAACACTCAGTTAATGTGATGAAGATTTAAATATCTATATTTGGTTCGTGGACCCCGCATAGGACTATTCCGGTCCCCATGTTAGGAACCTCCATTCTAGGCTCACATTCAATATTTAAGTACTGTATTCAAGTTTATCCCCTTTTAAGAAATACAAGTGCGGTTTTTTTAATAATAAATAAGGGTGTGTTTTGGCATCTAATATGATACTCTTATTTGATTTGACTTTATTTCCACTGGCGGAACAAAATCTATTTATTTTTAAATCAAATTACGACCATGTCAAAACGCTTTGATGTGCTTTAAATATGTGCAAGAGAAACAGAAAATATATTGATTAATTACCCATTTCTTTGGTAGAATGGTCTAAATCTCTACTCTAGAAATAGTCTGAACTGCTGATGACGGGGAGATCATGGTTCGAATCCCGGTCGGGTGTACTGAGGGTGTTCATTGTTAAATTGTTTTTCAATTTCCCTCCAAACAAGCTATGGTAAAATTCCTCTAAATTCAACCTTCCTCATCTCTAACACATTAGCGTAAATAGTACACAAGCAAAAAAAAAGTGAGGGTATTTATACGTGGTGCTAAAAGTATTAATGATAATTTTGCTCGCAACTAATAAAGCAAAATAAGAATACATATTAAAATATTACGTTACAATTTATATGATATGCAAAATTAGATCGTAAATATATGTTTCTAAAATATTATGGATGTATTTTCTATTATTTCATAAACATACATGATAACAGATGGCTTATGCATACGATTTTATTAAAAGGAAGGGCCTAATCAGGTAATTTAAAAGATTACCAGATCTACTTTTGCTTAATTCACACATCAGATCATGTGATCTACAGTGTTCACATTACCCTTCGATAGTTGTTACCATTACCTATCAAACACTAATAAAATTATATTAATTTTGGTAGAAAAATAAATGTGTGTATTTTCTAAAAGTACTTCCTACTGTACCAGATTTACTTTTTAATAATTCGTGATTGTTATCAAACTAAGGTATTAGCCCCCAGAAATGACACTTTATTTTCTCACAGACACAGTTTATTTTATTCATTCTTTCAATGTATCAAAGAAACCTCCACCTTCACTTCCTTCCTTCTGTCCTTTTAGTGATGAATGAAACATGGAAGTTGAGCTCGGCCAGATCTCGAGAGCATCCATTCAATGCATGAATGAATGATTCGCTAGGTTTGAAAGGCCCGCTTCCATTGTACGTCATGTTATGAGTCAATCTTCCTGCTCGACCCCTCCATTTGTGACAGCTAGACAGACAGACAGACAATACAACTGCCCAACCTCACATTGAAGCCACACACAAAGTGCCACGCCCTGCTTTATGGTGTACATGTTTAATGAGGACGATTTGATAAGGATTGGTTTTGATCTGGTTAGCGTGAGAGGAAAATCTTCAACACAGAGCTTCTTCCAAATTTTTTAAAATTCCGGATTCAAGGTGCACATGTTCGTAAACAGGGGCTATACGTTTTAAGATTTCAGATATCTGCGTGAGATAGATATCGCGCAATGCTCATGAAAGACAAACAAATTCTTCATTATTTTAATTAAAAAAGCGTTCTTTGCTTTCCGACCAGATTTTAATTAATTTTAAAAATCTAATCAAAATTTTAAAATTCATTCATTTTAAGATTTCAGACCTTCTGTCTACGGTAGATATTGCTCATTGCTCATGACAGCCACACAAATTCTGAATTTCATTAATAGAAAAGATTGATGAATGGTTTTGTTTTTAAGCACAACTTTGGTTTATCCGCAACCATTTAGAAAAAAACCACTCAGTACAACCGACCGGGATTCGTCCCCAGAAAAATTAGATTTAATGTGCCTAGCATTTAGTCCACTTCCCACCAATATGGTTGTAAATTATTTGTTATTTCTAATATAATATATTTGTTTCATAATATTACTTCAGTTTAGTTTATTTTTTTAGGGTTAAATAACTTGAATTATTCAAAATAATTTCATTCGTCCTCAGATTCCCGTAACAGTAAAACCTGTGTTTACTATTTTTATATTTGACGTAGTTGTGGCCCTTATACATACGATTAAAAAATTAAGTAAATTTATAAATTTAATCGCCAAAAAATAATTAATTTGAACTACCCGCTTAACACAAAATAACCAGCTGTTGTGATAAATAATTTAATATTCGGGAAACTGTACGAAAATATTCCCAAATATTTACTCGTATAGGTACTTGTAGGAATCTAACCAAAGTCCGTGAAACCATGTGATTTACCTTTGTAAAAGTATCGATCTATTTCCAAATGGAAACAAAACCCATTACAGAATATGGATACGAAAATGTTTATGATATATTTATTTTATACCAAAACTTGACATCTTATCACACATTTTGTTGGAATTAATAAAATTAAAATAAATTAATGGAAGATTATTTTTCACAATAGTTAAAATATGTTATGATTTGTCAATCTCCCTTTATATCAGAATGTATTTACTAGACGATTCATGTACAGTATGATTTTTGTAGAATTTCATTATTTTAAAACATAGCTGTGACCAAATAGCGGAAATAAATATTAGAAACTGTATTTACATTCTTATTCCGTTTAATGAATGATGTGAAGAGAAGTTTATAGTAATCAATAATAAAGTATTATTGTAAGCTTTTGATAACTTTTAATTAATAAATCAAATAAAGATATTTTAAAATTACAAATTTGAGTGACTTTCGATCGATGTTGGTGGTGGAAAATAGGCTTCCTATAAAAATTAGGGTTTACTTTACACATTAGTCTGGACATCGAATGGCAATTAACACGTAAGTTTATCTAAATAATTCTTTTTTGACCCACTGAGAAAATAAAGAGTCCCTAAGAATCTTGAAATAAGAACACAAATATAAGAAACAAAAGGAAGAGAAAAGGAGGTGGTGGGAACATTACTTAGAAGAAGTACGAAGAGTAAATAACAAAAAAAAAAAGCTAAACAAAGAGTAAAATGCTTACGCTTCCTTTTTCCCTGTAATACCAAGGAGGATTATTAGAACGTTCGTTACTGCTGCGCTCTAGCGGTGGACTTTTAAATCATTCAAGTAACACCCACCAACCTCTTACCCTATCACACTACTTAGAGCCACACACTTATTTCCCCCCCTTTTTTTCACGAAAAAAAGTTCGTAATGTACGCACAGAGTGCCTTTGCTTGTTCAGGGGTAAATAAAGTTATGAGATTGTGTAAAATTTATTTTTGTATCGGTAGTTAATAAACTAAAAAATCACTTAGTATAGTTTGCATATTAAGGGATTACTACTAATTAGTGTGATTTATAATTTGTATTTGTTTTACTAATAATTTGACAAACCTATCACTGATATTGGAAACTTTAATACATCACCTTATATACAGCATACTCAATTTTTTATTTATTTTTTTAACACCTTGTGCTAATTACGCTAATATGTCAGGATGAAAAGTTTGAATTTAGAAGTGTATCAGTATTTTAGTGTAGAGAGTGGAAAGAAATTGTATGAAAAACCAGCCTCAGTACAACCAACTGGGATTCAAAACCAGATCTCCTCCTCGTGATCGGTGGTCTAGTTTATTGTGAAACCACGCCCTGCACCATGCGGCCACCCCAAGCGGGTCATAGTGGATATTAATTATATAGAATCAATTGTCTCTAAAATGGTAAAGCTTGATTTAAGTTTTACCGTGATATTTAACGCGCACTTTTTGACACACAGTTTATATGTTTATATAAAAACTCCATGGCATCGACCCGCAAGCGAAGATAGTGCCAACATTTTTAGATATAGTGTCTCACGTGGTAGTGCAACACACCCTCAGCCGTTGATTTTGGTTTTATAGACCGGAGCCACTACTTCTTTAATCAAGTAGATCCTCATTTGTCTTCAAGAGAATGAGTTGACACCGTTACAAATCCACTGCTTAACAGGAAAATATGAAAGCATCGGGGATCAAACCCAAGACCTCTGGATCTATAGCCAGGACCTCTGACTACTGGACCACAAAGACGGTCATATGTATACCCAAGACAAACAAAGTAACTTAACCTATGACAGTATGCCAAGTGTTCACACTTACTCCTAGAACCTAGATATTTACTATTTAAATATCAGGACAAGTCCATATCCAGACAGTAACTTTATAAGCACATGCCAAAATTGAGCTGGTGGCGCCTTCTGTATTTAATCATTTAGATACGGCAAAATAACCGAAAATGTTAGTCCAAAAACCTAACAGACCCTGACTCTGCCTTGGAAGCCGAAGTTTTTTGGGGGGTAATTGTTTGTATGCACGTTATACCAATATCAAATAAGTGTTTTAAGCTGCTGAAATCAGTAAATATCCAATCCACAAGCTTCCTTAAGATATAAGAAAACGCTACTGTTTTACATAATAAACTGCATGTAAACTGTAAAACTACTATCGAATAAACAGTTATTTTATCATTATTAAAATTCTCGATCAATATTTTATTTATTATATGTTTGGTGCTAACCAGTAATTACTTATGAGTATTCTAAAATATTTACTGATTCCGTGTTCTTTAAGGGGTCTAATGTTGTTGTTTTTTAATATCAGTAATTATCTTAACACTATTTATCACCTTTAAACATGAGTTTTGTTCTAAATAAAACATATTCAAGCTGTTTTTTCAAGCATGCTCATGCTTTACGAAACGAAAACTATCACTACTTATAATCCTAGACTAAGTAGGGCCTAATTATGGCTCTCTAGCTGCGTAAAAACAAAATATAAAATGTACTGAGATAAAATACTCTTATTTGTATCTCAAGAAAATTGAAGCATACGTTACTTTTAATCAAGCCTATTCTTTCACGTTATGTTTTATAATTAAATAGTATTGATTAAAGTGGTAAGTAAAAATATTATTTTTTAATGATTTTTTAATGTAATTTTATTTGCATACAGCTTTCATATATATTTAATTACAAATCAATGATGTAAGCAAAAATGAAAGTTTATATTTTCTTCGTGAGTAAGGTATACATATTCAAATTTGAATTCCACAATAAATTATTTACTACTAAACTTTTTTGATTCGGTTTAGATCGAAGGAAATTACTTTCTACCCAATTTTAAGAACCTAGTTAGCCAATGAATAAGGTTCGAAATAATATTTCTATTGATTGACAGGCGATATGTTCCAAGCTTTGGTTTAAGCCAGCATGTACATTTAGGTTAAGCTTATATTGCATTTCTAAGGCGTAAGGATCACAACAGGATGGTCAAGGACCGAATTTTTATCGGGTGCACTATTGTTTATTTTCCAATGTGGTGTATAGATGTGGTTCTCATACACTACCTCCAAGAAATTCCCCTAAAACCATTTTTCGCATTCCTTTCCCTTAGTATTATTATTATATATTTATTATATTATTATTATTATTATTATTATTATTATTATTATTATTATTATTATTATTATTAGCACCGCGTCTTACTACCCGTTCGGGTTATTCGCACTTAGGCTAATGTGTAATGGTAGGGTGATTGTGAGGTGAAATGGAGGACCTACACTTTAACGTGGGATCCGAACCACGGTGGAGACCTGGCATTCCACACTTTCACAAGTTGTGACTAATATACGTCTTGTCAGAGGTGAAGGAAGGGTTTGGCAATCAGATAAATCTGTGCCGGTACCGGGGATCGAAACCCGGACCCCCAGCATAGAAGTCTGACACCTTATCCCTAGACCACCAGATCACCATTTCCCTTAGTAAAAGCCGATAATAACCATAATGTAAAACGTAATAATTTTAGAAAACTAGACGTTATTAAAATGTGTACTAACCGGTTTTCTAAGTTGTCATTAGTTACACAGCTAAACTAACCACTAATGTGTTTTCTTCATAACTGTTCTTGGTGTTAGTTTTGAATAACTGGCAAATACCGTCGTCACCCCTGTGAAGTCACCGTTCACTTCACGCCCTGTTTCCTTATTCCCGAGGGGACTCCTTAGTTTTCTTTCTTTTTATAATTTTCTTCCTCCATGTTTCCTTTCTTTATCGTCCCTATAAGTTTTATATTTTTACCTTACTCATCTCCTCCCATGTGCAATTTTTTACTCACTGTTCATATTAACTTTTTATGAAAAACAAAATGTGAAAAATATTTTTTTAATTTTACATGGTAAAACAAAATAGCATCATTTTGTCATGTCGTAACTTATTTATTAAATTTTTTGTTAGTCCTTTTAATTTAATTAGAAAATCTTCATCTGTTTATTGTATTAAAATCACTTTCGTTTTTAATGAGCTAAAAGAAAACTTTCAAGTATATTTATATGTTTTTTAAATATGTATCTACAGTCTTATTTTAACATGAAGGCCATTAATTTTTAACTAATCTTTTATGGGTAAAATAAAAATATTACTATTAACTTCCATAATTAAAAAAAAATAAGACATTGATGCCAGTGATGTCAGTGCCTTTAAATCCATGTTGGTAGTTTAAAATGGGCTTTATATATATTATATATATACCATATATTATTATATACATTATATATACCATATATATATACCATATATATATACCATATATATATACCATATATATATACCATATATATATACCATATATATATACCATATATATATACCATATATATATACCATATATATATACATATATATATATACCATATATATATATACCAGGTATTTATGTTTTAAACAATGTTATACATTTTTTAAATCATTTAATTCTGTTCATAAATTTTAATGTTTCTAACAAATTGTATACAGCCTTTTTTTCTTCTACATCTAGTAAATAAATTTTTTAAATCTTTATTTATAAATTATATAATGATTGATTTTATAAATACATATTTTGTTAGTTATTATAGTTACTCATCGCTTTATTTTGTTAAATATATTAAATCGCCTAATTTCATAAGTATTATCAGTTGTATCAATAGTTTACTGCTTAATGTGAAACAAGTAATTGAAATACAATAGGCCGATAAGCAAATATGTAATTTAATCTTTCTTATATTACTAAAATATTTCAGATATTTAGTAAAACTAATGCAATATATTTTTTCCATATTGGGAAAACAAATATGTTTTCAAAACTTCAGATGTTCTAAAAAATAATCTATTAACAATATTTCTCGAATAATAATATCAATATCGATACTTTTACCTCCACTGCAACAAACAAACCAAAATGTTGAAACCGTCTCAGGATTTACTAACCATGTACAGTTTCGAATCTAACAATTTAAAACCGAACGGGTAGTAAGACGCGGTGCTAATATAATAATAATAACAATTTAAACCACTAGATCTTAGTTGTCCATTAATACTAAATTTGTAAATAAAATATTGTAATGGACCGAGTTATGACACTGTGATGTTCTAACATATTTTTTGAAAATTTAAATTCATCGATTAACCGTAATCTGCCGATCAGCAAAAAAAAAAAAAAAAACACGTGCATTTGGTATTTCAGTGTGTGGGCTCTTAGAGGAGTGGAGGATGTGGAATGCGCCTGCATTCCATTATACTGCAAACCTCTCAGCCGATGTGCAGTGCTTGAACCGTTGCACGAGATACACGGCGCATACATAGATTAACTCCCCTCCCCCACCTCCCATCTTTTTCACCCATTGGTGCACCCGCGGACATAATATAAAATGCGTTGAATCTGGTTTTCCGGTGATAGGGAGATCTAGGTTAGAATCCCAACAGGGTGTAATTCTGGTGGTTCTCATAAATTGTTTCCCCCTCTCTCCCTCCTAACAAATCTAAACTCTACCTTCCTCATCCCCCCCTCCCCAATCCATCAGTGTAATTAAATGTTTTTATCCCAAAGGAGTAGTGAAACACCAGGAAAATACCCATAAAAAATTGGTAAAGTTATAAATTAACACAATAAGCTCTTATCAGTATTCTAACAAATGTGTGAGCTAGAATATAAGAGAGTTATCAATTCCATAGCTGGCAGTAGCTCTGCGAAAAGAAGTCTCATTCCCTCCAATCAATAAATGCTAAGAACACCATTTTAAGAGCCATGCTATGATCTTACAATTACTATAGTATTAAGGTGGGAGGGTAAGTATCGCGAGAAGAGGTCAGTGTTTTTTTCTAGTTTTTATAGCAAAACTTTTTTTTTTTGCCAAAATAAATAATATATTGCTTCATTACAAACGTAGAGATAATTTTCTACACATGGTGATATGAACATTTGTTAAATTTCTCTCATGACCATACCAACATTAGATGATAACTTTTTAAATGTAGAGGAAAAGTTGTATTAAATTCCAGTACACCCTTGACAGATATTCGAGAACTGTTGATATCACCGTGTCAAGAAAATTAAACTTTAAGTTTGTACTGAAGCATATTTTATTTATTTTGACTAAAAGATGTTTTGATATAAAAACTGCAAAAACACTCACCTTTTCTCGCGTTTCCTACACCCCCACCTTAATATCTCTCTTTAGATTTCAAGTTGAAATATCTTCTATAATTACTTCTTAGATATGAACTTGATATTTTCCTTGGCGATAGCTTAGACAGAAAACATATTGTTACTATGTTTAATAGGACATTATATTAATAGATAATAACCATTGAGTATTATAAGGAAAGTACTTGTAGAATGATAATTGGTTGATTAATTATTACACTTCTAAGTCAATTAACATACAAGTTATGAAAAAGAAATAAGGGGGTGGTTTAATAAAAGAGAGATTGTTAAAACATAAAATGTTATATGCTAAGTCAATTAACAATATGAATTGATGGAAGTGATAAATAATTAATTATTCAAGATAAAAATTGACATGTCAGGAATTTAATCACATATAAATACATAAAGTATTCACCTAAGTGTCACCTAGAAATTGTTCAAGAGCAACTTGAATTTAAAAAATAATAAAAACAGTAGTTGAACAAGATTCTATAAAGAAATAAAATTATTATAAAAAATTGAGAATTTTATGAAAACAGAATAAGTTTTTATTTTTGAAAATTATCTTTAAAGTTATATACACAATTGAGAAAATTGGTGCGATTTTGTCACCATTTATTTCTTTATAGACATCAATGTATATAAATATTGGCCTTGTATCGCCATTGCTTAGCATTTAAATAATTATTGACGACTTAGATTTCATAACATATTTATTATTAACGTCCAACTAACTCACACTTACTTCGTTAAGAGAAAATATCATCAAAATACTTAAGTACTGTCGTGCATATTAATAGGAGCAAATAAACTGTTCAATCTTGTAATCTCAAGTATTAAAGTCAACATCAGAAACTATGGACGTTCCCGCAATTAACTTTATTAAAATAGAATATATAATTTTATTAATGGAAAGACCCAAATTCTTAGATGAAAATTTATTTTGTCTGAAGCTTTTTACATAGTTAAATCGTTTATATGGCATATTAAATGTGATCTAATGTAATGAATAAACAAAATTTATTTTATTTTTTCAACCAAGTTACAATCGCATTTGTAAAACGTACAATACAAGAGCATAAAATCCTTTTTATACAGTACAATAAACATTTCCCACCTGTGTCCAACCCAACCCTAAAAAAAAATACTCATTCCATTTCAAAGCTCCCTTTGACACTCAAATTTCAAACAAAGTGCATTACATAAATGATTAAACAAAGTATGTGTTCTCCCTTTTTTTTTCTAAACAAAAACAAACGAGAATGCATTTGCATCCAAAAAAAATCATGGTGGTCTTTGCGCTTCATCCCAACGATTAACATATTTTACACAGTTGACAGGAAGAGTGATGGATCAAAATATGCGATGCTATCCTCTTTTTTTTTAATTTTTGCTGTGATGAAAAAAGATTAAAAATTCTTGGTCTAACCAAAAAGTGTCAGAATGTATAAACATACTCTAATAATCCCTGCGTCATATTGCGGACCAGTCTACGTCAACATCGTTTTCCAAAAATTAAGAATGTGCTGGGAATTCCGTTTTGACACCTCACAAATCAAAGCCTCGGCTTTTTTTTATTATTGGTATTTTTATTATAAATCGCCACCAATTGGTAATATTGCGCCTGTCACATCAATACATGTGAAGTTTTAAAATATTTACGTGTCATGTTGGTGACACTCATTATGATTGCCTATAGCTTGCTTTGACGGAAGCGCTCACTAGCCTTACCAATTTATGGATGGATTAATTCATAATTTATTCCTTAAAATATTAGAGTAAAGAGAGCATTTGTCAATCAACAGTATACGTTGTAGTGACATGACATTATGTTTTATATTTAAGGGAAGCTCTATACTTTTATTTTTTAAATATAACGTTATTTTGTAAGCTCAAATTCCAGTTCATCTAGATATTTGTATGAGTCATTGGGTATTTTTATAATATATTTACCATATAATTATGTTACAAAAATCATTTATATTACTTAGTTTCATTAAATAAATTACATGGAATATAAATTACAGTTATCTTTTCATGTTATTATTCTTATTAATGGTATTGATTGTTTTTTTTAATACGTTTAATTTTTAATATAATGGGGTGGTTGAGTAAGAATATGATCAAAACTAGGCTGAAGAGAAGATGTAAAATCACTTTGGTTGAGAAAATAAACAGTGCAACCTTCTGGTAATTAAATTCCAAGGGTCAGAGTCTAAACACAACAGTCAAATCCACTGACACTGTAGTTTCTTTCGTTCTTTTTTTTTAAGTTGATTAAATTTAAAATACATTTATAAACTTTGATAATCAAATGAATCTAATTGACTAAAATAATTCCAAAAGTATATGGGGGGGGGGGAATTGATTATGTGGGGTTATTCCGTACCCAGGACCATACATCTGTTTGTTTTTCTGTGTTTTCACACGAACCATCTTGCGGTGACTCAAACGATCCTTTTTATTTCTTACTGTCCACGATGGGGGGGACCCAGTGCAGAAATACAGTTTCCATGACTGACATACCCTATATCTTACACAAGATCTTCTTCACTTCTCTTATACCGAAGAGACGAGTTTCTTTGAAAGCCATCTCTTCGCTATCTTTTGACTGTATGTGATCGTCAAAAGGAGGTTTTCATATGCGGGGCAGTACTTGAAACCACCCTCAGCACCTCTTCTTCCAATATTCCCACACATGTATCTATCTCTCTACATATATATACATCTCTCTTTATATATATATATGTATATATTTCTATACATATATATATAGAGCGAGAAATAGAGGTGGAGGGGGCATTTTAATGTAGTGATTGAGTGGCACAAGTTTTCATAGAAGTTGTGGGCCGAAGTAGTGCAGATATATTCAAATTCCCTTAGAAATTGACATATTTTACAGTTATAAAATAGTTACAGGCTCTACGTTCACGTATTCATATTTCAAGTCATATGATCTGCAACTGTCACATTTGATAAACACTATCAATAATTATAAAATAACACCTAGAATACAGTAAAATTTAATCAATGTTGACCACAATGTTTTCCAAACAAGTTCTACAAAATGTATGTCCGTTCCTAAGAAAATCAAGGTATCACGAGCACCTAATAGAATTTACTTGGCGGAAGTGTCAAACTTGAAGCTCGCATTCCCGTGTGGCCCACGGATTTTAAGTAAGAAATTTATCCATTACACACTGCGGCCAGTTTGCCACTAACATAGCACACACCATTTGGAATTGTTTTATACCTAATCACATTTAATTTCGTAGAGGGTCATATTGTAAAAAAATAATCAAAGCTGCAAAGGCTTATGGGATCAAGTATAGGGCGATTCTAACTATTTTATATACATTTAATATTCGTTTTATGTATTAAAAAATATAAGAATTTGGTGCAATTTTTACTAAAGAAAGTATAATATTGCATTTTATAGGGTACACACACACACAGACATATACACACATACTTACATACATAATCACGCTGTTCCCTTACGGGTAAGCAAGAAACTGTGTAATAGATCAAAATACAACTCCATACTTAATCCATACACACTAACTTTCTCCACACTTCCCTATCCTTGCATACTCCCTTTGCTTCAACAACATCCATACATCGTTCTTTAATTCTCAAGACTCTTAATGTTTTTCATTTTTACACATTAATATTCAACATTTAGCCACGTCTTACATGGCCTACCCATTTGATGCATACACTCTACCTTCATATCTGTGTTTTAAATTTGTAATATGACCCTTATGATTAAACGAGTTTGAAACGCCTGGTCTAAGAAATAAATAACTTTTGAATTCCCTTTACAGTTATCTTATTTTAGTGATAAATTCTTTAATTATTTTATATCATTATTATATGTATTAATTAATTTTATTATATGTATTATATTATTTATCATACAAACTACATCAGTAAGCACAACTTTTTGCTAAGGAAATTGATATTTGACTGCTTTTACATCTATTTATAAAAACAATGTGACAAAATTTAATGTATTTATTCAATGCCTTCACTTTCCTAGAGAGTCACTTCAATTTAATCGAAGCCAGTCTTTAGTTATAATATGTTCTTAATTAGAATACTATTTTTAAAATTAAAGGCAAGATTGAACTCTTCGCATAAAACATATTTTTCATTGATCTTGACTTAAGGTGACGTCATAATAGTTTTGACATACGATTTTTTTTAACCCGTCTTCAACCACCCGTCCATTTATCAGCATGTTTACACTAATTGGGTAGGTATGAGAAAGGTACTATTTAAATTAAATGTAGTGTTTAGTAAAACATCACTCAGAATACCCAGCTGGGATTTGAACCCTGACCTCCTCATCGGCAACCCACTATATTGCGAGAATGAGGCCTTAGATCTTATGAACCTCTACAAGGGTTACAGATACGTACCATTGTGAGGGAGGCTACTAGCACCCGGGACCTCACTCATGTGGATTTCAAATCTCTTGATCTAAATAAATGCTTTCACACAACGTAAAAAAAATTCAACCTCATGAGGAATTGAACCAATTTCCACCAGAGAATTATACCAGTTGTCTTAATCATAATACCTGAAATATTATAACCTTGAATTAATTAAAGGATATACTATTTTTCTATATGTATTCTGTGGCTATAGATTTTGTACTTTTTTTCTCCCTAGAGCAAAGATGAACGAGAAGTCGTTATGGCTGTAATAAATTACGTTTCAAATCGTTATCAGCAAAACCTTCGTTTTTATGTAGTGTATGTTTGTGTAAGCATTGAACGAGGCATAAGCACATTAGGAACACTATGAGATATATCACTTTACATCACTCTTAATTTCCAGTATTGCCAACATCAAAGAATCATTCATGGGTCTACACACACGAACTAAACTCCTTAAATATGTCTTGAAGACAATATATGCTTAAACTGTTTCACAGGCTAATTCAAACAAGTATCTTGGTTGATGAAAATATATCAATAAATATTAATTTATAAATACTTCTCTTAACAAGATTTATATCCAAGTTTGTGATTAATTAAATTATATGTATTTTCACACACAGACCAAAATATAATATTTTCCATTATAAACTATTGGTAAATTCTAATATTATTTCCTAACTCTTCTGACTCAATTATTTTTTGCCTTCATCCTAAACCCATTGCGCCATTCTTACAGTTTTTATCCTTTAATTATTGATGGTATTCCGCTTTGTATCTAATTATTTTTTGGTGCATTCGGTACAAACGTTACTAACAAATAAATCCAAGCTGTAATGATTAGGAAGGTAGTTTAGATGCATCCAAATCAGCGTGGTGATATGAGAGAAAAATCACAGCTGGAATCACATGTGAAAAACTATATCGCATGCACCCAACAGGAATTCTTAACCTGACATCCCTATGTCTATCATAAGCTTTAGAAATCCTTTAAATATAAATAAACATATAGGATAAGATTAAAAGCTCTAAGTCAATATTTATTTTATTTAAAAAATATCTCTTGGAGTGGTATTCGAACCCATAAAGCGTCATTGATTAATCAATTTTGTTAAAATAAATATATCATATTTATTTGATAAGTTTCCTTCAATTCATAGTTAATTTTGAAGCTTTGTTGACAGGTATTTATTTGTATATACTTATAAATATGTAAATATATATATTTTATGCATAAAACTGCAAAAATGCTATTTTTTTGTGTTCATCACTTATAATATTTTAGTTTACTATTAGAATTATTTTACAAGTATTATATAGTCATCAAAAGCTTCAACTTGACGTGAAAATAGATCTAGAAAAGTTTTCTTGCTGTCAAATAAAGTTCTTCTTACGAAAATTATATTGTATATTGTGTAGCTTAAACATTCTAAACAAACATTTATATCCATACATAATTTATAAACTAATTTAACAAGGGCAAGACAACTAAATACTTAGAATCAGCGCAGTTTGTTTTTAAACTTAATTTCAAACATATTGTTTCACTTTGTCAGACATTGGACTTTGGACATAAAAATAGACTAATCGAAATAAATTCCTTAATTTCCACTTTTTAGGATAAGTTAGAATCTCAAATAGAACATTAAAACAAGTATAATTGTATCGGTGGTCAAAAGCTTAAAGTTGCCAGACCATGTTAAAATGGACTAAAGCGTAAATTAGCTAATATAAATAAGTACTTGTCAAAAAAGGGAATTAACATTTGGCAAGGCTTTAAAAATTATATTTCTGTTGAATTTCAACAACATATTTATAGTTAAATCAGCTAGTGAATCTGACATAAATCTCGGTTTGGTTTGATATTCACTCTAGCATTGTGTAAACTAATCCGAAATGTATCCCTGTCAATAACAAATCCTATAAATTATATTAATATGTATTTAAATGTGCAGCAGTTGATATCAACATTGATGGATAAAAAACCATTTTAATATTCAATAATCTGCCACATCAACTAAGCTATGTTATACAAATAATTGGAGCACATATTTGAGGGTTTAGCAAGAAAGGCTTAGGTAAGATTTTGATGAATTAGCTAATATTCTTCTTGTTAGTAATAGCCTCTTTGTCACACATTTATTTTGGCCAAAGCTTTAAAGATGTAATCGTAAACATTAAGTAAGAATAAAAATATTAAAATCATTATAAAATATTATGTTTGTTAAAATCAGTGATTTTTAAATATTTGGTGACCTGGCGGTCTAGGGGTAAGGTGTCAGACTTCTGTGCTGGGAGTCCGGGGTTCAATCCTCGGTCCTGGCACAGATTTATCTGATCTCCAAACCCTTACTTCACCTCTGACAAGACGTGTATTAATCACAACTTGTGAATGTTTGGAATGCCAAGCCTCCACCGTGGTTCGGATCCCACGTTAAACTGTAGGTCCTCCAATTTCATCTCACAATCACCCTACCATTACACATTAGCGTAAGTGCGTACAACCGAACGGGTAGTAAGACGCGGTGCTAAAAATATATAATTTAAATATTTACCAAACAATTATTTGTGCCTAAGGTGTTAGTTTCGCACTGTACTTAGTTTCTTTCAAAGAAGGGAACCGAGTTTGAATCCCATCTGAGTCTATTATCATTTTATCCATATTTACTTTACAGTGGTTTTCTGATTTTCTCTTCACTGTAATGTTACGTATTTCTTTCAAGGTATCCTCCTAATTTCTATATTTTTGAAAAGGATGAGGACGGAATGGAAGTAGAGAGCGCTTTAAATTTTATTTTTTACTAAAACATCACAATAATACTTAGTGACTATTCTGTTTTTATTTATAATGATATTTACAGTTCATGTATACTCACAAATATATGCAAGCCAACTTTTATAATCAAAGATTAAATTTAAAGTTATTGTGATGTTTATATTAATAATTGGTATGACTTTACCATAAACTTAAATAAAATGCTAAAACTTTTATTTTTCATACAAACTTGTTTTTATGTATTTGTGTGTAATGTATTCTTTCTGTATGAACTTCATAGACGAAGTTAGAAAAAGTGCTTCTATGTAAATATAAATGTATGCATTGCTTATCCTTCTTAGACAACTCAAGTATGCATAATATTGTTTCAAAAACAATGTAGCCATTAGCTTATCCCCAACCCACCCATACAGAAACAACCATCAAGTAAATTATGCAACGACATAAAATATTCAACATCGAAAATGGCTACAACACGTAAAATGTTGGTAATAGTTTCTGGGAAAAACGTGAAAGGAAAGAGAAAAGTTGGTTTCTGTCATTTTGGGATAGTAAAGAAATAAAATTGTACGAAGAAAGTAGACTTAGTTTGATACCCAAATAAAAATTTAACAAATAATCGTTGATGATAATTGTAAATTATAAAAATTAAATATGTATTTGTCAATGCGGATGAGAAATTATGACCCTCGAATACATAAAATCCTTTTAAGGATATTCAAAATTATGGAATTCAAAAATCTTTAAATTTGATATATTAGAGAAAAAAAATTGATTGTAATTTATCTTAAAGCGTGTATCCTATTTGTTAGTGGTTTAGCTCAATATTAATATCGGACAAATTTAAAAACCAGACCTCATAATATTAATTTACAACTTATATTAACTGAATAATGAATGTATTATAACAAAAACATTTAGCTAAAATTTATATTTTCTATTATAACATATGTATTAATTAAAGACACCTCTTATGTTTACCATGCTTTATAAGATTCGTATTTGGATCCAATATTAGAGATTCATAGATAAAATAAAGATTTAGAATCAAATCTATATTTGTAAATGATAAGATTTGACCTCTCTGCTATTCAGTCATTATTAAACAGACTATTGCATTTATATGTATTAGAAAATAGACTAATATTGCATATTTTAAAGGATTTTATGTAGTATTTTGGTAGCAATAAAAAAAACTATATGGAGTGAGCACGATAGAAAGCTACACCAACCGAGTGGCCGCCGCCGTTAGTAAAGATTGTGCCAACATTTCTGGATAGAAGATGTCATGTGGTCATCACAACCCGGCAATTAATATCACTTTTCTAAACCGGCGCTGTTACTTATTTATTCAAGTAATTTCTCATTTGTCCTCACGAGGTTGAGTTTGACTCCATTCCAGACCCATTGCTTCACAAATAAATTTTGAAGGTGCCGGGGATCAAACCATGGACGTGGCAGTCGGTCTGAAAGTCATTTGGCCTGATAGTCAGTTGGCGTAGTAGTCAGTTGGCGTAGTAGTCAGTTGGCTATAGTCAGTTGGCGTAGTAGTCAGTTGGCGGTAGTAGTCAGTTGGCGTAGTAGTCATTGGCGTAGTAGTCATTGGCTAAGTCATTGGCGTAGTCAGTTGGCTATAGTCATTGGCCTAATAGTCAGTTGGCCTAATAGTCAGTTGGCCTAATAGTCAGTTGACCTAATAGTCAGTTGGCCTAATAGTCAGTAGGCCTAATAGTCAGTTGGCCTAATAGTCAGTTGGCTTGCATTTTAGGCTAAATATCTTTAGGACTACTGTCAGGTACCCGATCGAACCCGGGACCTCTGGATCTGTAGCTAAGAGCTCTGTCCACTGGTCCACAGAGGCGGAGATGAATAAATCTTTAGAAAATACTAATATATTTTATTGCGGTCAACCATGATAACAAAGTACTTTAGATGTAATTTTATATATATTGATATTTCTTTTAAGCTGGAGTGGAGGGAGGGAGCGCGATAAAAGGGGAGTATTTTTACAGTTGTATAGCATAACATTTATTTGGCCAAAATAAATCAAATATTGCTCCAGTAGAAACATAAGAGTTTAATTTTCTTATCATGTTGATGTCAACAGTTATTTAATAACTGTCATTAGATTAGACACTTTTTAAATGAAGAGAAACGGTTTTGTCATTAAATTACAAGACACCCTTGACAGATATGCAAGAACTATTGAGTTTACCATGCGAAGAAAATTAAACTACATTTATACTGGATAATTATTTGATTTTTTTTTAACAAAATAAAGGTTTTGAAATAAAAACTCCAAAAAAATACTGCTCTTAGCTCGCGTTACCTACATCTACCTTCCTACCTCCTTCCCTCCACCACCCTTAAATGTGACAATTGCAGATAACATAAGCTCCCTTAGTAATACGTAAGAGTAGGTCATGTAGATTTTTAGCACACAAACTGGTCTGTATTTTCAGATTGTCTAGTTTGATTACGTTCTATTATTATTATTATTATTATTATTATTATTATTATTATTATTATTATTATTATTATTATTATTATTATTATTATATTATTAGTCTTCTCCATATGTGAGATTAATATTTGCAACTGTGTACCATTCCTGAATAACTTCAGCAATTAGCTTATGTGGACTCATTAAGACGCTTATTAAGGCCCATTTAGAGAATGCAAGAGAACCAACACCTCCCATTTGGTTAGAATACAAGCTTAAGCTCTTAGCTCACCACTCAAGTGTCACAATACAGTGTAGTTCTTACTCAACTCGAACAACGTACTTGGAATTTTAATATTTAGGTACAGACTAATTTTCATAAGAAGGGCCATTTATAAAATACAAACACATTTATTGCAGCAAAAATTGACAGCGTCTTACTATTTTATTAATGTTATTGACCTAATGGAGTGAAGACATGCTTTAACTTGACAATTTGGCACTTAATATGTGCGAATGTCTGTTCCACGAAATCTTGTCAAATGCATGAACTAATTTTAACTACGTTTATAAGCGACATTCTTTAAATATAGGCCAAACAAATTACTACATGGTTTTTCAATCTCGTTACACCTTTCATTATGGAGTCTGCTAAATGTTTTTCGTTTATTAACTCATCTCAAGAGATTTAAATTTTAAATTAGAAGATGATGATAATAATAGGGCATATTTTTGCAAAATTTTGGACATATGTTGCACAAATGACGTCTTAAACCGCGTGAGCAATGTTAATTTGTTATTAATATAATGAACTAGTAAACAAAGTATTAATTTTTTTTGTCTAACTTTATCACCAAGGAAAAATATCAAGTTCAAATCCAAGGAGAAATTATAGAAGATATTTCAACTTGAATTCCAAAAAGAAAGTTCTCTAATGAAAAATCTTGAGTCTGTAATAAATAGTGTACCCCTAGCACTTTTACTTTCTTTCTACACCGTGGAGAGAAAGTATTGTGATCGTCAAAAAATTCGAAATCGAGATTTTGATAAATGTTGACGTTTTATTACCCCCTGAAACCCAAAAAGTTGCTTTCGCGATGCCGTCTGTATGTTTGTATGTCTGTCTGTCTGTCCATCTGTTTGTACCTTGGGCTAAAGCCGAAGCTATTTTACTGATTGGGCTAGAACTTGGTAGCTGGGGTTTTCATAAGGTCCCCCAAGGGGTTTTTGGAATTAGATATCCAACACTAAAATTAAGAGTAGAATAGAGTAGAAGGGCAAACAGAGAAAAAAATATAGATTTTCTCAAAATTCGCTTTAACGATTTTGATTATATTTTATATCTGGACATTGTTTATCATAATTAACAAGATGGACACATTTTCTCTTGAAAATGACTTTAAGGGTACTTCACATAGGGGAAATTATCCAATTTTCATAATTTCTCCGCAACTATTTGAGATACAAAATAACTTATCATTGTAAAATTGCAGTACTATTAAAGATACAAAAATACTATTTTAAATATATTTTTATAAAATCAATAATTTCTTAGCTATAATCAAATATTTATAATTTTTAATTCAGGTCTTTGAATATGAATTTGATTCTTAAGGCCGACACACACAGAACGCTAAGCTAAGCTATGCCTTGCTAAGCCGCGCTATGTTTTTTTCCGATTGCCAGCCGAGCAATTTTTCCCTCTTCCATCTTGATCCATCTTACGTTGCGCATGCGCATAACCGTAGCTTGGGCTCCGAGTTGTTCAGATGCAGTGCTGGTTTGGTGAAAATAGCTAAAGAAGTGTTGAAGTTTGGTTTCCAGCTTGTTTCACGTGTATTTAAGTAATATTCTATTTAGATTTTATATTAAATAAATGTGTTTATATTAAAATGGAAGCGTTAATTAAACAAGTCAAACCTCCACCTCCAAATTTTCTTAATCTTCCAAAACAGCTGCTAACCACGGCATCTTTTGTTCCTCAGTACTATCACCTGAACTCAAACAAGACATTTTGGATAACGCCGTCATAACTAAACTTCACTGAGCAGACCAGAAAGAAACAACACTTAATTCTGGAGTGAAAAGAGGGACCATGGCTTAGCTTAGCAATGAATGTGAAACCAAACTGACAAAGTCTTAGTACAGCACAGCACAACACAGCACAGCATAGCTTGGCATTTTGTGTGTATCGGCCTTTATGCTCTTTTGTGGACAAAGATATAATCCTTTGCTCAATTTGTCTGTAACAATATTCCTAGTTCCTAATGCCATAGAGTAAGTAAGTAACAGTGTATATTATTTCATTTATGATCTTTGGTGTAGTGTTTCTACAATGTATATATACCTATTATATCGTTTCGCAAATCTTACGAGTTTTTAGTAAATGTCTATTTTAAGATAAAAGCAGGAGAAAGTCTGTGCGGTGCACCGTACCATTTATTTTGAAGTCTACTGTCCACAGAGTTAGTAATTTTATAGTTTGTGATAAAATATATTAAAATTAACATCAGTAGCTTACATGACTTGACTTATTAATACGTGAGAAAAGATCTAATTGTATTTACGGTCGGAGTGTAGGTAAGTGACAACTATCAGAAGGTTCTGTATTTTAAACGTTAGCTGGAAATATTATTAGAATCTTATGATAACACTTTGTATTGATAATATAGTATTACTAAGCAAATAATTATTATTTTCGAATAGGTTGGTCTAATGACTTTCAACCAATGTTGCAATCATGAACGCTAGCTGTCATTTACCACCTCTCTTATTGTAGATGGACTCTAGTAAACCTCCACCAATAAAAAGTGTGCTGTATAGCAACTATTCGAATCCTGACCTCCCCACCACCGGTAATTCAGTATATCGGGGAAGCGATGCCTCTGGTAATACCACTACCGATACGGGTGAATTATATAATTTTCCAATACTTTAAAATTCAATTTAAATAATAAAAATGGGATTTTATCCAACCTAATTTTTTAATGTTTGATACAGTAAGTCTAATACTACTCATTCAGTATTTTAAAAATCTCCATATGAGCCCACAAGCAAGCTATACCGACCAAGAGGCCACCACCGTTAAGAGATGTTAGTTCCAACATTTGCAGATATAGGGTGTAATGTGGTCAACACAAAGAGCCCTCCAGCCATTAATCTCAGTTTTCTAAGACGGATCTGTTATTTATTTATGTATTCAAGTATCTTCTCATCTGTCCTCATGAGTCTGGGCTTGACCCCGTTCTAGACCCACTGCTTCACAGATCAATTTTGGAACAACCTGGGATCCAAACTGGGATCTCTGTATTTTTATCCAGGAACTCTGACCACTATATCACAGCCCTAACAGTTAGATATTTATTAATTTGATAAAAGGATTAATATATGTATTTACAGTAAATTACCTCGTATGCACACCACAGAATCTAACCATGTTCCTCTAGTCTTGTGATAGACCATTCTAATTACTTAGACCTGGGGGTGGCCCACCAGGTGCTAAACGGGAACAACCTTTCGACACCCAGTAATTCGAACCACGCCCTGAAATATCACCTTCAACACCCTTACACCCCGACACTGCCACAGTCCGTCTCGACCCATTTGTCTCGCCTCGAGAATGAACCTTGAACCCGTTGCCCCTCCCCCCCCACCCTTGCCAGTAAGACCAAGCAACGATCACGAACCAAAACCCGGGGAAATTAGGCGAGCCATCTGCTGGTGTGGTACAAGTGAGTCTCAAAGCCCTCCCCCCCCCCTCCCCCTTCTTCTCTCACTGTTATTGCTACGCTAGTATGAATATTCATATGTGAGAATGTTGAGAGTTTGGCAAGGTATAGACTTCTCTGCCGCATAGACACGCGGGAGCTGTACGCACCACGGGACTTTCTGTATAAAGGGTATAAGTCTCACTGAAAAATATTCGTATCTGACTTGTCTATGCGACATTAGTTTATTTTAACTAATTTAAAAAATATCTACATACATTTCAGTTCACACACAAAAAAAAATCAAAATTTTAAAAGCTGTCATCTTTGGGTGAATAAGAATATATAGCCCTTTTTTATTTGTTTTGAGGTATTTAACGTGCATTTTCTGAACCGACTGATTATATCATCAAACTAGAATTTATATGAGCGAGAGCAAAAGAGCCTACCAATTTAATTGGGAAAGGTATTTTCACATACCTTCTAGGTTTCTTTTACATGCCATAATAGACATGTATATGTATATTATTATATGAAGGTAACAACACTGACCAATACGCGATTTGGTTTCTAACCAAGGAGCTCTAGGCCATGAAAACAGTCCTTAAAACGGTTCTTTGTTGCTAAATAGTTCAAGCCTGCACCGATGTTCACGAGGACAGGAAACTCAATCTTCACTGGTCCGCCGGTAACGAAGTGGGCGGTGTTTAAATTCAGGGCAAGTTTCGGATTACAAAGGTAATTATTTTTCTTTAAATGGTTTTCTATTCTATCCCCACAAATACAGCTGCACTTCCTATAAATCTTACCTTCCTCATACGTATCCCTTCAATATCAATATTCGGATAGCCCAGACGAATATTAAAACGCACAGCACTGAAATATTTGTTTGAAAAATTAACGACCTTTAAAATTATTTAATACAGAGAAAGATTAAATGAGTTGAATCATCATTCGTCTGGATCAAATGTATTAGTCGTTAACCGATCCAAAAATAATAATAAGTTGTTTTTTTCCAAACCCTCGCTTAGCCCTATAAGTGTCCCAAGTGCTGTTAAAGCGATGCGAACAATAGTTTGTTATGGCACGGAGCTGGGCCCTCAAGTTGACACGGTATTATGTATGCATAGCGTGAGCTGCATGGGGGTTGAAGGGGAGATCTGTGTTAGTCCTTCCCCTTAACTAGTTCCCCTCCCTCCACACACACACACACACACACACACACACACACCAGGTGAACTTAGCAACATAATATTCACGTAGGAGCACTGAAGCGTTTCCTGCTACTTGGCTGGATGGGACAAGTTGTTGGTTGCTAAGTAGAAACAATCTGCTACTAGCGAATCTACCATCTTGCCTCAATTAAATGATCGTCTCTTTAATATATGACAGGGTACCAGGAAATATAAATTAGTCTCTAGTAGATTAGCAAATTTATGAAATGCTCCATCCGTGAATTTATTTAAATTCTGCTTGCAACGAGGTTCGCTTAGGTTAAAGCAGTTCATGTTCGTAATACTAGATTGCTGCTGGTCCAAACTCAAATCTCGGACGTGTACACTTGGGGTGGTTTAATAAATTAGATCTGTCTCTGTAGTTTCCCCATCCCTTATCCTCGCTAGTATGGGTGCATTTTCTCTTTCTGTTCTTTTCATTCCTCCTCCATAAATTAAGTCGTTAAAATGTATTATATAAACAATATATTGTGTCGAATATTTTAAGTGAGTCTTAGTAGCCATTCATGTTGCATGCATAATAATAATATTATTATTATTCTCACTATGTCTTACTACCTGTTCAGGTTATACGCATATATGGTAGTTACTCTAATGTGCTAAGGATAGTGAGAAAACCACTTATGGAAAACCACCCTCAAATTTAACCAAGTGGAATTCAAATCCCAACTCTCTGTCATCAGCAGACCAGTCTAACACGAGAGTGACGCCTTAGACCATTCTTCCACTGAAGCGGGTTTCCTATATCTATATATTAATTACACTAATAGAATAGGAAGAGGAAGGTATAACTTTAGATTGAATGTTCCAGCATTTGTGAGAGATAATTGTGTGAAACCATTTAGGAAAAAAAAAGCCTTAGCACACCCGACCTTGATTTGAACCCAAATATCCCCATCACCAGGAACTAGTCCAACACGAAGTGATGCGTTAGACCATGCGACTAGTGATATGGGTTCACTTAGTAAATAAATAATATTTTATTAAAATTCTATCTATTTTATACATAAATTTTCTAATAATATAATTATGTACAGTCAAAATAATAAATGTAATATTCCCGTCTTTAAAAAACTATTTGAAATTTAGGACTTCCTTGTCACACTGATTAATAAACGGCTGGGAGACTGGGTGTGATACCTGTTCTAGATTTAAATTACTTTATAAGTCGTGTTCTTATATAATCATTCGGTACAAAAAGTGCACGTTAAAAACCTTTACACACAAAAAAAAAAATCCGTGAGAGCACAATCGTAGGAAGGAAACACGTTGTCGTTGAATGTCCCGTAGAGCGTTAATGTTTTGTGGGAGGACTAGGAGCCAAGGCGCATAGTAAAAGCAGAGACTGAAATGGCTGCGGTATGCCCCGTACACATAGGCAATGTTCTCGTACCTAATGCATTACAAGTCGAACTATTACCATGTGTACGTTATTAACAAAATAAGTGACTATCATGGAAACTTGTGAGTAATTCGGTATTGGTGCGGTGTCATAGTTTTCGGTGACGTTTAAGTACAGACCCCTGCAAAAAAAAAAAAAAAATTGTACGGCAGATCGACAGACTTTCTCTCTCTTTCTATAAACTCGTAAGATTTCTGAACGGAATAATGTACATTGTATCATCACCACTCCACATAAGAACACGCATAAAATAATATACAATGATATAGAATCAATGAGAAAAGAGGCGCATCTTTGTCCACCTTAGAACATTTCAAACAGTTTAATGTCTTCCACAAGGGTCAACACTTCGTATTAAAATTTGGATTTCTGGTTAAAATTTTAACATTTTATAGGATGTTGCAGATCTTCAAGTCATCGCATTGATATTTAATTATTCATTTATACATTTTGACAAATAAAAAATGTAAATATTGACTATTGAGTCTAAAATGGAGATAGATCATTGCTATGCAAACATTTCTCCTAAGAGATTTAAGGAAAAATAACATACTATTTTTAGATACTTATATTTAATTACTCTATGGCATTGGAGAATTATTGCGTTAAGACTTAAGTAGTATATGTTTACAACTAAAGCTCACAAAATTGTATTAATATATTTGTAAATATCTCAGAAACTGCTGCTTTTATAAAAATATATGTCAAATAAAAGTTTTTTATTTCTAATAGTCCTACAATTTTGCAATGATAAGTTGTTTAGTTTCTCCAATAGTTGTGGAGATACGGAAATTAACGCTTCTGTAAAGTACCCTAAAAATCATTTTCATAGGAAAATGAAAATAGCCAGTTTATTTATAATCTTAATCAACGCCTAGATACGAATTTTAATCAAAATCGTTTAAGCAGATTTTGAGAAAACCAAATTTTTCTCTTTTCGCCCTTCAGTAAACTACCCTTAATTTTAAGTTTTTATAGACACACAGACAGACGGCGTTGCAAAGACTATTTTTTAGGGTTCGGGGGGTCATGAGACGTCGACATCCATCAACATTTCAGGTTAGTTTTTCTTTACGGTCACAATACTTAAACTTTAATGTCCAAAAAGTTAAAAAATTCATATAATTGCGTATAGATTGAAAGTTATTGATTTTATAAAAATATGTTTCGGATAAAATATCTGTATTATAAATATATATACATATTTGTAATGCTAAGTAATTTCATATCTCAAATAGTTTCGGAGCTATTTAAAAAAATGTCAATTGACGCATCAGACCGGAGCCCTTAAAGCCATTTTGCCGAAATATTGAGGGTAGCCATTTTGTTTGGAATATTAATTAATGTTTATAAATGAAATTTAATCAAAATCGTTTGAGCCGATTTTGAGAAAATCGACTTTTTCTCATTTTGCCCTTCAGTAAACCACCCTTAATTTTAACTTTTAATAGACACACAGACAGACGGCATTGCAAAGACTATTTTTTAGGGTTCGGGGGGTCATGAGACGTCGAAATCCATCAACATTTCAGGTTAGTTTTTTTTACGATCGCAATACTTAAGCTTTAATGTCCAAAAAGCTAAATATATATATATATAATTGCGTATAGATTGAAAATTATTGATTTTATAAAAATATGTTTTGAATAAAATATTTGTATTATAAATATATATACATATTTGTAATGCTAAGTAATTTCATATCTCAAATAGTTTCGGAGCTATTATAAAAAATGTTAATTTACGCATCAGACCGGAGCCCTTAAAGCCATTTTGCCGAAATATTGAGAGTAGCCATTTTGTTTGGAATATTTATTAATGTTCATAAATGAAATTTAATCAAAATCGTTAGAGCCGATTTTGAGAAAATTGATTTTTTCTCTTTTTTCCCTTCAGTAAACTACCCTTAATTTTAGGGGTAGATATCCAATTCCAAAAACCCCTCGGGGCAACCCTATGAAAACCCTAGATATAAAGTTTCAGCTCAATCGGTAAAATAGTTTAGGCTCTTGTTGGAGGTACAGACAGACAGACAGACGGAAATTCAAAAACCACTTTTTCGGATTCAGGAAGTCATGAAACGTCAAAATTCATCAAAATCTCGAGTTCGAATTTTTTGACGATCACCATACTTTCTCTACCTGTAAGATAGAGAGAAAGTAAAAAGATAATGTACTTGTATGTTTACATTAGTGGAGATTTATCTTTCAAACAAAATTAAAACAAAACACCGTTGAAAATTAAAAAAAACATGTTTGATAAAAGTGGCTTTACTTAAATATAATCTATAGATATCATTATAGTTCATAATCTATTTCTAGTGGTTTTAAGATATACATTATATTTTTAATTTTATAGTGTATGCATACAGAAACCATTTTCTGAAAGCAATTTAATATTTTGTTTGGTAACATCGACTATTTACAGAGCAAAGATTAAAACAGTTATCGTGTGATATCACAAAGGCCATTTCGTAGAGGCTACTCAGCTGGTTGTGTCGTGATAGTTTACATCATTAATTTAGTACTATTGTATCTAATGAATTAGGTACTAAACCTCGCTCCTGTGTATCGGGGCATTAGAGCGGTCTTAGAGCTGTTATAAGAGTAAGGAGCACATTATGAGCGGTGTTTCAATAGAGGTTTGGTCGGCTGTCTGCATTCTATGTAGTTATCTTGTAATCTTTCTCGCACCGGTAGCTTCTTGATATTTTTTTCTATCGTTCTGTCCAAACGCATTAGATTAATGTTGTCGGAATGAGGAATCTCTTATTTAAAGGAGTTTTCCCCAGTTTCCGTGGAGAGAGTGTAGTAAAAAAAATTAGATAAAACCACCCTCAGTAAATCTGACCGGGATTAGAACCCTGATCTTCTCGTAACCAGCAAACTAGACTGAATGATCTTGACAACTTAGATCAAGTGCTCTCCGGCACGGGTGCAGTAGTGGTTGAATGGTCTAAGGCAGTGTCGTCCAAGTGGTGGCACACGGGCCAAATTTAGCCCGCGCTCACTGAAAATGTAGCCCTCGCAATATCCTGGAGGAATATTAAGGGGAAACCCTCGGTAGCAGATGTGAAATTGCTTATGATCCAAATAAAAAGAATTATTATAGAAGTTATGGATGGAATTTTACCATTCATTATTTTATTAATAAAAATATATATAAATATTTATTTATAATGTTAAGTTGTTTTTGAAAATGTGTATGCATGCAAATTTCTTAATACTTTTTAGTAGATAGATAAACCTTTTTTGCAGTAAAATTTGAAAGATTCTACTAAACCAAAAATAAAATTTATATATAATTATTGAAATAATTGTTTAGTAAGTGTTGTTTTTAGTCCTACATTAATTTTATGGTATTACTAAATATATCTTTGACCCGCGGTGGAAACTGATCAGATTTTTCCCTTGAGAAAACTTTGAACCACTCTGATCTAATGCGTCATTCTCACAGTAGATTGAATTTACGGTGACAGGGGGGTCGGGGCTAGAACACCGGCTGACTTTTTTTGAAAGTATTTTTTCCTAAAAGGTTTTTACACACACACTCTCTCTATGCAAATGTTGGTAGACCTCCTACAAATTCTACTCTCTTCATCCCTACCTCTTTCGGCAAGAACTTGCTGATAATCCGACGGGTAGTAAAACGTGGTGCACAAAATTTCTGAGTTGTTTATTTGATCTCAATGTCCCACATATTTAAAACTTTCTTTCAAATAATTGTTTCTGTGAACCCAGGTTTGGACATCCCAACATTTTTCTGTGCTTTTCCTCACATAAAAAAGTTTGAGACAAAGGTACATAATTCTAGTTTAGTTTATTTTTTATTTTTTTTGTCACCCCGTTTTACCACCTGTTCAGGTTATACGCATAATTAATCACTACCTTAAATGGTATGAATGAATTAGGAAGCAATGTAGAGGTAATATACCCAAATTTGCGTAGAAGGAGAGTGGTAAACCATTTAGAAGAAACCATTCTTGGTAGATCTGACTGGTATTCAAACCCCGATCTACCTGTCATCAACAGACCAGTGGAACACGAATGGACGCCTTAGATCTTTCTGCCATTGAAGCGGGTTGATTTATATCTATTCTGTTGGAGTTTTGAGGCATTAATTCATATTAGTCAATTTAATTTGACAGTAATATTTGAAGCATATTTAAGACTTTAATATAGCCTATAAATACAGCCCTGTTATTTCTATTATACCGAAAACAACGTGTGATTTATTTTAGATAGTCCAATGAGACAAAATATTACAGACCCAGCCCATGAAAAAAAGGTTCTAGAGTTATTTATTTCACTATGTTGTCGTCAACTTATAATAGCTAAAGTTTTAAGTACGGACTCAGGAAAGCAGGTGATCTGAACAAAAAAAAACTAAACTTTTATTTTACATAACTAAGGTGCATTGTGCATGAGATTTTTTTGGAACATTGAGGAGAAAAACATCTGAGAAACATTTAGAACGTTACTACTTCTTTTATTAACCAACTTACATCAAATATATGTGCTTTTTATGGCCATCTTGGGGTTTCCGGATGAGGTATTTATTTATAACTACGCTGTTTAGCTTGAAATTATTTATTTTAGGATTTTATAACCGCGAAAAACTATCTTCTAAGATACACATACTCATGGCAAAATAGTAATTACTATTTTTGTTGTCACTTGTGTCTCACTACCCATTCGAATTATACGCATAATAACTAACTACGCTAATGTGTCACAGATAAGTTAGGTTAAGTTTAGATTAAGTGTGTCCGCTTTTGCGTGGAGGAGAAGTGGAAATACATATTGCGAAAAAAATTCGTTTAGTCCACCTGACCTGGATTCGAACCATGATATCATTATAGGTAGTCCAGTCTATTTCAAGAATTATACTTCAGGCCATTCAAACACCGAAGTGGGTCATAATTAACTCGCAAATCTATTAAACGATCTGATTCTATCAAATAAAATAAATAAAATTAAAATATGTGTTCTAGTATTCAGGTAATAGGTTAAGGTAGAATGTTTTGTGAGGCTTAATATTATAATTTGTGTCATCTTAGGAAAATGTTCGTGAGCTAAGTACGATTTTTTTTTAAATCACATCTTACTAGCTATAAGTGCACCTCGTATTTAATCGCACTAAAGGAGTATGGATTAGGAAGGTGGCATATAGTGAAAATGGGCATTTATGTGAATAGGAAACTATTTAAGGAAAAAAACCCTCAATACATCCAGTCGGGCTTGGAGCTTCAAGAATCCCATCACTAACAAATTAACATGACGGTTAGCTCACGGGCTAGTTAGAGGATTTTGTGAAGCTTCAGAATGTCGAAATCGAAGGGCAATCTCCTTCACTGCGACTTCTACATCCACAATATAGCTTTCAGATCTTTTAAATCAGATACTAACATAATTATATCACTAACTAGTGATTAAATTACATATTTAACGTAAGCCTGAATAAATCATGAATACGTCAGGATAAATTAATATAGTATACTTCGTTTAGTTTTTCTCTAAACCTTTCTTTAACTAGATGCGCTTAGTAGATATTTAAAAATCAAAAATAGTGTTATATGACAGTAACAAAAACCTTAGCTTCAACTTCGGCTTTTACTTTTGATATTTTCAAGCTTCATTTTGATATTGCCTTGTCTTTAAAAAACAATCTTCGTACTCTCTTTATCGTGTTTATCCTGTTTTCATTAAATACATGTTAAATATATTATACTTATAACTTATAGATTGTAAATATTAATGTATCTAGTTTTAGTCTAGCTAATATAAATGCCTAATCTATATGTAAACTATATACAATAGAGCTCGAATTTAGTATTTTTTAATTGATTTAAGATTTCCTAATCTATGTTGTATACACGTAACAAAGACAATTTATGACTTTAATTTTGTCTGGGCTCACATTCCAAAGTAAAACTATTCATATCTTAAAGGCCAGTGCTTTTTAATGTGTTTGTGGTTTAGAAAGTAGTATAGCTCATCTAACCAATATCATACATGAAATCTTATATTTATTTAACGTGGTTGCTATGAAAATAACCTCTTGTCTCAAAATATTCGAAAATATATTAAAATTATATTAACTCTTAAAATTTAATATAGAGATACACTTAAGATGCACTTTCTAAACGCGACATTTTCGTAGAAGTAGCACAACACTATAAAACCAAAAGGTTAACATTTTTTATTAAATGAAATAGATTAGAAATTTAAAAATCTTATTTAACTGAATTTGTTTTAACTAGGGGATCATTTTTAATGTGTGTCTAACATTCATTAAAATAATCAAAATAAATAATATTAAAAAATTAATAACTAAGTTATTTTTATTATAGCAATGCTTCTACTAAATTGTTAATGTATTTCTAATAGAAACAAAGAGTCCAGATTAAAATACAATCTATGAAAAGTGTAGTCAAGCTTAAGACAACCAAGTATGTAAATCAAATATGATATACATATTATAATCCCCTACTTATAATTATATCACTGCTAAGCAATGTAGAGCTAAAGTTTCACCAAATGATAGGCATAGTATCTTTAAAAATAAACAAGTGATGTGACGCTAAGAATGTATTATAAAAATGTGAATTTATAATTATATTGTACACATACTTATTTTTATGAAGCCTGAAGTCTGATCATAAACTCTCTAATACATAACAATCTTCTATTAATTAAAATTACACTCATCCGTAACGGAATTTATTTATTGATTATTTTCTATATTAGTTTTAATTTAAAATATAATTTAAATTAATCCATTTTTCTTAAATATTGGTCCCTCAGGAATCAACATGTGATTTCTGAAACCAGGGCTAAATCATCACGACGACACTTATAGCTTGCTTAACCTCAAACAGTACACTTAAGACAGGCAACAATATTTAATTGTATTATTATTTGGGAAAATTGAGTAAATGTGACTGTGCTATTTAAGGTAGTTGAAAGTTTATTTACTAAATAATTATTTTTATCAATGAATCTCGTGAATTTAGTTACGTAAACACCATATATAAGGGGGAAAAGTTGTAAAATCCATATAATGCTATTAACTTGTCATATTAGATGCGTATGTGTGTAGGTGTGTGTGTGTGTGTGTGTGTGTGTGTGTGTGTGTGTGTGTGTGTGTGTGTGTGTGTGTGTGTGGTGTGTGTGTTTGTATGGACGTGTTTTTCCAGGGTCATTTTATCTAGTTACGTATGTATATTATGTACGCGATAATCTTATTTTCTAATAAATTATTATTAATTTACTCTAGCACCATTTCTGTACATTATGTTTGCAATTTATCATAATATACAGCTGTGTATATATTCTGATATTGTATACCCACACACTCGTATCTTTTAAAACATTTTTAGGAGAGTGGAAAATATTGCGTATGCACATATTTGGTAAGCAATATATTATATGTAAAGTACGCTATAAACATTTTGAAAAAGGCCAGAGAAAAAAAATCTAAGTGAAAATTTAGCCCACAAAATTTTACCATCCATCTTTAGTCTATATTTCAACACCTTTTTATTACCATTCCCTATTCTCAGAGAAATTGGATTTTTTTGCTTCTTCTGTATATTTCTGAATACTGATAAAAGAAATAATAAAAAAAAAGATGGGATTCTTTATCTGTTCATACAGCCTATTTAGAAAATTAACAGTGTGTATACAAAGTTGAACATTAAAAAAATATGAAAAATAGCCATTTAAACTATTACGCTTTTTATAAATTCAACAAAGAGATCCCAGATATTCATGAGATCGTTTATATTCAATTATAAATAATAAAAAAACGTTTAAACTACGACTAGCAGTCACCAAGATTAGTAGCTAAATGTATTCATTACTATTTACTGGTAACGCTATCGTGGTACTTTACGTAATTATAGTCCGGAGGTCATTAATCGAGTCCCAGTGAGTGTACTTAGTTTATTCCACAAAGCTGTTTTTTTATCACAGAGTTGTATGAATATGTAGTACTAATTACGCTAATATGTTAGGAAAGAGGGAGGTTGGATTTCAAATAAATGTGCCCACATTTGCGTGAAGAGAGAGTGGAAAACTATTAAGGATAAACCACTATAAGTACACCCGACCGGAGTTCAAGCCCTGATCTACTCGTCATCGGCAATATGGTCTAATTCAAGAGTGACGCCTTCTTAGACCATTCGACCAGTAAATTAAGTAAAAACGCTCTAGAGCGTCTTCCATTCCGGTTAATGTTTGTGTGTTTTGTGTTTTCCTTTAAATTTCTTTTTTCTTCATAGTTGGTCTCTCATATTAACATCAGATGTAGACTAGCCAGTCATTATTAGATAATTTTTTTTAAAATTGTTTGTATGCTCCAATGTAAGTAATGGTTATTATTTATTCGGGTTATTTAACCTAATAGAATAGAAAGAAGAGGATGGGTATTAATCAAGTTCACTTGCATTCTCCTGGTAATATAACACCGCAAACAATTCCAGGTGTAGCTGGTCGGGCTCAGATCCGCCCCCCCCCCCCCCCACCAAAGGGCATAAATTAAATATACAAGTCACAGAATGATATTGAGAAAAATTAATATCTCAGTTCATCAAACCCGCCTCTGTGGCGTAGTCAGCTAAAGCGCTGGTTTAAATGTCAAATCTAGACTGCCGAGAACGGGATATCGAGTTCTAATCTCGCTCGGGTAACTGGGGTTTTCCTAAATGGTTTTCCACTCTTCATACACGCAGATGCGGGTTCACTTCCTCTATATTCAACTTTCCCAATTCCTAACCATTAATGTAATTAGTACTTAAGCGTATAATCCGAATGGGTAGTAAGTTATTTAATTAATTACCAAGTTATCTACCAATGAGAAACTATTGGTTTTTAAACATATTTTTAATAACACTACAACTTTTCAATAATAATAGTTTTTATTTTTAATAGTACTACAACCTTTCAATAGTAAATTATTTCGTATCTCAAAAGAGTTGTGAGATATGATCAAAATTGGAAACATACCCTTCGTAAATTACCCTCTAAATCGATTTTCTGGAAAAATTAGATGCATAATTTTATTTGTAATGATAAACGATATTTAGATACGAAATTTTGATAAAATTGTTAGAACCAATTTAGAAAAATAGTCTTTTTTTATGTATAATCCCCTTAAGTAAACCACACTTAATTTTAGGCTAAGATAACTAATTTCAAAAACCCTTCGGGGAACCTTATTAAAACCCCAGATACAAAGTTTTAGCATAATCGGTAAATGGTTTCATTTCTAGGCACATAGACAAATAGACGCATTTAAGAAAATACAATTTTTCGAGTTCAGTGGGTCGTGAAAAGTCTATATCCATAAAATTTTCGAATGCGATTTTTTTGACGATCACAATACTTTTCCTACCCGAAGGGTTGCTAGAAAGAAAAGATAAGGGTTTAAACAAAAATATCTTTAATAATAATTAGTACACACCTATGACGAATTAACCTAATCGTGTGAATTCCCCGGATCACTGGCATTGTGACGTGATATGTATTTTTTTCTATTTCTCGTGGCGCATTAAGATCCTTATTGGTCTGCGGGTGTCACACGGTTGATTGACCTTTGTTTTTTGTACCACTATGGGGTGGAGGGTAAAACCAATTTCAGCAGAATATGAGTGGTTGGTTGGTGGGTGGGTCGGCTGGCTGGCACGCGGGTGTGTGTGTGTGTTGTGTGTGTGTGTGTGTGTGTGTGTGTGTGTGTGGTGTGTGTGTGTGTGTGTGTGGTGTGTGTGTGTGTGGTGTGTGTGTGTGTGTTGTGTGTGTGTGTGTGTGGTGGTGTGTGTGTTGTGGTGGGTGGGTGTGGTGTGTGTATGTATGGGTGGGTGTGTGTGTATGTATGGGTGGGTGGGTGTGTAGTGTGTGTGTGTCGGGAGAGGAGTGGTGGGGGAGAATATGATAGAGATTTAACATTGAAATTACTTAGCAACAAATACGGGCAAAGGGAGACAACAGACTTAATTGAAAAAGAGGGTAGAAGGGCAGATATGTTCTACTAAGGAGGAAGGGGGTGAGAATAACTCGCCCAAGTCAACTATTTATTGGAATTTGTTTTTTCGATCTATTGTAAACTGAACAGTCCTTCACTCTTTTGTTTATTATATCTCTCTACACAACACCGAAGACCAGTCCGGACCGCTGCTTGTCCAAGAATCCTTCTCCCACAGTGCCGACACAGCTGCTATATTATCGAGCGGCGATAACAAACACTTTTATCACAGAGGATGCAATAGAATATATTGTCTGTTGGTGGTCAAAACAAGGAGAGTGGAAAATTAAGGGGTGTCTAACCTAGAGAACATTTAAGGTGTGATAAACCTGGGACAATGAACTTAGATGTGTGTACGCTTCGTTTATTCTGTAAGGTACCAAACTTCCCTTGCTTATGTGATAGGGTGATGGTGTGATCTTCAAGGTAAGACTGCTACTTTTTCTGAAATGTTTTGCGGAATAGATAAAAAAAAATCAGTCGGTGGACTGTGGTGGCTGTAGTTCACTGTCCTTCGACAATTCTACCATCGAAAAGGGTATTCTTATATATTTAATAGACTAAAGTACGAGAAACCAAATAAAATTAAAAAATAAAGTGAAACTGTATTCCAAATAATAATTGTTGTTCTGTAAACAATTGGCCTCGGTCCCTCCATTCAATAAATAAGTATAGTACATCATATTAAGAATTATTATGTCATGTTCTTATCGTTACAACAGTCTTAAGATTTATCTTTGGATTTCAAGTTGAGTATATCCTATAATGTTTCCCCTTTCCTATGCTATTGAATTTGATATTTTCCCTTGATGCTCAAGTAAAACAGAAAATAAATTAATGATAAATAAATAAAATGAATAGAGAACTATGTGGTTTGGGACGTCGGTTTTGCAATATACTTTGTCGATATTTAGAAAAATTGGTTTCTAGGTACTAATCAAATGCTTATAATTTTGAATTAAAATCATTTGAGATGAGATATTAAACGAAAAAATCTTTTGAGTGGCCGCCAAATTAAAATGGATAGCCAGATCTCAAAACTGTGTACGCCTAATTTATCCTTTAAGGTAGCAAACTTACTTTGTATTATTCGACTATGGCGCAGGTTATAAAAGAGAGCCATAGTACAGTCCGTCAAGGTAAGACCTTTAAGGTAATTGGAGTGTACAAACATAGTTGACCTAAATTGAACGTAGTAGGTACAATTAATAATGTTCATGCCAAATTTTGTTAAAATTGGTCCATGCATTTGATGGTTTTCGCTAAGCAAATATCTGGACAGACTGAAAACTGTCAAATGGTCAAGTTAAAACAGAACCTCACTACGCTCGTTCAATTAGTATAGGCTTATTAGTTTGATCTGAAGTAATTTGTATTTGGTTTTTGAAGGGTTTTTTTTATATTATGTGAAAAAAATTTCCAGTAGCTTGCCTTACGTCCTGATACAACATGGGGACTGTTATATTTTGACAACCTATCTCTCGATAAGGCCTAAAAAGGTCCTGAACTCCACTGACATAATAAATACAATATTACATTATTATTATTGTATCCTTTTTAGTGTATTATGTTAACATGCATGTTGTATTTGTAACAAAATAACAAAAGGCTATAAAATTAAGCAACAGTTATTTTTATGATTTTGTATTGTTTGAATAATTTTTAGCATCGCCTCTTACTACCCATTTAGGCTATACGCTTATGTACCAATCATGCTAATGGGTTAGGTGTGAGAAGGTTGAATGTAGAGGAAGTTTACTCGAATTTGCCAAGATAGTGGGAAACCCTTTAGGAAAATTCACCCTCAGTACAACTGATCGGCATCGAACCACGATCTTCCCGCCATCGGCAGTCTAGTCTATCGAGAGAGTTACGCCTTAGACCACACAGCCACCAAAGCGGGCTGTTTGGAAAACTAGATGTAAACAAAGGTGGCTCTAAGATGAAGCATGCAAAAACCAAAGCACAAAAGAAAAGTGGTTGCATTTTAAATAAAACACGTATCGCACAAAACAAAATAAATAGTTGTTCAATTGTACCAATTAGCCTACTTGTTCGCAATCCCATGACATAATACGAATTTTAAACTAGTTTTTATTATTATGCTGGCCCGATGTACAAACTAAAGGAATCACCTCGCCTAAAGACACGGTCACATTTATTGTCTACTGCGCCTTTGACTATAAAATTTAAGTTGCTGATGTTTACATACACTTATGTGAAAGAGGAAAAAAAGATTACATCCAAATGATAAAATCATCTTAAAAATACGATTGGAACAAAAAAAATAAAGAAGATAACTAATTTAATTTAAAATTTAATTACTAAACATTTTAGGTCCGTGCTAAATCCATGAGTATAATTCTTTGACCTCTATTTCACCTCTAACTGCGATGTCCCGATATCAATCGGAGCAATTATCTCAACAGTAAGCTTGCCGTAGAGAGAAAAAAACTAGGCCTCGCTCAAGACAACACATTTGCCTATTAGGACAAAGATAACAAACCATCGCTTTAGGACTAGTGATAAAACAAAAGGGGGAAATTAATCGTGCACTGTAAGGGAAATGAATGAAAAATAGGGTAGAAACAACTCACCTGTACATTTTTTCTGTCCTGGTTGCGTGACGGGAGTCTTAGGATATCTTCGTTTTCACTCGCGAGAATTATACGGGGAACTTGAATATTCACGAACGTTTATAACTAACTAGTCACAAAATAATACGGAAACACTTCTAACATCACTCTTATTCTTGCATTACTGTCAAACTCTTCTTTCCTTGTGGAAAATCCTTTACAAAATAAACTAGAGTACGTGATCCATTAGAAAGATTCAATTTATCACTATAGCAGCTCACCAGTCAGCGCTAGTGTCACACGGCGGGAAAGTATTCCCACCTGATTCAAACTGTAGCACAATACATTATTGTAAATAACAAAGAAAAAGTAGGGCAGTATCGGAAATAGGCAAACATAAAAAGCAACACAACAGAGGTAATGTCAAAACAATAGAAAAGTGAAAAACTTGGATAGATGCTTTACTTTTAATCCAAATAAATGGCACACGGCTATTTAATAAAATCTCAGCCACCCGAGTAATAATTTTGTACATCAATAACGATTTTTTTTTTTTTTAAGGATTTGCAAGAATTATGATAAATCCTTTCATTCTCTATAAAAGAATTAACGAGCTCAAAAATTTGGCTGAATTGTGTTAAACATTATTTCTCACTAAAAAAAAGCATTGAATGTATACACCTATCAATCTTTTAGTTTCATAGTGAGGTGCTGCTAAGAAGTTTGAGAATAGGCCTATATCTCCATACAAAATTTTTAGGAGACTGACATGATAGCTCGTAATTTTTCAAAATAATGGGACTACTTTAACTAAAAACTTGTGAAACATTAGGAAAAAGTAATAATGACAGTTTTAAGAATAGATATAGTTGTTGAAAATTATGTTTTAATAAATTACATTTTAAGATTTTTACAAAGATTTAGCCGATTTAGAGTCAAATATTTAAAGGTTGTATTTTAATTTTCAGTTTATGTTTGTATATAGTGCTCCGTCATTTTTAAAATATTTGACCATTTGTTTGATGCTTTGCATTATTTCTTCAGTAAACAGATGTTATTTTGAAAATGTGAACAGACTTGGCCATTTTGATAGAGGTCCGAAGACAACAGAATAATAATATATTAATTATATCCCAACTCTAAATATTACTTAATATGACAAGGCAACCACTAGCTATTTTTTGACATTTTGTCTATTTTGGATATAATTTTTAATAGTGTTATTCAAATTACCAATCTTTTGATTTTATTGTCACACCTTGGGGGTCGTACAATTATTATTCAAACACTTTAAAGGGAAAGGGGGTACGATCTTGGCTTATGTTTGCTGACACGGGGGATGTCAGGGTTCAGAACAGCGCTTACGTAAGATAGAGAGAGACGGGCAAGAATGGTGCAGCGACCTAGCTATCCCGAATGAACACATAATAATTTAAACTGTTGAAATGTGAATTAATTGAACTTGATCATCAGATTAAACGGAGCTTAAGAGTTTTTTATAACGATTTATAACTTTATGTTATTATTATTATTATTATTATTATTATTATTATTATTATTATTATTATTATTATTATTATTATTATTAGCACCGCGTCTTACTACCCGTTCGGGTTATACGCACTTACACTAATGTGCAATAGTAGGGTGATTGTGAGATGAAATGGAGGACCTACAGTTTAACGTGGAATCCGAACCACGGTGGAGGCCTGGCATTCCTCACATTCACAAGTTGTGATTAATACACGTCTTGTCAGAGGTGAAGGAAGGGTTTGGCAATCAGATAAATCTGTGCCGGGACCGAGGATTGAACCCCGGACCCCAGCACAGAAGTCTGACACCTTACCCCTAGACCACCAGGTCACCCAACTTTATGTTAATTTTACCTGTTTAGCACGATAAATTTAAATACCTTTTGCAACAGTGTTTATTGTGAATTATTTTGCACCCATTTATTTAACCCTCAGCGTATAACCTGAATGGGTAGTAAGACGTGGGGCTAAAAAAAATTAAACCTCTACGTTATCACCAACAATTTATAATTTGCATAAAAATTAATGGTTATTTCTTTGAATAAATCATAAAAACAAAAGTGACAAATATAGAGTAAGTTAGACGGGGAAGGGGGTAAAGTCGGGCACTTGCTTATTTTTGATTACAAGGAAGGGTAGAAGGTGCAAAATGGCCAAAAATGTGCTTACGTAATAATTATGGTGGTACTACACTGTTTAATTTCTTTGATCAAAGATCTTTGAACAAATAAATGTTATGGGACTTTGAGACTCATCAAAGATATTTTATCAAATAAAATAATTTTACAAATCTTTAATCAAATATTTGGCTTATAAAACACGCTCTAGGGTTTGACCAAAGAAAATAGTGATTTTAAAAAAATGGACGTGTGAGGCATTTAAATAATATATAATTACGTATTATGAACAGAACACTTTCTTTTATGATACTGTAATGAAAAAAATATATATACTTATATTTATGTATTTATTTATTTATTTTAATTTAGTCATTTATTTATGAATTTTGGAATTAGTTTAATTTTAGATAATCTATAATATATAATATAATATTGTGTTTTATTGGGCGCCAACTACCAACCCCTTTTATTTTGTGAGGTAGGTAGATTTTTAATTATTGAATAAATTTATCCCCATAAACTGCTCAGCGGTAATACGAAAACCCTTTTTCTCAAGACCCCTGGACTTTACCTAAAGTTTGGACTTAAGTTGGACACTTACAACCGAAGACTTTCTGATGCAGATTATTATTCTTTATTTGACCAATCCAATCTACTGAGCATCGCTATACATGGGATGCAAGTTCAAAAGAAAATACAATGTACATTGATGTAAATAAAAATAAAACAATTAAATTTAAAGAGTAATTTTAATTATTGTAGTGAATGATATTCTTAAATAAACCCTACCTATAAAGCTTGCCTTGTAAATTATAATGTTAATAAAAGTATTGTTAAGCAATACTGGAAATTGTTTTAAACTCTCACTTTAATTGAGAGTATAATAGTAATATTTCTTTAAGCAAATAACAGGATTTCAACAACAAAATTTATTCTTTATAACATGTAACAATAATAAACAAAAAAAATGGTTCTGAGGTGGACAAAAAGTATTAATTCTAGTTTGGAAACTGAAAATTATTTGTCCTTCTTTAGTAATTTTAAGGATTATGCTTAATTATTTACATCCATAACAGGATGTTTACAGATGGATTGTATCTCACCCGAAAATGTCCTTGCTCTGGTAAAAATGTTGAATCAAAGCTCCGTCGATATTTAACTCTCCGGCCTTACAATTCCACCAAAAATCTTCTTTGAGTGCTTCCACTCGACCTTCTTCACAAGTTTATACAGCTTTTAGAAGTTTTAGATGAATAACATTACCATGATCGCAGATCGGATCCTTCCTTCCACTTTCGACGCCAATTTTCAGTCACAACAATAAGTAAGACAAAACACAAACACGTTCTTTTTGTTTAAAATAAACAATCACAGGCCTAGGAGAAAACATTCGCCGGGATTTGTAAGCAATAATAAAGCAAACAATCTTAATTATTTAGATATTGGGGGGTATTACTATTAAGATGATTATAATTTTTTACATAGGAACATAATTCATCTTTAAAAATTAATTTAAACTTGGCACCAAACAAAAAAAACAAAACGAGAATAATAATTTCTTCCGCTAGGGGCAATTAATGTTTCAAGAGACAGCCAGATGCTATAAGTGTCCAAGAACATAAAAATAAACGAATCGAATAGTTCCGAAATAAACCACTCTCTGGAGCAGATAGCGTTAAAATCACCTACCAACAAAATTAATAAACATGGCGGGTTGGCAGTTTATGAATAAAAATAAAAATAAAGAAAGATGATTTAATATAGTGAAATAAAGGTAAGTATAACGTATATTTTAATTGTACATGAATAAATAATGAATATTCAAAACTTTAGGAGTTTTGAATGAAATTTAAAACAAATAAACAGTAAAATTGACAACGATATTATATATTTGAAGAATTTAGTCAACTGATTATTAGATTTCTATTATAAGTAACTCTGTTAACCAAAAATAACATCACAATACTAATTGTTTACAAGCTACATACAAGGCCCACGATAAGAGATTGTCAAAATATAAAGAAATCTCGTGTCTTCCAAAACATGGTCGAACCCACAGTCGTTTCACGGGGTTTCTTTTCGTTTCAAGCAGCAGACAATCGCGCTCAATGTCGCTGCATATTAAATCAAACCAAAGAATTCCATCTTTGCAATAAGCTACTGTATAAACTTTGAAAGAAATTTGATGTAGTGTAATAACACAGCTTTATCAAAGACGTCTTCAGATCTTTGATCAAAGAAATATGTTTCTTTGTCATAGAAAATTATTTGTTTAATCAAAGAACTTTGACAGTGTAATACCGTCCTTGGACGCCCTCTTAGTTATAAGTCTGATATTTTTTATAAAGGTAGCTTTCTACTTTGTTTTAACTTTAGAGCTACAAAATATTATTGACCAAGCGTGTTCAAGATTTTTTAAATTACTGGCCCTACTAATATAGAATAAATTACAAATTCTCAGCTTATTTATAATGTAATATTATAATAGTATGTAAATATGGTTAATGTTAAAAAATAGAATACAATTTTTTTAATATTGTTTTTATTATAAACAAAGATATTGTATTCATGTTTCAACTGTTGTTATAATAATACTGCACATTAAATAAATAAATGCTAGGTTAGATGGCTGTACGTAGGTTAATCCTTTATTTTATATTTTCAGTGCCATACATACCTTACAATGGTTCATTCGTTCCAAATTGGTAGCCTCCTACACACTTAAACCCAAAATTATGGTCATTAAAAAAAACTGGGCTCGTAGTTTGGTTGAGATTCGTCATTTAGTTCAAATGTTATAAGTGGAAGGGACACACACACATACACACACACACACAGGCATAAATGGTCGTTACGCCATTTAAAATAGGAAACGCGCTAATAACAGCCTCATGATAAAGAAATTAACGCTTATTTTACAACAGACATAAAATAGACTTCCAGTTAGACAATAAACCGTAAACACGAAGGATAAACTGTAAAATACTACAGTAGTATAAATGTAGATGGGAAAGTATTAAACAACCCACCCTCCACCCGTCCACCCCTTCCCCCCTCGACGTAGTTACAACGGTCCGGAATATGAAAGTCATTCGTTCTACTTACAACGAATGAGAACATAAAGCTAGCAAACATGTACAGTACACTCCGTTACAATACTGGTTCACGTATTACCCTCAGATAAACACGAGTACGTTCACTCGGATCGGTTTTACGTTCATAGAAGGTTCCCCATTTGTTCGCCAGGTACCGCCAGCTGAGCTTTTACCTCTCACTTTTTCGCGTCTTACTACCCATTCGGGTTATACGCCTATATACTAATTACACTAATGGGTTAGGGATTAGGAAGGCTTAATTTAGAGGAAATGCACCCCATTTGCTTGGAGGGAGAGTGTAAAACCATTTAGGAAAAACCACCCCAGTTCACTCGACCAGGATTGAACCCCGATCTACCCGACTTCAGCAGTCTAATCCAACACGAGAGTATCGTATTAGACCACCAACCACCAAAGCGGGTCCTTGCATATTAGTCATACATATTATTTTTTTAACGAATCAATGGTTAACTTTACATTAGAGAAGTGAGCTCAATTTGAGCGTGAAAGGCCACATATGTAATATACTTTAAAAATTGTATGTAATAAAATAGTAGATATTAATATCCGACACCTTTGCTCAATCGGCAACGTGTCTGACTACCGAGCTAAGAGTCCCGGGCTCAATTCCCAGCATGACCGAAAAGATTTAATTGGAGAAATGTGGGTTTACCCTTTCAATGTGATGAATTAAGGGCGAGGACTCGAGGTTGTGCCTAAGTTAGATTATAAGGTATATTAAGCTACGACAAGCCTAGCAAGCCGTTTGTGGAAAATATATGGCTTGAATAAAAAACTGACCCAATAAAACTAACCAAATTAAAAAAGTAGATTCACATTTGTTGGGGAGTTTGTATAAATAGCAGTGATTTATTCATCTACAGTAACACTCGTGATGATGATAATAATAACTGTTATGTTCAGTGGTATAGTCGTTAAGAAAGTATTGTTTCAAAATATTTAAACCAACACTATTAAGTTTTTATTTACAAGTAGTATTTACTTATTTTGGGGATTCTTCTCTATATTGAAAATAAACATCACCAGGATTTATTACCAGCATCATTGGCCGTGTGGTTTAAGGCACCAGCCTTGAAATAGATTGAATTACCAATGTAGGATAGATTGAAGTTCGAGTCTTAGTGGGTTGCACTGGAGATATTTTTCTGTGATTTATTTATTATTGAGATTTTCAATGCCAACTATCCTCCCACCCTCCTCCCTTTTACTTTAAATAAGCCGTAAATAGCCCTTGTTTTAAACGCTATGGTAAAAATTGTATTTCTTGGAACCTATATCAATCTAGTAGCGCGTGTAAGTATTTTTGGAGGGCATAATTTTTTTAATATATACATATATTATATATATAATAAATATATATTATACATAATATATATTATATATAATAAATATATATTATATATAATAAAATATATTAAATATATACATATATTATATATAATAAATATATAATATATTTAAAATATTATATATGATTTATATAATAAATATATTAATATCTATTATATATATAAAATATATTACATATATATAATATATATTAAATATATTATATATTTATGATATATAATATATTAAATATATATCATAAATTTATTAAACATATATTATATATATTTATTTAATATATAATATAAATATATTAAATATGTATAATATATCATATAAATACATAATGTATATTAAATATGTATAATATTTATAATATAAATATATTAAATATGTATAATATATCATATATATTATATATTAAATATATATAAGTATAGTTTTATAAATAGATACGTGTTCAGTTTATATGAATATATTATGATAATTACACTAATGGAAGTGGGAGTAAGAAAGGAAGTGTTTAGAGGTAGTCTACGCATATTTGCCCGGAAGGAGAGTAGGAAACTATTTAGGAAAAAACTACCCTCAGTAGACTCTAAGAACGGGTTTCGAACCCTGACTTCCCCATCATCAGCAGGCCAGTCTAACACGAGAGTGACGCCTTAAACTATTTGGTCCTTGAAGCGGGTAAAAGGCATCAATTAATTGTCATCATAGTGGGGAAACATTACACCTAGTAAAGTGTAGTTTTGAAAGAAAAAAGAGCGTACAAGCTATGAGACAATCATTTCATATTTAGTGCAGTGCTTTCCATCCAATTCCCATCAGCTCATATTCGCCCAGAAAATGTTGTCGGCACTCGTTCTATGGCCAATGCTAGTTACATTACCCCATTACATGCCATAACTCTCGGAGAAATGGAAAGAGATATAAACACACTACCATACTCAAATTATGACATGTTGATTAGAGACCTAAGTTCAGAAAGATGGCTCTGTCCTTTAACCTTAGAATTAAATCCTGGTTTGGTTCTAACTCGCAGTAAAACTGAGGGTTTTTTTCTTTTAAGAATATGGAGATTTTTGGATTATGCTAAACTAAATTAGTTCACAACTGCTAGAACAAAATATCTGTAGTGGTAAGGCTCTATAGAACTATTTGTCAATTGTAAGATTAACTTTGATCTTTACGTGAACATATATAGCATAAGAACATGTTTTATATATAATTATAAAAAACACTTTTTTCTTCAAAACAAATGTATGTAATATACAATGTCTACCTATTTTAAGTATAAAAATGGTGATTTAATGTGTGTCTAAATTTTATTAACTAGTATTTTGACTGGTACATGAAATTATTCACAGTATTTATGTTTTAAAAATTAGCAAATAGATTTGTTATTTCTAAAAAATATTTTTCCATTGGTTTAGAAATGAATGTTTCAATTTAAATTAATAATACACATTCTCATACCTCACTAATTAGAAACAAAACTAAACAAAGAGTACGTATTTAGTATTTAAATATTTGCATTTTATTTCAAAGTGTTTACTGTATTAACAGTTTATTTCAACACACTCGATAGAGGATTACTAATTTAATGTTATGAGCTAATTAAAATAAACACAATAATTTAATTAAATTGTTTCGAAACTTTAAAATAAAATGTGACTGCATACATTTATAAATACTCATGCAAATCCAAATATATATATATTTGTTTTAGATTTCTACAAACTAAAATCTAATCTAGACTTTATAATAATGTTTAATTTTAATAAAATATCAAGATATTAATTAAAATGAAGGTGTTGATTTTGAAGTATTTTTTTTTAGTTTATTGGCGAATATATTTGATATGAGAATCGTTCAAGCAATTTTCCTCGATGACTTGCTATCCTGCATTTTCTATTAAATATTTATTATAGTAAAACTCATTATTTAATACCAGATGTAGTATTGCCTCGTAGTTAATAATTTGTACAAGTGTTTTTGAAAATATCCAGCCCCACACATCGAATCGGGAATATTTACTTATATTAATGTTTTAGATAAGACTAAGATGTTAATACTGGCGGTAGTGCAGCTAATGGTGTCTATAATGTCATCTTATCTGGTTCGCAGCTGACGGGGAGGTCAGGATTCGAATCACGACTGGTTTTTCTCTAGGATTTTTTCCTGAGTGGTTTCCCACCCTCCTTCCAAGAAATACTGGTACATTTCCTTTAACCTTGCTCATTCCTACCCCTTTATAGTAAATATGCGGATAGTCTTGGACAATGCGATGTATAAGAAATGTATATATTTATATAAATATATATATGTTTGAAATTGTTTAGTTTTCTTATAATCAGAATTTATTACAATGGGTGACCTGGCGGTCTATGGGTAGTGTGTCAAGACTTCTGTGCTGGGGGCCCGGGGTTTAATCCTCAGTCCCGGCACAGATTTATCTGATTGCCAAACCCTTCCTTCACCTTTGACAAGACGTGTATTAGTCACAACTTTTGAAATGTGTGGAATATCAGACCTCCACCGTGGTTCGGATCCCACGTTAAACTGTAGGTCCTCCATTTCATCTCGCAATCACCCTACCATTACACATTAGCTTAAGTTCGTATAGCCGGAACGGGTAGTAAGACGCGGTGCTAATGATAATTTCTTACAATGTGTGTCTTTTTAAACCGATGAAATATGATTTTTTTTTTCATTTTGCCTTCATTTCTTTTTACTTTCTCTCGACACCTCTGAGAGAAAGTATTGTGATCGTTAAAAAAATCCAACTTGAGATTTTGATAAATGTCGACGTTTCACGACTCTTTGAAACCAAAAAAGTTGTTTTCGCAATGCTGTCTGTCTGTCTCTTTGCCTGTCTATCTCTCGAACTAAAACAAAAAGCATTTTACCGATGAGGTTAAAACTTTGTGGTTATGGCTTTCATAAGGATCCCCTGAGGAGTTTTTGGAATTAGATAACGAACCTTAAAATTAAGTGCTATCTACTGAAGGACATAAATAGATAAAATCGATTTTCTTAGAATACGTTTTAACGATTGTTGTTAAATTTTGGATCTAAGCATTGTTTAACATTAAAAACAAAATTGTTATTTTCGTTTTCCCATGAAAATTATTTTAATGGCACTTTAAAGGAGCGGAAATTTTCAATTTTTATCATATTTCCGCAACTATTTAAAACACGAAAAAACTTACCATTGTAAAATTGTAATGTTACTAAAACTAAAAATACGTTAATTTTAAATGTATTTTTATCAAACCAATAGTTTCTGAGCTGTTATCAAACACATATAATTTTATGAATTATTTTGAAATATGACATTTTTATGTTATATGATTTATAGAGATGCTCCGCTTTTCTTTATGTTCCTGTAGCATTGTATATTATTTCTTTTATGCTATTTAGTGGCGTGTTTCTGCAACAATTTATATTATTTCTGTTCACAAATCTTACTGGTTTTTAGTAAATGTATTTATTTTAAGATAAGAGAAAGTATGTATGGCGCACCGTACCATTTATTTTCTAGAAGAAATATCCATACACTAGAACTTCAATTCCTTACATGCGAGTCATTTTAGATACGAGTTGTACGCATACATGTATTCACAAATATACTGCCTCTTAAAGATAAGCCACATGCGCCTCCACTTTTATTAATGACTTTTTGAAGCGAGTGAAATTCAATATAATATATTTTTTTACCCCACCATATTTCCTCCCCCTTACTCCCTCCTTTCTCTCATCCCCCCTCCCTTTTCGCCATCGGTCCAGCCACCCAGTTTCTCGTAACCCTCTAACCCTTCATCATTTTAGCTATATCAATTCTCCAGAGCCAAATTTCATTTTCCGCCAGACATTCTCCCAAGTAACCACCTCCTAAAGGATAAAACTAAAATTAATGTTTCTCTCTTCGTTTTTTGTTAAGCTACCATCATCAAAAATATATAGAGTTTATATGGAGAAAAGTTGGGGGCATTGGGGAAGGTGCGAGAAGTAGGGGGTTAGGAGGGGTTCATTTAAAATAGAATTTTCGGAAGTTAGATAAAGCAAAATATATTGTTTGTAGAGGGTTAAAACTTTAAAATTCAGAGTAAGTTTCAGAATTACTGACGTAGTCGCATAGTTTAATTTTTTCAGGCACACTATATTACACCTCTGAAGTTTTAAATATTCTCATTGTTTACTTTATTAAATCACTATGCTAACTAAAACATATTTCATTTTTTGGTAGAAGTAAATCAAAGCACAATGTTTCCCAAGTGTATTAGTTTAGTAATATTGAATAGTTGAAATTCCTCTTTATATTTAAAGTGAGCAAGATATAAGTGTTGACAAATAAATTAAATTCTGAAATAACATTGATAATTTAATTACTAAACATATAATCCTAAAGCTCTAATAAGTGAAAGGAAACTTTCTTCACTTTGGCTCTTTAGTTTTTATAATAACAATAAACAAATTAAAGATATTTGTTTTTATATAATTTAGAAGAACATATTTTAAGGGTCAGCACAGGTTGGAATATGGAACTCAAATTTAATTATTCCTTTATAATTATATATTTTAGAATGTATGTTCGTAAAATATACGGTAGTTTTCAAATAAGAGTATTTAGATTTGTTTGGTTGGCACAAAATAGATTTTGTTTTATTTGAATATTTGTTGCAAGCCTCTAAGTTAAGATATATTCTACAGTCTGAAAGTTATATTTTTGTGGTAAATTCTTATAGGGAAATGTATACTCACGGTACAATTTTAAATAATTGTTATATAAACAAAAGATATAAAAACTATATATACAAGAATGTTTTAAATTGATTATGTGAAAATGCTCACCCAAAAAATTTGAAAAAAGTTTGCTTTTATTATATTAAAATTAAAATTAATTTAATGGAAAATTCTTTCTTTTTGCGAACTTTTATGAATAAGTAATAAAACACTTAAGATTTTTTTTTTTGTTCGCTCAGAGATATTTTCCATTTATTTCTCATCCGTGGTTAGCTTTCCCAAGACATTCACGGAAGTTCGCTAAATTAAATATTGGAGTGCTACGAAGATGTAAATGAATGCAAAGATGTTTTGCATCACAAAAGAAAATGTTAAACTGCACATCTGCTACGAAGAGGATCTAGGTCAACAAATAATAAATGCTAAAACTGTGACAGGTCTTGTAGGCCAAGTATAATACTAGCACCCACCTACCCTCAACTCCTTTCTCGCGCGTATCTGTGGACACGCGTACTAAACGTCAAGATCATATAAGCTAGTTTTTTTTGCTAGGGGTAGGTCGGAGTTCAATTTTGGGACGAGTATACTGATGATGATTTTCTTAAATTTCCCACTCTACCTCTACATAAAGGTGGATACATTTCATCTCAAATTTTACCATCCTCAAACCTACCCTATTAGGGTATTTAAATTCAAATAGCCCGGAAAGAAGTAAGAAGGTTTGGAAAAAATAATTCTCTACTCTTAAATACTTCACATTTTGCAGCAAGGTCAACCATTGAGTCAGTGTTCCCACTCACGTTCTGTCATAAGAAAAAGACTAATTTTGAAAATTTTGTTAGTAAAACTAGCTAAAGATAAATCACACTCTTCAATATGATCAATGGCTAAGCTGCTTCAGGGTTAGAATGATCTAAGGTGTCACACACTTAATAAGCTGGACTTCCGATGACAAGGGGGGTTGGGGTTCAAAACACGGTTCGCTGTACTTTGAGTGCTTTTCCCTAAATAGTTTTCCAATATCGCTCCCCGCAAATGGGAGTACACTTCCTCTAAATTCAATATTAATCCGCCCTAGCACATTAGCGTAACTAATACATAAGCGTATAATGCAAAAGGGTATTGATACGCGGTCACAAATAAAAACTTCTGGCTAAATAAACAGGATAAAGAAGATGAATTTTAAGGAAATGTGTAAGCATTTGGATAAGGAGATGATAGAAAAGAGCACCGTAGTAACGTACTATTTAGTACAGCTCGCAATATTTGGACTTCAGTCAGAGGTGTTCGCCGTTTCCAGATGGTTTGGACTTTAAAGTGTAGGCATTAAAACGTTAAGAAAAAATTGTTACTTAAAGTTGTGGTTTTTAAACTATGTTAGTATGTTTTATTAGAGTGTTAGCATCTCCATAACCATTAGAATGGTGTGTTTTTTTTTGCAATGTGTACCTGACACAATGTTAGTGAAATTAAAAATCAAATGCTTTATTTTCTGAGATAGTGAATAAAAAAATAACTATTTTTAAACGTAAACACACTACAAAATATATTATAATTGAAGATATGTATATGTCTACACTTGTATGTACTGATAAAGCTGAATTATTTGATGATCAATTCATGTCAAAGTAAAAGTTTGACTTTACATTAAAAAGTCATAATCTCATAATTTATAGTATGTAAACCAGATCACATGGTATTCTTATAACAAAAATAAGAATAAAAATACTTCTTTATAGTCAAAAAAATTATTATATTAAATATCACTATGTTTAATATTGATTGTAACCATAAAAATCATAGTTTTATACTGTGCAAGACAGAATTATGGTAAGGGAATGTGTTTTTATTTTCTGTTTAGAGCTTAGCTAATTTACAGGTCTACCTACCCCTTCAAATATTATGTGTACAGTAGAGATTTTGTAAATTAAACATATGCCTAAATTATCTGTGCAAATAATCTTGATAAACGTCAGGCTTTTGTAAATAACGCAGTTGATATTAATTGCAAAATGTTTATGGCCTAACGGTACACAAACCATCTGAAACGTTTTAAGCCAGATGAATTAGTTTGTACTGCAGCTGTAAGGCTTATACACAATGAAATATTTGCAGTATATGTTGCCGGGCTTGAGAAGTAAAATTGTGGAAGTTTAAATTTGGACTTGCAATAGACTAACCAGTATGAAAATTTGTCAATCTCAATTTTAAATATTTTTTGTTTGGTTAAGAAAGTATAAATAAATAAATTAATTAAAAAATGTGCTTAAACTTGTTTTACTCAAACTACAAATTTTATTGTAAAATAATTACTAGTGATGTACCTTCTTTGGATCAATTAATTAATTAAATTTATATGAATTTTTTTTACTCGAGTTAAAAATTGTAGTTAAAATTTATAATATTTATATTTTCAAGTTTGTTTGTTTTATACACTACACAAATACTAAAATGAAACTCTTCAATCCCTAGTTATAATATACGATTTACTAATTCATTATGTTCTAAAATTCAGTTTACATACATAACCTTTTTTTTAGCACCGCTGTCTTACTACATGTGCAGGTTATACGCATATGTACGTATTACTCTAATGAGTTAAGTATGAGGAAGGTTTCGTTTAAAGAAAGTGTACCAGCATATCCGGGGAGGCAAAGTGAAAAACCGCTTTGGAAAAACCAGCCTCATCATACTTGACCGGGATTCAAACCCCGATCTCCCTCTCATTGGCAGTCTATTCTATTACGAGAGTGATGCCTTAGACTATGCGGCCACCAAACCAGGTTACATAAGCTTGAATAAATAGACTCATTGATTATTTAAGTCGAATATTATGATGTGATCTATTAATGTAATGTACTATATTTTTAGGCAGATCATTAAACATTTTTAAACTAGAGAGAAACGTTTTAAGTAATGAGCTGGTATAAAGTGTGTTTAGTACATAGATATAATATGATCCCATTGTTTCTTGAGTATATTTATAGAGTATGTCACTATGTCACTATGTCACTATGTCACTTTCCACTTTGGTGGCCGAATGATCCTAAGGCGTAGCTCTCACAACACTGGACTACAAATGATGGGAAGAGTGGGGTTCAAATCCCCGTCGGGTACACAAAGCGTGGTGTTTCATAAATGCTGGTGCCACTCTCCTCGTTCCTTATTCCCACGCCACAAAACATGATGGCATCAAACAATTCAGCGTATTAATAATAATAATAATAATAATAATAATATATAGTAAACTATAGTAATTGGACCCGCCTCGGTGGCGTAGTTGGCTAACGCGCCAGTCGTGTTGAGCTCGACCGCCGAGGACGGGGAGATCGAGGTTCGAAATCTCGGTCGGGTGAACTGGGGGTGGTTTTTCCTAAATGGTTTTCCACTCTCCCTCCACGCAAATGCGGGTTCACTTCCTCTGAATTCAACCCTCCCAATTCCTAATTCATTAGAGTAATTAGTACTTAAGCGTATAACCCGAACGGGTAGTAAGACGCGGTGCTAAATATTATTATAGTAATTGGAATTTACCTGCGTTATTAAATGTCTCTTGAAATTTATTAACGCTTAAAGTACTGCTTACTTTAAGTAATACCCAAATACATTATAGATTTATAAGGATTCCCCACTGATTTTAACTACGTTATATAAATAAATTGTATTAATTAAATCCAAACCAGTTGAAATAAAGTAATGGCATTGTTAAGAGCACCTCTTCAGACTGAAATGGTTAGCTCTTTGACAATCATTTTTATTAGAGATGAAAGCTTAATCCAATGGGGATCTTTTTTAATTTTATTATATGTTTTCAGCTTTAATTCGTGTTTCTAATTTTATTATCGTTTTATTTAGGAATATTGCTCATAGCTAAATTAAACATAAACACACAGAGACTGAAGCTATTACCAAACTACTACACTATATTATTCAAAATACAAAATTAAATAATTTTAAAAACAATATAGCTTTCTTACATTTGAAGAACGTAAATGATAGAAAAATAATTTAATAAGGTAAATAACTTGCAGCTAATCTTTTTTTAAAGTAGAACTATTTTTTTTACATATTTCTCTCTTATAAAAACAAATTTTCCAAACATGTATATGCACTTTTATCTTTTTAACCAATGATGATGATAAAAATAAAATTCTAGGCAATGTTTTCTACTTATACAAATATATGTAACCTATCAATTTTACACTTCCTGAAAACTTTCAAGAAAATTAAATTGATTTTTTTCCCCCTTCAGAAGACGAGAAATTGATATCACAAATGTGACTACAATTCATACTGCAAGAAACATTCGTCGCGAATCACCCTTCACTTGTTTTCTTCAGTCTTTGCTCAATAAATTGATTGTAAGAGAAAGCTACGCTCTTCGCTGAAGGCCACCATATTTCAACATTGTCATACAATGGCAACCTCGAAAAATATGAGAACTTTAATAAGGCCATATTTTTCCGTCTAAAACTTTATATATAAATATATATACTGTAAATATATATTATATATATATACATAAATATATCAACAAATATTTGTGTTTAGTACAAAAAAAGCTATTACGTGCTTAAACATTTCAAAGTCATAACTGTTCACACAAAAATAGGAAATTATCCAAATTTTAAATTAATCAAATAGAGTATGTTTTATTCAAATACCTACCCTCTATAATTATGGTTTATTTTTAATTTAATTTAAACAAATAATCTACCCATAACGCCTACCAAGAGAGCATAATCAACGGGAAAATAAGAGGAGGATTTTTTTTTAATTAAAAATATTTAGGCTTACTAAATCATTCAACTTCATATATGCACCGTAACTGTGAACGTAACATTAATTCCAAAGCTAGTTATTAATACAACATATTCTGTTTTATGTGGAAAATTCTAGATAAATCATTAATGTGAGCACACGAAAGTAATTAACTGAAAATTTGCTTTTCTTTTCTAGTGTAGTAAGATCTAGATTATTCTATCTTCTTTTTTATTCATCTCGTCTCATGACTAGTTCACGCTATACGCGTGTATCTATCTATATACATATATATAAGCATATATATATTAGCTGTTGTAAGGATGGGAAGGTAGAATTTAGAGAAAATGTACCGGAAATTTCGTGAAGGAAGAGTGAGAAACCATTTAAGGAATACAATATTCGGAGTTCAAATCTTGGTCCGGTGTACTAAAGGGGCTTTTTTCAAGTATAGTTTTTTTACTCTCCATCCACACAAATATGGGTACATCTCCTCAAAACCTTCCTTAGCCCTAAAACCATTAGCATGATTATTACATAAGCGTATATAGCCCGAAATTGTAGTAAGACGAGTCTGAAGAAACTAATTATATTAATTAGTTACTTAGCATCTTCACAATTCCGGCGTTTTAGAACTCTTTCCAGACTGTTAAACCAACACGTTAATATTTTTTTTATATAAGGTATTTAACATGCATTTTCTGGACCAACTAATTACATCAGCACACAAAATTTTTATGAGAGGCTGAAAGGGCCTATCAAATATGCTGGAAAAATATTTTCACATACCTTTCAGGGCTCTTTTGCAAGTCATAATCGATATAGGACCAACGGCTTTACTTCCTCTCCGAAGGAAGTTGTGCTACTGATTTTTATTGCTCAAGAAAAATCAGTCGACTCCGGCTGGGTTAGAACCCACGAACATCAAGTTCTGAGGTAATAACTTTACCCAAAGACCACCGAGGTTGACCATAACGTTAATAGAGGAAATATAGATTATTATTATTTCATTAAGATACTTTATTTTGTACCTTAAAACCAAGTTTAAGTTAAATATTAAAATAAATAACAATCTATATTTTATTTCTGAGTTGGAGAAGTCAATGTAAGCAAATTACTTACGCTGTTGCCAAACCCATCCATCGCGACCAGCCCAATAATTTGGTGTAATGTATAACTAAAACCGGAGAAGACAATTATTTGCCCCCCCCCTTTTTTTTTTTGTTATCTATGCAAATGAGAACCCCAAAGAAACTAATGTTAGCGACACTTACTCTCTTTTTTTTTTTCATTTCACTCCTATCCGGTTCTCTTCTTTAGGAGGGTCTGGAGCTGTAACGTACTAAAATATTCCATGACATTGTTTACCAAAACTTTGAAGAAAGATATTATTGCTTAAGATAGTATAAAAAATGTATAACTTATGCTAATTACTATTATTTGTCTGATCCAAGCCCTTAAATATGTTCCTTTCCAAAAATAAGGGCTTATAATAAAAGTAATTTAAGAAATTTATTAATTTTGCCTTTAAAATAAATTATCTTTTTTATGTATAGTAATATCTTAACGTTTTAACCCCTTTCTAGACTGTTCCTTTGATATTTTGGAAAAACAATTTTCGAATATCATAAATCTTAGTTTTTGTGTGGATTAAGTCTGTGACAATTATAATTGGTTTAACAGACAGTTTACACAATTAACATATTTTTATTTGACAGCTTTTTTTTAACATTCACTTTTAACACACGGGCTATTAGAGGTATATTCTAAGAAGTATGGATTAAGAGGATAGCTTAGAAGAAATTCACACTCATCCTCACGGGAGTAAAGTAAGGCCTCCGTAAAAATCACATCTGTAAATCATTTCCAGTGCACCAAGCCACGAATACAGCCTAAATATTTCAGTCAACTATAATATTATGTAACCAACTGAGACTCACTCCCATATCTTTAACCACTTGGCCACCGTTGCTGTTTGATGAATCATGTTTTTTAAGCTGAATAGGATCATTAATAGCCTTTCTACATGCATAGCCACAATTTTTAAAAGCCTAATATTTATACAATTTATAATTAATATGAAGTTTTTACATTAAAGAATCAATTTTAACATATATTTGAATTCAATGATTCTTGATAGAAGCTTGACTATTATTATATTTGATTTATTATTATTGTTACTATTATTAATATCTCGTTAAATAAAGCTGAATATAGATCTGTCCGAAAGTGAAAACCCACTTCCAGAGGAGCTGAAAAACTGAAATTTGGAATGAAGCTAGAGTGAGTGCTCATATAACTAGAAAATTCTAAAGACAGTACATTTCCAAATAGGCTATAACTAGAAGAAAAAATTTAGAAGGGTTTGAAAATTAAAATTTGGCAGGAAGGTAAATGGACCACTCCAAATAATCAACAAATTCTAAAAACCTTCAAATTTTTGTTGAGGCTCCGGGAGATAGGAGGGAGGCTATAATCAGAAAAAAAAAGCTATTGAGTATGGTATAAAATCTAAATTTGGAATGCAGGTAGGACACCTTCAGATAACCAAATAAATCTTAAAGGTTGAACTTTTTAAGGGGTAAATGGACATATGGGGGGGTATGGCGATTAAGGGGTCTAAAATTTTCAAAATTAATAAAAACAACTTATTCTCAGTGTGTTAGAAAACTGAAACTACGTGCAAATGTTGGTACATATCCTCTAAGATTTATATACGTCATCCCTACTCCAGTAGAATAGTTAGGTATTAAGATGCTGAGAAAATAATAATAAATATTATAGCCATAGGATTTCAAAAGGTTTTCTTGGAAGGACATTTCTATTAATAATAATACGTTAGTTTATCATCTGCCATAACCTTCTGTGGAGAAAATCTTAAAGTAGAAAAAACTAATTGCCTTTACTATAAGGATCTCATTGTCAAACAAAGGAAACTCATTTCGTTTCTTTCCCTCAACGGTATATTTTTTTCACCCCTATTTCCCCCTCTCAATCGTTGGGATTGTTCCTCTACTGATGATGCCATCAAGAATACAACGTTACAGTACGTCCCAGTTTAACGATAAGCCATCTCTCACGTATGGGGTTCGCTCACGTGTGAATAATGTTGAAAAACTCAGGCTTTTTGTATCAGTACGTTAAGGGAAATGAAAGTGAGGAATCAGAAATGTAACACTCCATTAGACAATGTAGGCCCTACTTCTGGGAGGTTGCAGTGACGAAAGAGAAAGAGTTAAAAGAGATGAAATTCTTACTCTTGGGGAAGAATAAAGAAGTTCTTTGTCTTAGAAAGAATCAACTTGAAAATAAAAAAAAACACTTTTTTTTAAGATATAGAAAAATATTTCAAAGATAAATTTTCAAAATATATTCCAATCAAACTGGATTGATACAATTATAGCGGGTTCGTTTCACAGCCTAAACTTTAAAATGTCACTAAATACTTGCAGTATTATTGACGACCATATTGTTGAATTGTTAATGCATTTACAACAATTTATATTAATGATGGATTGGTTCCAAATTGGTGTGTTAGTATTAGGTGTCTATTTTAGTTTAAGTTAGTTTGAAATTATTCTTGGTTTGATGCAATAATTGTGTTTTCAAATTTCATGTAAAATAATCTAAATAAAAAAATATCCATCTGTAAAACTATACTGGCTATGTCTTGGACATAAATACTATACCTGTATGATCTAGGGCGTCACTCTCGCAATAGCCTAGACTGCTGATGACGGGGAGATCAGGGTTAGAATTCCAGTCGGGTCTACTGAGGGTGGTTTTCCCTAAATGGTTTCCCACGCTTACTCCCATGCAAACGCGGGTATATTTCCTCTAAAATTCAACTTCTAATATCTATCACATTACCTTAATTAGTAGGCTTACATATATGTATAATCTAAACAGGTGGTAATGGTGCTAAAAAAGTTAATACAACACATTATTTTTACATTTTTATTCAGTGTGTGATTAGAGTGCAAATTAGGAAAAGAATAAAGTCAAGAAAGGCATGCTATTATTCGGCCAGTAAGTTTGTTAATAGCTCCCCTGCTTTCAAGAAATGTAAAAACTAGGAATAAACAAAAGAGTGGATTTAGAGGTTGTCCTTTATGGGTATGAAACATGGTATCCTGCCTTACATGACGTAAACGAATGTAAGGTGCTCAAACACAGGGTGCTTGGGAAGATATTTGGTCCTAAAAGAGATGAGACGACTTGGGAGGGGAAGAGGTTACATAATGATAAGTTACATCCCCTACACTCATCACAAGACATTGTTAGGAAGATCGAGTTCCTTAGATTACGGTGGGTAGGACATGCAGTGTGAATGGGAGAATCTAGATCCGTGTTAAGGGTATTGATCATCAAACCCAGTGGGAAGAGACCATTGGGAAGACCTTGACGCAGATGGAAGGATAACATCTGTTTCTAGGTCTTCACAATGATCTCGTCCTAAAACTGCAAAAACTCGTATTTTTATAAATTTAGCTCAGTTGGAGGTGTGACTTGAAGTATGTAGAGTCCGTACATCTCAATGGCGAAATATATCATCATGATTGGCTCTCACTGGTGTTTTATATGTTTTAGAATCAAACAAGTTTGTAAGTCATGTCCAATAAAAGTAGTCAATTCATAAATTGCACGTTTAATTCATCAATTAAAATTAACAAGTTAAGTTTTTACTTTCTCAAATAAAGGAAAGTATTTTAACTGTGAAAATGTTTGACCTTGATAGTTATGATGCATTTTTACGTTTTTATGGGGTCTAAATCCAAAACTTTTTTACAATTCTGTTTGTCCCATGTAGGCTATGTCTGTCTCTGGCCACAGATCTGAAACCATTTTATGGATGTTTAACTTAATATCTAGATGTTATAAGGCAATACCTTGGAACATTTTTTTTATTTAGACCCTAGCCTTCAAACTAAGGGTGGTTTACTGTTGAGTGATTTTTTGAATTCTAAATTTTTTGAAATTGTTCCCGATATTGTTTAAAATGGATATTTAGGGAATGTTTGACTCAACAAATAAAAGTTTAAGTATTTAAAGGAGGTGGTGGAGTTCGTATAAGGGTAGTTTACCAATGACTTTTTTTTATAATTTAAATTATTTTTTTTAAAAAGTGGTTCTTGCGATTTGTTTAAAATGTGTTTCTGTGAATATTTTACATTATAAATAAGTATGTATATTTTTTTTTGTAAAAAATAATTTAATAGTACTTTACTGGTGACTGAGTTTTTGAAAAAGTGAAATTGTTTGAAAATAGATTCAACGATTTGTTCAAATTGTATTGGGGATCTTTTTACATTATCAATATTAATGCATGTTTTTTTTCTAAAATAATTAATTTCGGATAGCTTACTTACGATCAATTATAAAAATCTGAAATTTTTCAAAATTGGGCCTTGATGATATTGTTCAAAATTGATATGCTGGAATAATTTTCAATGATAAATAAGAAAATTTTTTTATTTTTTTAATTAAAAATAATTTTAGGGTAGTTGACAAATCACAAAAATTGTGAAAATTATATTTGGACAATTTGGTTTGAAATGGATTTAAAAAGCGTGTTTATTATGATAAACAAGATGAGGTGTATGTTTTTTATGGGAAAAACTAAGTTAGTTAAGTTAAAACCCATTTTTGACATTTTCTGCATAGCTATAATAAACCATAATTATGATAAAGGGTTTGCGATTGTGTCGTACCATTTATTTTTTCTCTGAGGCATTAAATATCCTTGTAACAAATCTCAAACACAAATAAGACATTTGTAGCTTTGTGTGCACACTGAATGAAGTACCCCAAGCGCCAAGCTTTCAAACAGAAGCCTCGCAAACCTTTCCTTTCCTTCGTATCGCCCGCTACCAATAAACATCTCAAGTCTCTGTGAGGTGCTCCAAGTAATAAAGGTATAACATTTTAATTGAAACTTCCAAGTTTGAAAATTAGTTTGCTTCTTACACCTTATCTGTTCCCAAGATAATTGAATTTCCACCATCTTGGCATCTTCATTAAAATGTTAATCATGTTTACTACCTAAAAGGAGGGGTTGTCGATTTGGAGGCTCGTTCAAGAGGGTCGATAGTAAGACTTATGCCTCACTATTGAAACACATGGCTTTCTTTAATTCAAAACAAAATATAAGGCATCATACTCAATACAGTGGGACCTGCTTCAGTGGCCGCATGATCTAAGGCGTCATTATCATGCTATACTTGACTGCCAATAACAGGGAAATCACGGTTCAAATCCTGATCGGATGTACTATGGGGGACGTTTCCAAAATTATTTTTCTCTCTCTCTCCATGAAAATGCACACATCTTCCAAATTCAAACTCACTCGCCCTTAACCCGATAGCGTAATTAGTACGTATGCGTGTAATCTGAATAAGCTATAAGACGTGGTGCTAAAAAAACTGTAGTAGAATTCTGGTTGGAAGAAATGTTTGGAAAATATATACTGTCATTTTTTACCTGGCATTCAACATTGGGAGCATTTTATTGTATTAGTGTTATCATTTCATCGATACCTACACTATCCATCAAAAGTGACAACTTTAGACAACATGATTTAATATAATCAAGTAGTCTTAGTAACTTTTGTAACTGTAAGGTACGTTTTTTTTTTCTTTTTAGTACCACGGATTACTACACGTTTGGGTTGTACTCCTTGTACTAAGTACTATAATGGGTTAAGGATGAGAAAGGTTGAATTTTAGATGAAGCGTACCTGCATTTGCATGGAGGGAGAGTGTAAAAAACATTTTGGACAAACCACCCCCAGTACACCCGACAGGGATTCTAATCCCGATCTCCCCATCTTCAGAAGGCCAATTTAAAATGTTAGAAACGCTTTATACCGTTTACAACTGAAGTGGGTTGTATTAAAGTAGATCTAGTAGCTTTTTAACTATTCTAAGTGTTGTATACAGTGAAGGTTTATATATAAACGAGTTACCCTTAAATAATGGATCAAAAAAGCACATAAAATATAATTTCATCAGGAGTATCGACCTAGTGGATAATATGTCTGACGTTAACATGGAAGGTTTGTGTTCAATCCCTAATTGTTTCTCGAGGCTATTTCCCCATTAAAATAGTTTTCAATCCTCCTTCCAGCTGAGTGTAATAGCGATTTCTCTACCCTTAAATATTTTCACCACTGTATTTATTAATTGAGGACCTTGCGTTTAAAGGTATAACTAAATAATAATTAGAAAAGGGTTATTCACTAACTTTCGTCAAACTTTAAGTAGGCCTATGCAAGTAATTAACATTTTAAATTATTGTATCTGCTCTACACCTTACGTTTAAATCTCTTTGTAAACATTGAATATATTTTACACCATCAGAACGAAAATACAAAAACAAGTTTTAATCACTAATTGCATGGGGTGTTTTTTTTAGATTAGATACGTCTATATTGTAGAAATACCAAAAGGGAGCATTCTCATCAAGTATTCCAAAAACTTCGGTAGTCCTTCCATTTCCTTACAAGTTTCCTTCAATCTTTTCTAACAACTTCATTTCTCTTCCATTCCCCTACCGCCGTTACTTCTCAAACCTTACTTCTTTTTGCGAGTAAAAGCTTTAAGGGGTTGGTAGTAGGCGAAGGGGGCGGTTAGAGGTGGGGGAGTTGCAGCACCCCGCCCCTTACTCGTTTGGCGGAGCTGAGTGGGGTATTTTTTTCTCTCGTCGGTTGGCATCATTAGCCTGGAAATGTGCTGACAAAGACGACCAACCAGCAGCAGTTTCCTCTCGCAAAAGCAAGGCTTGCCTCGTTGAGGAAACAGATGAAGATCGATGGGTCGTATCGAACCTAAAATCTCGCTCGAGCAATCGACAGATTCGGTAGCAGCACACAAGTGCCAAGTAAGTGATCGCTGAACCGTATACTTACGAAATTAAGAGCTTTTGAGGTATAAGGGCTACCCCCTTCCCTCACACCACCATCACCCTTTCGTCCTCTATTGCTATCCTCTCTTCTACCGTCATTCAAATTTTTTTTAATCCTTGCTTGGCTCTTAGAAAAAAAAAGTTTTGTAAATTCTTTGGTTCTAAAAAAACTTAATTTTATGAAGAAATTTTTGTTCTATTTTTCCAAAGTAGTTTTGTCTCTTTAATAAAATATCTTTAGCTATAATTTTAGAGTAAAATATATGTAGGCTACGGTATTTGGTTTTTAGGGTGCTCCCTGACAGAAGTGTAAACTATTAAGGTGGTAGTGTAGAGGACACGAGAGAAGGTCACTGTTTTTTGCCATTTTTATAAAAAAAACGTTTTTTCGGACACAATAAATCAAAATGTTTTTATAGTAGAAACAAATTTAATTCTTTACATGTTGATATCAACAGTTTTTAAATATATTTCAAGGGTGTCCTGGAATTTAATGGCAACATTTCCTCTTTATTTAAAATGTTCTCATCTAATGCCACTATGCGCTGACAGATATTCAAGAACTGGATGGTATAACCATGGGAATAAAATTAAACTCTACGTTTTTATTGGAGCAATATTTTATTTATTTTGGCCAAAAATTGTTTTTTGCTATAAAAACTACAAAAACACTTTCCTTTTCTCGCGTTCCCTTCCATACCACCTTAAAATGTGTTCCTCTATGTACACCTATAGCTCTGTCCTGCACCTTTGCTTATAACAAAACTGAAGAAGAATCGAGAAATTACTGTCACATATTTTTTGTGTATGTGTTTATATATATATATATATATATATATATATATATACTACTACTAAACACATGAGTTTCCATCGCTATTCTTCCCACTTAAACTCCTGTACAAACGATTCTTTTAGTCTAGTGTTCAATTCAAAGGCTGAATCCCTTTGTTTTTCATTTCCACGACCAGATTTTCACGATGGCTATCCGATATATTTGTATCAATCATGTAACCTTGCGCTTAGCTTGAGAATAATTTGGGTCTTATTTAGCAACACAGGTAGAATATGCTCAGCATATATTAATTGAAATTAGAAGCTTGGCGGGACGGGGCTTGCTGCCAGAGTAATCAAAGTTAGTCAAAACTGTACCCGGGATATGTTCTCAGCACTCAACTTTATTTTAGCACCGCATCTTACTACCCGTTCGGCTTATACGCCTATGCACTAATTAGGCTAGTGGTTTTAGGAATTAAAAAGGTTATATTTATAGGAAGTGTGCCCTCATTTGCATGTAAAGAGAGTGAAAAAGCACCCTCAGTACACCCGACTGAGATTTTAACCTCGATATCCCGGCCATCGATAGTTCAGTCTACTACAAGAGTGATGGCTTAGATCAGGGGTTGGTAAACATTTTATATCGTGGGCCATATGGTTTTAATAAAAAAGATCGGTGGGCCAATTTGAAAAAAAAATATCGATCAAAAATTACAACTTTTATATTTCCTAGATATATAATTAATTATTACTCAATTTTTATTAACACAATTATTTGTTTGCTAAATATTTAGTGGGCCAGACAAAAAACAGTCTGCGGTCCATAGTTTGCTGACCACTGCCTTATACTATTCGACCGCTGATGTGGGTTGGAGGCAAATCAGAGTACCTTGAGTCTATAGCTGTCCCAATTAACCATTTGGCAAAACATTCATGTTAATTTTCGTAATCTACACATTATTTTAACAAGCTAGAGATCCGCATTCGGGTAAAAGTTGATTAAATGTCAGGTTTGTCTAGTTTGGTTTACCAGTGACAATCAGAGGTTCGGGGTTCATGGTGTACTGATGTGTAGTTTCCTAAATATTTCACGCAAATAAGGAAACATTTCTTCTAAAATTACTCCTTTGACATCTCAACCAAATTATTTTAATTAAATATGGTGAAAAATAAATTAACTAAACATAATTTATCTATATAAAAACCTGTACACATATGTATACTTTCATTAATATGTTTGTCTTAGGTACAAACCAACGAACACCATATTGTTATTGATTACAAACAAAGAACCATCGTTTCGGATTTGAAAATTACTCTACAACATGATCATTTGCGAAAATAGAAAATTCCTCCCCCCCCCCCCCCTCAAATTCAGTAGCTGGAAATGTTTTGCGATAAAATAAAAACAGCCGACACATGAACAGACTATAGAAAAGCGCAGGGAATAGGAGAAATAGTTTTAGTTTGGTTCATTGATTATTCCACATAAACATAAATAAAGAATAATGTTTTAAATCTAAACACATTTCTATTCAAATATATATTTTTCCTATAGTAATTTTTTTTTACGGGCACACTCGACCATCCCACTCCCCTTTCCCGAATGTTTACCATAGAAATAATTGTCCTGTGTGTCCACCCCCACCCCTTTCTACCCCTATCAGTTTTAAAACATTACTGTACCTATTACTGGAATTGAAAATGTTTTGATTGTAAGTATTCACGTGGCATTGAAAACGAGAGCACGAAAAAAAAAATACATTCCTTTCCATAGTTTTTTTTTTTTTCCTTCCCCAGTTAGAGAGGGGTATAGGGGTAGATTTTGGAATGGGTCCCCAATCTGAAAATTGAGATAAAGTAAGTAGTAGAATACGAGTCGGGGACTATAGGGGGAAAGGGGGGAAGCTCTTTTTCTAAGAGGATGTATGACGCGGAGATGTGCGCGCATACAAATGATGGACTTTTCTGAATGTTGTACGTGATATTAAGTCGGAGACCCACTTTCACATAATCCCATTTTTCTTCTCACCCTTACCCTTCTCCCCTTTGCCCTCTCGGGGTCTAAAATTCTACGCCTCCAGTTACTGAACACATTCATATATACACGTGCCACAACGATTATCAGGAGATTTTGATCGTTGGTGGACCCGCTTTCGGGCATCCTCACGTTCCAGGATGTGGTATTAATATTTACCTCCCAGATAAAATAAACGGTCGATGTATTTGATCTAATGGTGCTTTGAATCAATTAAGGCGATTTATCTAACACAGTTTATCTAAGGATGCTCAATTCCCTCGGTTAAATTATTCAGGAGGTTTTAAATGGTAAAGAAAAGGACTCTCGATGCAAAGGTGGATTCCCTAGAATATAGAGTCTCAAAGTGGGGTCCCCTATGCTCGTCCAGGGGGTCCAGGAGATCGTTCAGGTATGTCACATAAGCTGTTTCATTCCACACATAAATTAACTATCATTTATTATAAAATGTACAAATATAGTACATATATATTTTCACTTTTATTGTGATTTATTTAAGATTTTTTTAAAGTGTCTAAAAATGTACAATTATACCTACATCTATTTTATATTTTTAATTGTATTGTGAATTATATTTACATTAAAAGTATATTATGACTAATTTTCCCTATAATTTACTGTAAATTTATTATTGACACTTTTAATCATTTATCCTATATCAAGGGTTCCGCAAATCAGCTGTTCCATAGTCAGAGGGTCCAGCGTGACCAAGAAGTTTAAGAACTACTCTCCTTAAATGTATCATCCATCATAATATAAAATAAAATACTAGAGAAAATACAATATTTGTTGTACTCAGAGCCACAATTAGGGGTATGTGAATGGTGTGGCTGAACAAGGCCCCGCGTTTGATTAGCTGACAGAGAGAAAAAGTCAAGTCAGGATGCGAAATTTTCGCTTGCGCACTTTTTGTATAGGTGAACCACCCTTTTGCTTAACTTAAATGTAATTGTTCCGTTTCCACGGTTGTCCGTTGTAATTTCCTTATATTAAACTTTAACATGCGGTTTGGGTTAGTGTTACAAGTGGCGCACGTGAGTTGTATATTTATTGTGTTACGCTAAAAAAATTTCTTGGGGTGTGATATTAATTTAATTTATTCGTGTGTAGTATTTAGCGTTGGCATTAATGTCTCGTAAGTGCAAAAAGCTTTGAAAATTGGTATTCAGGTTCAAACTATTATAATAACACTAAACACCAGTCGATATTTAAGTCTCGAAATCCTCGTCCCATCAAACCACACAAGAGTTCTTGATGTTTATTCCCGTGCCTACTGATACAGTGTGAATTAATTATTGTTATTTACTAACAATTTAAAGTATCCATATAATACACGCTAAAATAGATAAACGTAAAACGTGTGTCTCAATTTAGTTTCACTGTAGGGTGGTAAATTCCAGATAAAACTTGTTATCTCTCTTTTAGAGTGTGAGTAAGGCCTAAAGACCGTTTTGATAAGTCCACTTGGGGCTGTTATACAGAGTGATTCACTCTGGACTGAACACCGATTTTTTTAAATTAGCTCATGATTGTAAAGTAACATTTGAATAATGTAAAACATACATGTCTCATAGAAGATGATGGGTGTGCTCACCGCCCACGCTCATCTAATATTCCACATAATTGTGTTCAGTCCTGAGTGAATCACTCTGTATAATAACCTCTCTTCAGGTAACCCACCGCCATATTCTATCATGTAAAACCATGATTAACTCGTAAACTCACTCTAAGCATAGCTTACACGTAATTAACTATAAGAATATTAAGAAATATATTACAAGGTTCATTTTCAGATCAACACATGAACATATTGGCTCAATACGATGCAAAATTAAAATAATAAGAACCGGAGGCTAGTTATAAGGACTTCAACCAGTTGTAATACTAAAAGCATCGCGACCATCGATGCACGTGTGGCATGGTAATTATTGCAATGGGTCCCACCAACCTACCCAGACTCTTAGCAAACTCGTCGTTACAAAACTTTCATTTCAACATATTACACTAAGTTTAAATATACAATTGAATGGCTTAGGGTTATAATATATTATACCATAAAGATGTAATTCTGAGATATTGATATCTAATGTTTAAAAATATCAACAATGTATGGGCAAAAATAATTATTATTTTGCCCTTATTTGATATAAACTTTTAGATTTAAGTACCAATAAATTTATTTCAATATGTAAGGAAGTGTGAGAACACACATATTAGCAATAACTGTTAGAGTTGTTGTAACATAGCACGTTATTTCTTCAAGCCCTTCATTTCTTACAGTAAAAAAGGATTGAATTTGTAATGTTAAGCCCAATATTAAACATTATGGGTGTATGACTTTTACTTTTTTTTATATCTATTTCTGTATCCAGCCTGTGGCCTGAGTCAGTTTTTTATTCAAGCCATGGACTTTTCCACTACTGGCTTTCTAGGTCTGTTGCAGTTCCATATGCCTTATAATCTAACTTAAGACTAGGACAGGCACAACATCCCTTCCCCGTTCGTTAATTCATCACTATGAAAGGGTAAACCCACATTTCACCAATGATAACTTTTTCGGCTCTGCTGGGAATCCAACCCGGGACCCCTAGCTCAGTAGACGGACACTACCGACTGAGCTAAGGTGTCGGATCTAGTATATGAATATAAATATAAAACTCCAAGTACATATAAAGTCCCAAATTTAAAGGAAATATATAATTATTTAAATCATTGTATTTACGTTTAAATCTTTCCTTGAATATGAGTGTTTTCTTATTTACTTGTATGGAATTGAAATTGAATTGAAATGTATTCAAGCTTTACACATCAACTGAAATTTATTGCACTTTCGTAACATGATTTTAAAATCATGTTTTGGTGCGAAATAATTTGATATTATAAAAATTTTAAAACTCATATTTTTGAAAGGTTTTTGGTTTTGATTTGCTAGACATAAATATTGAACGTATTATTATAATAAAAAAATATTTTGTATATGAAATATGACAATATTTTATTTTGTACCTTAGCAAAAAAAAAATATTTTTTTTAAAAAAAGTCCCGCATTGGATAATAAAATAATATATTCCAATCCAGACATGTGGGTAGATTATGCTTGTATAAATAAACAAAGAGAGCGAACAAAAATCAATACTCCGAATCAAATATCTTTCTCTTGATTACGTCTGTTTAGTATTCCACATGAATGTGTTTATAAATTATCCCTCCTCTCCCACTTTTTCTCTCTCTCTCCGAAAACACTGCTGCAATGCAAAAGCTTGAACAGAAACAAAAGCGAGCACACACACACACAAAAAAAAAACCAAAACGGAATACATATAAACTAGAACGGGGAGAGAAGGGGTGTGGGTGGGCAGAGGGACAAAGTTTAGCATAACATTGGAGTGGTTCATTGCGAGATAAGGAATGGGAGGGTATTTAAAGGAGTTTTCTGCGTCTCTCTCGTATGGAATCGAGTTATGAACCCTCCGTATCCGGTGCGGACTTCCCTCCGAGGAATACTAATTGAAGCATATGAAGATGCGCGCGCAGCCGGCTTGTAATTTTATCGGGAGACTTTAAAGGTTTTATTTTCTTCCATACTCCTGCATCGTCGAAGATTATATCTTCACTCCCAATAGCTGACGTCTTGGGCTTAGTCGAGGAGGAGTTTTATTTTCTACATATTTAAAGTGCATTTTTTAATCATTCGTATACACTGGCTCACGTTTTACAAATTAACTAAAATTATAACAGTAACGCCCACCACCAAAATACCCAAATTTAGCTGCTAGAATTATAATATTGGAACGAACCCCTTAGTAAATATCATATCATTTTTATGCTACACGTAGTGCTAAGAGGTTAATTATGAGCACAAAATCGTGTCAATAGTAGCATATAAATAAAGTGTAGGGGTTAAAAAAGAAAGCACTATGAAAATCAATCAATCTAATAGGGATTGATTTCAGACTAGCGTTGACAATATTCGAAGTTGCCAACAAAAAAAAACCCACCACGATAATAGTATAGCTAATAATAATAATAATAATATTTCTTTTTTATGTGAATTTTTATAGTTTTAGATGTAGTCCTACTTATTCCAATTAATATTCCAAACTAATAAAAACATAACAGTGCTATCTTCCCTCTAAGTAAATATGATTAGTTTTTTAACTATCCAAATAAGATTCCAGACAAAAATAAGCCTTTACATCTTTGATATATGAAAGTAATAATTAACCTAACTTAAGCTAGCCTAGCCTAATACCAAAGTATAATAAATATTTTAATTATTTACTTTCCCGTTTTGGTGGCCGCATGGTCTGAGGCACTACTCTCACAATAGACTAGACTGCTGGTGACGGGAAGATCGTGGTTCAATCTCGTTTGGGTGTACTGAGGTTGGGTTTTCCTCAATGGTTTCCCAGTCTCTTTCTCTCCATGCATTTGCGGGTATACTTCTTCTAAATTCTACCTTCTTTATCCATAGCCCATTATTGTAATATACATATAAAAGTGAAGAGCCTGAATAGGTAGTAAGCCATTGTGCTAAAAAAATATTATTTACTTTGAATTATTTTTTTATAAAAATGCTTTAATCTTATTTAATTTGATTCGCTCTCCTAAAATAACAGTTGCCAGCACTAGTTACCTCATAGTCTAGGGCATCAAGCTCGCATTTTACTTATTTGGTGGTGATAGGAAGGTCGGAGATAAAATCCCGCCCGGCTATACTTAGGTTCTTTTAATTATCATTTACCCTCAATACAAATGCGGATACACTTTTTCTAAGTTAAATTTTCCTCATCTCTAACCCATTAGCGTAATTAACTAATGATATCCCGGACGTATAGTATGATACGGCGAAAAAAATAGTTAATGAAGTTTTCCCATACCCTCTCCCTACTAATGATGGTGCATTTCCTCAAAACTAGTTTCCTTATACCTTGCCCTTAAATTAATTATTTAGTAATAGTTGTGTTGAACGATTATTTTTAATCGCATGCTGATATAATCAGTGTATTGAAAAAAAATTAGCTTATATTCTCTTAGTAAGAATTAAATATAGGTGTAAACGTGCGCCTTGTAGTCAGACAAAAAACCAATCTAAGCTAGTGATCTCAGGTTTGGCGCGATGCAGGCTATATATCCTCTCCAGGGACGTCTCTTTTAATTTGTCCTTTGTTTTCCGCCCCTCATGGTTCTTCTGTGCACCGTAGAAACCCCAACCTTACCCGTAACACTCTTAACAAGTTTTCTTAGTAACGGGCCTTTCTTTGTGTTGAGTGGGGGGGCGAACCATCCAGCGAGCTAAAGTAGAATTCATGATCATTTTGTAGTGCAGAAATATCCTTCCTCACTTCCTTACTTCCTCGAGGGCACACGTGGAACGGGGTCGTGACACTACACACACGATACCCCCAACACTTCGCGTTTATTTGAATGAGATGATAAAAAATATTACAAGGTAGGTTAGGCGGATGTTTTAGTACGCCTGAGCCTGACCAAAGAGGCAAGGGCTAGGAATATACCCACAACGAAGGGAATGTTTTCCAAGATAGAATATACTCTCACTTTCTCTCTCTCTCTTTCATTTTCTTTCCCTCTATCCATATATTTGTCTTTATATATATATATATATATATGATAAGACAAATAGATAGATAGATATAGATAGATAGATAGATAGATAGATAGATAGATAGATAGATAGATAGATAGATAGCTTGATAGATAGATGATAGAGATAAATAAAGAGGGAAATAAAATGAAAGACAGAGAAAGTGAGAGTATATTCTATCTTGAAAACATTCCCTTCGTTGTGAGTATGTATATATAATATATATAGACCTATCTCTCTTTATCTTCCATCTATTTATATCAAGCCATTTCACTATAGCTCTCATTATCTATATCTATTTGTCAGTTTATCTATCAAATTAGAACGTTTAACATCCAGCCTCCCACTTTTTGATAGTTTCTCGTTGTACGATCCTAAGATAACTATGGCAATCCCAAACCAATCATGGTAACTAGTATATTAAAATAAATTAAACATTTGAAACAAAATATTATCTTGTCCATAAACTGAGTGCACAAACAAACGCAATCTTAACCTAAACAATATCATAGAATAAGATAAATGAATTAATTAATATACATAGTTTACTGAAATATGTCGGGGAAAAAAACCACCACAGTTTATTAAAGAGCATAAATACTCTGTTACAGGAACATATTGAATAATAAGCTTGATGGTTTTCCAAAGAGCATCGCGGTTCATCGAATTGTTTCGCCAGAACTTGTTTTATTTTAAGTGTTATGTCGCTGCTAGAAAGGTGCTAATTTATCCTTGGATTTCAAGCTTTGGTATCGAAACGCTAAAGGATCCCTTTTAATATGATCGGCAGTTTTTTGTTTATTTTTTAATTTTTTCGCTTGCCTATACAAAATTCAAATTTTCTATCATAACGCAAAGTTGTTTTTTCTAGTAGCCATTTCTGGCCCCCTGTTTTTAAATTTCAAACTTTCCAGGCTTTATGGTTACTGTGGGAGGTTCCTTTTACAAACGTGGTAAATTTAAATTTTCTTACATGCCGAAAAGAGGGTTTAATAGTTATTTTGGAAAGATTTTAAGCTACTAGACCCCTCCTTCCACTCTTTCAGTATTCACATTCGCATTTTGAAATTTTAAGATTTATTTGACTATATTAAATGATTTATATAGGTGCTTGGAAAATTTAATTTCAAACAACACCAAAATGCAGTGCTCTAGGGCTAAATTGGTTTTATCAATTTCAAGCTCTTCCATTTCCCGGGCTTCAATTTTTAAATTCGGTATGTTCTGAAATCATTTAGCTCTCCGGGTAGGTCTATTAGCTTACTGTTCTAACTTCAATTTTATGTCACACCAAAAAGTAATATAAACTAGTTTAAAATATACGAATATTAGTTGTAGGGGTCTTGAGGGGACCACCACCCTTCCTCATTTACTGCTTCTTCATTTTGAAATTTAAGGGTAAGATCTTAATTGTTGTTTTTTGGGGATTCTTATACCTGCCTGAAAAAAATTCAATTTTCTCCCTCAACTAAAAGGGTATTTTTCTTTTAATTAACACCCAGCTATCCTCCTTACTTGTTTTTCTCTATTTAAAATATTCAGTATTTTATGACTATAAATAATGGCCTTTGTACCTTCTTTCGGTTTTTTACCACAGAAAAAAATAGCTGGATCTATTCGTTTTAGAAATTATAGTCCCCTTCCCCCACTTGAACAAATCCTACCTAGAAACTTATAATTTTAAGATGACTGATTATTTGGAGTGGTCCTTATACCTCTCTGGCAAACTTAAATTTTCTACCTCATCCAAAAAGTTTTTTTCTAATTATAGCCGCCTCCCTGCCCCATTTCCTGGAGCACAATTTTCAATTTTAGATTTGTATGGTTGTATGACCTAATCCTGCTACCTTACTCCAAGCAAGATTTTAGGTTTCCAGGCCCAGGCTTTAGAGAAATATGTGATGAGTGAGTCAACGGTGGTTTTTGCCTTTTATAATAATTATATAGATAAGCCTATATCTCCGGTATTTTGGTACATTTGTGTTAGTGTTTATTTCCTAAATGGGTTTCCAATCTTCCTTCATTCAAATGCGGGACATCTTTAGTAAATTCTACCTTCTTCCTCTCTACTCAATTAGTATAAATTTGCGGATATCTCGAACGGGTGGTAAGACGTGGAACATTATATATATATATATATATATATATAAGATGAAAAGAGAGAGAAAGGTAGATTTCACATTGTTGGTTACTTTGGTGTGTTTTTTAAATAGTTGTGGTTGATTGTTTAATTAGAAATGGCAGTTGAAAGTAGGACTAAAAACCATAGCAGTATAACAGTACACAGACCAACACACAGCAGCCACAACCCAAACACACCATTTTCACATTCTTGTTCCAACCCATCTTGGTCCCACTCGTTCCTTTTCCAAGTTGCTGAGGTTCTGCAATTAATTCTGCATGTGGTTTAACTCCCTTCCACCCACCCACCCTCCTCCCTATACTTAACCCCAGCCCCCACCACCCCCTTACTAACTCCTACTCACACTCCGCGCCTCTCAAACAACGTTCCTTCGCCCTCCAAAAACTACCACCAGTGCCTTTGCTGTGTTGAGAGTTGCGGGCCCCTAAACTCAACTCGACACATTCTCACTCATGCATGTACAGTCCCGGGAAAAAATATGTCCAAACACAAAGACTTTTTTCTTTCTTTTTAGCACCACGTCTGCTACCCGTTTGCGGTATATTCATATGCAATAATTACGCTGGTGTTAGGGATGAGCAATGCTTAATTTAGAGGAATGTACCCACATTTGCGTGTAGGATAGGAGAAAACCATTTAGTAAAAACACCGGCATTGTGACATTAGACGACAAATTTTTAATGAAGAGAAAAATTTTCATTAAATTCCAGGTCACCCTTGATAGATATTCAACAAACTGTTGATATCACCGTGTAGAGAAAATTAAATTCAAGCTTTGTACTGAAACAATATTTAATTTCTATTGACCAAAAAAAAGTTTTGATATAAAATGTATATAAGTGTGTATATATTGGCGTGTTTATCGAGAATTGTTTTAACTTGGAAGAAAAATATTTTAATTTTTTTTTAGTAAACCTATTAATTTTGATTTTTAAAATTAATTTGTATATTTTATAACATACGTAACAAGTACCAAACAAACTTTACAAGTCCAAGAAAATATTTTTTTTTGTCTTTTTTCTGAATCGTGTGCAAACATTTGCAAACATTTTTATTAAATAAAATCTTTATTACTTTGTCGGCAAAATACCATAATAGGGTATTGTTGTGCAGTACTGCATCTGTGGCGCAAAAATAAACATTATAAAGTACACACGATGCACAGAAAAATAGTTTAGAAAAATAATAATAAATACTTTTTTTCCCTCTCTTAGTACCCGTTCAAGCTATGCACCTATGCACCGATGCACCGATGCACCGATGCACCGATATTAATTAGGCAATTAGTGATGAAGAAGGTAGAGTTTCATAGGAAGTGTACCAGAGCTTTCGTGGGATAAGAGTGGTAAACAATTTTAGAAAATACAGCCTTAGTACACCCGAATGGGATGCGAAACCCCGATATCCCCGTCAGCGGCAATCCAGTACATCTCTAGAGTGACGCGTTAGATCATACGACAAAGATATGGGTTTATAAATACATCTATATTTACTAATTAATGTCTTATTAGCAGGGTTTATAAAATATTGTCTTACTTCTGATTTTGAAAAAAAAAACTTATGTTAAATTCCAACCGTGAATACTGGGTATGGAATATGTATCTCTTTGATATTTTTGCATTCTCCTTCTTAGCAAATTACGTGTGAATTTACTTATTTTTCAAACACCACCTAATTTTGTGTCCTTGGATTAATTTATATTTTTGGTCAATGCGTCTTACCATGTGTGTTACACCCCTCTTCTATATGCACAATTTATTACCCTACTGTCGTGGTAGGGACGATTAAGGTAGAGCGTAGAGAAAATATACCCACATTTTTATAGAGGTAGAGTGGGGAGCAATTTTTAGATAAACAACCCTCGGAACACCCGGCTTGTATTTAAACCCCAAACCAAAAAATTACACAAGCTTTGCTTCACATTTAGTCCGCGTGACCTCCTTTGCAGATATTAGATTAGTGCATGTGTGATTTTATAATCGAAACGTTAAACTCAAGCTTTAGCAAATCCACATTAAATTTTAAACCATTTAGTATTAGTAACATCACTATATAAAATTAATGGAAGCGTCTCGAAGGTTAGTGCGGGATAATCTTGCCGGGATTAGAATCGGCAACCATTGGCAACCTCCAAGTGTAATGATTACGCCTTTACGACACCAGCCATCAGTGGTAGATGCTGTTGAGGATGAAGTTGTTAAATCGAGCACTTTATTTTTTACAGCCTCTAAAGAAATTTCCTGACGTTCTCCTGAAGTGACACCGGATCCCATGAATACCAAAATCAGATTATCAAATCTTAATCTAACCCCTGACCTTTCACTCAAAGAAGAGTGATGGAACTGTCAGTATTGGCTAAGCGCTACCGGGCACGACTGGCGTGCTCAGCCGTCATCCAGAAGGTCAGTTTGAATCCCGACCGAGTCCTCTAGGGATGATTTATCAGACTAGGTTTTTAACTATAGTTTTCTTTCCTCTCTTGACGCTAGTGAATTCACAGATTTTCCGCTGTGAGCAGAGTGGCTCATTCTTTGTTTGGATTACTACGTAAACCTTGACTTTGTGTTTGTATGTCGGTAAATAAGATATTTATCTTTGTATTTATCTAATTTGCTAAAGAATTAAATATAATTTTCCACTCCCAAAATACAAACTGTTAGATTTGAGACAGACACAGAGAGCTGGAAAGGGGGTATTTTAAAGTTATAATTGTGGTGTGAAGGGGAATAATATCTACGATGTGTTGCTTAAATTTAAACACCAAAAGCTCCAAATCTATTTAACAAAAGTCAAGGGAGGCCTCATGCTATATAACTTTTTCCAATAAAAAAGTTTGAATGTATTTTAGTTTTTAGCGCAACAATCTGCCGTCATCGCTGCGACGGTCCACTAGTAAGCTATAAAAATACTATAGCCCAAATTACAATAAAATAGTTTAGGGAAATAAAATAATGTGTTAATGTTTTTAATTCTAAAGTAATTAACTTATAATCAACAAAACTATCACTAATCTTCTCTGAGTTTAAATCCAAAACCACGCTAGTTCCAGTTCCCAGTTCCAAATCTCCGAGGAAGACTTTAGACAAATCAAGTTGATGTACTTGGGACGGACTTCCGTTCTCCCTTCTCCTCCCCATTTCCTCAGTCCCCGGGACTTAACAACTGTTACTGAATAGCTTCTGTTTTAACAGTTAAACTTTAACTGAAAAATGTAATCACTAAACGCGCTGTGTCAATGTGCAATGTTAAGTTTAGAGCGAGTATATTTAAAACAATAAAGTAAAATAGCCTAAACTAACTTGACCTCGAAGGTTATAGCTTGGTAGAATATAAATAACCACGTTGCACAAAGTATTGAGCTGAATTTATAAAATTAGTTAAAACTAGCAAATGTGTTATATAACAATTTAGCTATTGTAATATAATTTATTTGAAAAAATATTTCCAATTAATTTTATAAAGAAAGCTAATATTTATTAACGATAGGCTTAGGTTAAGATAAATAATTTATTATTTATTATTATTATTTCAAAGGAAATTGAAATTATCATTACTAGCGATAATAAAGTGAACATCAAAATACTTGGTTTAAAATGTAATTAAACTTTTACCTTGCACAATAGTTGCTTTATTAATCAAGAATGAATAATTAAATGTGATTAAATATACAGACTACTTGGATAATATTTATATGTATTTATTTTCTCCACATCATACCATAATGTACTGTACGTCACACGGTCCGTAAGGAGATGAAATATTTATTTGTGGTAGTTAACGTGAACATTCTGAAACGACTGATTACATCAGCACAAGACTTATAAACTAACTTAAAACAAACTCGGCACCCAGCTGTTAATTCATCACTTTGAAAGGATAGATCCACTTTTCACGAATGATACTTTTTCGGCCATGCTGGGAATCGATCCCGGAAACTTTATATTAGTATGTAGACACGCTACCGACTGAGATAATGTGCCAGGCATGAGTAAAGTAGAACTTAGAGTAAATTCCTCCATATTTTTGCTTAGTAAGAGTGACAAAACTATTAGGAAAAACTATTCTTTGTACTCAAGATTGGAAATCAAACCCCCAATATTCCTATTACCACTAAGCAAGACGAGACTGGCGACTTTGTTTGTGTGCCCATGTTCGTTCTTGGTAACACACAGGATTTTCTTACTCTCTCATGATAAACTGCTATATTTTTGCTATTCCATATAAGAGTTCCCCTTAGTATTAAAATGAAACCAACCCCATTCAAAATAACCGATAGAACCATCTCCAACATTCCTCATTTTTCACATTATAAAATTTAACCCACTCAAATATCGGAAACAGATAACTCGATATCTAACTCATCAAGTCCCTTAATTATACCAGCTATCCAAAATCCATTTGGCATTATGTTCTTAGCTGACGCGGCCAACTTTTACCATAAACAGTCTACCAATATTTTTTTTTTTTTTCATAATGAGTTTTTCCAGCTAATTAACACTCCTGGTTCAATGACATTTTGAACCTCCTGAAATTTTAAGAACCCAAAACACTCGTAATATGAATTATAAATTCAAGTTTTATTTATTTGCATTCAACTCTTTAAGTCGATACTTAATGTAATATCATGTATATAAGAGACAATATGGTATATTTAAAAAATTTAACTATAGCATAACATCTTACTACCCGTTAGGGTTATGCGCTTAAGTACTAATTACGCTAATGGGGTAGGAATTGGGAAAGTTGAATTTAAAAGAAGTGAGCCCCCATTTGTGTGGCGGGAGAGTGGAAAACTATTTAGGGGAAAACCACCCCCAGTTCAGCCGACCGAGATTTGAACCTCGATCTCCCCGTCCTCTGCAGTTTAGCTTAACACAAAACTAGCACGTTAGTTAATTACGCCACCGAGCGCAATGACAAATGTTTGATTGACTATCTCAAGTACCAAAATTAACCAAAATAAGTAAAGTGTCGAAGTCATTCAGTGTTTAGTTAGGCGCATTAAATTAAACCTCACGTTTATAAGAAGATATATATTATTTTATTAATATTTAAATGTTCAATCAAAAGTGACAGCTGCAGATAACATTACCTAACATCTGATTTCGTGAAATTATATCTAGTAACTTTTCTAGTTGTCAGATAAGGAAGGCTCTTCCTACAAAAGTTGGACTGTTCAAGAAGTGGTATGGGATTCTCGATCCTTATTATTAATCAAATTTGGGTATTTATTTTGGAATTCATGTATCTCTAGTAAATCGTAAAATGTAAAACTTATTTAGGTGACACAATAATAATTATTATAATAGCTGTTTATCAAGCTGTTTATATATATTTCATCCAGTAAGAATGTATAAGACTATAGGAAACAACTATCTGAACTATTGTATACTGTTTATATAGTCAATAAACTTTTTTTTGTATTAAAGTTTAAATACAAGTTTACTTAAAGGCTTATTAAGGTATTGGTTTAAAAGGAGCTTCAACAACAGAAGGATAAAAAAATGAAATGTCATTACTTTATAAAACAACTTCATTTCACCTAGTAAAAATTATATTTTTTTCTCTTTTTGATAACAAATGGGCTATACCGACCAAGCGGCTTCCACATGCTCGCAAAGATAGTGCCAACATTTGAGGATAGAATATATCATGTGGTCAGCACAAAGAACCCTCCAGCCATTAATCTCAGTTTTCTAGACTGGCATCACTACTTTCTTTATTCAAGTAGCTCCTTATTAGTCCTCATGAGGCTGAGTTGACCCAGAACCATTGCTCCACAGAAATATCTGGAAGCGCAGGGGATTGAACCCGAAACCACTGTATTTGTAGCCAAGAATTCTTGACAACTAGACCACGGAAGCTGTTGGTTGGTTTAGCTCGCTTGCGGGCTGACACCATGGAGTTTATTTATTACAACTTCTTATGGTTTGATCCCGGTTATGTGATCTGGGTGGAGTAGTTTTTATTTATGTTGCTTCCCATACTTTCTAATAGAGAACTCAAGTGAATTTGATTTCAAGGGCCAGTTTCATAGTCAGATTTAGTACGCCTAAAGTGCGAGTCGATACTAAATACAGGACGACACCTACCTAGACCAAATGGAATGGATCAGTTTCGCATATGAAACTGGCCCATTCCATTCAATTTCAGGAAGGTGACGTCTTGTATTTAGTATAGCGCCGCACTTGAGGCGTACTAAATCTGACTATGAAACTGGCCCTAATACTCAAACTACTATAATTGTATTTAGTTACAAGCAATATATTAGCAATATATTTTTATTTATTTTTTATAGTATTGTGTTTCTGGTTTTATCGCATTTTTATACTAATTGTATAAGGGTGAAGAAGGTATAATTCAGAGTAAGTGTAACCGTATCTGTGAGAAGGTCAATTTTGAAATCATTAAGGGAAAAACCTTTCAGAGCACCCATACAGAATTCAAAAGCTGATCTCTCAACTACCAACAAACAAAACAAGATGAAGGTTTTTTTTTTTTGGCCACATGGGCACCGCTGTTGTGGGTCATTGTTCGAAAACTTTAAAACTAAGTAAAAAAAACTGAGAAGAATTAATCTTAAGAATATGCACGAGCAAACACTTGAAGAGTGAATGAAAAAAAACAATTTAAGAAAGGTTGAGACAATGAGTGGACCCAATTCGGATCAAACTACAGCCTAATAAAACAAGAAACAAATGTTCAGCTGAAATAATTTTGTTCGCTTGGATTAAGTGTTTTTATGTTAATTCCTTTGATGTTTCTAGCTCTGGACCAACTGAATTTATCATCACAGGACTTACAAACTAATCATATTCTATAATAAACACAACACCCAGTCTTTCGTCCATTGGTCTATCACTGTGAGAGGGAAACCCCTACTAGTAACAAATGTTTTGACCATGCTGATAATCGAACCCATGACTATTAGCTTAATAGGCAGACTCACTACCGAGTTAGCTGGTGTTCATTTAAAGTGCAAGAGCTTTGTAATAGTAGGTATTTATTTTGATTAAAATTAAATAAATACAAATCTTAAATTTTAGTTTAAAAGATACGGCTGTGATTAATTGTCTGGCGTGCTTGACTCTGTCTTCAAGGTCCGTGGTATCGATTCCACTCAACTAAAAAACTTGAGTTTAACTTTTACTTTCTCATAAGAGAAAGTCTTGTTAACATGACAATTTTCAACCTTGAAATTATCATATACCAGCTGAATGCCCGTTCTTCGCACGGGATATTTTGTTATTAATTATTTTTGTATGAAAATGATTAATTTTTGTTTGAAGCTTAATGGCATGGTTCTTAGCGCTACCCGAGAAACACCACGAGGAGGTGACCATGTATCGTTTCTCATGGGGAGTTTTATTTTCGGCAGTCCCCCTTGCCTACTGCCTGGGGCGTTATCAGTGAGCGTGGCTGGACATGTCAAACCCCCCTCCCACCACTCCCCAACACCACACACCGCCCCGGGTCGGGCCCTCTCACTCACACAGATACTACAAACACCACAAGATTCAGCAAAATATAAACTACAGACTCTACTGTCTCTTGAAGTTGCATATTAAAACGTAATTACATGTTTTAATTAACTGTCTGTATTCATTTTTCCACCCCTTAGAAGCATCTACGGGTTAAAAATAATCGCTATTTTTTTTATCGAAGGTATTATTAGAAAAAACTTATCGTATTATTACCCTCTAAACGCTTAAAAAAGTTTATAAAGCAATATTGTTGATTAAGGTAGCTACCCCGATTTCACCCCTTAATCACAAAACATCTTAATGAAACATCTTTACTTTTCCTAATTATCTTATAAAGAACACCTGTACCAAATTTCAGCCCTTAGATTCGTGGAAAGTGTAAGAATTAGTGATGAGAGATTTAGTCAGTGAATCAGGGCTTTCGCTTTTATATAGAGAGAGCTATGGACGTTTTATGTACCCTCCACCAAACTTCAAAAATAATGCTAAATGTCCCTCTATCCATCTGTATACCTGTACCTGAGGCTACTGGCGAAATGGTTTGAAGGATTTCATTCAAACTTGACATTTATATGTTACATGACCATACCTCGAGGAAGAATAGTAATTTTAATCGCATCCAAAAAATTAACGGTGGTTATTTTATTGCTGATTATTTTTAATTATACATTTTTCGAAATGGCTCTACCGATTTTGTTGAAAATGGGAATCTGATGAGTGTATACTTGATAAATAATACTTTATACTTTTTTTTGGAGGAAAAAAAATTCAAGAGTAGCTAATTGATAAATATTTTTTAAACTTTGATCCAAACTATTATGTAGATTAAAACAAATGTGTACGATTGTGTCATTGGTTTGGTAATTGGTTTTATTACACATTCTACACTCAAATTACTAATGGTTTAATCTAGGGGCTAGTTATTGAGACGGTGGCTTTATAAAATACACCCGCATTAGCTTGTAGAATGGACAGGAAAACAGCAATAAGAAAATCAAATTTGGAAAACCATCACCTGGCCTAGATTTGAACCTTGGTTTATCTGTCATTGGGAATGATTCATTATTTTGTCAGCTTAACGCCTTATGCCGTGTGTCCACAAGCAGGTCAGCTCTGACATTATACTAGCAACTAGAGAGGAAAACGTGGGTTGTCGGGGGGGGGGGAGGCAATTATTAATAAACATAGTGGTACCTAGAGCCAAACGTGCCGGGTTCAAGACTCCGCCCCAAATTTATTTTTTCTGTTGTGACATATACTTATTTGTTTTTTGTTAAGCAGAATACTTGTCACCAACGTGTCCCAAAAAAAAACAGGAAATCAAAGTAAAAGAAATAACATGTTCTAGTAAGAAATTTTTGAAAAAAAAGTTTAATCAATGAGAACAAGAGATGTCGCTTTCACCAAAACATCCTCCTTTACCGATAGATTGAATACAAAACAAATTAAATCGAAACTACAGGTACTTTCATTCTAGTGGTTGAAGCTAGAAGTTTTATATAAAAATATAGTATTATATTTTATTATTGTTTAAAGCCTATCGTTGAGTTATATAAATTCGCAAATATATCACAAACTTTCAAATGAGGAAAGATTGAATTTAATGAATAAATATAAACTGTATGAAAAAAAAAGGAAAATTAGTGTGGAGAAAAGATGGGTGGTTGCGGTACTTTTGATAGATGTTTTAATCGATCGTAGTCCAAAAGGTTTGTCAACCCCTGGTCTAAGACATAACTCTCGCAATATACTTGACTGCCCATTACGGCAGATCGAGGTTAGAATCCCGGTCGAGCGTACTGAGGGTGTTTTTCCCTAAATGGTTTTCCACTCTCCCTCCACTCAAAAGCGGGCACACATCCTCTAAATTACACCTTCCTCGTACCAAACACATAGCGTAATTAATACATACGAGGTGTATTACCCGAACGGGTAGTGAGGCACGACGACAAGAAAAATTAAATTAAATAATAATTCTACCCAAATATAATGACTTCACTTCCGTAAAACCGTATACTAAAAGAGTTCCAGCTATAAGCGGCTGTCTATTCTAATTTTATCCAAACATGACCTTAAAAGAAAATTAAGCGTTAAATAACGGGCCCGCATTATTTTACTTCGTTAGAGAATAGGTCACAGTAACTAATATTATGAGCAAAAACTAGCCAATAAATACATAGCGGATGTTTACCAGCCGTTTTAACTGAGCTTCCGCTCAAAAACTATCAAACAAATTGAGGTGAAGCTCGTAGCGCGCATGGCTGCCTAGCGTTAGTCATCTGTATTGTTTTATAAACTTTCTCCGCGTCTTACACTAATTGGATAGCGAAGACTAAGATAAAATTGGGAGGAACTGTAACCTCCTTTGCGTAGAGGGAAAAGAAAATAACATTTAAGAAAAATCTCCCTCAATACACCTGGCCAGGATTTGAACCCTGAATTCCTTGTTACCAGCAAACCAAAACATATGAGGTTGACGTCTTAGCTCACGTGCTCACCGATGCACATATTTACTCTTCTGCCTCTGAACGGAAAGAAACACAGTTCATATTTTACACTGATGCCACTGGACAAAGAGAAATTAACTTCACTCTTTATATTATTCCAACCAGACAAGGAGGAACACTACACCTTTGCAACCAGACAAGGAGGAACACTACACCTCTGCCACCAGACAAGAAGGAACACTACACCTCTGCCACCAGACAAGGAGGAACACTAGACCTCTGCCACCAGACAAGAAGGAACACTACACCTCTGCCACCAGACAATGAGGAACACTACACCTCTGCCACCAGACAAGGAGGAACACTACACCTCTGCCACCAGACAAGAAGGAACACTACACCTCTGCACCAGATAAGGAGGAACACTACACCTCTGCCACCAGACAAGAAGGAACACTACACCTCTGCCACCAGATAAGGAGGAACACTACACCTCTGCCACCAGACAATGAGGACCACTACACCTCTTCAACCAGACAAGGAGGAACACTACACCTCTGCCACCAGACAAGGAGGAACACTACACCTCTGCCACCAGACAAGGAGGAACACTACACCTCTGCCACCAGACAAGGAGGAACACTACACCTCTGCCACCAGACAAGAGGAACACTACACCTTTGCCACCCAGACAATGAGGACCACTACACCTCTTCAACCAGACAAGGAGGAACACTACACCTCTGCTACCGGACAATGAGGAATGCAGTGTACACTTTACACTTCTGACCCACTGCACTGCACGTTGCACACTTTAGGACCACTATCTCATTTTCCATTTTACCTAAGCTTTATTTTTTCATATAAATTCTTCGGACGTGAGGAAGATGGGTGGCTTTTCATAAATATTTTTGATTATTTTTAAAAAATGTGTATTTATAAATTTTTGTATTAAGTTTCCCTTTCTGCACCGATGATTATATCAGCACAGAGAATTTTCTGAAGCAATAGGAAAAGACCTACCAATTTTGCCAGGAAAGTATTTCCACACTCGTTCCAAGGTTCTTTTACATGCCACAATCGACACGGGACTGACGGATTTACTTTTCCTCCAAGGAAGCTGTGACTACGAATGTTTAAGCTCAAGAAACATCCGTCGACTCCGGCTGGGTTTGAACACACGAAAATCAGGTCCGGGGGAGCACTTTACCCTTAGACCACCAGGTCAACACAACAAATACATTTTAAAGGAGAAATTAGATAGAAAAGGGCTAGGCATATGCCCACGCTTGTGGTCACGCGGACAAAGTTGTCAAGACGTTCTTGTCTGATTTGTTGGTGGCGGGGAGGTCTAGGTTTGAATACAGGTCGGGTGTACTGAAGGTTTTTTTTTCTTATTAATGTTGGGAAACCATTATATGGTTTTATCTTAGTTAACTTTTGTTTTTAAAGAAATATTGAAGTGAATTCCCTAGCATTCTCACTGCATGATAAAACAACTATCGTATTTATTGAAGTTTTAATTATTTATTTATTTATTTATTTATCAAACTTAAATTAAATTAAAAAGTCCCGGCACAGATTTATTGATTGCCGAAACCCTTCCTTCACCTCTGACAAGACGTGTATTAATTACAACTTGTGAATGTGGGAATCCCAGGCCTTCACCGTGGTTTCGGATCCCACGTTAAACTGTAGGTCCTCCATTTCATCTCACAATCACCCTATACATTACACATTAGCGTAAGTGCGTATAACCCGAATGGGTAGTAAGAGGCGGTTAATAATAATAATAATAATAATAATATAATAATAATAAAACTTCAATATATAGGCCAACGTTAAAATTGTACTTGAAAAATTGAAAATGTTTAGGTAGGTCCTCAACAAAATTTAGTCAAGAAACAAAGTTTATTAATCAATAGAGTAAAACTGATTTTCTAACAACAAATCAAATTTTGAAACTTGCCACTTTCATCTATTTTTGAATGCCCTAAATATAGTGATTTTTAAACTTTCAATAGTTGCGTGCCCACTTCGTTGCCATTAACAAATCATTTAAAAAATGTGTAAGATAAATAAAGCCGTGATTTTGGAAAGCAAATCTTATGAAAGTCCATGACAGCACGTCAAAATTTGAGTTAATTATTTGACTTAATATTTTCATTTTTCAAAAACATGTTACCAACCAAACTCGGTGGTAGATCCACGCCATAATGATGAAAATGAATTATGTATTAAAAAGACCGCAGTGAGGCCAAGAAATAAATGGGAGGAATAGATAACAGAAAGTTTGCAAACGAGAGGAGAAGAATGGAAGCAATTGAAGGAGGAAGAATGGTGGATGGACAGAGGGAAGATGGAGTCGTTTTACTAAACTGACCCGGCCACAGGCTGGAAACAGTTGTTGTTGTTGATGTGATGTGATGATATGATAATGAGGCTGAGGATGATGGTAGGCCTACGTCACGTATCCTCTGAAATTCTTGGCGTACCATCCCTGGAGGTACGCGCACCACACTTAAGGAAATTCCTCTTCAAAAGTGTATACCTGTAGTAATTATTTATACTACTATAAAGCCACATGACGGACTGACTCATTCACTCACTAACTTACGCATCACATTAATGTTTACCCACTTCAAGATGAGCTAGAAACTTGAAATTTGGCAAACTTATACATCTAACCTGTAGCCGACGGAAAATTCCAAAGAGCTAAAAAAAATTAATTTTTTAACCTCGAAAAAATTCAAAATGTGGAGCAACTTTTAAGTCGGTGCGGTATTTACAATACAATACCCGTAACTTTAAGTTGTTACGTTCAAAACAACGCTGGAATTACATTAGTTTACATCCATTTGCAAAAGAAAACTCACTGGGGGGGGTTGGGGGCTCCGTCCCCAACGAGCAAAGCGAGGTTCATCTATATAGTCTAATGATTGACCAAATCTGGTAGTCTACGTCTGATTTAGAGCTGTCTGAAGTGAAGTAGTTAAGAGAATGCTTTTAAGTTTATCACTATACTAATTCAACAATGTGGTCATTTCTCTGAAAACAGCTTTTAAGATAAACCACGAGTGGAATATCCACTTAAATGTAGGCTTACATATCCCAACTCAACCAATCATACATAAAAGCTAAAGATGACTACATCATCAAATACGGAGAGAGTCATACACAATTTGTAAAATGACATTTAGACATTATGATGCATTCTGAGAAATTTGATAAAAAAATCTTGAATGCTACACAGTACACACTCTGTTTGTCACGTGTTCTAGGACATCGGGCATGTCTTGTTATGTTTGCCAGTGACGGGGAGGTGGGGTTGTAAACCCGACTGGGTGTACTACTGAAGTGGTTTGCAACTATCTCTTCGTGAGAATGTGGGTACATTTATTTTAAATTTTACCTTCGTTATCACTAATCTTAGAAATTGGTATCAGTGCGTCCCACCACCCATTCGGGTTATACGCATACATACTAATTACGCTAATTTGTTATATATGAGGCAGGTTGAATTTAGAGGCAGTGTATCCGCATTTGAGTGGAGGTAGAGTGGAAAACTATTTATGAAAACTCAGCCTCAGTGGACCCAACTGGGATTCGAACCCCGATCTCCCCGGCTTCCGCAGGCCAATCTAACATGAGAGTGACGGCTTGGACCATTCGGTCACTGAAGCGGGCTGGTTCAATTTTGACAACTAGAGCATTTTCAAAAGCTAATGACCCTTCTTGTGTTTTAAAACTACCCTAATAAAAATAGAGGTGATGAAAGGTTATTTTTTAAGTGGCAAAAATCCTCAACACAAAAGTTAACGTTTCTTAATAAGTAGTCCTATTTAATAAGTACTATTAATGTTAGCGCAAATCATGGTATATACGGTTTTATATTTTCCTTGTTCAACGTCTTACTACCCGTCCGGGATATCCTTATATTTACACTAATGGTGTGGTACTGAGGAAGGTAGGTAAGTGTACTCTAATTTCCGTGGAGGAAACTTGTTAAAATATTTAGGGAAAACATCCTTAGTACACCCATCTGGAATTCAAACCCTTATCTTCCGTCACTGTAAAAACATAATAGACTATCTTAGCGTTTAATCCGAGGAATCACCAATGCAGGGGATGTAAGTATAGTGTAAGAAGACATCCTTAAATAACATAAGGCTTTTTTCATGAATTTCGACGCCTCGCCCCGCCCACCTAAGGTTTTCCGTCACAGCACCCCTCGCTTCCCTTACCCTCTCTTTCTTACTTAATGTTTTAAGATTTGGTAAATTAAATTATTTAAATCGTTTAGTTACGTTTATAAATAGTGATTGGTAACAAAGCAAGTGATAAAGACATTTTAGAATACTTTAAATGCGGTAAAATTAGGTGTAAAACGTTATAAGTAAATGAAGTGAAATTTTATAAATAATACCGTATATTAGCTATTTTCTGCCAAAAAGTATTTAAAAAATTTGTATCTCTATAAACATTGATGAAAAAAATACATAAGATGGATTCTGACTCCCCCATACCCTCGTAAAAAAACTTACAATAATAACATCCCCTTTACCCACAAAAAATAAACCCTTACGTAATTTAAGGACGGCACCCTAACGCTAAAAGTTCTTTTCGACTGTTTGACTGTGAGTGGCAAGGATGAGGGAAAGGGGTTGAGGGTAGGGAGGGGTATCTAAGTTGTTTCCTCTCAAGGGTTTCTATCCTAGCTCATACCGTCACTATATCTAGGTTAAGTCGACTCTAGTCCGCCAACAACCGTGAGACAGTCCAGATGTTCCTCGACAGACTTCTCGTAAACACACCTCGAATCTATCTCGTTCTTCCCATCTATCCCATTTACTCACTCCTCCCTTTAGTACAGATTAGTTTCCTGTTTTATTTTTTTACCGTACTTATTTCCCCTTTATCTGTCCCTCCTCCTCTTTTTTTTCTTCTTCGTTTCTCCTCGACTATATTTCTTCCTGTTAAGCCTAGCCTAAACACTTTGTATCTGTCTGGTCTCTAGTCCTTGAGTCCGTAAGAGATCGATCCCGCATTAATAGAATGATGTGTTCACAAGAGCCCAGAACCGTAAGACCGTACTCAGTGAAACCGTAAAAGTTGGATCGGCCTTAACTTTCCAAAGGACCGTAGCAACGGACAGATACGAAGAACCATTCACTGGTTTAACAAATAAATTAACATCGAGGGACTCGCTTTGGTTTGCCGCATCGTCTAAGTCATCATTCTCTCAATAGACTAGACTGCTGATGAAGGGGATATCGAGGTTCGAATCTCGGCTGGGTGTACTGAAGTTGTTTGTTCCTAAATTTTTTTTTCATTCTCCTTGAACGCAATCCACTCTAACGATTTGGATTGAATTTTGTATCTATCACTGTTTAACATTACAAACAAAATGTTAAGTCTCATCTTTCCGTGGAAATGGCTTTTATGTTACTTTATAAAAGAGGAAATATCCTTTTTTGATCGTATCTCCGCAACCTTTTGAGATACGAAATAACTTATCAATGTAAAGTTGTATTACTATTAAAAATATACATCTTTTATTTGAAACATTCGTTTATATAACCAATAGTTTCAGAGATATAAGTTTTTTTTATGGAATGTTAAATTGATTGTCATGAGCAGTGGTAAACCCGCTTTCAGCCCAACATAAGAACTGCTTTGTACTACATCCTAGAATTAGTGCACGACCTTTGGTTTTGTTAAAACATCTACCAAAATATGAATACTCACCCAGTTCTATCCTCTGTTTAAGTAGTGCTGTCTTAGCGTGTCCCATTAGACCAAGCTTTCTAACTTCTAACAAAGAACTGTTCCTACAAAAAAATTAAAATAAACTGAATGCCTGTTGTTGACCTCAAGGAGCCTAACACGCTGGGCTGGGCCACGCATACGCCAATCATCCTGTTGCAACACTTGTCCAAAGGTGGGGGGTGGCATTTCTTCACGTGTTCTGCGCCCTCCCAGCAAATTGTCTAGCTTTCAGAAAGTACTCCCTTCTTCCCCTCCTTGTCTGCCAATATGCACCGAGTATAATATATATAATTTAAATATAATTTATATATGTAATTTTTGTATGTATACATAAGCAAGAAAAAGAATAGATGATTCCATTCTAAACCGTTGATTTGTAGACGAACTACTCGTGACCTACCGAATAGAGTATTTCAACGTGAATACTGCTGTGCGAAGCGCCCGAGAGTGCTTGATCAAAATAGGACAAGTGTCCCAACACGGACAAAAATTAACTAAAAGTTATTTCAAGAAAGTTTGTGCTATATTAAGTTAGTAGGGAGAGCGACTAGCTCCAAATATGTTACTAGCGCAAATTTATAATGTCATAGCTTTGAGTTCTAATAATTAATTAATTTAATTGTTTATTTTGGATCCTGAAGCACGTATGGCGTCATTATGTTACTGTCATTTATATTGTGATTTGGTGTGGATAATGGCCTTATGTGCCATCCAACGGTATAATAATAATAATAATAATAATAATAATAATAATAATAATAATAATAATAATAATAATAATAATAATAATACTGGTTAGCTTATTTTATGTAGGCTCTTTCAGTATTGTTCCTGAGTGGTCAATGTAGGTGATATTAAGTGCCGAGGCCTTGTGGAGGCCACTTGGCCTGTACGTATTGTTAGCTTGCTTAAGGTCCCAGTTGGGAAAAAGCCTAAATGGAGGCCCCTTGCTGTTAATGAAATCCAGACTGGCCTATTTTTCATATTAAGTTTTGTTTATCTCACAGGCCCTTTCGGCCTAGTTGTTCGGGTCAGCCTGTTTACTATTAGTAGGGTCGTCTTCTTACTTGTCGCTAATTTTGAATATTCCATCAAGCACTCAGGACACATATCAATACTTAAGTACTTTTGTACAGATTCTGTTTCATTAATTAATATATTTCATGTAATTAATATTAATTTAGCTAGATGCTAATCGTTTAGTCTACTTTGCAGTAATTGAACTAATTTGCTTCTGTGTAGTTAAATATACATTTTCTCTTATCAATATTGGCTTTGCTCAAAAGCTATCAAGGAATGTAATTATGACTCATTATTTATTATAATAATGAAGGATATCAATTCAATCTGCTCAATATGTATGTATTTATATTTTTTATTCTCTGCCTGTATCATATTTGATTTGTCTGATAAACTACTAATTTGAAGTATTTTATGTTGATTGTTTCAAAGGCTCCTTTGTCCTATAACATTTTTTATTTTATTATATTCTTTATGTAGCTTACCATTGGATATACTCTTGTTTATTGTTTCTAAATTGGTCTCAGTTGTGCTCTTTGGTGGACAGATATATTCCTCTTTTTTATATGTTTCTGTAACAGTAACTATACATTTATGCTTTTTGTTGGAATGTTTCTACTACAATGTATTGTAAGAGCATAATTATTTTAAGGTTTATTCTGGCAAGAGGTTAACCCACGCTTGTACATTTCCTTGGAAGTCAAGAGTGTTGGGTTCCATCCTGCTGAGAATACCATATATCTCATATAGATTGCATCCTGTTGACGAGCGAGCACAGTGCGACCGATGGACCTTCCTGGCTTGTTGGACACATCGAGATCAGCAAGTTTAAATAATAGTATTAACACCTTGTTTAGTGATTTGGTTGATTAAAAAGTAGGGGTAGCTTCACCCAGTGGAAGAGAAGCCATGCTTGGGGCATGAGATTCGTTCCTAGCAACCATTGAATAAGATACGGAGGGAAAAAATGTGATCTGATGGTTCCCTCACCGGAGGGTCGATCGTGGGTCTCTAGGAAGTTTTGCGAGTTCCGTTATCGTGCATGCTCCCTCGTCACGGGAAAGTTACCCATTTATCTATGTAGTAGTTTAGTCACCTGAATAGATAATAAATATATCTTATTGGACTAACCGCGAGTCTCACTCCCCACGAACCACCCATTCCAACCCCTACCGCTCGGGGTCCATCCCAACCATGAAGTCCCTATGGTGCCGCGGTAGTGTTGTAGTTAGGGTTGGCTACTGGCACCCAAATAAAACAGGGGACGTTATAGTATATTATTTAGTTTCACAAATCTTACGAGTATTTAATAAATAACTATTTATATTTAAAGATAAAAGAGAAAGTGTTGTGTGTGGTGTACCGTACAATTTACTTTACTTGAATCGTGATTTGTTAAAAGGGCATATGTCACGAGAAGTAAGTTTTTGGGAAACCTCTTTAAACATGCTTGTGTTAGCTTAAATTTCATTCTGATAAGACAAGCTTGTTTTATAACGTTAGTTTGATGTTCTGTTAAAAAATGTATCATTATTCTCAATCTACAATTTTTTATAATTTTTTTAGATGTTTAGACTGTGCCCTTTTCACAATTTACAAATTTCTGCGCACTAAAAGGCAGTTTATTTTTTAGTTTAAGTGCTTTTATTTTATATTTAATTTAGAAAAAAATAGTTTGGTTAGTTTATAACTTTTAAAGTAATGTTGCCATTCATTATTTAACACAGAACATCTAAAAAAACACTAAAAAGTGCATACAGTGTCTTTTTACTCATCTTCCTGTACCATATTGCTAACTGGCCATTTTAAAATGTCATAAAAATTCTACGTGATCATTGGTATATATTATTTAAGATTTACAAAAATCTTGCATTTTTTATTCTTTTATATGATCTTTTCTAGATATATATGCACATTTGGCTGGCCGAATAACAGGTCCTCTCTGAAGGCCCATACAAAAATATGTTTAAATCAGGCCATTCATTGTTGTGAATGCTTTAATGTATCATTTCATGTCATGGTTATAAATAAAATGAAACATGCTACCGATTCCAAACATAATTCCTTCCTGCCTTGGTTTGGGTTTGATTTGTTCAAAAACTGTTTTTTTTTATACCACTACCACTCTTTAAATCCAAAATTTGAGATGTTTTGACTTCTTGAACCATGAAATTTGTCTGGTCAACTACTTTTTATAATATGCTCAGTGACTTCATGAATGCCAAAAATTCTATCGTGTTTTAGCAATCTTCGTGTAATATCTTGAAATTAGGAGGATATTCCTCATCTGAATTATTGCGTGCCTGCAATTTTTTTATGAAGAATATTTAAAGATTTGCACTTATTCCCTTGTGATTGTTGTTTAGCCGCGCAGATATTATCAAAACCTATAAAATTATACTAATAATACTTTATCAAGTTGATCTAAAAAAAAAGAATTTGTATGCTTTAAAAGTGTTTTTTTCCTGCCAGACTTCTGCTGATAACTTGGCAGTTAGTCGGTTTCTGCGCGCCACAAGTCTCCTACCTGCATATCGTTTCCAACAACAGCGGTATATGCGAGCATGTGAGGTGAGCATCTCAATTAAAACTGAAATGAAACTGTACGCAAGTAGGAAACACGAAATAGAGTTGTAACCCTTGAGAGTAATACGGAGGTAGCTATCGAATTTCCTCCGGCTTCCGACGATATTAGGGCCGCTACGCTGTTATACTAATGAGGTGAAGATAGCTCCAACTATTAAAACACAGCAGAGTGTGTTATTTTACGTCCCTACGGTTCATCTGCGTCCATTTTTAGTACCTCGAGTATTGTGTAGGGCAAGGGCCACTCACTTGATGAGCCATCGCGTGTTTATTTAGACGGTACAGGCTACATTAGACTACAGCTATGGCGTATAGAGGGTGTATCGGATGTATTGTGGAGGGGAAGGAAGGGTTATGCCCTGTGTTAATAAACAAAGACAGTCATTAACTTTGGCACCACTTCGGTGGCCGAATGGTCTAAGTCGTCACTCTCGCAATAAACTAGACTGCCAATGACGGGGAGATTGGGGTTAGAATCCCGGTTAGATTTACTGAGGGTATTTATTTTCTTGAATGTTTTTGCAGTCTCCCTCCACGCAAATTTGTGTACACTTCCCCTATATTCAACTTTTTTCATCCCCAACGTACTGGCGTGATTATTTCGTATGTGTATATCCCGGACGGGTAGTAAGACGCGGTGCTAGAGAAAACTTATACTGGCCTACTCTTTTTTATATCATTGAGTCTTGCTACCCATTCGGGATATACGCTTATGAACTAATTATACTAATGTGTTAGGGACGAGGAAGATCGAATTCAGATGAAGTGTAACCGAATTTGCGTGGAAGAAGAGTGTAAAACCATTCCTGGAAAACCACTATCAGTAGGGTCTACTCCCGACTTAAATTCGATCCCCAATCTACCATTCATCGGAAGTACAGTCTATTTCTAGAGTGATGCCCTAGAGTGTAGGCCATTCGACCACCAAAACGGGATCTACTTTACTTGTTCGTGTATGTACCATAAAAAGCGCTTGACATGGTGAAGTACTTCTAGAGAAATTACGTCGGCTAAACTGTCTGACTGATCAATAATAAATCACAACAGGATACAGAAATAATCACTTTTGTGGACGGCATTTTTCGAGGAGTTAATTTATTGATTTATTTACCACTGCGTGTTAATACCCAGTCTAATTACACGAATTTTAGTGAGGTAGAGATGACTGTCATGAACTACCAGCTAAGGATTCAAAGCCCGAGTTTCCTATCACCTTGGTGACCTGGTGGTCTAGGGGTAAGGTGTCAGACTTCTGTGCTGAGGGTCCGGGGTTCAATCCTCGGTCCCGGCACATATTTATCTGATTGCCAAACCCTTCCTTCACCTCTGACAAGATGTGTATTATTCACAACTTGTGAATGTGAGGAATGCCAGGCCTCTACCATGGTTCGGATTCCACGTTAAACTGTAGGTCCTCCATTTCATCACACAATCACCCTACCATAGCACATTAGCGTAAGTGCGTATAACCCGAACGGGTAGTAAGACGCGGTGCTAATAATAATCCTATCACCTTAAATGCCCACCGATGAAATGTTTTGTATACTATTAGTTGCATACGGTACGTTAGAGATAATTTGTAACTGTCATGGCTCCAAGATAGTATTTATGCATCCCAAGTTTTGTTCGGTTACTGAATCTTCCTCCAATTATAATTAAATAAGTAGAAAGTCGTTAGGTTGTTGTTTTTTCTCCTCACTCGTTTGTGTGACTTATTTTGCAATCCCACTAAAGTGGTTCATTTTTTCTCACGGTTTAACACACAATCCCACAAATTGAACGAGAGCTTAGAGAACCGGTAAAAGTGTAATGTGGGACGTATAGCACACAAAAGCACCGAGAATATTTTCCTAGGAAGACTAAAAATGAGGGCTGGAGCGGAGAATTTTCCACTAGCATCGAGAGAATTAAGTTCTCAACATCAATTACCACAGAGTCGGAACATGTTGTTGCTCGTTTTCCACAAAAAAAGCTTTTTTTTAAGAAGGCAAAAAAGGGGGTGGGGGGTTAAAAGGGAGGACTTTTTTTTTGGCTTAGTACCAAAAATTGGAGCAGAGAAAATGAACGTGGTATGTTTTGAGTAAGGGATGGGGGTTATAGAAAAGAGTAAATGGGCAATGCTAGTTGGAGGGAAATAGGCACCCTAAAAATGAAAGAGATGGTGAACCATTTTATTTGTGGTAAGCCCACCCTTTTTCTTCCAGCCTCCACCCTTTTTTCCCGGCATTCTCATTCGAATACTCGTTCCCCATCCACAATCCTCTTCCGCCAAAATTATTTGAATATATATAGCTGTAAAAAGAATTTGAAATTATATCAAAAATGTATTTTAAAATAGAAACCTTTAATACTCGAATGCATTGAGAAAGGCAACTGCTTTTAATTGCGTGACACCAATTGTTTCACCTTCTTAACTTCCAAAATGAGTACATCATGATGATGATGATGATGATGATGGTATAGCTACTAAGACGTCATTGCTAAATACCGAGGGTCTAATTGACAGCATCAAAATGTTAATCCTCATTCACTGATCATTCGTTTCTACATTCAAGTTCTAATCCCGATTGGGTCGTTGACATGTTGCAAAAGTAGGTGAGGTATGAGGGCAAAGATTGTATAATTCATATATACCTGAAATGTATATTCCAAATGGTGATGGAGTGGTTTTGGGAATAACAATCACATTGTATATAAGGGCAATATTTTTTGCCGTTTTTATATCAAAACTTTTTCGGTCAGAAGAAATCAAATATTTCTTCAGTGGATACGTAAGAGTTTAATTTTCTTCACATGAATATCACGAGTGTAGTGGAATTTAATGACAACTTTTCCTCGTTTAAAATGTTTGTTATCTAATGCCGCTATGCTCATGACAGATATTCAACAATTTTTTATATCGCCATGTAAAGAAAATTAAATTCTATGTTTTTACTGAAGCAATATTTGATTTATTTTAGGCAAAAAAGGTTTTATTATAAAAACTTCAAAAACTCTACCCTTAACTCACGCTATCTACACGCTCAACTTATATTATGGTTGTCGAAGAGGATAGGATTCTAATCCAGGCAGGAGCACAGAATGTTTTTCCAGTGTTATTTTCTTATCCTCTCTCTCTAATTTGATTGGGGGGGGGGGGGAATTTAATCAAAGCCACCCACCTCCTCCTTTACGCTTTGATTAAATCGTTTAGAAAAATCTGTTTACTCGATCTTAGTACCCATCCAAATTTAATTACGCTAAAGTTTTAGGGATGAATAAAGTATAATTTAAAAGGAAATGTTCCTGCATTTGCTTGGAGGTAAAAGTGGGCAACCATTTATGGGAAAAAAACTCGATACATCTGCCCTGGATTCAAACCCCGAACTCCCCGTCAGCCGGCATTATAGTCTATTTTGAGAGTGACGCCTTTGAAAATCGTTAGTAACCTTGAACATACTGTAAATAATAATGTCATAACCACTGAGCAATGTTTGAAGGTTTATTTTGATTTACATAACTCGAGTGGACGTACGCGCTAAAATTTCTGGCTAACTTGTATGAAGTAATATACTAGAAAGGTCACAGGAGAGCGCTGACAATTCATAACAATAATTGAACCAGTTTGCCAGAAAAGGGCCTCTAGCTTAGTATAAAATACCTTTACTTTTAGAAACGGGGCTGTCACAATTACATCTGTATCGCAGACGGCCACGCTGTCCAACACCTTACCGTATCAGACGACATCTTCGGGTCATCAGTAGCACTTGTAATTACAGGGTATCCGTTGAGCCCAGGGTCCCGAGATCGAGTTCAGTAGAGGTCACACGCAGTAACCGTCAACTTGATCGGTCTAATCAGGGCCGTATTTAGGGTATGCAACGCCCCTGTGCAGTAATTTATTTTACGGCCACCCTCCCCCGTCAAACCACTAAACCTCGATCGTCCATCCATTTAAATTATAACGTGTTACGTACGTACCGTAAACTATAATTGGTTTACATTTATCCATTTTACCAGAAAACACAAGAACACTAAGTAAATATTTCAAAGAAAGTGACATTTGAAAAATACTGTTTAAATAGAACACACAAAAATAAACTGAGCACGATGGCCAAGTAAATAAAGCAAGCCGCAACGCAATACCAACACAACCTTGTAGGGGGGGAAAAAGTGAAATTACCAGATTAAAACATATACAGCGCTTCAGTCAATTTGAAGGAAGCTGAATGTGCTGCCATTTTTCGTAAATATGAAAGAGTTGTTCTTTGATAACGAATTATGAGAGAGGGCTAACGAATCGTTATTTTTTCTATACTTCACGCAAAATGCTATAAATTTGTTTACTGGTTACATTCAAGTTTGCTAAATTTATCTTATCCCTATATTTTTGCCACCCCCCTAAACTTTGCCACCCTGTGCAGCTGCACGTGCCTAAATACAGCCCTGGGCCTAAGTATTCACAAGTTAGGTCAGTTCTTACACGAGCGCGCGCGTCCAATCTCTTTGTTTCTTTATCTTTCGTCTAGCATCACATTCTGTATTACCTTTTAGTAACTACTACTAAACCAAAATTCGTAAAACTACATATTATTTCGAGCCCACACAATTACCATACTCTAATATAAATGTCCTAACTGTGTCTTATCAACAACAAAGGTAACGTCGAGATTAATAAAAAATTTTACGTTGGGCGCCACTCCTGGAAACTAGGAGAAATAATAATAATTAAAAAAAAACAATAAATATAAATAAACTTTAGCTCGACTAATTTGAACAAATGCACGATGACTCTAAATGCTCGAGACCACTGGGTGTGCTCGGGAACTTTTACCTAGATATTACAATGTCAATGTTACAATGGTGTGTTGTAGGCTTCCACAAGAGTTGAGAGTACTTAAAATAAAAAAAAAATAAAAAAATAGCAATTTAAATACAATGCATCATAAAAAAACAAAAAATGTACTAATTGAGATTACAATAAAAAAAACAATTGTTGAAACTTTGGTGGGTTATTATTATTATCATTATTGTTTCCCTTTTACTATATCCCAAACCTACCTAAGGATATCCGAATAAATATAATACTAATATGACAAAATAAAATATATGGTATTACATAAATTCTTAAACAAAGTTAAACAATTAAATGAACAATCTCTTAACAGGATTAAATTTAGGAGTTTTAATATATATATAATAATAGAGTGAAAGAAAATAATATATGTATAGGCTAAACTTTTATAGAATATATAGTTTTGAGTAAGACAAAAAAAAAATGGTATTGTTGAGGAACAAAAAAAAAATCAATAGAATTAATATTTTTACATAAAAAATAAAATATTAATCAATTCCCTGGAATAGATAGAGTCTGAGTGTATTTAGTCCTTTCTGAAAGTTTTTGCATGTATCATAGCTTGATAAAAAAAAATGAGAAATAAAATATATTTAAAATTGAAGATTTGGCTGGACCTCACCAATGAATTTGTCCATGTTGAAACAGAATGTCTGAAGTTTGTTTCCTTTTATTTATTCAAACTCGTCCACAATTTGAAAAAATAAACACTCTAGTTTGTCTCCAGACACTTAACTTTCCATTTTAGTGCTTGCACTTTTACTTTAGAACCATTGTTCCACTTGAAAAACTAAATTTAATTAGGAGCTATAGAGATTTTGCTCCATGTTAAATGACACTCCGGAAGAAAGAACCCTCTTCCTCTTCAAATAATGTTCTAAGTTTTAAATTTAAAAACGTTTATTCTCTACTAAGTCCAAAGAGAAAACTAATACGTTAAAATAAAAGATAAAGTGTTGGCTATGAACTGTTTATAAAATAAAATACAAATTTAGTATCAAGATTTAAATATATGTCAGTGTTGCTAAAAGGAATTAAATGTTTATTTTAATATGTCACAATTGAAATGCGCGCCATTTTGGAACGTCTTCTTTTTCTCTCTTTTTCTTACTACTTTTACAAGCACGAGACTCGCCACTCACTTGTTCATCATATCTGCGCATGCGTTAAAATAAATCATGGCTGACATTCAAAATAAATAGAAGAAGAGTCAACAGACCTCTTGGAAGGAAATTAATATGTTTAATAAAAGGTAAGTGTTCTTCCTTAGGTCAAAATTAATTGTTTAAATTATTTAAAACAGTGTTAGATGTTCTATATTCTGTCCTTTTAATTTATTTAAATGGATGTAAATATTATTATTTGTCACGCCGGCGACACAGCGTGTTTCAAACGAAAATAAACTTGAAACTATTTACAAAGCTTGGGAAAAATATAAGGAAATAAATGGTAGGGTGGCAAATAATGTTACAGTCCCTAATAAGGGCCGTTTGCTACGCGAACAAAGACTATTTACTTTGAACTGGTGTACTTAGTGACAGCCTTGGTGCCCTCACTAACAGCGTGCTTGGCCAACTCGCCTGGCAGGAGTAGGCGGACAGCGGTCTGGATCTCCCGACTGGTGATGGTAGACCTTTTGTTATAGTGAGCCAAGCGGCTGGCCTCGGCTGCAATGCGCTCGAAGATGTCGTTGACAAAGCTGTTCATGATGCTCATCGCCTTACTGGAGATCCCAGTGTCAGGATGGACTTGCTTCAGAACTTTGTAGATGTAGATGGCGTAGCTTTCTTTCCTCTTGCGTTTCTTCTTTTATCGCCCTTGGAGATGTTCTTCTGAGCCTTACCGGCCTTTTTGGCAGCTTTCCCGCTAGTCTTGGGGGGCATGTTTGTAAAAAAAAAAAAAAAAAATAGCAATTTAAATACAATGCATCATAAAAAAACAAAAAATGTACTAATTGAGATTACAATAAAAAAAACAATTGTTGAAACTTTGGTGGGTTATTATTATTATCATTATTGTTTCCCTTTTACTATATCCCAAACCTACCTAAGGATATCCGAATAAATATAATACTAATATGACAAAATAAAATATATGGTATTACATAAATTCTTAAACAAAGTTAAACAATTAAATGAACAATCTCTTAACAGGATTAAATTTAGGAGTTTTAATATATATATTTAAAAATAGAGTGAAAGAAAATAATATATGTATAGGCTAAACTTTTATAGAATATATAGTTTTGAGTAAGACAAAAAAAAATGGTATTGTTGAGGAACAAAAAAAAAATCAATAGAATTAATATTTTTACATAAAAAATAAAATATTAATCAATTCCCTGGAATAGATAGAGTCTGAGTGTATTTAGTCCTTTCTGAAAGTTTTTGCATGTATCATAGCTTGATAAAAAAAATGAGAAATAAAATATATTTAAAATTGAAGATTTGGCTGGACCTCACCAATGAATTTGTCCATGTTGAAACAGAATGTCTGAAGTTTGTTTCCTTTTATTTATTCAAACTCGTCCACAATTTGAAAAAATAAACACTCTAGTTTGTCTCCAGACACTTAACTTTCCATTTTAGTGCTTGCACTTTTACTTTAGAACCATTGTTCCACTTGAAAAACTAAATTTAATTAGGAGCTATAGAGATTTTGCTCCATGTTAAATGACACTCCGGAAGAAAGAACCCTCTTCCTCTTCAAATAATGTTCTAAGTTTTAAATTTAAAAACGTTCTATTCTCTACTAAGTCCAAAGAGAAAACTAATACGTTAAAATAAAAGATAAAGTGTTGGCTATGAACTGTTTATAAAATAAAATACAAATTTAGTATCAAGATTTAAATATATGTCAGTGTTGCTAAAAGGAATTAAATGTTTATTTTAATATGTCACAATTGAAATGCGCGCCATTTTGGAACGTCTTCTTTTTCTCTCTTTTTCTTACTACTTTTACAAGCACGAGACTCGCCACTCACTTGTTCATCATATCTGCGCATGCGTTAAAATAAATCATGGCTGACATTCAAAATAAATAGAAGAAGAGTCAACAGACCTCTTGGAAGGAAATTAATATGTTTAATAAAAGGTAAGTGTTCTTCCTTAGGTCAAAATTAATTGTTTAAATTATTTAAAACAGTGTTAGATGTTCTATATTCTGTCCTTTTAATTTATTTAAATGGATGTAAATATTATTATTTGTCACGCCGGCGACACAGCGTGTTTCAAACGAAAATAAACTTGAAACTATTTACAAAGCTTGGGAAAAATATAAGGAAATAAATGGTAGGGTGGCAAATAATGTTACAATACCTGCGACCTTACCTCTCCCGAAAGCTACCCTGACAGTTCAAGCTCACGGGGGGTAGGTCGCGACAATAATAATAATAATAATAATAATAATAATAATAATAAACTTACTTACGTATGTACGAAACACTTCATAAGTGTCCTTTTACGTAATATTTGGCCCTTTAAAAAAGGATCAAAATTTAAAATAGAATTACTGACAAAAGACCAGAATAATGGTTTCTCACACCCTTTAAAAATTAACACAATCTATTAAAATATATAATGTATGTAAATACGCCCCATGGACAAAGACTAAATGAAAGTGAAACGTTTAGCAGTCAAAATACTCGCTTTGATGGTCGAATAGTCTAGCGCAGTGATTTTCAATCACCGCGGGAGTTTGGAAGATAAAAAAGAAGAGAGAAAAAAAATTAAATCCATGATCAAAATTATTTTTTTAAATAACACAACTATCAGAAGTTTAGCTATTGAACTCAATTTTAATACTCGTTATTTTAATGATAAAATCCATCTTTAAAAACTTATGGTGTGTCTTGACAATTTTAGCACATTTTTTAGTTTGCCGTGAGTTGAAAAAGGTTGAATATCGCTTACGTCACTCTCGCAATAGACTGGACTTCCGATGAAGAGGAAATCAAGGTTCGAATCACGGTCGGGTTTAGTGAGGATGGCTTTTCCTTAATGGTTATTCACTCCATTTATTCATGAAAATGCGGGTACACTTCCTCTAAATTTAACCTTCCATATTCCTAACACATTATCGTAATTAGTACATATGCTTATAACCTGAACGAGTAGTGATACGTGGTACCAAAAAAAATCACATGAAAGAAACGTAAATAAAGGAAATGATCATTTTTCCAAAGTTTTTTTTAATACAATTTTTCCAACTACTTTAAGGGAATGTATCCTATTCTATTGAAAACCTTATCCAAAATATCAGGCCAAATCTATCTGCATCACTCCTCTTCCCCCCCCCCCCCCCTAAAAAGAAAGTAAACGGTCGACAGCCGGTCTAGATTGAAAAAAGGGGGCCAATAAATGGCCATAGTTCTAGCAACTCGAGTGAAAGAAATGTTGATTCACTTGTTTCCCTCAAACGAAAGCCAATCATAACTAAGTTAGATAGACATATCACTGTTATGTTGCATGGTACATAGAACGGCTTCGGTGTTTTAATTAAAATCATAGTATGTATTTAGAGTTAAGATATTAACACTATTTTGTTAGTAAAAATTACACATTATTTTTGAAGAAAAAAATAATAATGGCTACAACTAGAACATAAATGACGAGCCACAGAGGTGGACATGCGGGCAAAGTCTTTGGTCTAATTTGTTCTTGTTTGTCGGTAGCAGTAAGGTAGGGTCTCAAATCCCGTCCTAGTTCAATCAGGTGTTATTTTCTAATTGGTTCCCCACCCTCCCTCCCTGCAAATGTAAATATACCTGCTCTAAATTCTACCTTAATCTTACCTACTCCATTAATGTAAATAAACGGACATTCCGGATCAATAATAATAATAAAATAATCAGAAAAAAAATGGGTTTATTTTGTATCATTGTGTCTTACTACATGTTCTAGTTATACGCATATATGATAATTACTTTAATGGGGTAGGGAAGAGGAAAGAAGCATTTTAGAGGTGATCCACAATTGCGTGGAAGGAAAGTGGAAAATAATTTAGGGGGGGAAACCTTCAGTAGACCCGACCTGTATTCGAACCCCAATCTTCCGGATAGCAGCAGGCCAGTCTAGCTCGAGAGTGATGCTTTTTAGACCTATTGGCCACTGAAGTGGGTGGGATAAAATTAAAAATTAAATAATATTACTTTAATAAGAGACCCTACACCTTAGCTCAGTCAGTAGCTTGTCTGTCTACTGAGCTATGGGTCCCGGTTTGATTCCCGGCATGGCCAAAAATTTATCATTGATGAAATGTGGGTCATAGTGATGAATTAACAGCCGGGGACTGGATGTTGTTCCTGTCCTATTTGTAAGTTAGATTATGACAGGACTAGCAAGACGATAGTGAAAAATATATGGCTTGAACAAAAAAAAAACTGACCCGGGCCACCGGTTGGAAACAGCAATGGATGTAAAAGTTTAATACCAAAGTATAAAATTCAACTATAGTTGATTCGTCATATGAGTGGTGGTAGCTGACAGCTAGTAAAAGTTACCAGATCTACCTTCGTGTCTCCATTCACCAAACCATATGATCAGAAGTGCCAAATGTTAATTGCTTGTCACGTTTTTGAGAGTCATAACTTTCACAATAAAACCATTTGTTTTTAAATTATGTTCTTCTTTTAACCGTTCTTACATCCTTTTACTATCTGTCATCTACCAGCAATCCTTATGGACTCTTAGTATTCATACTCTACGTTAACTCATTTTTTATAGGCCGTGTTAGTTTAACAATGGCATCCAAGTAGTTGTGGGTTCGATGTTTGAGCTGGTGAGTGCCAGGATTCATCCCTACAACCCCCAGAACCTACACCCTTATTTTGCTTATCCATTCTTTCTTCAAATGAACTTTGTAAATTCAATTAATATTTGCCTCCTCATACTATTCCTTTTGATTTAATAGAAGGAAGATAAATATACGCACCAGTTAGGCTGTCAATAAACTATTAATAAATAAATAATAATAATAATATTTAGCACCGCGTCTTACTACCCGTTAGGGTTATACGCTTAAGTACTAATTACTCTAATGGATTAGGAATTGGGAAGGTTGAATTTAGAGGAAGTGAACCCGCATTTGCGTGGAGGGAGAGTGGAAAACCATTTAGGAAAAACCACCCCCAGTTCACCCGACCGAGATTCGAACCTCGATCTCCCCGTCCTCGGTGGTCGAGCTCAACACGACTAGCGCTTAATAAATAAAGATCTCAACCGAGTGCACCGGGGGTAGTTTAATGTATCCGTATGTGTGTCCCCCTTCCCCCCATCTTATCACCATGCTAGTTCGGGTACATTTCCTCTAAACTCGACCTTCCTCACCCATATCTCATTAACGTAGTTTGTACGTATACGTGTAACCAGACCGGGTAGTGAAATGTGGGGATAAAATAAATCTTATCTTATTATATATAATTCTTCTGTACGTGTGTATGTCACTGAACTCCTCCTAAACGGCTGGACCGATTTTAATGAAATTTTTTTGTGTGTGTTTGAGTGGGTCCGTGGATGGTTTAGATTCACAATTGGACCCGGTAGGTGGCGCTGCAATCGGGTTCTAGGCTTTTTTTTTAGTTTTTAGAGAATTTTTTGGGTTTTTTTTTTTTTAAGATTTTTTGCATATCACAACATGTAACCTCAAGATTTCACCCCCACCCCCCAATATTTATAATAATGAATATAATATTAATAACTGACCGTTAAAAAAAATTATAAGTTCATTAATAATTGACCGTTAAAACCTTCCGAAAAGTTCATGAATAATTGAACTTCTGAGAATAATTCATAGTTATGTTTGTTTTTCGATACAGCTGATATTTGTGGAGTTGTGGGCGAAACGCCAAAAGTGAAAAGATATTTTATTTTGTATGATGTCTTGACAAACACTGAATTTGTAATATTTGTGTTACTCACTAATTGAAGTTCATTGTGAATTTGTAATTGTGATGATCACATAGTATTTGTTTTATTATCGAAATCAATTATGCCACCCAAACGAAAAGACAACGTTCGGGCAGGATAACGTCTGTCGGGTCCGCTAGTATATATATATCTTAATATATTATATTTATTTATCTATGTATATTTATATATGTGTGTGTACACATATATAGGCCTATATATATTTCTTAAATTATTTTTTATTTTAATCCTCTCTGACAGGTTTACATAACACTCAGAAAAAATCGAGTGACTAACTTATTTCAAGTAAGAGCCATGGAAGCATAATATACGGTTTTAAATCAGACCGTTTATTGCCGCAAATTTTTTTTATTTTTTATTTATTTTTTTCATTTTTCAAACGAGGACCGACTCCTTTAAGAACCGATAACGGACCGGTTATTTGTATATACGTTTCTCTGTTCATATTTTAAGTTTGGAATTCGTTCTTCACCCCCACCCAAGGATAAACCGCCTCCGATAGTGTTAGAAACCCAGTAGATTTGCATTAAATAAATGATTTACTTTAAACCCGCCATTTCTCAAATTTTACGACGCCTTATTTTCTTACAACTCCTCCCTTCCAACCCGAGGCGCGCACGCGCGGAAAAACGGCCACGGCTTTAATCTCGTAAATTGTCACGTATTTAAGATGAAGTACGTGACGGCGGGGAAAGCAATTCTGGCCCCGCCTTTCTCAGGACATATAAATACGTGTTAAGCGCAAACTGTCTATATATTATGCGGAGTAAGTGGAGGCGATATAGGACTAGTTCCTCCCTTGCCTTGCTGATCTCACAGCCCCAGAGATTAGTTGGGGAGGGGTTCTAGATATTGAGCGAAGGGATACACACGACTAGGAAACACGGGACTCTTATTTAGTAATGCCAAAAAATGCATGTATCTGTAAATTTATTAAAATGCGTAGTTTGTTAAGTATTTAATTTCATAGAAATTTAGGAGAGGTTTCTTGTTCAAAAATTGTATTCAAATAAATGTATGTGAATATATATAAAAAATATATGAGGTATTTAACGTGCACTTTTTGAACCAACTGATTATATCAACACATTTTTAAACTAACTTAATCTAGAACACACACAGTACCCAGCCCCCAGCCCCGGTCTTTAATTCATCCCTGTGAAAAGGTAAACCCACATTTTACCAATGATACATTTTTCGGCATGACGGGAATGAAACCCGGGACCCACACCTTAATAGACAGACAACGCTACCAATTGAATTAAGGCGTTAGACTAATAGCAGTTTAAAATTAGTAATTTTGTTTTTTAACAGGAGACAGTCACATAATTGAAACCACCTTAGGTCTCCTGGTGGTTTAGTAACCTGCTCACAACTTGTTGGTCATTGAAGATCGTCGAGATATGATCGAAGACACCCACTAAACAGTGAGGCAAACGTTTCCATTACTAAAAATATATTGTTCGGTTATTTCTCTCGAGTTCATGGTTTGTTCTTTCTCTCTGACGAATGTGTTTTCGTGGCCTTTGCCAAATAACTGCCTGGTGGCCCCCGTAACGATTAAGAAACACAGAAACTTCCCGCAAAAGGATCATTAGGACACTACTGAACCTCACCAACTGAAAATATGAGCAAGAGTATGTAGAACCCTGTGGCAAGTGCGTAAAACGGGGCGACGCCTTGACCTGACCTCTGGTGTAGTCTTTACATAGACACAGGGTTCAACAGCGCGATCTACATCAAACACAGGAAAACATGTGGAGCATTCAATTGATTCATTACATAAAACACTCAGGACACATTATATTTATTTATCGCCACGTATTACCATCTGTTAAGAGATATACACATATGTACTAATTTTTTTTTTTTTTTTTTAGCACCGCGTCTTACTACCCGTTCGGGTTATACGCTTAAGTACTAATTACGCTAATGGATTAGGAATTGGGAGGGTTGAATTTAGAGGAAGTGAACCCGCATTTGCGTGGAGGGAGAGTGGAAAACAATTTAGGAAAAACCACCCCCAGTTCACCCGACCGAGATTCGAACCTCGATCTCCCCGTCCTCGAGGTCGAGCTCAACACGACTGGCGCGTTAGCCAACTACGCCACCGAGGCGGGTTATGTACTAATTACATTAGTGAGGAAGTTGAATTTGGAGTAAGTGCACCCGGATTTGTATGTGAGAGTGGAAAACCATTTTGGGGTAAAAACCGCCCTCAGTATACCCGACCGGTATTCGAAGGCAGATCTCCCTCTCATCGGCAGTCCAGTCCAATATGAGAGTAATGCCATAGACCATGCGGCCATCGAAGCAGGTTGGACACATTAATGTCAATCTCAAAATACATTATCATAAGATAAAGATTTTTCACTGACGTCACTGGATATAAAAGCTGTTGGGAACTCTCTGAACTGCGCATGTGCAACACGTGGCAACACCTACAGAGACGCGCAAGATCAAGGCAGTATGACGTCACTAGTCTAGTCCCTTTGGCTACATGTAAAGAGTGAACAAAGATGTAGCAAGCAAGTGTTGCTCAGCAAATATGAATGAATAGACTTATACAAGTGCAATTAAATTTCGAAAAGACCTGCTTCGGTGGCTGCATGGTATAAGGCATTACTCTCGCAGTAGATTAGACTGCCGATGACGGGGAGATCGAGGTTCAAATATCAGTTGGGTGTACTGAGGGTGGTTTTTCCTAAATGATTTTCTACTCTCCCTCCTCGCAAATTCTGGTAAACTTTCTCTAAATATAACCTTTCTAATCCCTAAAACTATTAGCGTAGCTAGTACATAAAAATTAAAACCCAGATGGGTAGTAAGACGTGGTGGTAAAAAGAAAAACCGCGACTTGGTCGTAAAAGTGAACGACTTTGGGTCATCCATATAAATAACTAGACTTTAGGTTCTGGTCACGGGAATAGAAATTTAAAAGTGGGGAAAGGGTCCGCCCTAGTCTGAGCCCACCCTGGAAATTATTAAACTACCCCCCTTGGAATTAATGTAGGCCTACCCTTCGAAGTAGGGGTTTCACATACACGCACAGAAAACTTAAATAACGTATGGGTCTTAATATATGATTCATCATTCAAACACACAAAACTTGGATGTAAAATTATAGTAAGTGTGTAATATATCAAGAATGACTCTATTAAACATTTAAAAAATGTATATTCAATGGTGTTTAATTTGGTAAATTGAACATATCCAGTATACAACCCACCAATCAAACCTTTCACAAACATACCCATTCTCCACTCCCACCCCCCTTTCCTCCTATCTTTTCTACATATATAATTATATAAATGTCACATTATTTCCACTTTCTAGTGCCTTATCCCTGCTCCCAACCTAGAATAATTGTCTCGCAAATGCGAATATATTTAGTCTAAATCCAACCCTCCTCGTCTCTAACCAACAAGTACAACCAAATTCGTATAGCTCGGAAAGGTAGTTAGACGCGTAGCAGTAAAAAGAAAAGCTGCAGACAACATTTTGAAACCACTGTAAATGTATCGTAAGTGATTTTTACTACCCTTATGATAGCATCGTAGCTTTGGAAATGTTTGAGGCAGCTGTACCTGTAATCTTAAAATACCTTACAAAATATAGTTAACCAAGCAACCCAACTGATTCAGCAAATTTAAATATCGGCACATGCAAGTAAAATAAACAAGCCAAAAAATAAAAAGGAGGGGGGTGAGGTACTAGCTAATAATAGTAATAAGTTAAGCTTTTATCGTTAATACCAATCTTTGCTTGTATATTTTATCTTCTTCTACTTCCTATATCGCTGGATACTATCATGACGTGTACCCCACAAGCCTCCACAAGCTCTATGAAAAGAGAGTTTTCCTCGAGATATAATTTATAGCCGAGGAAACCGTTATATATTTTATGGGTCGTCCTTTCATACGACGCCAAGCGCCGATATTAGATCCTACGAGACGCTAGTCTACCCCTCTCTCTATCCCTCCCTTCTATACAAAACACCCACACCCTCTAAGCCCCCCTCCCTCCCCACCTCCCACACCCACACAGCATAAAACCCTTCACCAGTCCCTTTAGCGATACGCGATTGTTATTTTGAACCAAGCTGATTGCTGTAATGAAAAATTGGGGAGTTTTGTCAAGTAACCCAATAAAAGTTTTGAGAAGGATGAAAATTATTATTTTGAAAAAAAAACACATATATTATGAAGAAGGGTCCACTTTCTTAAAGGCGTAACTAAAGAAGACTTAGGAAACGTTTAAGTGTATTTTATATTTTGTGGAACTTCTCTTTTAGAACTAATTGGAGAAAGCTAGAGATTGACGTATTAAAAAAAATCTATTACTATGTAAAATGATATTAAAACCAAAAATTAGTAATCAAACATATTCAAATAAGGTATTAAACATAGTGAGATGTGTTTTAACTCAAAATATAACTATTTTAAGTCAGCTTTACTCAAATTATCACAGTACACAGGGTTTACCAAAAAAAGAGAAATGTCCAGAAAACTCTGGGAAGGTGTATGTGTCAGTGGTCAAAAGTCCCTGGTCCGTAGTGCTTGTGTAGAAGTGATGAATGGTTCCGTCTGTGACCATCTTGAGTTGAGGCAGGTGTATGTGTCAGTGGTCAAAAGTCTCTGGTCCGTAGTGCTTGTGTAGAAGTGATGAATGGTTTCGTCTGTGACCATCTTGAGTTGAGGCAGGTGTATGTGTCAGTGGTCAAAAGTCCCTGGTCCGTAGTGCTTGTGTAGAAGTGATGAATGGTTCCGTCTGTGGCCATCTTGAGTTGAGGCAGGTGTATGTGTCAGTGGTCAAAAGTCCCTGGTCCGTAGTGCTTGTGTAGAAGTGATGAATGGTTTCGTCTGTGACCATCTTGAGTTGAGGCAGGTGTATGTGTCAGTGGTCAAAAGTCCCTGGTCCCTGGTCCGTAGTGCTTGTGTAGAGGTGATGAATGGTTCCGTCTGTGGCCATCTTGAGTTGAGGCAGGTGTATGTGTCAGTGGTCAAAAGTCCCTGGTCCGTAGTGCTTGTGTAGAGGTGATGAATGGTTCCGTCTGTGGCCATCTTGAGTTAAGGCAGGTGTATGTGTCAGTGGTCAAAAGTCCCTGGTCCGTAGTGCTTGTGTAGAAGTGATGAATGATTCCGTCTGTGGCCATCTTGAGTTGAGGCAGGTGTATGTGTCAGTGGTCAAAAGTCCCTGGTCCGTAGTGCTTGTGTAGAGGTGATGAATGGTTCCGTCTGTGGCCATCTTGAGTTGAGGCAGGTGTATGTGTCAGTGGTCCGCGTGGGTGCGGTGCCTGCGTTGATAGGGAAGGGGGGGGGGGAATTGAATTGTTTCGTTGCCAAAGCGTGTGTTTCGAACCGGCAAGACCAACCTCATTAACGAGAATAATAGACACGGGAGGTGGAGGGGGGTATAGAGCTACAGGAGAATGGTAGGGGGAATGAAGAGAGGGTTGCAATGCACACGCAGGCTGCATTCAAGTCTATACATTACTTAACACCACTACTTGGGAGTTTGTACACTTTTCAGTCTATTTTTGATTCTCTTTATTGATTAATCAGCTGATTCAAAAGAGTTGGCGGTTTTTCTTTATATTTTTATTGGATAGATCTCATTAGCTAGAATCGCCGTGCTTTTATTATTACTTGCGCACTCTAATGCCGATGCAGCATGGGTGTAGGGAGAGGGGGGTCTAAGGGGTTCAAGGCCCCACCCCCCTGAAAGTTTGCGAAGATTTTTAATATAAAGCTTAAAGCTGGCCTTGTATCAAACTTCATATAGCTTAAAAAATGCATTCACTTTTCAAAGATTTGCCAGGAAAGGATCACTCCAAATAGCTTTTATATGGATACACATTTATTTTTATTTTGATCCAAGTGAGGACCCCTTTAATTAGCTTCTGAAAGCATTCAATTTTTTAACATGTGCGGGAGGAAGCCTACTTTAAATAGCTTCTAAAGAATCTATTTTTTTTAAAAAAAATCCAGGTGAGGAGCATCCCAAACTGCTTCTAAGAGCATCCAATTTTAAAAATTATCTGGTGGAAGACCACTTCAAATAATTTCTAGACGCATCTTTTTTTTTTTTTTTAATCATCCAAAGAACACTTTAAATAGCTTCTAAGACATGCCAAATGAAAAAAAAAAAGATCTAGGTGAGGGTGACTTCAATTGATTCTAAGCATTATAATTTATATTTTAAACAACTGGTGAGCCACTTCTTAAAATAAATATTTTTAGAAGCATCGAAATTTTCAAAAAATTACCAAAGGAAGACTATTCCAAAATAACTTCTAGGAGTATCCAAATTTCAAAAACTTTCAGAGGGAGCACTATTTTTAATAGCTGTTAAGAGCGTATAGGTTTCAAAAATCCTCCAAACGAAGACCACAAATAGATTCAAGAAGCATCCAATTTTCTAACATTATTATCTGGGAGAATGGAGGTTAGACAGTCTTAAAAAAACTTTTTTGCTACTAACCCCCCCTTCCCCCAACTCCTCTTACACAAATAAAGTTCCACCACTATTGTATACTATAACAATGTCCCTATTTCATAGAGTTTAATAGTAAGTCTTAACATCATGTCATAAACTTACGATTCTGAACCTCGCCCCGCCCCTCCAGCCCCCAAAAAGATTCTCCCGACGCCCATAAATGCCAGTAGTCAAATGACTCAAACTATTATTAGATAATCTAATGGGAAAAAAGGATGAATTTTTAATGAATTTCATTTGCAATCACCCGGAGAAAGGTCAGGAAGCTACGGGAGGACCAAATATTTCCCATCGTAACCGATCGGGATCAAACCCTGACCTTTCTAAAGAGAGTTAGCCTAATTCTACGGTTTTAATGTTGTTGATTGTTTTAAGTTCGTTGGAAATTTATAAATGTCACGAAACTCTTCTCTTTTTTTTTTCACCTTTTCAAATGTATTATTTCCCCTTAGTACTAGAAATGTCGAGGTGAAATTGTATTTGATTGACAATCTTCATTTAATAATGTTAGATTATTATTATTATTATTATTATTATTATTATTATTATTATTATTATTATTTATTATTATTATTATTATTATTATTATTATTACAAGCACCGCGTCTCACTACCCGTTCGGGTTGTACGCACTTACGCTCATGTGTAATGGTAGAGTAATTGTGAGATGAAATGGAGGACCTACAGATGAACGTTGGATCCGAACCACTGTGGAGGCTTGTGGTATTCCACACATTCACAAGTTGTGTTTAATACACGTCTGTCAGAGGTGAAGGAAGGGTTTGGCAATCAGATAAATCTGTGTCGTGACCGAGGATTGAAGCCCGGACCCCCAGCACAGAAATCCGACACCTTACCCCTAGACTACCAGGTCACCTATAAGAATGTTAGAAAATATTATTTAAATTTAATAAGATGAATGAGGGTGGGGGTGAAAGCTTCTTTTTTTTTTTACCATTTGCAACCGGGACGGTAGGTGTAAAGGTTTGGAGTCCTGAACCCGGGAGTTCAGGGTTTATTTCTGTTGCTCTGTTGCTTTCTTATTTCAACAGGAATTCTCCATCCTTTCTCTAGGGAAATGCTGGTGAATTCCTTTTAAATTCTTTCCCAGGGCTGGAACGCCTACTAGGTAAATCTAGGCAGTCGCCTATGGCGCAAAGTTACAGAGGAGCATTCCAACTAAATGCAATATTTAAATCTTTTTAAAAAATATTTGAATTAAATAGAGTAGGAATTATTTATAAATAAAGAAACCAACATCTAAATATTTCATATTAAGTATATATACATATATTTTAAAGATTTACTAACAACATAATCACTTTTATGGTGTTATGACATTTGGGGTCGCTTTGTCGGCTAATTAATTACTTTGATATGTAATTAAAAGCTTCAGAAAGAAAATATTAGGAGAAAAGGAAGGGAAAATATATATTCTATAATATTTTGCATACATTGATTAGGGTGGAGGGGGGGTTATGTGGTTGTAACTTATATTTTATTTATTTATATATTTTTTATAATGTTTCTTTTTCTGTCCGGCCATTTAGCACCCTATTTTATATTTTTATTTTTTTTAACATACCGTCTTACTACCCGTTCGGCTTATACTTTATTTACTAACTATGCTAATAGTTTTAAGGATGAGGAAGAATATATTTATAGTATCTGTACCCCCATATGCATGGAGGGAGATTGGGAAAATCTCTCTCAGTACAGCCAACCGGGATTCGATCCCGGTCCATCGCGTCACCATCAATACAGTATAATGTGAGCGTGGCGGGTGCATGAAACGTGAATGCATCGCGACCACCAATGTAAATTTTAAGAGCGTGTACCCGCTTCGGTGTCCGCATGGTCTAAGGTGCTACTCTCGTGTTAGAATACACTACCGGAGATGGAAATATCGTGGCTCGATCCCCAGTCGGGTGCACTTAGTGTATTTCTTCTAGATGGTTTTCCACTCTACCTCCATGCACATGCAGGCGCATTTCCTCTCAATTAAACCTTCCTGCTACCTAACACATTAGTGTAATTAGTACTTGAGTGTAATTTATAGCCCGAATGGAAAGTAAGACGTGATGCTATTAAAAAAAAATAGCTTGTATAAGATTCACCGTTCCAATCAACCAGCATCCCATGTAATTTTGGTTTAATCCTCACGAAAGTTTAAGTTTTGTCAGTAAGTGTTTACTAGGAACACCGTCAAAGTTCTTAAGTTTTTTTTTGTTTTTTTTTAGAATATCTTGTAATTCTGGTCTATCTGCCGTGGGTATAGCCTTGCATCTGTTCTGATGGGAGTTTTGGCCTCGCTATTTTTATAACGAGAAACTCCAACACAACGGCGGGGAGCTACAGACACCTTAGTACAATAACTTTGCTATTACTTGAGAAACTTGTTTAATATTATTAAAACTTTGTACCATTTACCTAAATGGACTACTCTTTATTAAGGAGAAAAGTAAGTACTTGGGAAGTATTTTGGATTAACTCATATAAAAACTTATAGTCACCTAGTTAATTAGATCAATTAAGATCACATTTACAGAAACCATATCGAATGTATTGTGATACTGAAAAAAATTAATCTCATTATTTTAACAAAGTTATATTTTTTATTCACCTTCGATTTCAAAACGTTGTTCTTGTCTTGCTGTCTGTCTATATGTATCTCTAGAACATTATTTTGAAACTTTAATGTTTAAGCCGATTTATTACTAAATTTTGATTTTAAAATATGTATAATATTTATTGGATAAATTTTAATATGAACGCAGATATCTAAAAGCTTAAGATATTTTACCGACAAAATTTAATTTAAAAAAAAGGGATGATTCATTCGAAAACGGCTTTACGCATTTTGATTTGATTTTCATCAATTTATACAAAGGGTACGAATCTTAATGTATAAAAGAGGGGGACTTAAGATTTCGTAATTCTTGTGCTAATTAACTCATCTGTGTTGATACATCTTTAAAGTTTAATTTAAGGTTTAAAGTAATATATATAAGTATATATGTATATGTGTGTATAAGTATATATATACGTGTCAGTCTGCGCGTGCGCGTATATATAACCGTGTCTTACCACCTGTTCAAGCTATACGCACATAATATGATAATTACTCTAATGGGGTAGCCTTGTGGAAGGAAGAATTTGAGAGGTAATCTACCCATATTTGCATGGAAGGAGAGTGGGAAACCATCTAGGAAAAACCACTCTCAGTATACTCTACCGGGATTCGAACCCTGATCTCCCCGTTATCAGCAGGTCAGTTAAATACGAGAGTGACGCCTTAGACCGTTCGGCCACTGAAGCGTATTCGACCTAATTAATTACACTGCTGAGGTAAGGGTCAGAGAGGTAGAATTTAGAATATTTTCATGGACAGAAAGTGGGAAACATTTTTTTTTAAAAACACCTTTAGTACACCTGGCCAGGATTCTAAACCAAACCAAACCAAACCAAACCAAACTAGATTAGCCTAACCACAAGCCTATGTGGCCATCATACGTTTAACCTAACTTCTCTTAGTTTTTATTTTTACCTTCTAAAAGTTTTCCTACCTCCCACGTTTGGGTTTCTTTATCTATTATTTTCTCTCTCCTGTTATTTTAAGTTATTCTCGTGTTATTTCCGTTACCTTTACCATTCAAACTTATTTTCTTTCTTGGTCACTTAAGACCGCTTCCTCTAAAACAGTAGTAAACTGTAAACATCTACACCAAAATCTATATTTAATTGCTCTTTCCGTTGTGTCCGTTTCATTACACAAAAACTTCCCGTTTTAAACCGTTACTTCCTTTCTCAGTCACCTGGAAACTCCAATGAGAACCCTCAATAGGGATATTTCAAATATCTCTTTCAGCACTTAACCAAAAACCCTGAAATAAGGAATAAGATTATCTGTGAAATTTAAGAGTGAGGGGGATGGGGGTTGTTCATGGTAATATTATTATAAGTTTATATCAGAGCAGCAAAAATAATGTGATCGAAAAAAAACTCTAAATAAATTCAACGCATTCTGAACGCATCCACACCAAAAAAAAATAGGTCAAAGTAGTAATACAATTTTACGTTCAACAGCTAGAATTCTTGTCGTATCGCTTGGGAAGGGTTTTAAAGCTTTCTACACTTCTTGTAATATCCCGTGTGAACACCCAATGAAGGTGTGCTATATCCACGTAACACTCGCACATTATATCGAGACAAAAAAAATGGGGTGGGGGTGGGGAGAAGGAGTGAACTGATGCGAGGTGAGAGCGCAGCTTTCGGCGGGAATAAATTTAACGACAACCCCCTTCCCCCTCCCCCATCCCTCTTGCTTCCCCATCATCATCATCATCACCACCACCTTACTGCCACCAAAACTTTTAGCCTCCGCCATAAAATGAGACGTAAAATGCGCCTTTTTAATCGTCCAGATTGCTCTGTGAGGTAGACATAAAAAACCTCGCTATATGGAATGAATAAACATGCCATTTTATTCGAACCAAGGACCGGTGCCATGCCCATTCCACCCCCACACACACATCTACTCATTTCTACAGTCTACTCCGACTTCTTTCACCTTTTTAATTCTGCCTTGTTCCCATTTTCAGTTATTTTCACCCCACCCCCATCCCTCTCCTGGGCCGTAAGAACGATGGTAGGTGTGGGAGAGGAACTTTACGATAGAGAAGTAGCTAGAGCGGTGTATTAAGATTCTCTTATCTTCTCTTTAGGCTTCATTAAGCATATTATTACAGTGCCAAGTAGCTTCATTCCGTGAGCGGATGGAAAGAAAGATACGCCCTCCTTCGAGACAAACACACTTCACGACTGTTGGAGAATGTTACTGGGATATAGAGAGTGTGCGCGAATACTTGTTGCAAGATTTAACTTGGGCACACCCTGTATAGTGACACTTGCATATGTTGGACGTTACTGGGATATAGAGAGAGTGCGCGAATACTTGTTGCAAAGTTTAGCATGGGCACCCCCTGTATAGCGACACATGCATATGTTGGACGTTACTGGGATATAGAGAGAGTGCGCGAATACTTGTTGCAAGATTTAACATGGGCACACCCTGTATAGTGACACTTGCATATGTTGGACGTTACTGGGATATAGAGAGTGTGCGCGAATACTTGTTGCAAGATTTAACTTGGGCACACCCTGTATAGTGACACTTGCATATGTTGGACGTTACTGGGATATAGAGAGTGTGCGCGAATACTTGTTGCAAGATTTAACTTGGGCACACCCTGTATAGCGACACATGCATATGTTGGACGTTACTGGGATATAGAGAGAGTGCGCGAATACTTGTTGCAAGATTTAACTTGGGCACACCCTGTATAGCGACACATGCATATGTTGGACGTTACTGGGATATAGAGAGAGTGCGCGAATACTTGTTGCAAGATTTAACTTGGGCACACCCTGTATAGGACACATGCATATGTTGGACGTTACTGGATATAGAGAGAGTGCGCGAATACTTGTTGCAAGTTTAACTTGGCACACCCTGTATAGGACACATGCATATGTTGGACGTTACTGGGATATAGAGAGAGTGCGCGATACTTGTTGCAAATTTAACTTGGCACACCCTGTATAGGACACATGCATATGTGGACGTTACTGGATATAGAGAGTGCGCGAATACTTGTTGCAAGATTTAACTGGGCACACCCTGTATAGGACACTTGCATATGTTGGACGTTACGGGATATAGAGAGCGCGAATACTTGTTGCAATTTAACATGGGCACACCCTGTATAGGACACATGCATATGTTGGACGTTACTGGGATAAAGAGAGTGCGCGAATACTTGTTGCAAGTTTAACTTGGGCACACCCTGTATAGTGACACTGCATATGTTGGACGTTACTGGATATAGAGAGTGCGCGAATACTTGTTGCAAATTTAACTTGGCACACCCTGTATAGCGACACATGCATATGTTGGACGTTACTGGATATAGAGAGAGTGCGCGAATACTTGTTGCAAGATTTAACTGGGCACACCCTGTATAGCGACACATGCATATGTTGGACGTTACTGGGATATAGAGAGTGCGCGAATACTTGTTGCAAGTTAACTGGGCACACCCTGTATAGGACACATGCATATGTTGGACGTTACTGGATATAGAGAGAGTGCGCGAATACTTGTTGCAAGATTTAACTTGGGCACACCCTGTATAGGACACTGCATATGTTGGACGTTACTGGGATATAGAGAGAGTGCGCGAATACTTGTTGCAAGATTTAACTTGGGCACACCCTGTATAGCGACACATGCATAGTTGGACGTTACTGGGATATAGAGAGTGCGCGAATACTTGTGCAAGTTTAACTGGACACCCTGTATAGGACACATGCATATGTTGACGTTACTGGGATTAGAGAAGTGCGCGAATACTTGTTGCAAATTTAACATGGGCACACCCTGTATAGCGACACATGCATATGTTGGACGTTACTGGATATAAGAATGCGCGAATACTTGTTGCAAGTTTAACTGGCACACCCTGTATAGGACACATGCATATGTTGGACGTTACTGGGATATAGAGAGGTGCGCGAATACTTGTTGCAAGTTTAACATGGCACCCCTGTATAGGACACATGCATATGTTGGACGTTACGGAATAGAGAGAGTGCGCGAATACTTGTTGCAAAGTTTAACATGGGCACACCCTGTATAGGACACATGCATATGTTGGACGTACTGGATATAGAGAGAGTGCGCGAATACTTGTTGCAAGTTTAACTGGGCACCCCTGTATAGCGACACATGCATATGTTGGACGTTACTGGGATATAGAGAGAGTGCGCGAATACTTGTTGCAAAGTTTAACTGGGCACCCCTGTATAGCGACACATGCATATGTTGGACGTTACTGGGATATAGAGAGAGTGCGCGAATACTTGTTGCAAGATTTAACTGGGCACACCCTGTATAGCGACACATGCATAGTTGGACGTTACTGAATAGAGAGGTGCCGAATACTTGTGAAGATTAACTTGGCACACCGATACGACACATATGTTGACGTACTGGAAAGAGATGCGCATACTTTGAGTTAACTGGCACCCCTGTATAGCGACACATGCATATGTTGGACGTTACTGGGATATAGAGAGAGTGCGCGAATACTTGTTGCAAGATTTAACTTGGGCACACCCTGTATAGCGACACATGCATATGTTGGACGTTACTGGGATATAGAGAGAGTGCGCGAATACTTGTTGCAAAGTTTAACATGGGCACCCCCTGTATAGCGACACATGCATATGTTGGACGTTACTGGGATATAGAGAGAGTGCGCGAATACTTGTTGCAAGATTTAACTTGGGCACACCCTGTATAGCGACACATGCATATGTTGGACGTTACTGGGATATAGAGAGAGTGCGCGAATACTTGTTGCAAGATTTAACATGGGCACCCCCTGTATAGCGACACATGCATATGTTGGACGTTACGGAGATACATATAGTAAGCGCGAATACTTGTTGCAAGGTTTGACATAGACACACCCATGTAGAGTGACGTATGCAGATATTAATCAGCTCATAGAATGGAAGTTTTGTATTGGCCTATTTAATTAGGCTTCGTTAAACAAAACTGGTTTTATCAATACACGACTCATAAACATATTTAACCTATGACATTACACCTTTATACTACACATCCAACCTTACAACTTATTTATTTTTGCACCCCGTTTTACCACCCTTATGGACTATCTTTATTTAAGGTGGATTAAATAGCCAATCTATTTAAGTTGTTAAGTACGGTTATAGCTGCCTCTAAATATCATATTCTTTAAATTGACCTTTGGCTTATCATGCCAATGCTCCAACCACTGAGCTATCCAGGAGTCGTCTCATGCCCATGATCTTTTCCACTCATATTTTAAGGCAGAGTCTGAGATGGACGAGCGGAACTCTTAAATTACGTATGATCCAGTAATATCGCTAGCTATCAGATAAAGCAAACACCTTCGTCTTGGGAGTGCTTTATTTAGTTGAACTAATGAAGTAGGCATGAGTAGTATAGAAATTTATAGGAAATGTACCCTCATTTGTGGTGGGTGACAGTAGTAATTAATTCAGGGGAAAACACAGTCAGCCGTCACTCGAACCACCAACTTTCCCACTGCCGGAACACAAGACAAGGAGAGCTTGACGTTTAGTTTACTGATAAGGGTATCTTACTGCTAACTGCCAATCTCGGTGGTATTGGGGTAAAGTGCTCGCCTCAGGATACAATGATTGTGTGTTCAAACTCAGCCGAGGTCAAATGATGTATCTTAAGCGATAAAAATCCGTAGCACAACTTCCTTCTGATAAGACGTAAAGACGTCGGGCCAATGTCGATTGTGACATGTGAAAGAACCTTTTCCCCGCAAAACTGGTAGGCCCTTTTGCTCTCGCTCATAGAAATTCTCGTGCGCTGATATATTTATTTTTCATTTTCATTTATTTGAGGTGTTTAACGTACACTTTCTGAACCTACTACTTATGTCACCACACGACTTGAGATTAACTCAAATCTAGAACAGACACAACATCCAGCCCCCGACCGTTAATTCATCAATGTGAAGGGGGGGAACCCACATTTCACAAATTATAATTTTTTCGCCTACACTATCGAACCCGGGATCCTTAGCTCAGTAGAAAGACACACAACCGACTGAACTAAGGTGTCGGACGTGTGCTGATATAATCATCCGGTTCAGAAATTGTACAATAAATACCTCAAATATATAAATACCGCTAACTTAAGAACCCATCTCACTCCAATAATAGCACTTAACTTGGATAGATATTTATAACTCACATTGTGGTGCCGTTTTCTCTATCCTAGTTTTTTTTAACAGTCGAATTTAAACCAGCAAAACCGTTTTATAATATTTTAAAAAATACAACAAAATTGAAAAATAATTAATTTTAAATTAAAAAATACTACCAAACTGATCCCCACTTCACTGTTGTCAAGTGAAGAACGCGGAAACCCGCACTTAGATACGTTTTCTGGTACCAGAGCGTGAACCTGTATCTCTCTAATTTCCCAGTTAATCGGCCATGAGATGGATTCTTAGCCTAATAACAACACAAGCTACCGCCAGGAATAATGCACTTACGTTGTCGGCCTCTTTTAACATCTCGTTAGGAGGTGGGTTTTGATAACAATCTTATACTAAACTTATTAATTTAGCTATTATATGACATATCCCGTGAGGTTGTGTACCCCACGCAACGAACAGTGGGGAGGGAGGGAGGGGGCAGCGGACGGCGATGCGGATGGCCGGCAAAGCGAGGTGACTGCCGGCATATTCTGTGACACAAGGGCATTCGGGACACGCCCTCACTCTCTACAGCCATGGCCACACTAACTGAGATAGGTTAGTGGTTAGCACGCCCGCCCCTCCTGAGCAGCTGCACTGGCGCAGGTTCATACCCCGGTGTCGGGATTACCCCGCGATCCCGGCTGGCGCGATAGACACCATCCTCATCCTAGTCCCTTAGCCTAGAGAATTTGATATGTGGATTACTTAGTACTTAGTCCGACACCTTAGCTCATTCGTTAGCATATTTGTCTATTGGGTTAAAGTCATGGGTTCGACTCTCGGTATGGCCGAAAAATGTATCATTGGTGAAATGTGCGTTTCCCCCTTTCACAGTGATGAATTAACGGCCGGGGCCAGGATGCTGAATCGGTTCTATATATAAGTTAGTTTATAATTCATGTGCTGATATAATCAGTCGGTGAAGAAAGTTTACGTTAAATGCCTCAAATATTTTTTTTAACCTTAAACTGGCACTAGAACTTACTAATGGTTCCTTGTGTGTTTGTGTGTGTGTGTGTGTGTGTGTGTGTGTGTGTGTGTGTGTGTGTGTGTGTGTGTGTGTGTGTGTGTGTGTGTGTGTGTGTGTGTGTGTGTGTGTGTGTGTGTGTGTGTGTGTGTGTGTGTGTGTGTGTGTGTGTGTGTGTGTGTGTGTGTGTGTGATATCCCTTCTACCCACATCGGAGAACGCGTGGTCTAAATCATCAACCACATCTGGTCTGGTTTGCAGGTGACGGGGAGGTTGGAGTTCAAATCTCGTCCGGGTTTAATGTTCGGGGATATGGAGATTTTCCCTAAATTATTGTTCACGCTATGTTTATTTTTCTCTACCCATCTTTTTTTTTCCCCTCTTTATTTTTATCTCTCTATTTCTCAATATAAATACATGTATAGTCCGGATGGGTAGTAATAAACAGGGCAATAAACAAAACTATTTCCTTTCGTCTGTTCTTCCAATTCTTTGGTGGGAACTCTTGATTAAACTCGAGTGGAGGGATCCCAGTTTGAACCTTAATTAGTGTATAATTTTGTTTATTAAATACTTACTAGCCCACGAGGAGCTGATGGTATCTAGGATCTCAGTTAAAGTGAGCGCTGAGCTATTTATAGGATGTTACACTTAATTTTGCATAAAACTTGGACTTGAAAATATTAAGTTCCGGGACGGTTGGGTAGATATTTAAGGTGATAAGAAAGCGCGAGTTAAGTTCACTATTTTTTTAAGTTCTTTATAATAAAAAAATATGTTTGGTCAAAATAATAATATTTTGAAATATTTTTCAGTAGATATATATATATTTTTGTACACATAGTTAGTTAACCAATTCGTGAATATTTGTCATCAGTATCACGAATTTGAAACAGAACTTATTATTTTCATTTATAAAGTGTATCATCATTTATTATATATGTATATATTTAATATATATTTAATATATATGGATATATATATGGATATATATATAGATATATTATATAATGATACAAGGCGTACCACAAAAATATAAGGAGACAAACCCAACACCATTATTAAAGACAGTATAATGGTATCAAAAAGTTACCCACTGATGTCTATCAAAAATCTTATTTGAAAATATTTTGGGGTAAAAACGGAGGTATACAGTAACAAAAACAAAAAAAACTTCACCCATTTATATGTATAATCTCACCAAAACTCACATAGAAAATTCCTTAATTTTTGTGTTGCTAACTGTACCATCTCTTTTTTTTTATGAGACTTTTCTATGATTTCGCGTGGCACTCAATCTGCCATCGTAAACATAAGCGTGAAATAAACTCACAACAACAACAAAATCCGACGAATGTAAAGGAAGTGGGAGATTGAAAATTAGCGACAAGCCCAAAAAAAAACACACGCTTCCGTCAGTTTTCCGTGGTACAGCAGCCTTTAGAGGCTCGATGTCATTAACATCCTCTGTGAACTAGTAGGAGGCGATTGTCTGGTCATTGCCTTGTGAACAATGGAGAACAGCGCACGACAGAAGCGGTAGAGCTTTTAAAAAACATTTACTTCGAGTGCTTCCAGGGTGTCGATTAGTAGGACGATACAAGGGGGGGAGGGTGATTATCGATCAACATCGTCGGGGTAAAGGTAAGGGGCAGCCTATTAAAATACAGTTAGAACAATTGAATAACCTTATTCAGTCTAAATTCGATAAACTAGTTGTCGAATACTTGCATCACTATTTTGGTTTTAAATTCTCAGATCAATTCAACCGCGTTACTTCATTTTTAATAAAATCTTTCATTGATATCTCTTAAGTTTGTTCGAAAAAAAAATTTTCATTGGCTAAGATTGGCGTCAAGAGGTAAATATTATTGTGAATTAGTAAAGTGTTGTTATTTTGTTGTTTGATGTATTTACTATTAAATTAAAAATAACGTTTATTAAGTTCACATATTTTATTTTTACTATCCAAGGACCAACGTTCAAATAAACAAATTTTTAAAATACGAAGCATAAGTTGATCCAATTCCAATGTATCAATTGTATTGTATATTTATAGGTGTTTTATCAGTTAAGTGCTTGCTTGTCAAGCGATAAAATATAATACCATAAAAAATTGACACGCCAAAGATTATTTTTCATTTTTCAAAAGGGATTGAGGGGGTAGATTCAAGTCCGTTCAATTCTACAACATCCAAAACTCGGTAGTCTTTATGAAGTCATTCCGTTGTGAGTTCGCCTATTCAACAGGAAATCATGTGAGTGCCTCTTTTTATTATTATTATTTTTATATTCTAAATGTTTTCTCTTTTTTTACATATTCATTATGTTTTGTGTGACGTGTTTGTATGCGCTACCAGTGGAAAATTACTGTACCATGTATTTCCCGTTCCAACAAATTATTTAACTTTCAATGTAAAAATGTCGGTACTCTTCCAAGTTTATTTTATAGATTATGACAAATCTGATACAGTTATTATTTTTTTAGCATTGTGCCATATTACCCGTTCGGGCTGTACGCTTATACACTAATTACTCTAATAATTTCTTAGGTATCAGGATGGTTATATTTAGAGGAAATTTAACCTCATTTGCGTGTAGGGAGAGTGTAAAACCATTTTGGAAAGAAAAAACCCACCATACACCCGACCGAGGTTAGAACCTTAATCTCCCGTCATCGGCAGTCTAGTCTACCGTGAGAGTGACACATTAAACAATGGTGTCACCGAAGCGGGATATATTTGTATTTAATTTGTATTAATCTACAGCCTTCCTTTGTATTAATTTTAATCCTTGATGTAGACATCATGCTTTTGTTATATTTTGAAATGCTGGTAGCACTAACACGGATGTATGTAGTCTAAGTTATGCAACTAAGATAACTACAGTCTTGGTAAGGATAGCACGTGGTTGTTTAAACTCTCTGATATATGGTATTTTAAATAGCATTTAAATTAAGTCCCGTAAGTAAAAATAGTCTCCCTGTTTCAAGGTAAATTGTACATTGCATTTGAAAAAAATTCTATAAGTTCAAACTGTATCTCGGCTTCTAGGTAAATTTTATGTGGTATTTAAATTAACCCTATCAATCAAAACTGTACCACCAGTTCAAGGGAAATTTACGTAGTATTTAAAAGAAACCAAATCAAGTCAAAATGTTTATATAATTATAGGAATATTTTACATAATATTTAAAATAAACCCTATCAATAAAAACTGTACTCCTAGTCTCGCTTATGGGGAAATTTTACATGGCATTTGAAAAAAAACTATCAATAAAAGCTGTCCTCTGCTTCTAGGAAAGTTTTACATGGTATTTGAAAGAAACTCTATCAATCCAAAATGTTCCTATGATTTTAGGGAAATTTTACTCAACACTTGAGAGCAATCCTACCCATCAAAAACAAGTGACTGTTCGAGAACTAGCGGATGGTCAGTGAGCGAACAAGCCGCTCTGCATCCCCCAAACCGGCGTCCAGTCGCCCAGGACCAACAGGATTAGTCACGCGTTCTGCGGCTGGTTACGCGCGCTAGCGGGTTCGATCTCGAGGCGTATCCCGACGTTCGAGACCGGCGCCGCCGAGAGGATGGCCCCTGAAAACGGTCACGGGGACCAGATACTGGAAGAGATGGGGCGAGGCGTCGAGAAAGACTCGGACCTAATGGATCACGAATTCGACTCACTGCCGGAGTGCGTGGAAGGGAGAGATCTCGCTTTGACCTGCGACCTTTGCTGTCACAGGATGCAGACTGTCGCTGATCTTCTTCTGCTTACAAGGTAGTATTGATTAACAGCGCGATTTATTACTATTACTGTAAGGATGAAACATCAAGGGCTGCAAAAAATAATGCTAGCTTTATTTAGATATTAAACGTACACTTTCTGGATCGACTGATTAAATCAGAACACGATTTTTAAACTAAATTAAATCTAGAACAGATAAAACACCTAGCTCCCAGCCGTTAATTTATTATTATTAAAGGGGAGACACATTTTCCCAATGATAAATTCGTCGGCCATGTTGGTAATCGAACCCGGGACACTTAGCTCAATAGACAGATACGCTACCTACTTACCCAAGGTGTCGGACTAATAATAATGCTAGTACAATCCAAATAATGATCAAGGTTCGAATCTCAATCGGGTGTACTGGGGGATGGTTTTTCCACAGTTGTTTTCCACTCTCCTTCCATGAAAAAGCGTGTACAATTCCTATAAATATAACATTTTTCTTCCCTAAAACCATTAGTGTAATTAGTACATAAGCTTATAACCCGAATGGGTAGTAAGACGCGGTACTAAAAGAGACTGCAGGCTGGATAGTAGGCTAGTATAATATATAAGTATTACAGGTAAGCGGGCCGGTCAGATGTATCTTGCGGGCGCGGGTCGGGTTTAGCCCGCGGGCCACGAGTTTGCGAGCCCTGACTTAAGCCATGTGTTATCTGTGGGGTGAAACGAATGAGCTCATATAAGTGCTCGACTCACTCCACAGATAACACCCAATTTAGGTAGGAAATACAGCTCAAACCAGGCGTCGCATCGACTTTCAGTTGTCTGTATTCTACCTAGAAAAATAAAGCAGAATCAAAACCAGTGAAACAGTTATATTATATTTTAAAAATACAGCAAAATTTTAAATGAAAAACACTAATCAAACTGATACCAATGTCAGTGTAGTCAATTGAAAAACGCAGGAATTCGTAGTTTGATAAGTTTCTCTTTAAAGCGTAATCATTTATCTCATTTTCCAGCTAATCGGCCGAGAGATGGGTTCATGATTTTGAATATAAGCTATTATTGTTATTATTACAGCAATTTCATTATGACCTCAAATATGAGGTCAGTCTCCAGTGGGACATGGAAAGGTTGCGCCTTTTCTTCAACCAAATTTATTTATTATTATTATTATTATTTAGCACCGCGTCTTACTACCCGTTCGGGTTATACGCTTATGTACTAATTACGCTAGTGGATTAGGAATTGGGAGGGTTTAATTTAGAGGAAGTGAACCCGCATTTGCGTAGAGGGAGAGTGGAAAACCATTTAGGAAAAACCTCCCCCAGTTCACCCGACCGAGATTCGAACCTCGATCTCCCCGTCCTCGGCAGTCGGGCTCAACACGACTAGCGCGTTAGCCAACTACGCCACCGAGGCGGGTATTCTTCAACCAAATATACCATTTTATACATTGGTTTTTATTATTAGCTAAGTTGTTTGGTAAGATAAAGATGGAAGGATCAAATACTTTTTGAGCCGAATGTATTCAGAACGTTCATCAAAGTAACCCCAATTCAGCTCTCGGCTCGCATCTGCGTTTGTGTGCGCGCGCACTTGTATGGGAGTCAAAGGGAAAATAAAAAAGACCTACAAAATGTGCAGTACGTTCGTATTTGAATGATTACTCGAAATATTCAGTGGTGACGATGGGGGGACAAAGCGACAAAGTTTCTTGTTAATAACTACAGTATGTCCTTTTTATGACAGAATTAAAGTTTGTGCTCAGTACTTATCTGTGAAGTCATTCTAAAATGATCAAAAACAGCCTTTTTCAAAACAGTTTTTATCCAATTATAATTTAATATATCAACAATGTTAAGTATTAGGAACTTCTATTAACCCTTTATTAATGATCCACGTGCAATAGTGTTCGTGTAAATGTACGATTTCCAGCCGACTTTACCACAAGCGTTGATTGGCATGCATACTCTTAATTGCCTTTGGGTTTTACTTGATAGCCAACATTTATTTTCAACATTATGTTGATTTTTTAATTAATTTTTTTATCGTCTTACAAGCTGTTCAGGTTAAAAGCCTATATGATGATTACTCTAACGGGGTAGGAATGAGGAAGAAAGCACTTTAGAGGTAATATTCCCGCATTTGCGTGGAAGGAGAGTGGGAAACCATTTAGGAAAAAACCCTCAGTAGACTCGACCGAGATCCGAACCTTGATCTCATATTCCCATCATAAGCAAGCTAATCCAACAAAAAGTGACGCCTATGACCATTCGGCCACTGGAGTGTATTATTTTACTAACCAATCTATATTATTTTAATGCTGATAAGTTTTACTGACGATAACTAATTGCTTTTCAATTCCTGAGTAACTTATATATATTCAAAGAGTTAAATCAATTATTTTAAAATGCTTCTATTACTATAGTTTTATTTTACAACCTCAGATTCTCAGAATTGAAGCAATCCAAAGTATAGTAATAATGAGCTTATAGTAAGTGCTGTACAAACTTGTGTTTTTGGAGGTCAAAAACTGTATTAATAATGTTTTATAGGAATTAATAATTATTATCTTTCAAAAGTGACAGCTGAAGATTGCATGACTATCTTAAAGTAGTTTTAATAACTTTTGTAACTGTCAGATACGGTTCCTCCTACAAGAATCTATTTTTAATGTTACCTCTAGAACCACGGATCTGTTACTGAGAGACCTTGCGGCTCTCACACACAAATCAATGTTTTGTTTCATCACGTGATAGCGACACACGTCCAGTGAGGACAGCCAGTCTCTCAGTATTTGGCGAGAGCGTGGCCAGATGCAGGGACACCGTAGCTTCTAGAACCAGAGGCCTGTCTGTGTTACTGAGAGACCTAGCAGCTCTCACACACAAAGACACGCTAACCATCAGAGAGGTAGGCTACCATTTTAAGCAAGTGCGCAGCTTCAAAATTTCGTCAAATATTAATACTTGAAATATTTGTATCAAATTCTAAATTTCAAATCCAAATGAGTCCCAGAGTCAGATTCGATGAAATGGTGTTCATAATAACAAATCTAAAAGTCAGAATTTTGAATAAATTTGACTTTCAATATATAGTCTACCAATCTTTGACTTATTATTGAAATGTGATAAACAATTTCATCATAGTCTAGTATGTAAGTCATGTGTTCAATGTCTACTTTTTATTTCAGTGGATCAGGATTTTAATGTAGTTTTTATAGTTTTAATTTTTTTTATTAGACCTAGTTAAAAAGAAATGCAACCTGATATTTTATTCTGATTCGAATCTAAAATTCTCTAATGAATGATATTAGATACAGAATTGAGTTAGAACGCTGAGATTAGAATTTGATTTGACATAAAAGATAGAGGATTTTCACAGACTTACTATTAAAGTTTTATTCCTCCTTCAAGATGGGGTTGGAAGGAAGGGCGAGTTAAGCTTGCCACACACCTAATCGGATCAGAACAGATCTGAACGCTCGAAATCGGAACCCTATGAACGGAAACGAGTTTTGTCCGCACACTTGTTCGGAATTTTTATCAGTCGGAAGGAAGCCGCCAAAGAGAGTTTATATAATATTTGAATTGAAGATGAGAGATAGCAACATTGAAGGGTAAGCAAGGGTAGTTGCTCTGTGCCTTTATGTTTCAGGAAAATAGCAAATTCACGTGCGGAACGAGATAAACACCTGCTACTCTCGATAAAAAAGGAGGGTACCTATTTATATATTTAAAAAAAAATTAAAGTGTTATAAGCTGACCAGATGGCTAGAGCCAAACAAAGCCTCTAATAAATTAACAATACTAAAATTTTGAAAACCCTGCTACCTCCACTAACCGGCATAAATTTGAATTAAAATAATTCATAATATCATTAACTTTAAAGTATTAATTCATAATAAATAAAAGATGGACAATATTATGATAATGTTTACAAGGTGTGACATTTTACTTACAAGTTTCTTTTAAATTTTCCACTATTTCCTCCCCGCGCATTTTCCTTCAAAACACTGTCATAATAGGGGTTGTTACCAATGTCATAAATCACAGGATATAGTTGAACCAAAATGATTAATTTTCATCCAAATACATATTTAACTAAATTAACATCGCCGGCGAAGAGGAAGCGAGAACCAACAGGTGTATAGCTGAGCCTGAGCTTAAGAGTAGATAATGATTCAAGACCTGAGGACGCGCTCGGAACAGCTGCGGAATCAGTCAAAATATTCCCTCCATGGAAAATCAATTCGTTCTATTCCGATTGGACGTAACGTTTCCGATCCGATTCGAGCAAGTGTACGGGTCTCCATTTCCAACGCGTTCCGTTCTGATCCGAATAGGTGTGCGGCAAGCTTAAAGGAATGTATTTTTATGGTTTTTATAACTAATAAAATGTTGTTACATAAAAATAATTCAAATATGGCTTCAGTAGATACAATAAATTTAATTTAATCTAATTTGAATAGAAGTTACAGGCATTGCATAATTTCACTAGGACATTTTCTTTTTATTTTAACATTTTCTGCTGAAATTATATTATTCTCATGGCAGATATCAATGAACTGTTGAGACTACTTTGTTACTTACTTACTCTATAGCACTAAGGAACTCTAAAGCTCATTGCTGCACTTACAAAAGTAGGCCACTTATCCCCATCTTGAGTTAGTTCCATCCAGACCATCTCATTACACCTTATCTCTTTCAGGTTCATTCTAATATTATCCTCTCATCTGCGTTTAGGTCTTTGTGTTATTAGAATAATAGCGTCAAGGGGGTAGGGAGTCATCAATAAATGCAATTATCTTAAAATTAGATCATCATTTTCATTACAACAATGTTAGTATTGTAACAAGTACACAGTATAATGGATCTACAGAATTTGTACACTATAAACGTTTGTCATTTCTGATTTTAATTCAATAAATTACCTTTGTTCTTCAGTACCATTAAAAGACAGGGCTGACTTTTGTAGTTCAAGGTTGTCAAAACGTCAGAGCAGATGCTCGAAATATCAAATGAACTTGGTGCTCATTAAAGAGCCTTCATTTATACTAAACCAAAACTAAGGCTTGTCTAGTTTTTAAAACAAAGTTTGGAAATGCTAAGTTTAATATAAACACCTGTCATTACCCTTATTTGAGAGAAGGGGGATTAAATTAAGTTCCCAAAGAGGTGGAGTGACATTGGTAAAGATATGTAACATCATAAATATTACCACTTGGTTTGGTGGCCGCGTGGTCTAGACTAGACTGTCAATGACAGGTTAGATCGAGATTCGAATGTAGGTCGGGTGTACTGAGGGTGACTTTTTGTTTTTCACTCTCCCTCCATGAAAATGCGGATACACTTCCTGTAAATATAACCTCCATAAGCCCTAAAACCCTTAGTTTAATTAGTACATAAGATTATAACCCGAACGGTTTGTAAGACGCTGCAAAAAAAAATTACCATTCGAGTGTTACCATTAAATGTAAATGTTGGGAGCAGATTCGTGTGTGTGTGGAGGAGATATGTGACCTGGTGGTGTCTCTGACCGAATGTTGCGCGCACGCCGGCTATCTACTGGCAGTACTACAAGACGGCAGCACTCCGGAGGTCCCTGGTGCTGTGGACAGATACCAGCTGTGCAGAGCCGCGGCAGAGATAGAGCACAAGACGGGGCTGCTTCGAACATACCGTCTACACACCATCACCTCGCTGGTTGGTAATCAGGGACAGGACCGTGGTTCGGAGGATTTCAAGTTGATATTTCTCATTTGTGATCGATCACGTTAGACAGAGAAAAAAAATCAATATCCATAAAAAAAATAACCGTGGTTCATATGGTTTTAAATGTCAGTCTCTCAATGAATTTCAAAATTTAAAAACACACACACACTCTAGGTAATTGATTGATTTCTCGGAATTATAAATACAAGCCATTACTAAATGAAAAACTTTGTGAGCGGTCGCCATATTGAAACGGATAGCCAGATTGAACAACTATGTGCATACATCTTTCAGTTTAGGTTCAAAGAATACCCCTGCCATATTTCAATAAAAAATGGTCAACGCATTTGTCAGCTGTAGCAGAACAAACAAACAAATTTTTGAGTGGCTGCCATATTGAAAATGATGACCATATTTAGAAAAAATTATGTATATAAATTGTTCGGCGTAGTTTCAAAGAAGGTCCCTGCCAAATTTCGTTAAAATTGGTCTACACATTTGACAGTTATCGCGTAACAAAGATCCAGACTTGCAGGTAAACACACAAAATGCCTAGTAGTCAATAGTTATTTTATTTTTTAATTTTGTTGCATTTTTTTTAATATGGTGAAACTGCTTCAGTGTTCTCAATTCGACTTTTTTTTTAAAGTAGAATACAGAAAATCGCACAATGATGCAATGCCGGGTTTGAGCCCTATGGCCTACAAGTTTCTCATTATTCCCCTTAGAAAAATTAGCTTTATAGAACCTTGAGATTGAGACGTTGTCGACGCCAGGCGTTATTTTGGCCATCCAAACATAGCTCTAACGTATATAGTGCTAATACAAAAAAGATTATAGTTAAAAAGTATTAAAAACAAGGCTTGTAGGTAAACTCACATGACAAGCTCGTCTTATTTGCATCTGTTGTGTCTATGTCCCAGCAACTGACAGACATCTGTATCAACGTGACGGAGAGTGCCAACATATTGACAGACAGCTGTTTGAAGGCGGCTGACGAGGCCTTGCTGGGTAACACGAGGGAGCAGTTCAGGCTTTGTCTTAAGAGCGTCGTGGCAGCCCTCAACACTTTCTGCGGGAGTATCAAGTTCCTCAAAGACCTTCCCGATGAATGCAACTACAGGGCCTGTCAGGTATAGATCCACTGCACTGCACATCATCTTACATTCAGTTTTAACATTCGTGAAAGTGGTGAACTCTAGCGTCAATGATGTTTCTGAAGAAACATAGTTTCATTTCATCCGTTACTGATATCTGCAATTTGTATAGAAGTTTGTCCTGCAATCGTATCTAAGAACTTGGAATGGGTGTGTAGTATTAGATAAACTGTCCAAGGTTGGGTTAGTTTTTAAGTTGTGTTTAGAAAATTCACATTACATGATCCAATAAAATTAAGTGCCAAGTTGTGTTGAGTAAATGTGTTATTGATACACTTGAAACTATTTTTATCAAAGGAAGTTTTAGGGTGACTTTTAAGGAAATGTATTAGCATTTATCTGAATAGTAGGCCTACTTGTAAAACAAGGAAAACATCTTGAGCATATTGTCCAATCAACGTTTTAACTATAGCCTAGCATATAGCCCGAATGAGTAGTAAGTAGAGGTGTGAGACGGAAAATTTTCAATTATTATTTCTGTAAAATATTATTATTATTATTATTATTATTAGCACCGCGTCTTACTACCCGTTCGGGTTATACGCACTTACGCTAATGTGCAATGGTAGGGTGATTGTGAGATGAAATGGAGGACCTACAGTTTAACGTGGAATCCGAACCACGGTGGAGGCCTGGCATTCCTCACATTCACAAGTTATGATTAATACACATCTTGTCAGAGGTGAAGGAAGGGTTTGGCAATCAGATAAATCTGTGCCGGGACCGAGGATTGAACCCCGGACCCTCAGCACCGAAGTCTGACACCTTACCCCTAGACCACCAGGTCACCTTTCTGTAAAATAATTTCAACTGATTAACTGTAACTATGATATAATCGAGATATAGATATCCCAAATGTCAACGTTAATACTTAAGATTAGTTTCTCCTGAGGGCCATCTGAAACATCATCAAACGAGCTTCGGTGGCCGCACGGTCTAATGCGCTACTCTCGCAATAGGCTAGACTGTCGATGACAGGGATATCGGTGTTCGATACCAGTCGGTTGCACTAAGAGCGGTTTTTCCTAATAGTTTTCCACTTTCACGGGTGCAATTCCTATGAATTCAACCTTCCTCATCCCTAACACATTAGCGTAATTAGTACATAGTCGTTCAAACCGAATGGGCAGTAAGACGAGGTGTTAAAAAAAGTGATAAAGAAGCATACAAATGCGAGCCTTTGTCGACCCGTTAGGTTCATTAATTATACCAATTTTTTATCATCAATAAGTTAATTATAATAATTTTAAGGTTGACCCAAAATTGGTCTCCCCCCTCCCCCCTGGTTCCTATCTACCCCTTCCCTTCCCCTTCTTGTAACCCACTCGTCTCTTAGCACACTATTTTGAAGTACAATAGGCTCTAGGTGCCACCTCTACAATTTAACCATTCCACCGCAAGCTGCCACTGTGAAAAATTTTCCTGTTCAAAATTTCGCGGAAAATTTTCATCTCTAGTAGTAAGGCGTAGTCCTGAGAAAAACTACAACCTCTTTTCGCAGCGTCCCTTTTATCTCTTAGACTAACTAACTCTTAAGTAAAGTTTTCATAAAAGTACACTCAGTAAATAATCTTGACAGTTTTATCCTCAATTTAATTTATAATAGTTTTTGACAAGGTCATAGTCGGGGGGTGGGGTTTCAACACCCCTCCCTTCCTGAAATTTTTTGAACAAAATATATATGGCTTTATTTAAGGTTCAAACAATATTAAAATTAAGGTACAAGTACAAATTAGGTGGCTGTGTTACCATAAAAAGCACTTCAGAGAGCTTCTAGAGGTGTTTAATATCTAGAATTTTTCCTTTCCATCAGCAGTTTGGGGGTTATGTTACCATAAAAAAACTCTTTAGAGAACTTTTAGATGTGTTTAAATATATAGATATTTCCTAGCCTAATAGAAAAATAAAATATTTTTTTCATGTTTTTGCAATCCTCTATTTTGACACAGAAGATGTTCAAATAAAGAATATATACAACACTGCCCACACATTGTTTTATGTTTTCAATGTACTCTGTAATACTAATTCCAACCCTAACAATATCACAAAAATGTTTTCATTTTATCAACATATTTACCCTATGACAGTGAACAATAAAAAAAACCTCTAATGCGCGAGCCCGCAATAGAGCCATACGGACTGAGCGCCCGCTGTTTGTAGGCGATGATAGTAACATTTTCTGATAGGGGATGTCATGTGGTCAGAACAACGAACCCTCCGGCTGTTAATCTCAGTTTTCTATACTATAACCGCTACTTTGTCTTTCAAGTAGCTCCTCATTTGCCCTCCAAAGGTTGTGTGGACCCGTTCCAAACCCACTGCTTCACATAAAATCTAGAAGAGCCGGGGATTGAACTCGGAACCTCTGGATATGTAGCCAGGAACTCTGACCATTAGACCACAGAGGACCATAATTTCATTTTTTAGACTCGCTTTGAAAAAGATTCAAGATACCACATTTAACCCCAAGTGGTATATTTCAATCTATAACATATCAAATTAACTTTTTATCATTATTACATTTCAAACAATATATTATGTTTATTTAAAAGTGTTTGTCTCTTTAATGGAAATGTGACAGTGCTATGGAGCTTAAGTTCCGGATTTTCACTTAAAGCTTCAAGTTGTGATTTCCTTTAATAATATGAATAAAATAAAAGTTGTCTTCGGAAAGAAAAACAATGTTTTCCGAGATGAAGACTATTTTAACAGCAAGCATGACATAGTTAGAGTAAAAACTATTTTCTCTAAGAATGAACAGGTCAGGAAAAGGGTTTGTTTACAGCTAAACATTAGAGTTTAAAATCTATTTGAATTGTGACATAAAAAAGTTTCTGTAGTTAACTTACCCTAATACGAATGCACATTTTTAACATCAGGTATTTGGGGAAGCCTTGACCACCACCTGCAATGCCCTAGCAGTGTTCGCTACCCAGGACTCTAAGTTGACCGGTACCAGCGCCAAGCTAAGTCCGGCTGGCATCGACACGCTCCATGACGTGTTGAGTGCGTGTATGGGTGTTGTCTCTCCATGTGTGCTGGTGTGCTCTATCGTGAGGGATGTGGCAGGCCATTGGGATGATAAGGTTGTCACTAGAGTGCAGCAGTGTCACGGAGCAGTCCTTAGGAGTTCAAATAAACTAACCGAGGCGCTCGGTGGGTTGGGCGGCGAGGAAAGAAGAGACAATGGCAAAATGTGGATGGATGGTGCTTCAAATATTTAACAAAGAGATTGTGTTGTGTTAATTTTAGTACTTTTACCCCCAAAGAGCTATTTAATAGTGATGGTCAGTTATTAAATGTTACAGGTTTCAGTTAAGAGTACAATATATTTCAGTTAACGGGTCCTGGTTCCAAATCCCAATTAAGGTTGGATGGAAAGGGACGCGAGAAAAAGCCAGTGTTTTTGCAGTTTTTATGGAAAAATATTTTTTGGCCAAAATAAATAAAATTGCACCAGTACAAATAAAGAATTTAATTTTCTTTACATGGTGACCTCAATATTTCATGAATATCTGTCAAGGGTGTCCTAGAATTTAATGATAACTTTTTCTCTTTGTTTAAAGTTTGTTAGATAATGCCACCACACCCATGAGAGATATTCAGGAACTGTTGTTATCAACATGTGAAGAAAATTAAACTTTGTGTTTGTACTGGAGCTATATTTTTATTTTACCAAAAAAAAAAATTTTGCCATAAAAACTGCAAAAACACTGACCTATTCTTGCATCTCCTTCCACCCCCCCTTAATCACAAAAAATATATTCTCCATTGATTTTATATTTCTGTAATATAGAATATAGATGGATCACAAACAAATTTCATCTAGCAGGTCATTACCCATAAACGGTGCAAATGTTAATTATAAATTATGTTTGTGTCAGCAAACTATTTTGTTGGAGGTCTTTATTATTAATTTATTTTTAACATATTTAACTAAGAACCGAGGAGCTTAGAAGCGGCGTTCTACTAACCAAAACCGGCACCAGTGGAACCAAGGTACTACAGAACCAAACAATAACTACTATCTGTTGCTATATTGTTGTACTGTTGTAGCTAATATCTGTACCGATAAAATCAAGAATTAATATCCAGTACACTTGTACTGTACAGGAGATATAAAATTTGTTGCCAACTATATAAACCAGACTTTAATCCACGCTTGAAAAGTATATCCATTCCTCAACTCACGCACTTTAGAGAATTCTGTTTGTATAACAGAACCTCAAACCTCAAGAAAAACATATATACAGTACACACAAATAACAAAAGCAGCTAGCCAGGGGTGAAATAATGTTAACATAAAATTAATATCTTAATCATAATAATTCAGACTAGAGATGTCATGATTCAGTTTATCTTGATTTAAAATTCTTATAACTTGAGCCCCCAATTTTCCAAGATTCAATTTTTAGGGACACCGAAATATCACAAGACATGTTTTTACAAACTTTTAATTAACACATTTTTTTTAGCACCACGTCTTACTACTTGTTCAGGTAATATGCCCACATTAAGATTAATACAAAAAAAAATGTATAAGATCATTGTAGCATTTTTGAATGTATTATATATACACAAAATAAAACGAAAGTGAATATTTTGGGTGAAATTATTTAAGTGGAATTTTATATGTGAATAATGGTTTCTTATGTCAATGTTAAAGAGAAGTAAAAAAAAACTCCAGTGTGTCAGATCCCTATAGTATATGAATGTGCCATAGTTGTTAAGTGTGGTTAGTATAAAAAAATGCAATGTTATGTGTGAATCTACTAACTTATAGTATTTAAATTTTATAAACAAAAGTTTGTCAAGTATATTTTTATTGTTTAGACTTAACTAATAAATTCAACAGCTTGGCTCAGTTGGTAACATAACTGTTTACTGAGCTTAGGGTCCCGAGTTCGAATCCCGGCATGGCCGAAAAATGTATCATTGGCGAAATATGGGTTTACATTTTCACATTAATAAATTAACGGCTAAGGACTGAATGTTATGCCTGTGCTTGTCTTAAGTTTGATTATAAGGCATATGAAGCGACGACAGGCCCAGCAGGCTGGTAATGGAAAATATATGGCTTGAATAAAAAATTGACTCAGGCCACAGGCTGAAAACAGTAATGAACGTAAAAAAAACACTTGACAAATAAATTTGAGGGAGGACATTAGGGCATATTATTAAAAAGTAAGCAATATAGAAACAGGCAAAATGTGTCAATGTATTAAAACAAAAGGTTCGTTAACATACAATAATATTTTTATGATTATTACAATCGATAACATAAAAACAATCTCAACATTAATCACCATCAACGTAAGCTTCATAAAATTTCAAACACTACACAAAATACTAGAAAAGTCAAAAGATATAAGAAAACACAAAAATACACTCTAAATAAGCCTACAATAAAAATCACTAGTTTTTATACCCACTAATGAATATCTTTAGAAAACTTCTTTTCACTTTTTGAGGTGTTTTGTTATTTAATTAATAAGGTACAGGAATGAGGGGTATAAACATATAAAAGATAACAACACAATAAAGCTTTTACAATTACACAGTAACACTTTAACATATCTGCCATTGGACAAATAGCTAAAGGCTGCCTCTTGAAGAAACAAGATCTACAGCCCGATCCCAGACACAGTTCATTCTATTGGAACTCATCAGGAGGAAGTGAGTGTAAAACTAAAAAAAGCACAGGCGGCAAAAAAAGAAATTTGGTTACGAATGACTTAACACTTGGGGTTTTTTTGGTTTCCTCTTTTACAAAGTTGTGTTGCGCAGTTTACAATCCCTCCTGACGAGTTTCGAAAGAATAAATACTAAATCGAGGTATTGGGAAATTGTAGTCAATTTTCTTCAAGAGGCAGCCCTTAACTCTTTGTTCAATGGCAGCAATGTTAAGTATGACCTGTGTTCTTTTTTTCATTGGAAGAGCCAAATTGTGTTTGTTACCTTTTATGCGTTTCAATCCTTTTTTTCTTATACCTTCAATATATAACAAAACATTGATAGATATTTCACCACATTGGTTGTTTCAAAATACCACAGTAATATCATCAAAACGTTAACAATCTCATTGTACAAAACAGCACCTAGAAAATGGCTAAAAGCCCATCACGAGCATTGGGTATAGTAGCCACATTTTTATAAATAAGACTGTATAAATAAATAATGATTTGGCAAATAATAGAAATAAATATAATAGATTTATAAAACAAGACATGTAAAATAAAGATACACATAAATTAAGGAATGTCCCTACTTGTTAACACTTTGGTTCTTAAATAACACCAGCTTGATAAATGATGATATATTGGTTGATTTAAAAGTCATACACACTTGTGTTGAACTGATAAATTTTAATTCATGTTTAATTTTTTGCCAAAAAATACTTTAAGTTGGTTATTAAAACAATTATAAAATAAAACTTAAAGTTGCACTGGATAAATAGTTTATCTCCTTTTTTGTGAAATTTTTACTTTGGGAATTAATGCATTACATAATGATATTTAAGTAAACAAACAAATCAACTATTGGGAGACAAGTAATAAAGAATTAATGTGATAGTGTAACTTAGTGTATGCAACAAAAACTGAGTTGAGTTGATATCGAAGTAGGGATCATTTAGAAACTATAAAATATAGGGCTCGGCCGATATGGCCAATGCCAATCATTTGATTGATTTTCTTTAAAATCAATCATTTGATTGATTTTCTTTAAAATATGCATAATGACACACAGACATTTTCGAATATTAAAAAAAATTGTTCATTAAATCATCAATTAAATTATTGATAAATATAAAAGATGAATAGAAACATATAAAAGGAGATGAACACAATATTGCTTTTACAATAAAAAAAAGAACACACTTCACAATTACCTTGCTGCCCCTGGACGAAGAGGTAATAGTCGCCTCTTTAATAAAATCTATCACCCGCCATGGTGACATAGTTAGCTAACGCGCTAGTTGTGTTGAGCTCGACTGCCGAGAACAGGGAGATCGAGGTTCGAATCTCGGTCGAGTGAACTGGGGGTTTTTACTAAATGGTTTTCCACTCTCCCTCCATGCAAATACGGGTTCACTTCCTCTATGTTCAACCTTCTCAATTCCTAACCCATTAGTGTAATTAGTATTTAAGCGTATAGCCCGAACGGGTAGTAAGACATGGTGTTAAATAAAAAAAAATTATAATAAATAAAATCTATTGTTACCATCAAATCCCTCGACCTAGGTTTCAATCTATCGGAGGGTGTCAGGAGGGGGTGTGAAACATGCAACACAAGTTCCCAACAGAGGAAATAAAAAAACACAATATAAAGAAAAATGAAAAAGGTAAAGAATAATAGGACACTTAGATAGGAACATGTAAGAAAAATAACACAAAGGACACCCACAGGAATTGGACAATGGAAGATCAAATCGCATCGGCCCAGCCCTAATAATATCATCCCTTTCTCCTTTAAGCGATATTTTATATTTAAATGTCTGTGAAAAAGAATTAATTTAATTTTAATAAAAGGTTTTTTGTAAAAAAAAAAATTTTTTTCCATATTAAAACTTGGGGTAACAAATAAGTAGAGATTTATACTATATATGTAAATATAAGTTTAAAAAATAGCAATGTATAAGCAATTTTTTTTACTATACACAGAGTATGCAACTATTCACAATAATAGTCACATGGCAGGACAATAAACAAATGGCAGCTTTTACTTTCAATCTAGGTAAAAAACAAACAAATATTTAAAAATTTAGTTGAAAAAATACAAAATACTATTTGAAAAAATTCTAACATTCATAAGTTATACTAATAAAGTTAAAGCTGGGTGGATCTTCAAAGCTGCATCAATCGAGTGATACTTCTGCTATTAAGACACATTATTGTACTGCAATAACATTATTTCCAACTTTGGGATTGTAAATTATAGTTTTCTTATTTTTAATAACTTGGGTTATTTTAAATAAAAATATGAGAAAAAAGGTTATGATAGGACAAGGCGGCTTGGTATAAAAACTGCAAGTACACGGAAAAACAATGATTTCAGCAAACAACCCAAAACAAAATAATTATCGACACATATTAGATATTTTTGTTTAGTAAATCAGTAGAAAAATTACACCATGGCCATGGCAGTTCTTTGGATACAAACTGTAACTTCTCACATATATAACAAATAAAAAATAATGCAATTGCAGTATAGCAATATATTGCCATTCTGATCTGTTATGTACAGTACAAATCAAGATTCAAATGAAACCATTTAAAATGAATTTTAAATTGTGACAGTAGCTTGTTATATCAGTTTAGATTGAAACATTACAAACTATTGTGCAATTGTTTCCCAGGTGATTTTAGTGCAGAAATTTATATAAAAATAGCCACAATTTAATATTTTTTAAAGTATAAACAAAAAATATTCAGCTTTGAGACTATTCCATATATTCAATTCGAGTTTGCTTTGAATTGAAAAAGTGGACTTCACGCACCCCTAGTGTTTAAATGATTATATAAACAAATAACAAAACATCATTGATGAGAGTATGAGCAGCGGTGGGCACGCAGGCAATGACGCCAGTATTATCTCGTCTTGTTTGCTGATGATGTGGTGGTCAAGATTCCAATTCTTGCCAGCAGTACTAAGGTGATATCCTTATATGGTTTCCCCCTTTATTCCTAAATGAATGCAAGTACATTTCTTCTAAAATTCACCTTCACTAGCGTAAATATTATGCATATAACCAAGAGGAGAAGAAATGAACCATGGAGAAAAAAACCATCTTTAGTAGCTAATTTTATAGTATGATTTGTCCATTAAGTCGCACTTCCTTGTTCAACAGTCATAATATAGATTCAAGGTTTAGCTCTTTAGAAGATTTATGAAAAGAGAGAATTAAAAAATACCCGGTTAGTTCCTGAAAGTTAACTTTCCACAAACACCACAACATGTTGAGTGAACTGATACAAAACACACACTACAATTGGCAGCAACATTACTAAGAGTGGTGACCAAAGTATGACTGATATACCATCCCTAAAGATGAGGAAGCAAACCATGCAAAACAGCTCCACCACGTAGCAAACCCAAACACGCCGCGCATCACATCAGCAGTGAAAATCTGGAAATAAGAAGAAATAAACATTATACTCATAATGACCCAAGGCGAATGTGATACTAAACATATGTTTTTATTTCCATTGGTTTTCTTTTGTCACAGAAGGCAATAATAGATTAGCTCTTAGAGCATTATTATATGGTGGTGGCTAGTGGAATTATTACCCAGTGTTAAATTTAGTCTTTTATTTAAATTACCTGTAAAACTTAGTGCTATTTTTTTAAATCAATAACCACATTTAAAGTAAGTACAATAAACTAAATTATCATTATTTGATATGCAACTACTCGCCTGTTTTAATGAGTCCAGTGCCAAACTGAATTGCTGTGCTGTATCTTGTATCGAGCCGTTTTCCACCAAGGGGGATCTGCCAGGAGTTTGCTCAGAGCCAAAAGAGTACTCAGGCACATCCTTAAACATACCTAGCCAGCTGTAGCCTCCTGCAAATACAAACATGGAAACAAAATCTATAATTATTTTCACTATACCATCAAATGTCTCATAAAATTATACAAACAAATAGGATATTAAATAATAAATTGTATCTAAAATATTAATTTGTTATAAAATGAGAAAGAAAAATCATTTTGGAAAAAAAAAAAACCTCAGTACATCGAGATTCGAACCTCAATCTCCTCATCGTCAGCAGTCTATTGTAACATGAGAGTAGTGTGTTAGATTATGCGGCCATTGAAGTGTGTTATTACTTAACTGATGTAATCACTGTCAATTTTGTAAGAAAAAGTTATTTTACCTTTTGGGGTGGATAATTTTATACATGAAAGACAGAAAAAGAACTGGATTGAAGTAATGGATGTTAAAAGTCCATTTTCGTCCTTATCCAATTTTTCCCAGTTTCTTGGACATTCTTCTTTGTATGAAAGTAAAGTTAATTGTAATTAATCTTCTTACCCAGTGTTTTGAAGATGAATGTGAAGTAAAGACAAAGCAGCAATGGAGCCACATATTGTAGTGTGACCACGCAGAGGTAATAAAACACAGCCGCAATCTGCAACCAATTATTTGTATAGTATTAAACAAGTCTGGGTTAAGTAAATTCACTGGTTAAAATATAACTTTAAAAAAAGAGTTAAATATACCCTTAGGTATAGTTAAAAATAGATATATGTACTTACACCATTATCTCAAAGCTAGTGTTCTTGGCTGTGACATGATAAGTCACCAATAGCTGTCACTAAGACAAAATGAATTGTACTTAAAAATGTACATAGGTATGCAAAACAAAGGTTTTGTGATACATCAATTTAAAAGATTCAAAGGTAAATATTTAATTATTAGTTGTAAACTTTAGTACCAGCATGTTGTATTTTAACGATATATCCTAATTTAACATTGAGACTCAAAATTTATAAACTATCAAAGGATAGATCCAAATTAAAATCAAAAAGGTTCAACATCGATATATTATTTTTAAATCAACTTTAAAATTGTATATAATAATGACATGGAGAAAAATAGATTTATATCCATAGTGGTGATCATGCTGGAACAATTAACTTTTCATGAAAAAAAAAATTTGTAAGCGAAGGATTCAAATATAAGAAGGATAACTTAATTCTAAAGTTTTTATATCAAAGATAATTTGTCTCTTTTTAAAGAAAGAATTAAAAATAATAACATACTTTCTTCTGTAGCTCAATGTTGGTAATCCTACCAGCCTCTTTCTTTTGCTCTTCAAGTCTGTAATAGGCCATATTGAGATAGGCCTGCAAGTAGACGGGCATGAGTGCTAAGCGTAAGACCACTGCCGCAACCACAAAAAGGAGTCGCATGCTTTCAAATGCAGAATCACTCATACTAACACAAAACCAAAGTCAATATGTCATTACTATTAAACATATTTATTTGAATACAATTATTATATAAAATTATATCATAAAAAGAATAAAGATTATTTTACTAATCATATTAAAATGAGTTAAGCATGTTATAATATATCATTAAATAAATATGATAGAACTGTAGAAAATTAATTGCAAATAAAAGTACTAACATTAACACATATTTACAAACCATTAAAATGTCAATGGCATAATGGCATATTTAAATATATAAGAATATATAGCATTTATGTTAATAGTTCCTTTTACAAATACATAAGAGAAAACATAATATAACATAGATGTTAAACATTCCTTTTAGATTTTCCTAGAGGTGTGCAAAGCTTCAAACCTTCGACTCGGTTCCAAAGAAATTATCAGCTTCGACTTTGCTTTGGGAAAAATTCAGGCTTCGACAATAATAAAGCTTTGGCAATAAACCTATTGACAGCCAAAATCCTCCATTTATGTTCATTTATTGCCCTTCTGAGATGTTACGAATTAATAATCATTTGAAAAAATCTAAAGTAATTGAATTGCATAGTGTGATAATAATTTGATTTGTCAAATTAGAATGAAATATTACTAGCAATTGTGCAATAAAACATTTTCTAAGTAATTTTAGTGCATACAATTATAAAATTAGGCCCAATATAATATTTTTACAAGCAAGAAATAATTAACGAGAAAATATTTAAAATTTGGTTCAGCTTCGAGAATATTTAATATATTTTAATCAATTAAATTAACTTAAATGTTACTATGATTATTTTAAAAGTAGTGAATTAAATTTAGGAGTACTATTTTAAATATTTACATTCTAAAACTTTTTTAATTAATTTATAAGAATGATAATCAATTAAATTAATTTAAATCTTAGTATGATTATTTTAATAGTGAATTAAATTTAGGAGTGAAAAAGTGAACTTCACACACCCCTTTTAAAAAGTGTAAATAGTCAAAGCAAATGGCAATATTTGACTTGAGTAAAGTCACTATAACACAAAGGTCAAGTTGAGTACTTTCATAATTTACTAATACTTATTTTATATGACTAAGAAAACTAATAAAGTCACAAAGAAAAATTACCCAATTTTGAATATTACCATTAAAACCATAATTTTCATTTAGTGAGATTTATGAGTTAAGTATTGAACGATAAATTTCGTACTACAAATATTTTAAATTGAATTTTTGCAATAAATCCATGCAATAAACCGTAAAAACAAATATAAATTTTTTAAGAATTAAAATTATTTGTGAAAAAAAGTTATGATCATACAAATTCAGATTTTTAGTGAAATTTAATAAAGGTGTACAATGATGGATTAAAAAGGCAAGCTATTTAAAGTTGCACTAGTTGTAGGTTTTTTTTATAATATGAAAGCGGGACTCTGCTCAATATGGAATAATATCTTAAGATTGAATCAAAATTTGAGACAAGATTTAAATTTCCAAGCCCTCGAATTTTTTGAGTTTTGAGAAAAAGAATTTGAGTCTTGAGTTTGAACAACTACTAAAACTTGACTCGTCCTCAAACTTTCACGCATTCTCACAGCCCTAAGCACAATCATTATTATGTGATGATAACAGAAGACTCACAGTGGCCCAGTCATCCCAGTGAACACTCTGCTGGTCAAATAGTCTCTGGCCACAGGTTTTATCCACAGCAACACGGCGACGAAGGGGGAGGCAAAGCTCATGTTCAAGAGGAGTTTCAGAACATTGTTCTCACTGCAATATCTGTCAAAGTCACACAGTTTCAATGTAACATTTAAAACATAAGAGACACTATTAATGTAAAAATTTCACAAAAGCAACTATTTAAGTGAATAACATCAAATTTCTAAAACCAAATATTTTAAATTAGTCACTACAGTTAGAGAAATACCTGTTTGTTTTTTTATTGATTCCAATTCTTAAACTTCAATTTCTGATATTGATTTTTTGCAAAGGTATGTTTCTTCAATTTGGATTCATATGTGTGTCTGGTGTGATGGAAGTTTTCAACTTTATGTTGTAATAAAAATTAATTTTCTCTGTTTTTGATAAACTCTCTAGGGGTCTGAGAGCTTGGGTTTTTTCATTTGAGTCAAACTAAAGTAGGGTATTTCAAAAAGCTCCCAAAATCGAGTATATTCATAAATTTAAAATGTTAAGAGTAAATTTTTGTTTATTTTAAACATATAATAGTATATTTAAAATTTCAACAGTAAACAACTATAAAATTTAAATACATATTTTAAATGTGAGATTATAAAAATATATGAAAACAGACCATGTTCTTAAAATAAGAATGACACTAATTTTTATAAATAATAAACATTAAAAAAATCTTTAAAAAATAAACAAAATTTTAAGTTTAAAAACTGAAAATATTGGTTTTAAAATTAGAAATAACACTTTAAAAAACATGATTTGAAAATAAGAAAAAAACTCGAATAAAAATTTAATAGAAATCAAAATAGTTTCATCACTCATGTCTTAAAAGACCTTAAAGTTACACTTGCAATTTTTTTTTAAATCATAAAAATGATGAATAACCCTTTGTAACTTTAATTAACCTGTAAGAATTACAAGCAGTTAGAAATTTGAAATGTTTCATATTTAATTTATTAGTCCTTAAAGTAATAACCGTAAATGATCACTTTTTTTCCAATCCCATTCCTCCATTCGCAGTTGCATATGTGCCTTATATAGGCTCTCATTTGAAATTATCTTATCAGGAAATTTATTTCAATTCCATTTTTAATGCTTGTATAAATTTATGTTCACACTTTAAAATGAAAAATAAGATGGTTAAAATAATATTTCTAGTAGACAATATGAAATAGTAAATTTTTTCTTTATTTAAATGTGGTCAGTTTGGTTAAATAGGTTGCCATGTTGATCGACATTAATTTTAGACAGGATAACCAACATAATTCTATTACTAAATAGTAGCTAATGTAGTTGAACATATTAATACAAGTTTTAAATATCTTTAATTCATAAACAATCAATAGGTATTCTCAATGTTAAATTTTTAATTCAACTGAAATTCTAATTTTAGAAAAAGACCCTGTAGAAATAATAAAAATAATGATTATTCAAGTATTTAGTGAACTATCTAGCCATTTTAATTTTCATTGCCTTGTCATGGGAATGCAACTTCAATCGAGGATAATAATTCAAAGTGGACAAAAAAAAATAGTTTACCAGTCGAAAGTAGTTTTAAAACTCGACTACATTAATGATGTGAAATTTGATATCAATTTTAACAATGTGGTAAGTTACCGAATGATTTATGAGTGAAACTTCCGATATCATATAAATTAAATAGCCTATACTTACCATTTCATTTTAAAAATTGATTTGTGCATTCAGCAAGTGAAAGCTTGAAAATGACTTAATGTTCTATCTTTAACCCAAGATTTAATGACTAGCTCGGTTCGAAGCTTAAAATTCGAGTACTTGCAGAACCCTAAAACTCTCAAAACCTTTTAGGTTAGTACCTTGAAAAATTCTCCAAATATGCATTAACCCTTTTCATGCCATGCCTATTCCAGAATTTGCAGCTATTTCCTCATTTTTCTAAGGGTTTTAAAGAAAATTCGCCAAACCTTTATTTATGAAGCAATTATTTTGATTTTTTTTTATCATTTTATTCAGCATATACTGTTCCTTAGTAATCATAAATTAATATAATTTAATCAAAATTATTTAATTTCTAAATTTTAAATTTAATTTTAATTTTTTTCAAAACTAAGTGTAATTAACATATTTAAAAACAAATTATATTACATTTTACTATTATTTTGTTGTAATGCATTTAGTTTTATACAAGAAAATAAGTTTAGAATATATATGACTGTAAATAGGATTCACAGAAATTTTTATTTGATACCCTACATTAGATAATTTTGGGCCGTTATTGCTTACCTAACAGCAAGATTTATTATATTGCCTACCTCATAAATAAATATTTAGGCCTATACATAATGAATGCGTTTTTCATAAAAACTTTTATAATGAATAATTTCATATATTTTTTACATATCATATAATTTTATGAAGTTATTACGCCTATTTAATTACGACGGTAAAGAAATCTTTTCATTCACATGACATAACATGATAATCTAAATAATATATTTTTCTACAGAACAACTTAACCTGTAATATTTGAAAACTGTTTACAAAACTATTTACATCAGTATGAATGCTAGCCACACTTATGTTTTTCTGTGCAGCTCGCATGTAGACCAGTGTTGCACTTAGCACATTGAGTAGGTGACCGTCCATCATTGTAAATGTACTAAACTCCCAGTTCCAATAACAACTATTTAAGGATGATTTTTGTTGCCAACCTTTTATAAATTAATAGAGTGAAATGTTCTCTTTTCAGTGATTTATGACACTACTACACTATCTATCAGGTAAAGCAAAAACTAGCGCAAATCTAGAGAGCTGACCTTATCGGCTTTGGCACTTTTAACGGTAGTAGGCAGAGCCGATCAGATAGGCTCTTGGCACTAAAAGGGTTAAGTAAATGGAGGTGGAGTTTGAAAGATAAATGTATTGATAGTAGTGATAGAATCATAAATTCAATTAGGTGTTTAACTGCAAAATACAGAGCAAATACAATACTAACAAAAATATTAATATATTTTAATTGAGATTCAACTAAAATTTTGTTTACATTCCACAAAAAATTATGAGTTTCAAGGTATTAAATGTAAATTAAACATCTAAAGTAGGATATAAAGGCGAGGCCTACACACTTACCACTCACAATTAAAACACAACAAAACACATAAAACATAGCGAGTTACCTCAAACAGTCCCAATGCATCTTGGCCATTCTAAGTCCAGGAAATGTGAACAACGCACCAATGAGGGCACACCACAAGGCCAGGAAGAATTTCAGCACCAGCTTGGAGGCAGGGCCTCTAAATTAACAAGACACTTTTTTATCTGTAGATGAAGCTAATCTTGAGTTGAAAAAAATTTGAGAGATTGTCTGTCTAAAGAAGACACGATTATTATCTATTATTATTATTATACATTAAAACAACTAAGAGACATTTGCAAATTCAAATGAAAGCATAAAAGAAAATAGCTAGAGAGTTTTAGTGCATATATTTTAAGATATAGTCGTAACCATTTACACTGATACCAGTATTGATATCAGCAATATAAACTATCTAACCTAAAAAGAAAGTGTAAAAAGAATACAATGTAAACATAATGCACTATTAGCCTTGAGGACTGTAAACAATAATATAAAAAATACACCCATTGTACTTGATCAGGAGTGAATGCTGGTCTCCTAGGTCTATGTCTAGTTCCATGATTTATGGTAGACTTTTGGAAGAAAGGACCTTTCAAAAAATAAAAGCACATTTGTTTGAGGTCAACACTGATAGAATTTTTACAAAAATAAGTGTAATTTTAAAGGTTTTGTCAACCCATATCGACCAACTGCATGTTACATGCGGATATAAAGTGTCAGGTGGTCAGCACAATGAATCCTCCAGCCATTAATCTCTGTTTTCTAGAATGGAGCAACTACTTCTTCATTCAAGTAGCTCCTTATTTGTTCTCACGAGGCTGAGTTGACCCCATTCCAAGCCCACTACCTCACAGAAATATCTGTAAGCACTGGGGATCAAAATCGGGACTGAAGATCACATGACTTGATGTATGAATATATGCTAGCAGTTTTAGTAGCTTTTGTATTGGTTATATAAGTTATTTTCTAACTTACCAGAATTTTTCTATCTGTGACCAATTCTGTGCATTAAATATTAATGTTAAGATAATCTGGAAACTGGGGGGGATACAATTAAAGCAAGGATGTTTGCTGATGACCCAACTCCTTAGCTCTACTGAGCTAAGGGTCCTAAGGCCGAAAAATGTATTATTGGTAAAATGAGGGTTTACCCTTTCACACTGCTGAATTAATGGCTGGGGACTGAATGTGGTGCCTGTCCTAGTCTTAAGTGAGATTGTATTTATAAGTCATATGAAGCTATAACAGGCCTAGCAAGCCGGTAGTGGAAAATATATGGCTTGGATTTTTAAAAAAACTTCCAAGCCACAGGCTGGAAACCATAAAAAAAAAGTTTGATGATGATTTGATGATATGGGGGAAAAAGGAAATACAGGAATGGAATAAGGAAGTGAAAGAATGTGAGATTAAATTTAACATGGCGAAGACCAAAGTTTTGGTAATGAAAAGAGAATAAGGACAAGAAAAAGTGAACAAATGGATGGAGAGAAGGAGTATAAAATACCTTAGAGGTGTGATTGAGCCGAAAAATAAGAGCAAAGCATATCCTATGAGAATATGGTATCAGGGGGAGTTGTTCTATAGGTGTGTAAGAGCCCTGCTACTGAAAATAGAAGTACCACTAAAGTGTAAGGAAATGTTAGATAGGGCATATTTTGTACCAGGGCTATAGAGTCGAAAGCAATTTTGTGTGGAGTCAGTCAATAAAAATGTACAGATCCCAACTTCAAGATAAAAACTTTTAATTTTATAACAATATATGGTAATTATATCATTTAAATTTTATACTTTTTTTTATATTCTTCAGGACCAATATTTATATTTTGGATTTATAAATTTATGAAAAAAATTACATTCACAATGTCAAAGAAACTTCTCATGAAGTAATCTGAATTGGAGCATTTGACTGCAATAAATTTGTTATTACTGATGAATATACTTTAGCCATTTATGAAGGAGTAAAAAGCTCAGCATACCGATACTAAATCTCTGTTTGTACCCATAATTATGTATGCAGCGGAAACTTGTGCATTGGTTGTAAGAGAGATCAGGAGGGTGGAGGCCATGGGAATGAAATTTTTGAGGAGAAATAGGATTAGAAATGAAACTGTTCGGGCATGTGTTGGAGTACAGAGTATACATTAGATGGACATAGAATGAGAATGGAAAGGATCCCAAGGAGAATAATGGAGTTGAAGTATGAAAGGAAAAGACTGCAAGGGATCACAAGAAATATGAGAGGAGCTAGTAACAGCAAGTGTGTGAGTGAGGGGAGAAGAATGAACACAAGTAAAGGAGGAAGAATAATTTAAGGACAGAGGAAAATGGAGGCATTTTACAAAACTGACTCGGCTACAGTTCCTGGTGATAATAAGATAATCTTAAAAAAAATACACAAATCTTATTCTATGTTTTATAAGTGAACTTAATGACTGAAAAGATAAAAGACTTTACAAAGTCCAAATGATTGTCGCTAGGACAAACTGATCTAGTTCCCCTTACTTAGAATCTAGACCTTGTGTTTCAAGGAACGCTGCTGCACTCTTGTTAAAGCTGTCATAAGCTCTGTCCAAGCCTATTTCTAGTTTCTGTTCATCCACAATGAGAACCATCATAGCAACTAGAAGGTAGGAGAAACAGGTGACTATCACCGTTGAGCGCTCCCCCACACTCTCGTCGCTCTTGAAATACTGCATAGTGAGTGATAGCAGGATCTTACTGGTAATATGGTCAAGGAGATGAATATTCATACCAATTATTACCGTATTGGCCCGAATATAGGCCGCACCCTAAATTTTCAACCACTTTCAGAGAAAAAACAATATTCCCGCTTAAATATGATCAGTGTGTATTAAATCCTTTGAAAAGAAAAATTATTTACCGGTAGGTGCCTACACTTAAAATGTGATCACTGAAAAAAAAATAGACTAACAATGAGACACTTTGAGAGGAACGAAAAATTATTCACACTAAATTATTCTTCTCACAATAGAATAAATGATGACCAACATACTGAAACAAATCTAACTCACTCTCTTTACCAAAAGGATATATTGCCGATAGAATGCGCTGAAGAAACTAATTTTATTTTGGCAGCCATTATGGCTCAAATATTGTACACATAAATAAGATAATCATTCTTCATCAATTTTTAAATAACTTTGCCAACTGTCATGGTTCATCTATTTTTAAATAATTTTTGCCAACTATCAAGATTTGTCTATTTTTAAAAAGTGGTGGCTATTAATTTCGATATACATCAATTTAACAATATGTGTATCCTATAGGTACAAAATTGAATGTGTATTATCTAAGAATGTGATTATAGGCCGCATTAGAGTTTTATGAGAGCTGTTTCTTACAAAAATTGCAGCTTATTTTCGGGCCAATACGGTAATACTCAGAATAATTAGAAGTGGCGATGAATATTCAAAAATAAATATTCTCTTAAAAAATGCATAATGTCCTTAAAGGTGCGTGCTAGAGTAAGAAAATAAAACAATTTAATATAGTAATATAATTAAATGAGCCATTAAATGTGTAAAGTGAAATTTGTTTAAGTTCTCGCTTCACACTCTCACCACTAGAGCGAGAATAGTAAATCAGGGGAGTTCTCGCCTCGAGACAAATGCAGTATGCAATGTGCCAAGCTCCAGAGCTAGTCGAGTAAACATTTCAGATCCCAACACACCTGTTCAGGTTATACACATATAATATAATAATTATTCTATGGGGTAGAGAGAGATGACGAAGGAAGCATTTTAAAGGTAATTTAACCGCATTTGCATGGAAGGAGAGTGAGAAACTATTTAGTTAAGGAAAAACCACCCAAAGTAGAGCCAACCATGATTCAAACCCTCATCTCCCCATTGTCAGTAGGCCAGTCTAACATAAAAGTGCCGACACAGGTACTTGGTTATAAAGTGGGTCTAAAATATAGCCTAGTTATTTTTTTTCATTAAGGTACCACTTGGGAATGAACCTGAGCATTAAAGACTCCCACTAGAAAAAGCATATGATAAAAATTTAAAGATAAACAGTGGACATGATCATGTGCTCATAAAGCGAAATGAAGGAACATTTTCTACAAATTTTAAGTGCTTGATATATTAATTCATTTTGAATGCTGGGAACAGTTTAAATGGTAGTGAATAAATTTACTAAAGAAAACTAGTTAATATTATAAAAATGTATCATAATAAAAGGATACAGTGCAAACCCAACAACAAGAAGGCACCACAACATGCTGAGATTAATTTCCTCCTTTAATGAAACAAATGAAGAGCTCACCTGTGAACAAATATTTATACATATAATGATTTAAGTAATAAAATACAATGTGAATTATCTCACTTAGCAAATTAATCACACTAAATGTTTCAATCCTTAAGTCAAGTATGCATTATCTGATCATAATATTGAAATTACATTAAAGTCTGGTTTCATCATCGTCATTCTCATAAACTGCAACTGGGTCAGTTTTGTGAAATGACGCCCTTCCTCTAACTTTCGACCACTCTTCCTCCTTTAATCTCTTCCATTCTTCTCTCGCTCGCACACTTGGTTTTTAGCACCGTGTCTTACTATCAATTCAATTATACGCTTATGTATTAATTCCATTAATGGTTTTTTAAAGATTAGGAAGCGTGTATTTATAAGAGGTGTAACCCGCATTTGTGTGGAGGGAGATTAAAAAAACCATTTTGGAAAAAACTCAGTACACCTGACCCGAGATTCGAACCTTTATCTCCCCGTCTTTGGCAGTCTAGTCTACTGAGAAAGGTAGTGTGTTAGACCATGCAGCCACCGAAGTGGGTTCTTGCATACGTTCTGTTATCTGTTCTGTTATCCCTAAAGTCTGGTTTAATGTCTACAAATATAATTTAGATACACAATAAGAGTCACATATTTGAATTGAAGATAAGGGAATGTAAAGTTGAAACACTGTGCCCTTTAACTTTACACTGTTTCAAACTCTTTTGTCTTAACATAATAGCTTCTGAACAGCTTTTCTAGTGTGTCCTCCCATTAGAGGCATAGGAACATTCAAATTAAAAATAAAATTAATGCTTTGTAGGTCCCTGCAATTTTTATTTAACATTGCATCTTACTACCTGTTTAGGTTATATGCATAAGTACTAAGGAAGCTAATGAGTTAGGGATTAGGAAGGTTGAATTTAGATTATGTGTACCCACATTTGCATGGAGGGAGAGTGGGAAACCATTTTGGAAATAATAAGTGGTAAACATCTTATCTAAGCATTTCTGCTTTCAATAATATTTTACAGCAACATATTTACTCTTACACATTTTATAAGCGTATAAAATGACTATGTTCAAGATACAAGATACATGGAACTTAAATTTAGGTTAGTTGCAGAAAATAACTTTCAACAACCAAGTAGTTTACCAAATGTTTACCAATATGAAATAGTTCACAAAAGAGATTAATGCTATATTAAAAACTTAAAGTAGAATTAGAGCATTATTTGTACAGTAAATATTTCAAGTTGAAATTCTGTCATAAATCCATGAATAAAGTATGAATAAATACAAACATATTTTTTAGAATTAATTTTTAGTGAAAAAATGTATAGTCACACAAATTTAAATATTTAAATAAATTTAATATAATTATGCAATTTTTTTAATCATACAATAGGAAAAATATTGAGGAACTCCATTTGCTATGAAACTATATCTTAAAATTTAATCAAATTAATCAAAATAGAAATTTTTGAGAAAAAGATTGAAAATTATGAGTATTAATAATAATAATAATAATAATATTTAGCACCGCGTCTTACTACCCGTTCGGGTTATACGCTTTAAGTACTAATTACGCTAATGGATTAGGGATTGGGAGGGTTGAATTTAGAGGAAGTGAACCCGCATTTGCGTGGAGGGAGAGTGGAAAACCATTTAGGAAAAACCACCCCCAGTTCACCCGACCGAGATTCGAACCTCGATCTTCCCGTCCTCGGCGATTGAGCTCAACACGACCAGCGCGTTAGCCAACTACGCCACAGAGGCGGGTCTTTTTGAGTATTCAAATTATTTGAGTCATGTAAGAATCTTTGAGTTGAATTTGAGCAGCTACTAAAATTCGACTCGATCTCAAATTTTTTTGTACTCGCAGACCACTAATTCTTTCAAATTGTGTTGGTTACTAACCTCAGTAAGAAGATAAACAACAGTTGAATAGAGTGAGAAATCAAGGAGCCATTGATACTCTGTATAAAATCTTAGATGAATCACATCCAGCACACTGACTTTGGCAGTTTCCAACTGAAACAAAATTAAATTAACTAATCATTAAAGTGTTAAAGACTTGGACACAAACACCATTGATAAGAAAATGTGGTTTGAATATTAGCTGGGAAATATTGGGGTAGTTTTCCATGAGCCATTTTCACTGGGTTTTCTCCAAATAATGCTGGTACATTTCTCCTAGCTACTCTTATCCTTAACTTATGCAAAAATAACATGCAATTCAAGGTCAAATTAAGGGCAAGCAGGAGAGTAAAAGAATGAGTGTTCCTCTGATAGATGAGTAATTGCCTCACTTTTCAGTATATCCTCAAACTCATTAGAAATTTTCTCAGTAAAATTTCTTGTGCATTTCCTTAAAACTGATTTTCCTCCATCTGTTCCATAACATTAGCTAATGTAGGTTGTGAATAGGCTGTGAATAAGTAATATTTTTAACATTAATAAAAAAAATTAAAAATTGTTTGAATGCTTCAAATTATCAACTCTTGAGAATGATTTATAAATATTCATTCAGTTGATATATATTTATGAGGCCTCTTTTCTCTTTACATATTATTCAAGATTACAAGACTGACATGAAAAGTAACTAGGAAGCCCACTAGGACCCATCGACAAACCTGAATGTCCAAACTTCTTGGTATATGAAATGTTTCAGCTGTTCTACCATTTTCTATGTGTTTGCCACCTTTCTTGTTTTTGGATTTTCCCAAGTCTTTGGGAACACCTGCCAGGGTTTTTAGTTCTGTGTCTGTTGGGTAAAGATAACGTATAAGCCTGCAAATAAATAAACATGAATTCTAAAAATGCAAATTTACAACTGGGCCCCAAAAATTCAAATGGTTCCTATGATTAAAATATATTGGCATGTGCATTCAAAATAGAAGACGCAATGATATGAAAATATCTATTCAACTGCAACATTTAACACCAAGATTATAAACACATTATTTTTAGCAATGCAGCTTAGTACCAGTTCAGGTTAAAATACACATGTGCTAACGCTAATGTGTTAGGGATAAAGGTTTAATTTATAGGAAGTGTATCTGCATTTGCATGGAGAGTATAAAACAATTTAGGGAAAACCACCTTAAGTAGACCCGATCAGAATTTGAGCCTCCATATACCTATCATTATCGGTCTAGTATAATGCATGAGTGACGCCTTAGAACATGTGGTCACCAAAGTATATAAACGGATTAATTAAAGGGTTAGGAATTAGGAAGGTAGTTTTTAGGGAACACAACCACGTTTACGTGGAGAGGGGATAGAAAAGCCACTGAAATAATAATGGATTTAATAGCGATGCTATTATATTTGTTAATTACGGTTATATTTATTTATTATTATTTAGCACGAAGTCTTACTAGAAAAACCCTTGTTGTTGACGGTGGGTGCAACTTATGTTTCAGAGAGGTGGTCGCTAACTATCGTTATATATACCCTGGCCGAGAAGTTATGGCTTACCAGTCAGTAGGTATATACTGGCCGAGGCGTGATGGCTTACAGTAACTAGTGTATATCCTGGCTGAGGCGTGATGGCTTACAGTAACTAGGTATAACCTGTTTGAAGCGTAATGGCTTACAGTAGCTAGGTATAACCTGGCTGAAGCATGATGGCTCACAGTAACTAGGTATATCCTGGCCAATGCGTGATGGCTTACAGTAACTAGGTATATCCTGGCAGAGGAGTATGGCTTACAGTTACTAGATATTCCCTGGCAGAGGAGTGATGGCTTAAAGTTACTAGATATTCCCTGGCAGAGGAGTGATGGCTTACAGTTATTAGGTATATCACTGAGCTAGCCGGGGATGTCTCATGCCCAGAGGGGGGGGATGGGCTAACAGCAATGGCTCTGGAACTACTATTAGTCTTGCATTGGTGCAGGGTAAAATATCCCAACCTTGTCCATGGGGCTCCAGGAAATGGGGGGCCTTTAGTTAGAATAAAATATTTTAGATGAGGTAGCTATACAATTGAAGTTCGACAGACAAAATAAGTTTTAATTGAGACTTTGGGAAACAAAGGGGACAGAAAAAACCTAATTAGGTGAGGCAGAAAACTGAAATTTGCCGGGAATATAGAGGGCTTGCTTCAGTAATAAAATAAGTGTTAAGTACTGGATTCACAATTTAGTAAAGGGCCTAAAAATGGGTCAAGGATTATTAACTTAAAACCTCTCCAAAATAATTATAAACTCTTCTTTTCAGCATGGAGGAAAATTTAAATTGGCCAAGTTTGTAAAAGGACCACTCCAAATAACCATAAAATCTGGAAAGTTTGGAATTTAAAAATATGGGGTGGGAAATGGCTAGTATAAAAAAACAAATGTCTCATCATGGCAGAAAATTTTAATTTTGTAGAGGCAGACGAAAAAATCTAAAAACACACGATTACAAAAACTAAAGACTATCTTGAAGGGGATCCATTAGCTTTGCAATAACAAAGCTAAAATCAAATAATAAACTAGCGCCTTACTAGCAGCTACATAATGATTAAAAATTCTGGTGGCACGATGAACCGTGATGCTATCTGGAAAACATGGATGTTTACTATTCAATATGTTTCTGTAACAGAAGATATTTTTTATTTAAGCTCGTTGGTGAATATTGTGATGCTTTTCTATCCAAAATATTCCTGTAACAATGTCTATTAATTTGTTTATCTTATTTTATGATTGTGTTTAGGTAAATATTGCGTTGTTAATAAACTGTATTTTTTTTGTGCACCCAATTTGTGAACAAGGTAATATTTTGTCTCAAATATTTTTTATTTTATTTATTAATTATCATGATTGGTTTGTGATTGCCATGGCTATCTCAGGATTGTACATAGAGGAACTATTAAAAAGTTGGCAGCCTGATTTTCAACTTTTTAATTTGGAATAGTTTTGATGCTGTTAAACAGTTCTATTACACTTGTCTAAAGCCTAGAATATTTATTTAAGTAATCCACTTAATAATTTTATCCGTCCAGATGTCGTTGAAAATAAATTATTATGTTTAAGTGTGTGTAAGGGTAGACCCCAATTATTATAGTTAAAAGTACATTCAATTTCATGAAGTTCTAATAAGAACAAGGGAATCGAACCGGGGCATTTATCTTTGTGTGGCAGTTCTTTATACTATATTTAGTCATATAATATCCTGATAAGTTATTGTATGTTATTTAAGTAGGCGATTGAGCCAATATAAGTTAGAGCTGTTGAGATTTCATACGAATACAGTACCAAAATACCAAAATAGTTTCATATTTGAAGGCTGCTGGTCAGAGGTATTATTCATATCACATTTAACCTATCGTCGTTTACAGATGGGTCCAAGTTTATATGTCATCTGGATACCCTTTTGGTTTTAAAAGAAATAGAAGCACATAACTCAAAAAGTTTTTTTTTTAATTAACACAACATACCAAACCATGAAAAGGGATTTTATAGTCCCCTTAGTATGTTTATTACAGGAATTACTAATTACTATATGCATCGGTAAGCACATGGTCTCCATGGTGTGAGCCCACAAGCGATCTACACCAACCGAGTAGCTCCTCAACTGTTCTCACGAGGCTGAGTTTACCCTGTTCCAGACCCACTGCTTCATAGAAAAATTCTGAAAGTTCCAGGGATCGATCCCAGGACATCTGGATCTGTGATTTTCTATAAAAGTTCCAGGGATCGATCCCAGGACATCTGAATCTGTGTTTTTCTAAGAAAGTGCCAGGGATCAATCCCAGGACATCTGAATCTGTGTTTTTCTAAGAAAGTGCCAGTGACCAATCCCAGGACATCTGAATCTGTTTTTTTCTATGAAAGTGCCAGAAATTGATCTCAGGACATCTGGATCTGTGTTTTTCTATAAAAGTGCCAGGGATCGATCCCAGGACATCTGGCTCTGTGTTATTCTATGAAAGTGTTCTTCATTTGCTGAATTCTAATAGTGTCCAACCCAGTGGTTCTCAAACCCAGTTCCACGGTTGAAGCCGTAGGGAATGACTACATATTCTGTGAAATAGCTGTCTTTCATAGCTTAATAAAGAAGTGAGAGTGGGAAATTATCCATCCTCAGTTTATCCAGCCAGGATTCGAGTCTTGACCTCCCCGTTACCGACAAACCAGATTAGATGATGTTTAGTTCGTGTGTCCATCGATGGGAGTTGAATAATATTGCTGATAAGTGTGTCTAATTAAGAAATCCCAAGACTCTTCTACATACCATTATTTGGCAACTGATTATTTTATTACTAACTGCGTCTCCCATACGAAAAAAAATAGAAGTGTTGAAATTTTAAAAAGGAGCATTCTTCATTTATTTAATAATCTTTGAATACATGAACGAGTTCTACCATAAAGTAAAGCAGAATGAAGTCATGTATTCCAACTTCGGTGAGTGAATGGTCTAGGGCACGGTGTCACTCTCATTTTAGAATAGATTGACAATGTTGGGGAGATGGGGTTTCGAATCCCAGTTGGATGTAATGAGGGTGATTTTTTCTGAATAGTTTTCCACTCCCCTGCAAATCTTGGTACTTTACCTCTAATTTCTACATTCCTTATCCCTAGCAAATTAGCATAATCCGTACATATGCGTATAGCCTGGATGGATAGTAAGACTCGGTAGCAAAAAAAAAGTCATGTAAGTGGGTTATTGTAGTACTAAAAAAACAGAAACATAAACGTAGCTTATATTCTTTCAAACTGATAGAACATTTTGTCTTCTACTCGAGCAAAACTTATCAATAACTGTAATGTGAGTGGTCTGTCAAAGAGACCGCAGGCTCCTTCTCACTTCTCCCCTCCCCTGTGTACTCTTGCCCCACAAGTTGTTTTTCTTCTGTTCGACATTCTTCCTCCCCCTCCTCCCTTCATCGTTATCCATGATGGCCGTGCGTTCGGTCAGACAAAATTTGGCAGCAGCACTAGCTGGGATTCTAATTTAACTAATATTTTAAGTTTTTGTGTTGTGACCACCTGATGTTGTCACGAAATTTTTATCTCACAGCTCATAGCTAGAATCCCTATGGTTTTAATTTAGTTTAGTTCTCCATATTTCTCTGATAAAAAGAATATTTTTTTGACAGTTGACTATTTTTTCTCTTGTTAATGAAATTAAAAAAAAAATTCCAAGAGACACTCTTAAATCTGTTGGATCTTTTTTTTTCTTCAACTAATTCCTATTAATTGCTGATCAATTAGTTCAATATGACACACATATTTTGGTATATCCTTCAAGTAGTATGATGGCCTCTTAACTATCCAGGAGTTCCACACATCCACCACAGACTCTGCCTTAAAATATGAGTGAAGAATGAACCTGGGCACATGACGACTCCTGGATAAATCAGTTCTTAAACCCAGGGTTTGATTCCCGTGTCCAGGTGTCATTTTTCAATTTACAGAATATACCAATGTAATATGTTACATGTGGAAAACCACTCCTTGTGCATTTGGTTGAGATTCAAACCTAGACCTTCTCGTCACTGGCGAACCAAACGAGGTTGATGCCTTGTCCTGCATATCAACGAATCTGGGTGGTCAATGTTTCAAAGAAAGTAAAATATATGCACTCACCCTGTCGAGCATAGAAGCCACCTGGCTAAAGAGTAATGTGGTCCCAGTTTCTGTATCACACTGACCATCACGAGTGTGATTACAAGCTGAGTCCCGAGAAGAGCCTGCACATTAAATAAAGTTACCTGACAAAACACATTTAATTTAAGCAAACATTTTTCTAGGTGTAAATAAAAACTCCTATCGAGGGAGACTGATCAATTTTTTAGATTCTGTAAAGGACATTATAGTCGAGTTAACCATGTTAGTTGAATTGAGAGTATCCTCAGAAAATTACCTTTGCCTGTATACACATTAGGGCCTTTATTTAATATTTCCAAAATTACAACACAAATAATTTTAATCCAAAGCTATTAAATTAAATCTCAATCCACAACTTTATTGATTTTACATTAGGCTTACTATTGTTTAACGAAATTAATATAAAATAGAATAGCCTCAATAAGAATGTAGCCTATCTTATTTACAAGTGAGTGTTTATCAATACTAATATGTTGTCCAACACCTTAGCTCAGTCGGTAGGGTGTCTGCCTATTGAGCTAAGGATCTCGATTTTTTGATTCCTGGCATGGACGAAAAATATATCATTGGTGAAATGTGGGTTTCCCCTTTCAGAGTGAAGATTTTAAAGTCCAAGGGCTGGGTCTTGTGTCGGTTCTAGATTTAAGTCAGTTTATAATTCATGTGCTGATATAATTAGTCGGTTCAGAAAGTACATGTTAAAAACCTCAAATAAATTAATTTTTTTAAATTTTAAAATCAATATAATATGTCTTTAGATTGATCAACTAACCCCTAATGCAAGTTGTAGATAGTATAAATATGCAGTAGAAAATTTATAAATTATAATAAATACTACCAAAATAACTTAGCTTTTAATTGAGGGTTCATTACTGCATAGGAATAAAATGTAATCACCATTTAATAGATACTGGTAACTATTTAGATAATTTAATTGTAGTATTATATATATGATTTTAAACTTTGTTCCTATGTAGTCCAACTAATAATTCTTCACTGTAACTTAATGCTCGTTAATGTGAAATGTTCACACTTGTATATAATACTCATGTCTTTTTGTTAACTTGTAAAAAAAAATTACTTTTATTTCTCTGCAACTACAAGTTAAATCAATTGTGTATTTTTTTAACGAGTCAAAAACACCAATTGATTAAATCAGAAACATTCAAGGTTAGGATTGTGTGTACAAAAATTGTGCCAGACAGAAGACAAAATTATTAAACAACTAAAACTGTACTTTGTCGTTTGTAAAAGTTTGCTAGCTGCAAGTGTATATAGCTTTATCATAAAATCATGCAAAGTACTAGACAATACCAAGAAACGTTTAAAATCTACAAAGTGCATGGTTAAATTAAACTGCAGCTGAAAAAGTCACAAAACTGAGACTAGATTGAGACACTTCTATTAAGCAAACCAGACATGATATAGCTCAGGAAACATTCATAAAATTCTGCCAGATTCGCGGTTAGATATTATCACTGTGTAAAAGTGTATTAAATAATAGGTTGGCTTCTGCAGCATTGCAATTTAATGTTTGATCCAGTTTGAAGCCCAGCATAAGTGTGCAAGGTGTTAAGTGAGAATGTTAACAAACCAGCAACTTAGTAGGCATAAGAGCAGGTATACCCTGATTTTGGTTGGAAGAACAGTAGAGAAAATTCAAACATGTTTTTTACAGCCAACAATTATAACATTTTACTATATTGTTTTGTTTTTTTTATAGTACAGTATTGATAATATTTATCAAAAGTGATAACTGCAGATAACATGACTTGATGTAGGAGTATATTAAACTTGTTTTAGTAAATTTAGTAACTAACTTCTACTGTTCTTCTTACCAATATTATACTATAGCTATCCTATTGTAAAGTAAGTAGATATTAAAGTATTTTTATTCTAAATAATAGCCCATTATTCCAACTACTAAAAGTTATAGATCTAATTAAGATCAATTGGGTAGGCCTATTATTTTCCTTATTTTATTTCTAAGCTGTCACTAAGGACGCTAATTTTTGTTTAATTCCTGGAATCCAAAAACAGTTTATTGTTTGTGACCTGGTCCTCAGATTGCATCAATAATGAATGAGCTATTAAAATAGAATTTTACCCACCATTTTAATTAACAAAATGAGTACTAAAATATTATTTTTAGTACAAAGCGGATAACTATTTTATAAGTTACATGACGTTTTCAACAACAAGATATTCAACTAGATAACATATAATTTATTTAAATTGGAACTTTCTTATAACAAACTTAAACGTGACTTATTTTTTCACATAATGATCATAACCAAAAGCCATAGATCACTAAAAGACCACTTTCAAAATTTTCGTCTGCTACAAACTAAGATAGTATAGAGACAATGGCAAACAAATGAAAGGTTATTCACAGACTGAGCCATTTTATTATAGGCAGCAGCTTTTACTTCACTTCGAAATAATAATCAATGTAAGGAAATTTGTGATGAAATAAGAATGATAACGCTTAAATTAATTTATGCTTAACATTACATGCACTATTTACTGTTGGAGAAGACGGTTAGTACAGTTATATTCTAATTGTAAATCTATAATAAATTTAAAAAAGATTGATATATTACTCAAACACACTTTAATATTTAATATATTAAACATATTGAAATTGGACTAATAATACTAAAATAAATCAATGGATATTTACAATTTGTAAAATAATCAATACATTATACTGAGAATATTTTAAATATCCTTTAGATGCCCTTATTGACAGTGATTTTTTTAAATTAATAATTTATATTAGAAGATGTTAAAATTAAAGAGCATGTAAATTCAGCCAAAAATTGTTCAATATTTGTCTATTTAATTAAATCCATCTCCTTTCCACAAAGGTTGCGGCTCAGATGTATCGAATTCGGACGCTAGCTTATCGGAAATATGGTCGTGAGTTGAATTAGACTCAACAATTTCACTAAACAAATTATTTTTCACAGAATCAGATTCACAGCTAATATTTAGGCCCGACGGAGTTTTATGAACATTTTCAGTAAAACTACACTTGAATTCACTTCATGGCCTGTGCCAAAATCCTCTGAAATCATGGGGCATACTTTGAGCCACCAATTTCAGAATTGTCCAAATTCCAGTCAGAAGCGATTTTGTTTAGTGATTCTAAAGAGGTGAAGCTTTGTTTCACTCTCTCCAGCTCTGCATTGCACATTTTCTCTACTTCCAATAGTTTCATTTTGTAAGCGTTGGCGGCAATTTGACGACGTATCTGAAGTCGTTTCTCAGACTGTGCCAACGCCAATGCTTCTTGATATCTCTCAAGCTTCTTTTCATATTCTATGATTGCTAGTTCTTTAGCACTAAGGTCTTTATCGGTATTTGCCGTCTCATACAAATCCCAATTGTTTCGTAAGGTAGTCCCAAATGTAGATTTCCTTTCGATTTATGTTCATCAAGATGTTTTTGAATCTCATCGTACTCTTCCACTTCATTCTGCCATAGGGTCTTTTCTATATTCAGTTCTTTTCTAAGTTCAATCACATGTTCCTGTAGTTTCCTTAATCTTTTCATTAGATCAACGTTGATAATATCCACTGTTTCGCCAAATTTGTTGCCATCTCCACACGAAAGTTCCCCTTCCTGTGGAATAACTTGATTTTCTGGAACTTCAAAGTCGTTCAGTACATCCAATTCTTCAATTAATGATTTTAAATCTTCCAACTCAGTAGTTTCAAGAGCATCTTCTGAGCACAATTACTTCTTCATCAATTTTTTCTAGTGTAAATCGGTCCATTTTGCATGAGTTCACTCAATAAATTATTTCTAAAAAGGGTTTGGGCTTGATTCTCAGCAATAAATGGTAACCATAGTTTTCTAACAAAATCCTATGGAAAAATTGTTTGAAAACATTATATTATTGAAAGCGTTAAAATAAAATCATCATTATGCTATAATAATAATAATAATAATAATAATAAATAATAATAATAATAATAATAATAATAATAATATATATAAATGAATGTAAAGTTTGATCGCGCGTCTCGTAATTTATGAATCTGTATTTTGTACAATAAATATTTTGTATGCTATCGCATAGGCATAGGCCTATATTTCACGATATTCAGAATACACTCTATTTGCTATAATCTATGAAAACGTATCAAAAGAATTAACATTACTAAATAACTAATATTTATAGATTAGAATTTTCAAAACAAAATCTAATGCACTTAGTTTTGGTAGTGCGAAGAGTGCTGTATGTACAGTACAAGGGAGTAGGGGTGAGCTGGACGATCACCCGGGTGCCGTGAGCAAGGAGGCGCTGACAGCGCCCCTCGTACCCATTTGTATTAGTAAATGGTTTTAAAAATGTCAAGATTGAATATATTATAAGGCAATAGATCAGATTGCAACGGATAATGCTTCCAAATTTTTAAATATATCTTGTAAATATTGAAATAAAATTGTATAATGTGTTGTGTTATAATACATTAATGGAATTAAATCAGTATAGTGATAAGATTAACTGTTGTAACCCGGTGGCACCACTACGACATGAACTCGTTCACCAAACAGCCATTTAAACAACAAATCAATAAAAAAAAATTGATTATATCAGTTAACATTTACCATAATGAATAGTAAATGACTACATAGTAATATTCTGAACATTTTACAACTAGAACAATTTATGATATGTTACTTTTGTTTTTTCGAATTGTGTGTATAAAATACTGGATTTATACACATATATTTTTATTTAATCTCGTTATTTAACAATAAAAATTGAGATTGTACTCCTGGGCTGGGGGCTATCAGCTATGGTGTCATGTGACAGGTAGGTATGTGTTATGAATTAATTATGACTATTTGAGCCAAAAACATAATTAAAAAGTGCTACGCTGGCGGGCTGATTTATCTGCATTTACAATAATAAAATAATACTGATTGATGAAGGAATTACGAGATATAAAGCTAGTAAGATTTGATTGAAATAACTGAAAAAGTCAATGAATTCAGCTAAATTTTAAACAAGTATATTATTTTTTATCTTATTTCCTTTAGCCTAAGATGACCTCGAAACATCACTTTCAAGGCTTGACCAAATTTCACGGGGGTGGGGAAATAATTCTGAATCCACCCCTGTTAAAGTACCTTTATGCCCTTTATATACAACAAATAGTATGAAGATAAAATAGAAAATAGGCTATCTCAATTTTTTGAAATGCATCAGAACCGGATTTATTTTTATTGGAAAATAATGGTTGCTCCCTACATATTGAAAATAGTATAAAGTCAATATGACAATTTAGTATTTAAATACTACTTAATGTCTATAAGCAGAGTATTGTCTTAAACAAATTTCTCTTTGCTATTTTTATAATGAACGCAACAATCATAGTTCATTAAAATAATATGTTTTGGTCAAAGTGTATTATCTTTGAATTGTCCGGTAAAGGGCAGTAATCTGTGATTGTTTACTTTACAAATAATAATTTCGAAGTCATCATAAATCCTAATTTATTCAAATATTTATTTTATTAAACAGAATGCTGACTATAGGTTTCATTATTTTTAATTATAACAGTTTTACTTTAAAGTTGAAAATGTATTTCGCTCAATAATCAAAGCAGGAAAGTACCTCTCAAGAAGACTAGGCTGGACTTTAGTTAAGGCATGTTTCGCTCTTTATGGTCGTTAGTTTATTGGTACCTAAGACCTTTAATTAAATGGTTTCTAAGAAAAACGACAAAATTATGTGAACTTCAAAGAATATGCTATGGGGAACGTTTCGGCGCTCCTCGTAGCTCTAAAATTGAATATTCACTAGAACATTCCAGAGCTTCGGAAATAAATAAGCTTATCAGAGAACTGAATGAGTTGTGTAGCTGCAGAAGGTTAAGAGGGGAAGATAGATATCACGTAGTTATTTATGCTGTGAATACAGTGTTAAGGGTAAAGAAAATTAATCCTAGAATTCACCCCCAGTTTGTACAATCATTTGGTAAATGTGTGGAGCACATATGGGGCTATCGCCAGTTAGTGCATGAAGTTGAACGACTTAGAACTATCCAGTATGATGCAGATGATTCTTCTCATGAAGACAAGCTTTTGAAGTTGTGGGGATTGTTAATGCCTGATGTGCATCTTAAATCAAGAGTCACCAAACAGTGGCAGGAAATTGGTTTTCAGGGGGATGATCCTAAAACTGATTTTAGAGGTATGGGTATTTTAGGACTTGAAAATCTTATTTATTTTGCAGAAGAGTACCCAGGTCCTGCCAGCCATGTTTTGTCACACTCTCACCACCCTCAGTATGGTTATGCATTTGCAATAGTTGGCATAAACCTAACCTTTATGGCATATCACCTCTTGAAGGACGGGCTAGCCAAAACACACGTGTACAATGTGTCCAAAATATTCCCCGCCATTAAAGTATTTCATCAGCTGTATTGTTATCTATTTTATGAGTTTGATAGATTTTGGATTGAATCCAAACCACGAAATGTTATGGACTTTTCATTTATTAAAGACAGATTTGAAAATAGTATTCGCACCAAGCTTGCCAATCCACTGTCTGCATTCAGGATAAATATATCTATTGATAACGTATGAAAAAATTCAAATATATCTCATGTGTTTCAGCTAGGCCTAACTTGCACAATATTAAGCTATAGGTGAAACAAATTTGTAACAAATATTGCTTCCTTTGAACTTGTGAACTGCATGTATACATTCCATTTAGTATATACAAACATAAATTTCTTAAATAAGCAAATGCCTCTTATGAGATTTTCCATGTTTGATAAACAATCAGAATTACACACTGGAAGATTTTGACCATCAGGCATGCATTTCTGGTCACAATAACTGAACACATTAGCTTTAGTTCTTCTAAATGTGTTTAAATTACAGCACAGGCTACTAAAACATTTAGGTACCAGTACTGATCCTGTTTTGGGAGACCTTAGTAGACCTACTAGAAGAATGTTGGTCTTGCTTGGTCAAAATATGTATCAGTTTTAACTTTGTAAAGGTAATTTGATGAGTAATGTATAATTTGTTACATATTTTGATCTTTAAATCATTAGCCTAAGCAGTATGTTTGAGTAATTTCTTGCCAATAAGGCTACCTAATTAATTATTGTGCTATCCAGGCCCTTGAATAGACACACTTCACTTAATTTATCTCATCACACTTTAATAGGATTGGCACTATTTTCCTCAACCCCCACCCACCCCACCCAAACCATTATAAAGTAACAGGTTAAAGAATTAGTTAAGCTATAACCATAAAACAGACCGAGGTAGCCTAATTGAGATATTTAATTATACTCTTAACATATGTTGTATCATGTCAACATCTTTAAAAATACTTAATTACCATCTGATACAAGACTTCATAACATGAGCAAGATTGTTAGCAACACTTTCTAACATTTCTCAGCCACCAAGATATTAAAATGTTGGTTTGAGTACTTTAATTGTGAAAGCTTTATTAGTCTCGGTGTGGCACAAAAGTTGCACATGTTACTGAAATCCCAAGTGTGATCCCATATGCTAATTAATAGTCCTTAGCTTAAGTCGAAAATTTACAAAAAATTTTAAATATAAATTCACTATTCTAATATTAGCATTGCTCAAAACTATTTATTCACAATCATAGTGTCAACATACCATGCTACTATTTGCTTGGCGTTTGAAAAAGGAAAACGCCTTCTTGATACTCATTTATCTTATTTCTCACATACTTTGTTTTTCGTCTTGTATTTTTAAATTATTATTTGGAATTGTATTTCACTTTACTTTTTCTCTTTTATCATAACTTAATTGGATATTTAACTGAAAAAAAAACCTGACCCTTTGAAAAAATTTTAATAGGTTCAGTTTTTTTGATTAACATTATCATTCATGTTTAAATGTTTTAGGCTCTATTGAAAATTAAAGATTAGAACATTGCTTTTTATATACATACTAAATGTTTGTGTGTTTGGTCGCATGACTTTGTGATTACACTATTTTAACAAGAACAAATTAAGTATACATTTGTTGAGAATAAGCTTCATTTTATCCCATATAAATATACATTTTGACCTCTGTGAGCTGTTCAAAATTTTATTTGTGGGTTCTTGAATGTATGTTAACAGAATCAATTTTTTGTAGAAAAATATATTTTAGATTCTTATATTTATATAAATACTCAAAGTTTGATATACTATGTGCACATTTGTATACTGTTTATAAAGATTCTGTGATTGTTATCATGGCAAAGCACATGATATACCTATAATCTTGTAATTTAAATATTTTTTCATGAATTAAGTTTATAAATGTATTATTTTACATAAGGTTAAAAGTTTGCTTCCATAATTGTATAATATATTTCAAACTATAAAACTATGTAAATTGGTTTTATAAACAATGCTAGTATTAGTTAAGCTTGAACCAATTATGTTGGTCCACCAATATTTTTTTTATCTCCAACACATTCCTTACACTATATTTAATTTAAAAAATATTTCACTGTATATTTAAAGATATTTTAGGAATTGGCTATCTTATCCACCTAAATGAGCTAATTATAATTAATATCGAAGTTTTTTTTACCAATAAAGTATGCTTACGTTTATTCACCTAAAATAAAAAATATAAATTAAATAGCATTGTTTTATTTGTAAACCCTACCTATTATTTTTATTTGTTGAATTACTTTATTTTGATAATTTTTTTTAACATACTGTGCTGAATATTCATACCATGGACATATAAAGACACTAACAAACTAGGCCTGATATTTTTCACTTTCTTTAAAAAAAAGATCTGTATTTGCACCATATGACATCATTATCATTAGGGAAGGGGGGCACAGGGATACGTGTGACCTCCCCCCCAGATGACCGTAAAATAATTAGGTACCTAAAATTAGTTATTAAATAAAACAGTTGAATAGTTTGTTACTATAAATAAAATGGAAATGTTACATAGGCAAATATATTGGGATTATATTGCAACAACCCGATGTGTGCAATCTCCCAACTCCCCAACTTCATACACTGTGCCCACTTTGTAAATATAGATTTTACTTCCACCAAAATTCGCTAGGAGCAGTGCGTGTGTGATGATGCGAAAATGAAAGATAGCTCAAAAAATTAAAACAAACCCTTTAAAAGAAGTGTGAAACAATGATGGGTTAAAGACATGAGACTGTTGACATTTTTGGACATTTTCTCTTGCCTCCTTATAGTCTTGTAAACTCACTCGGTCACCTGAAGGTAGAGGAAGTAATGCTCACTCTATACGGTCATCAGAGTTCCAGCACAGAGGTTGTTTTGGGAATAACTCTGACCTTGGCTTGGAAGTTACAGGCAGAAAACATGTACTCAAAACAATGCAGCTTGTCTGAAGTGACAATGGCAAGCCTCCAAGAGAAACGTGACAAAAGCAATGATTCATTCAAACAACTCTTCAAAAAATCTGAACATTTGGCAAAGGAAATGGGAGATAGCAATCAATAAGCCAAGAACAATGACCCTGCAAAATAAGACCCAACTTTCAATCACAGTCAAGTGAGTCAGTTGAAGAGTACTATCGTAATGCATTTAACCTTCCCTTTTTTTGATTACATGGTCGACTGAGCCTTTCCTCAAGATTTCCAAAATCACAGCTGCAAAGATGGACAGCTTCAAAAGCTGTTGTCACCAGAATTATTACAGTTTTGAGATGTAGATCTGCAAGGAGCTGAACTGTTAGCATCACGTCGTACTACCTATTTGGGTTATATGCTGATTTGTCTTTCTCAACTTTGAAATGAGCACTAAAAACCTAGAAGTGATGTGGATACAAACTCTTCAGACAAGTTTCCTTTAGTAGACTATAAAAGAGCTTCTACCATACCAAACATTAAAGTTCTGTTTCAACTCATGTGTATATTGCCTGTCAGGAGCACCCTGCATTATTGTAAGACCTAATCTACACTGTATGATATATTATTGCCTAAATGAGTTGGCTTTGCCGCAAATCCACCAGAACATCACATCCACAATGAAGTCTAAAGAAGTTTTAGAGATCTTTACTTGAAATGCATATAAGATACTTTCTGTAAATTTCCTATGAGATACAAAAAAAACTAGTCTTGTTTTATTTTTCAAATGTACCTGTTTCATTCATATATTGTGTGAGGATTAACTTGATGTGTTATATCTTTTTTATGTCACCCTACACACACAACGGATGACCATCCATTGTTGGTGGCAATATTTGCAATATTACAAACAATATAATTGTAGTAAAATTATATTGAGTGAAAGAATGTAATATGTTATTTGATTGAATTAACCAAAAAACACCCATGAATTAGGCTAAATTTTAAACTGGTTTATTATTTTATATCTTATTTTATATAATATAAACCAGTATGTAGGAAAAAGACGGATAATAGACTTAAAATTGTACAAAATATATATTTATCATTTTTAATACATCAGTTTGTGACTCATTCCATAATAACATAAATTCAAATTCAACAAAGTCCAGTTAAGATCAATACAATAATTAAATGCTTGTGAATACAGTGATAAATTCACTTGGTATCTGCCATAGCAACCAGACACAAAGTTAAAATGTTTATTTTTGTATTTTTGCAGACTTTATGAAATTGTGCAACCACAAGTAAATGGAAATTTGAATAGAATTAAAAAGGATGTTTTAGAGTTAAGTTTTGATACAATTTTTTTTAATCAAGATGTGCTGCTGCAGTGATATTGGTAGGTCAATTTTCCTCTGTTAGAGTCATGCTAAGTATGGTTTTACTTTTAATAAGGTTGTTTAACATGAAACCAGAAATATACATTTTAACTACCAGATACAGTGTTATACCAGCATGGACTAAATGCAAGGTATGTATGATTTTTGAATCGATATTTCAAAGATTTTGAAACACTACATTGGACATTGATAAGTGTTAAGTCTTTAACTATTTGACTAAAAGTGATGAAAAATCTTGTTTGCATGAAAAATATTTAAAATATAAGTAGTTTTCAACTTGTCTCTCAATAAATTAAATATGGTTTCATGTAAATGTTCTTTATAAATTTGTGTTTAATCAAATCTAATCTCAACTCATGTTCCTTAATTGAGGGTAGAAGAAATCTCCCAGAGTTTGAAACTTTAACACATGACAAACAATATTTTTTCTAGAAGGTCTTACTTTTGATAAATTGGTCAGTTTAAATTTATTGAAAGGATATAATACTATGTTCAAAATTGGGAATGTAAAGTCATGATAAATAGCAAATGTATTTGACTATTCATTCAAAAGCAGAAAGTTTGTGTATGGTACATTATATTTTTTTTAAGTTCAGATTAACGTCAACTGTAATGTGTGTACAATTTTTGGGAAAACCATAACATACGTTGTCTACTAAGTTGAATTATGCTTAAAATGTGATTAATATAGAGTTCAAAACAAGTTGAAATGGCATTATCACTTTTTTATTAAATAGATCTAAAAAAATCATTTAAAGGATAACTTTAACCGTTTTCAAATAAAAATATGTTATTTAGTGTTAGCGTTATTCAAATTTTATAATAAATGTGTTGAAAGCTAAGTATGTTAAAAAAATATTAAAATTAGTTTAAAACAAAGCACTCTTGTACATATTTTCTTTCACATTCTAATTGTATATTCTTTCACCCTTAAAGCAGTAAATATTTTATAACTAAGCAAAATGGATCCAAGATATTGTAAAATTTTAAAATTTCACATGTATCTAACGGTTTAAACTTTTAATTAACTTGCTAAACGTAATGAAATACCCTGCGACTTTTATAGCCCAACCTTTAAATATATTTGTTTAGTAACTAAAAGCAATAATTTCTTTATATAAGGAAGAAAGTACAGTAAAGAGAGAATGGAACAAATAAAATATGGCTTTTACAATGGACAAAGAAAACCGCTTTCCAATTAACACTGCTGACACTGGACAGATAAATAATAGCTGCTTCTTTAGTAAAATTGGTTACTAGGCTGGGTTTATATTAATTTATAACGCATAGATAATAGCAACTACTGCATAGCACATTAGTGTGCAAGAAGTTAAACCACATTCCTTTCAATGATAGCATTTATATAATCGATACATATCCTTTCAGGTTGGCTTCCTTAACTATCAATTACTTTACATTATTGTACAGTGTTTCTGACATTTCTTACTATACATAGTTAATAGTGTACAATACATAAAGTTAATTTAATTTTAACTTCTTATATGTTATGTATAGAGTGTGGTATAGATAATCATTGGACTTAGAGACATATCAGTCATGAGAATATGCAAAGGAAATAGCCAATTAAACACCAGTATACAAGGAGTTAAAAATAATTAGATTCTTTGTTAATGTTTGAAATGCCTTTTAGTAAATTATGTGTTGTTTCACAAATAATCTGAGTAGCATCTGATCGCAGTGTAGCTTACATAACCTTTAGTAAAAATTTGAGTAATTTTAATGAGAGGACTTGGGAGTATTATTTACTTCACCTATCACCCTAGCTGATATTGATTATGCTAGTGGTCTCAAATTTGTCATATCACACACATATTCATATGTTAATGCTTCCCATTCTAAATTCAAGTACAGTATCTAGTGAAATTTTATCAATGAACGATAATATGGGTTTTGACTAGACCAATAACAGTGAACTTCATATGATTAAGATGGGCTTCTAGCCTTTAAATTCCCAATAAAATAATTTCTTTAAGGAAAATCTCTTTTCACTTTTTGAGGTATTGAGCGGTGACGGTCGATTTTCTTAAAGAGGCACCCAATACCTCTTTGTCCAGTGGCAGCAATGTAAAGTGTGAACTGTGTTGTTCTTTTCATTGTAACAGCTATATTGTATTTATTACCTTCTATATTTTGTGTATCCATCTTTCCTGTACTTTCTTACAAATATATGTTGAAATAAAATAATTTGAAATTCTTTATAAACTAAACAAATACTTGGAAAAATGTTTTATTGTACATTTGTTTATAGTAGATCATTTTATTCTGATAAATAAAGTTACCATCAAAGCTTAAAATCAATCACTTCAGATTTTTTACATATAAATATTGATTCAATGATTTGTAGTGTATTAACAGCACAGAATGGTAATAAATGACCATACATTGATATTTTAATTTTAAATATATTAATTGGTGAAGCTTCATAACTGTAAAAGAGAGAATTTTATTTCAAAGTAAAGTCAAAGCTGACATTTGTTTCGAAGCCTACACAACCCTACTACTTACTGTAGAATGTAAATTATTCAAATGGTAACATTATTTAAGGACAGACAAATAATTGGTCTGTCAAATATGAATAAAATAATAGTAACTCTAGGGCATTTCACTCTTCATTTATTCATGGATGTCATGATTTTTCCATTTTAAATTAATATAATTACAACAAAATTACATAATACATTACAAAATAACATGTGTGTTTTGTCCTCCAAAGTTCTACTGCAGCTTTACCCAACTGCGCGGGTTATTTCTCCTACTTTTAACCATTAAGTATTTAATTTTTAAAAAAAATTCAACAAAACAAAAAATAATTTACAGTGGCTATTCCATAACGTATTCGAGACGCTAGGAAAGGAAAATAATGTAGGCTTAGTAAGGATGTCAATCAATATTAAATTCCATGCTAACATTTTACTTGCTCATATCGATGACAATTTTATCAGTTAAAATTAATTTTAAAAGGTTTTGTTAAAACAAATTTAACTATTCAGGAGAGAGTGGTACAGGTAGTGCATGAGATAAAAGGGGGAAGCAAAACCGAGAAGGTATGAGCACCTAATGATGGAGAAAGAAAGAATGCCATAGAAAATGATGGAAATGACTAATGTAGGAAAATTACTGCAAGGAAGGGGGTGGAAATTAAAAGTGTGCAAGTGAGAGGAGAGGAATTAAAGCAATTTAAGTAGGAAGAATGGTGGAAGTATAGATGAAAATGGAGGCATTTTACTAAAGTGACACACCCATAGCCTTGGTGAGTTGATAATATAGAAAATATTAATGACATAAAAAAGCCAACAAAAATTAATAACTACAACTTATAATCTGCCAGAAAATGTCCACAAATTTAATAAAGGCCATTTCCTCCCATTAATAATGATTTCCACATGGCAATACAGATAAACCTCTCTAGTCCAACGCTCCGGTTGGTCCGACCAGCAGCTCAAGAGCATGCACACACCGACTTGTTGATGAGTCGGCCATTGTTGACGCGCCGTTGTTTACTAGTCAGTTGTTTTGCTGCCTCATGACCGGCATATAGCGTTTAGTGCATAGTAATTAATTCGTCATGTGTGGATTGTGTTTTGTGTACATAGTTTTTGCATTACATACAGTATGTTCAGGAGTAAAACGTAAACAGTTACTGTTCCTTTAAATGAAAAATTAAAAGTGCTACTAAGAATGGACAAGGCGGAATCACTCCAAAAATTTGCTAAAGAACTCAATGTGGGAGTTACTACAATAAAGGACTGGAGGAAAAATAGAAAAGATATTGAATCTTTTACTATGATGGTAGATGGCGAGAAGGCACTAAAAAGTTGCAAAACACTAAAAAAGCCAAAACTGAAATTGCTAGACAACGCCTTGTGGATATGGTTTTGCCAAAAAGGAAGAAAGGAACCCCGCTATCTGGGCCTATTATCAAAGAAAATCATTAATTCTGCACAAAAAATTGGAAGTTGAAGGTGAGTTCATAGCTAGTGAATGTTGTTTAAATCGGTATAAAACCTGTCATGGCGTTAGATATTGTGCAATATCAGGTAAAAACTATCAGCTGAAGACATGGCATCAAAAGAGTTTTCTTTGAAATTTAAAAAAAAAATTGTTGAAGAAAATGAATTGGCACCTGACTAAGTCTATAATATAGATGAAACTGGCCTAAACTATAAAATGTTACCGACAAAAACACTTGTTGAATCAAATGAGGCCGTGATGGGATCAAAAGTTGCCAAAGACAGGCTAACCGTTGCTACTTGCAGCAATACTAACTGTACACACAAGCTTCCACTTTTTGTCAATGGCAAGTCCAAAAAGTCAAGGGCGTTCAAGAACATTAATTTATCATTGCTACAAGTTTATTACCACAACCAAAAATTAGCTTGGATGGACTGTAATCTTTTTAAGTCATGGTTTTTTGACGAATTTGTGCCTGCTGTTGAAAAAACTTAAAGTCCCAAAAACTTCTTGTTCACTCTCTGTTGTTGTTGGATAACGCTCCATCACACCCCTCTAAAGAAGAATTGGTAAAAGACAAAATAAGAGTTGCATTTCTTCCACCCAATGTAACTTCTTTGATACAACCGAAGGATCATGGCGTGATCGAGTGGCTGAAAAGGCGTTATCGCTGAAAATACATCAGCTTGATTTTATAAAAAAAAACAGGAGAGGGCTGTAGCCTTTTTGAAGCCATGAAATTCATAAGCATCAAAGATGCAATTTACTCAATAGCCGAGTCATGGAATGAAATGAAACCTGACATGCTGCAAAAATCTTGGCATAAACTTTGGCCGGAAGTGATGATCGAGTGAGCAAACTGGGAATGCGCAAGACACAGACACGTCAGAAATTGTCAACGACTTACAAACTTTACATGATATCCAAGCAAATCACGTTGATGAGTGGCCTATTAAATGTGATGAAGATTGTGAAACAAATGAACTAAATGACGATGAGATCATTGCAGGTGTCTCCCAAGTTCATGAAGAAAACCGTAAATGAAGGCCCTGATGATAATGACGAATCGCCTGCCCGTGTATCACATATGCAAGCCAAGAAAGCTTTTGATGTTGCTCTTCAGTACATCAAACAGAACGAAAGCTCTACATCTATGGATATCTTGTGGATCAAGGAATGGAGGAACATTGCAGCTAAGTCTAGACTGTCGTCTGCCAAACAAAAGAACATTACAGATTTTTTCACAAAAAAATGTGTTTTTGTATAAGTTTTATTTTATTTTAGACTGTCTTATTTATGTATGTATGTAATAAGTACAGTAAATATTTAGTTTTCTTCTGATACTCCGACCTTTTTTGAGTTCTGACCATACTGCCAGTCCCATAGGTGACGGATTAGCGAGGTTCTACTGTAATTTAATACTTAGGTTTCTTTTATGTACTAATAATATCAACTACTGTGCTGAATTCCAAGATTGGGTGGGTACAACTGTATCTGATCTACTACAAGTGTCTCTTGAAAGTGATTTGATCTGACAACATAGGCTTGCTTCTTCCAATTTAAGAGACAATGTGTTCTTGAAAATGGCCATTATACAATTTGGCAGTGTGCACAATTTTAAAATTATAAACTCTTTAATATATATTATGGTTATAATACACAATCAAGGTGAGTACTAACTTAAAAACAAATGTTAAATTAATGTACCTTCTATTAAAATAATTTGATAAGCCAAATGTACACTTTGGTTTAGTGTTTACTATCGCTTCCAACAATCTAGAATATTGTTTAAATGAAAGAAACAATAGGGTATTTTCAAATTAATATACAAATTTACCCTTCCGATATATTGACCGGTTGTTCCTCCCTGCCTTGCCAAATAATAAACATCCTACCATTGTTGCATCACTTTTTTTCGCATCAATAATGTATCATCTTGATTTATTGGTATTGATTGTAAACATACATTTCTAAGATTATAGTTTTAAAGCGATAGATCATACAGCATAATATCATTCAAACAGTATTTTACATAGTGTTCATATTATATTTAAAAAAAAGCTAAAGTCAACAACTTCATGCAGGATGTTTGTAATTTTGCTTGCTTGGTTCAAGCCGCCCCCCCCCCCCCCCCCTTTAAGCACTCTCAGTTCTCATTGAGCACAAATACATTTCTATTTGCTCTTTTTGGTTTTGGTTTCAGTTTTCTTAGGCTGTGATTTGCTTTTCGTCTTGGCCGGTGTCCTCATTTTAGCAAATATAGTGTATATTGAAGCGAAACCCAACAAACCACAGACAATTTGCCAAAACAAAGGACTTTCTCTGATGTAATCCGCAATCATTTGAGTGAAATCATCACTAAAAAAGACAAGACAAAATTAAATACAAATATAAGTTTAAGAAAATGTTTGGCCATGGATTATAAATATATTATGATTAATGACTTCATTAAATAGATCATCATCAACTAAATAATACAATACAATCATGAAATAATTGAATTTATATGATGTGCAAACCAAGGTTTAATACCTGGCTAGGTGCTTTGAAGGTGAGTATACCCCAACTCCTTTAATACAAATGCTTTTCTTTAATTCTAAGTCACACTTTTTTCCCCACTTGAACGTCTCTAAAAATGAGGTGCATCTTAGAGAATCGCTGATCTTTTTCGACCAACGTTCTTGATGGTTTCGAAGACGATAGGTTATGGGGATAGTAAAAATAAATACGGTTCAGAAGAATCAGGCTTTGAATGTGAAGTGGAATGATATTGATTCAAACGCAGATATCAATGGCTCAGAAGACTCAGACTGATATTAATTTAGAAGGAAGAGATAAATAACAGACCTACTGATATAATAGGTACTATTTTTGTTAGTAAATGAATTCTGTAGGAAAAATATTTTTTAGACATAGGGTATTTTTGTGTTTATGTACATGAAGAGGAAGCTCAAAAATGGTAAGCATACAAAACTTTCGATCTCAATCCCAAGATTTAATGACAAGCTTGGCTCGAAGATGAAAATCCGAGTACTCACAGAACCCTACTAAATAATGATCCATACAGATAAATCATTATTAAAAATAAAAAAATAAAAAACTACATTAATAAAGAGTAGCCGTAAAAATCAATAAGCAGTGACACAATTTTTAAAAAACAAGCAGTAACACAATTTTTTTTAAAATACAGTAAGCAGAATTATGCAAGTTCAAATATTTGAGGTAGAACACGTAATGAGTAAATAAATAATAAGGGAGTTTCTTCAATAACTGAGTTTGGCTCTTCTTTTGTGATAAAAGTCAAATTCGACAAATATAGAGTTTGCCTTATCGATACAACTGCCTTTAGAGCTAACCTTATAAGAGTTATTGAGAAAAACAATTTTTAATTATGAAAGGCTTAATAAGGGATATGAATACCTACATTATCAAGGGCAAATTTACAAGAAATGATGTTATTGAAAATAAAAAGGCTATATCACAAATCACAATTAAGTAAATGCGAGAAGAGATTTCGGAGCTCTAAAAGGTTTTAAATTCTGTTATAAACATAATAAATCCAAATATGAAAGAATGTATCATATAGGAAGCAACTAAAAATTTTCGTTGAACTTTTTCATCTGAGCGAATCAGTTTTTGTAATATAATTCCAAGTAACACTAGCATATTCAAGCTTAGATCTAACCAAGACAGGGTACAATGTTAAATACAATTAACTTTATTGAACCAAGAGGTAATAAATTTAATAAGTCAAAGTAATTTCAATGAGTATGATATTATATGAAAAACATGAATATGAAAGTAGAGTTTGGTGTCTAGGAGAACACCTAGATTATCAATATAGAGCGAGCTACATTGACCAGTTTATAAGTGCAAACAATAGGATTAGTTTTCCTAGTATTATTATTATTATTATGATGATGATGATGATGATAATAATAATAATAATAATCAATCATTTACACACCAAAAAAAAACACCCCAATATTCATACAGAGAAATTTTTAAGGTGTAATAAAATTTTAATTACAATGTCTAGTTAGATTAAAAAGGTTATGTTTACTTACAATGGGCTTTTGGGGACAGGGATTGGCTCAGCACGAGCATTCTTGTACCAATCAGTGGCAAATGCGGCAAAAGACCCAACGTCATATTTGGGAATGTTGTAACGATAGAGTTTTCCTTGTCTCAATCTGTAACAGTGAGAATTAACCAGAATAGCAGCTTTATATGGAAGTGGAAATGAGAGAAATAGTTTTTCATATTGCTACGCTTCTTCTTGAGGGGAAATGTAAGGAACATGAGAAAAGACAAGTATTTTTGCAATTTTTATAGCAAACATTTTTTGGCTAAAATAAATAAAATATTGTTTCAGTACAAACATAGATCTTAATTTTCTTCACATGGTGATAACAGTTCTCGAATATCTGTCAAGGGCATAGCAGCATTAGATGATAAACTTTTTATTCAAGAAAAAGTGTTGTTATTAAATTAGAGGACACCCTTGAATGATATTCAAGAAATGATGAGGTCACCATGTGAAGAAAATTTAACTCTGTGTATGTACTGAAGCAATATTTGATTTATTTTGACCAAAAAAAGAGAGTTTGTCTATAAAAACTGCGAAAACACTCACCTTTTCTCGTGTCCACTATATCTCCACCTTAAAACATGTAAAGAGAAAGCATAAAAAGTTTCAACTTACAGTACAAATGTTGGCACATCACGAATTTCAAGTCGCCTGGCTGTCACAGCTCCACTTGTTTGCCGATTAATTCGTGCCACATTCAGTCGAGATTTAAGTTTAGCCCCGACTGCTTCCCATCTTGCCTGAAGCCTCTGGCAATCCACACAATCTGTGCTATAACTGAAACATTTCCAGCAAAATACATTAAAGTTAGGTACTTAAGTCAATGACTCAAATCTCACAAAGTTCTGAGGCTACTTAAACGTAATACTTGGTTTAAAACGATTTTAAATAAATGGTACGGCGCACCGCACAGACTTTCTCTCTCTTTCTATAAACTCGTAAGATTTCTGAACGGAATAATGTACATTGTATCATCACCACTCCACATAAGAACACACATAAAATAATATACAATGATATAGAATCAATGAGAAAAGAGGCGCATCTTTGTCCACCTAAGAGCATTTCAAACAGTTTAATGTCTTCCACAAGGGTCAACACTTCGTATTAAAATTTCGATTTCTGGTTAAAATTTTAACATTTTATAAGGTGTTGCAGATCTTCAAGTCATCGCATTGATATTTAATTATTCATTTACACATTTTGACCAATAAAAAATGTAAATATTGACTATTGAGTCTAAAATGGAGATATATCATTGCTGTGCAAACATTTCTCCAAAGAGCTTTAAGGAAAAATATCATAATTTTTTTAGATACTTACTTATATTTAATTACTCTATGGCATTGGAGAATTATTGCGTTAAGACTTAAGTAGTATATGTTTACAACTAAAGCTCACAAAAATGTATTAATATATTTGCAAATATCTCAGAAACTGTTGCTTTTATAAAAATATATGTCAAATAAAAGTTTTTTATTTCTAATAGTCCTACAATTTTGCAATGATAATTTGTTTAGTTTCTCAAATAGTTGTGGAGATACGGAAATTAACGCTTCTCTAAAGTACCCTAAAAATCATTTTCATAGGAAAATGAAAATAGCCAGTTTATTTATAATCTTAATCAACGCCTAGATACGAATTTTAATCAAAATCGTTTGAGCAGATTTTGAGAAAACCAAATTTTTCTCTTTTCGCCCTTCAGTAAATTACCCTTAATTTTAAGTTTCTATAGACACACAGACAGACGGCATTGCAAATACTATTTTTTAGGGTTCGGGGGGTCATGAGACGTCAACATCCATCAACATTTCAGGTTAGTTTTTTTTACGGTCGCAATACTTAAACTTTAATGTCCAAAAAGTTAAAAATATATATATAATTGCGTATAGATTGAAAATTATTGATTTTATAAAAATATGTTTCGGATAAAATTTTTGTATTATAAATATATATACATATTTGTAATGCTAAGTAATTTCATATCTCAAATAGTTTCGGAGCTATTATAAAAAATGTTAATTAACGCATCCGACCGAAGCCCTTAAAGCCATTTTGCCGAAATATTGAGAGTAGCCATTTTGTTTGGAATATTTATTAATGTTTATAAATGAAATTTAATCAAAATCGTTATAGCCAATTTTGAGAAAATAGACTTTTTCTCTTTTTGCCCTTCAGTAAACTACCCTTAATTTTATGTTTTAATAGACACACAAACAGACGGCATTGCAAAGACTATTTTTTAGGGTTCGGGGGGTCATGAGACATCAACATCCATCAACATTTCAGGTTAGTTTTTTTTACGGTCGCAATACTTAAGCTTTAATGTCCAAAAAGTTAAAAATATATATATAATTGCGTATAGATTGAAAATTATTGATTTTATAAAAATATGTTTCGATTAAAATATTTGTATTATAAATATATATACATATTTGTAATGCTAAGTAATTTCATATCTCAAATAGTTTCGGAGCTATTATAAAAAATGCTAATTTACGCATCAGACCGGAGCCCTTAAAGCCATTTTGCCAAAATATTGAGAGTAGCCATTTTGTTTGGAATATTTATTAATGTTCATAAATGAAATTTAATCAAAATCGTTAGAGCCGATTTTTATAAAATCGACTTTTTCTCTTTTTTCACTTCAGTAAACTACCCCTAATTTTAGGGGTAGATATCCAATTCCAAAAAACCCTCGGGGCAACCCTATGAAAACCCTAGATATCAAGTTTCAGCTCAATCGGTAAAATAGTTTAGGCTCTAGTTGGAGGTACAGACAGACAGACAGACAGACGGAAATTCAAAAACCACTTTTTCGGATTCAGAGAGTCATGAAACGTCAAGATTCATCAAAATCTCGAGTTCGAATTTTTTGACGATCACCATACTTTCTCTACCTGTAAGATAGAGAGAAAGTAAAAATGGAGTTTGAATATATATTTAATATATTGTAGAGTCAACAGTTCAAAATGAGTGAGCAAGAAATTGTCACATATCCACAGTTCATGAACCACAGGCTGGAATGTGCTTGAGTCATGAAAGAGCTAAGGAGTGAGCAGTTTTTTAGGAATGAGCATATGCTATAGTCTTGTTATGGCTTGTTACATAAATAACATCAATGTTAATAAAAAAAATTGTTATTAAAAAATTTTTATGATTTTTTTTATAAGCATTGAATACTAAGTTATAGTTTTGGATCATGCATAAATATAAATGTAAATAAAAAACATGAAATTTTGATTACTAAACATTTATTTTATTTTTTAAATAATTTTATACTGTTATAATAATATACAAAAAAAATCAATTTGACACTCAAAACATTTATCTAATCTTCTTCATCTACCATCATAACTTCGTATGCAATGCTTATGGAGCCCGTTAGCACTAAATAAGAATTATGATAACAGTAACAATAAAAAATGTTAATAGCAATTTTTTTTAAATTAACTTTGATGTTATTTATGTTCCCAAAACATCGAGACAATATCAATGTTTCGATTAAAAATAAAAAATGGCAAATAATACCATGCCAATGTGAATCATCAAAAATATCCATTCACCATTTGCTTCTTATGTGTCAATAATATGCCCACTATTAACATTTTGGTGGGATCCCACTTTAAAACGCTCGAAGCCCGGCCGCCAGAGAGGTTTCCCCCACCGCGTCGCCACTTCTACTCCGCTCGCACACACGAGCGCCTGAAGCAACAAACACTCCAGTTTTCAGACACGTTGTTTAGATATTAAATCGGACGCTGTTTACATTTCACTATATGAGGGTTGTAGATAAACTCTTCGCAAACAAATAGTGATTTGAAAAATCACTCTATGAGCATTATTGATCACTTCCAAGCCGTTTTTCGGGAACACCTGTTTTAACATACTCGCGATTTCCGCAAAAAGTTAAGTTATTTTTGCAGGCAGGTAGGCACCAACAAGAGCTACAATTTAAGCCCCTAAACAAGTTCCTAAGACAATTACAACTCCTGTTATTAAATGTAAAAAAATGGCAATTTTTCACAGTTTTTATTTTTTATTGAAAAAAGTTGTGAACCAATTTCAATTGACCAAGGCTCATTTTTTTTTGTCTTTTTAAGAGCTATCACGGGCTATTTTTTGTTTTTCGAAAAAAAAAATTTGTTCACACTTTAAATGTGAGAATACCAGTTTTCGGCACTTTTATGAATTTTTTTCAAGTAAAAGCTACAAGCCAATTTAGTCCAAAATGTATAAATTCAATTTCTACCATTTTTCTCCTAATTAACACATTGAGAAAGTAGATGGTTCATTTATTTTAAGAAATAAATGTTTTTCCGCTATCTTACCTGGACTAATGTAGTCTTGTTACAGTCTATTTAGAGACTTATAGAAAGTTATCAGGGAACAGCCTGGGCTTGTTTTTCAGGGTCACCCATGTTGGTAAAGATCATATTAGGGCACCGGACTGTCACTCATGTAAGGAATAAAAATCATAATAAGCCAGAGAAAAGGTTCATGGACCTGAAGGATGGGACAAAGACTTGCTCATAGTGTCCCCACTTATTTTTTGTACAATTTGTAAATATCCTTTAATAGCTCCTACTCATTTTATAAAAAGTCTAAAGAAAAGAACCCATTGTCTTTTACCATCTCTTCTAGCATGTTCCCAATCAATCCCTATCCTGGGGTTTGGGTGGGGAAACGTCACTAATTAAAAACAGGCTGTGACGATAGTTTATTAAAATATACAAAGGAAGCAATGTATGTGATCATGGCCATTTGAAATATTTAATGAAAATAATAAAAAATATTGTACTGTAGTATAAGTTTTGGTTGAACCAGTACATAGTTAAAATGCATACAAAATGCAAAATAATGCACTATACAGTTCCAGGAGCCAAAATGCACACTTAAGTTCAAACTTATGCAGGTTTATTTATTTAGCACCGCGTCTTACTACCCATTTGGGTTATACGCTTAAGTAATAATTACAATAATGGGTTAGGAATTGGGAAGGTTAAATTTAGAGGAAGTGAACCCACATTTGCATGGAGGGAGAGTGGGAAAACATTTAAGAAGCCCCCAGTTCACTCGACTGAGATTTGAACCTCAATCTCTCCATTCTCGGCAGTCTAGCTCAACACGAAACTAGCGCGTTAGCTAACTATGCCACTGAGGCGGGTTGCAGGTTTATTAAAAATACATGCACAAAATAAAGCTCTGACATGTCTTAGTTTCATAAATGTTTGTTTGATCTAGGTGAACAGTTCTGACATCAGTTAGCTGTTTAATTTAAAGGGACAAGGTTTAAAATTGTAACTAAAGATAACTTTACTGGATTTTGCCTGGATGAAAGGAGAGCCAACTGGAGTGCAACAGGTGGGAATTACTCCTCACCCTACTCTATCATACAGGCACACTGTCAGTGTAACTAACTCTGTAGTATTTTTCTATAAATATAGATAGTATTTTAAAGACATGATGATCAACATACAACATGATGAACCAGTCGCCAGTAGTGGCCCCACTGGAGGCCTGTGTCAGATGTTCAAAGTTATCATCAGATAGCTCCCGCACTACAGGTTCCTTGTTTTCAATAAAGGTGTGAAGAATCAACTCATCATTCAGTGGACCTACAAATAGGATAAATTATCATTGTACCCCATTTAAAAAGCCTAAATGCATACATGGTATTTATAATATTGTTAACACTGTGTCTTACAACCTGTTTGGATTACATTCGTCTATGTAGTAATTAAACTAATGTGTTAGAAATTAGGAAGGTTGAATTTGGAGGAAGTGTATTCATATTTGTGTGGAGGGAGAATGGAAAACCAGACAAACTAGACAAGAAAAACACTCAATATTTTAATGACTCAAGGAATCTTTTTCAATAATGGATACTTTGTTCCTATCATTCTTCTGATATATACCTTGGGGCAAAAGAATTTTAATTGTGTTTTTCATATTTGCATATGTTTCTGTTTTCAAACATCTCTATTATAAAGTCAGGACTCAGTTATACCATCATTCAAGGTACCTGAGAAATTACATTGTTATAAATATGTGGTGTGGGGGTAGTACTCGATTGATAATAAAAATATATTCATAAAAAAAAATTGAATGAAATAATCTGTAATGTTTTTCTGTTTTCGTTTTGTCGTCAAATAATTCTTCTTTAAAGTGTTGTCATAAGCTCTCTGAGGGTACCGTATTGAGAAGTTAAAATAGGCCTCACTATTGGTATTATTTAGAAATGGATATAAACTATGGAGTTCTTCCATTCCCTCCTCTGGTACCTCTGTTTTATTGCCCTAAGCACCTCGTGGAAAAATTATCTATTTTAGAAGGCTGTTCATGCAAAGAAGTGAGGTGGGAAAACTGTGCCATTTGCCGTTGTAAACTATTTGGTTTTCCATGTGTATTTGTAGGTGAGGCTTGGAAAGCACGTTTAGTGGAGATTTAATTAGTTACACCCACACCAAGCCAAGGTGTCGCTACAACAAAGGTAACTACAACCAAGTTTGTCATTTTGTAACATTAGGATATGTCTCATGATATCAACATGTAGAGTAGGCCTACATAGGATAGAAAGCAATAATTTATCTTAACATAAATAATTATTTAAACTTAAGGTAAGTAGTATAAAAAGCAAAAAGAATAAAGTTAGAGTTGAATGGAAACAAGTTTAATGGGCTTGAAATATCATATTTGTTTGGTCTGTAGAAATTAAATTATTTTTCATGCTTTGTATTGGTTTAACTAATATGTTTCAACTTACCATCATAAAGCAAAGGGATGCCGTGCCTAAAAAAAACCAAGGCAGGCTCTTTAGTTGGGTTGTACAACCGAACCAGTTGACTGTTGACAGCTTTCACTACCCAAGCATTCAGTGAATCAACCAAATCTTCACGTAAATGAATCAATTCATTTTCATAGTTGTCACATTGCTCACAGTCCTTCTTTGCTGTAATAAGCAAAGCATAGCCTTTATAAACTATGGGTTATTTAAATTTATGGATTAGTGTGTTGTGCTCAACATAAAAACAAATTTTCATTCTAAAAATGGATTGGAATTAGTGAATGAATGTTAAATATAGTTATATAAAAGGCTACTAAGTGACCTACCATACATTTTTTTTTGGAATAATATCTTATAGGCCTATCACATTCATTGTTGTGTTACAATATGTGTCTATAGCTTATTATAAAATACTTAAGACGATGTTAAATCAAATAATATATGAATAGGGATAATTATACAATTAGCCTAAAAAAACTCACTAAAATCACAGGAGAATTGTCAAAATGTAAAATATTGACTATCTCTTATATTGACTTATGTTCTTTGAATTAGGCTATAACATTAACTCATTTGAAGTGTATGACTCATTATTCTTTGAGGTGTATGACATATTTCCATACATTGTATTTAAATTGTTTATTTATCAATATTATTAAAAAATGTTTTCTTATCTGTGTTAAATGAAGTTTTAATTCATTTACACGTGGAAGGTTAGGTTAAGTTTTCTGGACAAGTACCATAATAATAAACATCAATTAAAGCAGCTAATTACTTAATTTCTGACAAAATATCAACTAGTACACCAATTTAATAGGTATCAGTTTATTATTTGTAAGATTCCCTCCCGTTTCTCAGTTGTGCTATATACACATGATAGTTTACTTGTGTTATTTCATTAGAAGATTTCACAATTTTTTAAACACTATAAAACAGCAACAATTCCTGACTACGGATCTAGAAGTTCCAGGTTTGATCCCCGCTGGGTCTAGATTTTTCTGTAAAGTAGTGGGTATGGAACGGTGTCATACTCAACCTTATGAGGTCAAATGAGGTACTACTTGAATGAAAAAGTAGCAACTCCGGTCTAGGAAAGTGAGATTAACAGCCAGAGGGTTCAGTGTGCTGACCACACGACACCCTCTATCTGTCAAAGCTGGCATTATCTCCCCCAGCAGTTGACGGCTGCTCAGTTAGTACAGCTCGACAGAGTTTTTTTTATTTAACTTTAAATTAAAAAGATTAGAATTCTGTTTAACCCCTTGTACCATATTTTTAACATGCCTAAAATGCCTAAACTCCTTTAACAACACATAGCTTCCAAGTAGACCTATCAACAACAAATTCCTTAACAGCAGGCCTATCACAAACAACATTTTTTAAATAAACACAAGAGGCAATTAATTGTAGTCTATGTTATAAATTAGTTCAACTAAAGTTCTCTATTTTGGTGTTGCATGGTTGGACTTAAGACACTAAATATTTTTGATAGTCTACCATGCTTTTTTTTTCTATGATAATTCTCAAATTACATATCCCTAAAAGGGAAAAGTTTTTCTAACATTCCTAGACTCAGTCTTATTCCTTCCAACAAAATCTCAAGGTGCAAGTTGATTTTCAAATCCACATATGGCAGAAATTGTCTAAACAAAATTCAAAGCGAGCTTCATATATAATTAAAAAGTATAAAAGGCTACTTGGTTAAACTATTTTAAAATCTTCAAATAGATTTTCAAATATTAACTTGACTTATATTCTTATGTTGTGCTTTTGCATCTGAATTTTTGAGACAAGACTCAAACCAGTCATTATGAAGAAACAAAATGTATTATACTTACTAAATAGAACTATTACATTTTTTTCATTTTTAAACAAATTTACTAGCTCATCGTCATTTACCACTTCAAGCGGAGCTGAAAGTACAACACTAACAACAGATATTAATAAAATTATCAAAATATTTTTCATTTTGAAAGTTGTGTTCCACGTATTTACTAGAATGTCAAATGCCTATCGTTTACAAGTTGCAACATTTCACTTTTGTTTTGTCATGCTGGAAAACGAGTAGCACAGCACTTATTATTTAAGGTATAAAATTCTGTATTAAATGTATTTTTTTCTAATCAAAGCGATAAATAGGTAGCAAAATAAATAATGTTGATGACTTTTCTGATAATAGTAATTTTCAAAAAATATTTAAATAAAATATATTTTAATTTCAAGTATTGGTAAAATATTTACAAGATTACAACATCATAAATAAAACTATACTTATTGTTAACTAAATAAGAAAAGTAGCAAAGTAGGGCTAGAATCGCTTACACTAACTACTGATGGGTACAAAAGAAATTATAATTTATAATTTAATACAGAATGAGATAATATATACTAACCAGCTATAAATTTCCCCTGGAGAATAATTATTTCTTATTGACATACTAAAATACTTTGACATTACGCTTTAATATTCTGAATTTGTGATGACATGATTTTACTATTTTGAAATTATGGGATCACCCTTCAATTCTCAAAGTCAAATATTCATGTAAACATTTTGTCTATAAGTCAAAGTTTGTGAAGGGCAACCACACACGACAGATCAGTGGTAAACGTCGGGGGGGGGGGGGGTGAACCAGTGTTTTTCCCAACTCTGAGCATTTTGAAATTATAAAAATTCCCAAGTGGTAAAGGAGAGTACAAGGGCAATGGGCAATTTTGAGAACGGAAGGGGGGGGGGTGACAGGAGGCTCCCAGGAAATTTTTGAAATTTGGGGTGATAATCAAGCCTTGAATCGAGCTTTTAGGTAGCTGTATATTTAATTTTATTTGTAGATCCTGGATTTTTCAAGCTACGAGGCTTTTTCAGCACTTAAAGGAATAACTTAAATTAGTATTTATTTCAGTTTACCTGGATCTGAGCTAAATAACCAATTGAGCTAAATATATTTACTTTAATTTGCAACTATATCGTTCATATAATGTATTTTTAGATTAAAAAATATAACTGACTTCATTACAGTGATTTCCAACATTTTGTAGTATATGACCACAACTTTTCTATCTGCCACCATCGTGATCCTTTGATAAATTAAAAGTGTTCAAATCCTAGTTTTCAAGTTTTTGTTTCACTGTGTCTTACTACCATCCCGGCCTATCCATATTTAACTACACCAGTGGGATAGGTAAAATTTAGAGGGGGTGTATCCTTATTTGCATGTAGGAATATTAGGATAAACATTTCCGACAACAAGCAACGTGAGATAGTAAGTGAGATTGCTGATCTAAATCTTGTGTCTATTTTCATTATCCTGGGACCAACCATTTGTAAAATAACTTCAAAATCTGTAGGAGACATGTGAGTGAAGTTCCTAAAACCATTGCCGTCTTCGAACTTCAGTTCTGTTGGAAGCTTATTTGCAAAGAACGAACCATTTTGAAGCACTTTACAGAACCACCCCCTTTTTCTTCTTTTCTGTCTTCTTGAACAGCTCATAGCTACATACAAAGCACAAGCCATATCAGCATCCTCCTCAACAGACATTGTTCACTCAACTGAAATCTGTACGGGGAAAAAGTGTTTTATCATTGTAGTTTGTACGTGAAACAATGTTTCTTTAATGTTTGCCAACCATTGGTTTCCCATGTTAGCCAACAGCTTAGGAACGGTTGGGAAACAATTGTGCAAAAGTTCGACAACAATGTTTCCAAGTGCGTACTAAGCTTACGATTCGTTTCCACACCGCATTCGGCATACATTCTCTGCCTACTGACAACGGTGCTACTAAACTACAACTTGATTAATTAAGATTTCTTTAATATATTACGGAAGGAATCTCCCTTCAATGTATGATGATTTTTGAAGTTGGAATAATTTATAGATTTTGGAAAATTTAAAATTTGTCTGTACAAGTATATGTTTAAGGACTTTCATAATATATAGTAGACCTAATGGAGTACAGAATAAGCCTAGAATTTCTCAACTCCAGATCTCAAATCTCGCAAAATTACCAACTTTCAAGCTTTTAACCAACATTGGGGGGAGAAGGTGACCTCCCCCGGCGCAACACCCTGCGCACACGTAGCCAACAGCTGTCAGTTTGTCGGTAGTCGGGTGGTGTTTGGATGCATGCCATGGAAGATTCGATGTTGAAGCATTTCCAAAGATTTATATGTTCAGAGATATTAACCTGAAATCACAAAAATACGGTGGATTGGAACTATGGGGTTCACTCTGTAAACAGTCAGTGGTTATTAAAAGGGTAGCATGTCAGGTCATACAAAGCACAGCGTTGTTGCATTAAATCAATTTTAACATAATCACAATATTATCACATAATCTTCATTGAGTAACAGCTTTGAATTTTGGAAATAAATAAAGAAGACGCTCACGACTATAATAAACTCTCCAAACTGATAGTTTACACACCACGTGGGGCTGCGCGCTAACATAATCCATTATTAGAAAAATGTTGGTCAGATTTATTTGTAGTTCGTGTGCACATACACACTTGAAAACGTAATTCCTATTTCAACGCCGACAGGCAACCGGCAATCGGGTCTGTGTGAAATCTGTTGAAAAATGGAACATGCCTCATATATTTCGTAGGTCCATCTTTGTATATGTCATTTGCTGAGCCCCATTTTAATCTATAGTGAAAATTTTGACTGTTCAAACTGTCTGCCACCAACTGTCTGTCGTGTGTAGTCGCCCTTAATTGTTTATCAAAATATAAATACATTATTTTGGTGAATAAAAAATTGATAATTTTAAATGATTCCTGAGATATTTATATTTGACATTTTATTTGATAAATTTTGTATTTTAAAAACTCGAATGACTATAAAAATTTATTTCGATTTGGAACGTCAACATTTAAAAGCAACTGTGATCACTATGTGGTTTTTCTGAGGTCATGTAGAGTAAAAAAAAATTATTACTTAGAAATAACACACATACATTAATTTTTGCAGTGAAAATTACTAACATGTTAATATTTATTAGTATAGTTTAATACTATCCATCAAAATTGATAGCAATACAAAATCATGTGATTCAGGGTTTAGCTATTTTATAAATGTTTTAATAACTTTTGTAACTGTCCAAAAAGTTTATTCTTATCTGATTCTTCGCAGGACCCCCCTATTTTTTAAATTTTTCATAATATCAGAAAAACAAATTTTTCTAAAATAAATAATAAATAGGATTTCTATAAAAACCCATTATTTTGATTTGATAATGAATAATCGTATAGAATTAATCGATTCATCGGATGCATCGCAGATTTATAGATCGATTATTCACGATAGTATATTATTTTGAAAATTATGAATCTATAGTTAATGTCGTCTTATAAAGTAGTATTTGATCCGTGAGCAAACGTACCAACATAACTATTTCTGGTATCAATTGCTTACAGTAAATGGTAATGGCTCCAAGTCACTAGTGTTAGTATTCTTATGGTTCAAAAACATGTGCGCTGTATTTTTTTTTTCTGAAGCACTTACGCTAACATTTTTGTTGAAAATAACCTGCTGAACCGCATTTAAACTATAAAAATTATTTAAGTGACCAAATGAAGAGACAAGTAGGCTTATATTTATATTTTATTGTTTATGTTTACTAACCAAACCTGTGGCTTAGTGATCTGAAATGGGGGGCCTGTCAAATCAAGGGGTATTGAGTGATTTAGGGTGCGAGCCAAGAAAACTCTCTGAACCTATAAAGGTAATCGAGGAAAAGTGGAAGTTGGTACCAGCTTTTCTGAAAATCAAAGGTCTAGTCAAGCAACACATTGATTCATTTAATTATTTTATCAATGTCGAGATTAAGAAAATTGTCAAAGCTAACGAAAAAGTTGCCAGTGATGCTGACCCACTGTTTTATGTCAAATATCTTAATGTTTCTGTTGGCACACCTGATGTTGAAGAGGGTTTCAATATTTCCAAAAGCACGACACCTCATGAGTGTCGTCTTAGGGACTTGACATATTCTGCTCCAATCACTGTTGACATAGAATACACACGAGGTAACCAGCGGGTTATCAGAAACAATTTACTCATTGGACGAATGCCAATCATGTTACGAAGTTCAAACTGTGTATTGAGTGGAAAATCACAGTTTGAACTTGCTAAAATGAATGAATGCCCACATGATCCAGGTGGCTATTTTGTTGTTAAAGGTCAGGAGAAAGTGATCCTTATTCAAGAGCAGCTTTCCCGTAACCGCATGATTGTCGAAGAAGACCGTAAAGGAGGTATTCAATGCCAAGTGACCAGTAGCACTCATGAGAAGAAATCTAGAACAAATCTTATTGTAAAAAATGGTAAATATTATCTTAAACACAACACTTTACAAGATGACGTTCCAATTGCTATAATTTTTAAAGCAATGGGTGTTGAATCTGATCAAGAAATAGTTCAAATGATTGGAACTGAAGATAAAGTTCTACAAAGATTTGCTCCTTCCTTAGAAGAATGTCACAAAGCTGGTATTGTCACTCAAATGCAGGCTCTCAAGTACATGGGTTCCAAAACTAAACAAAAGAGATTTTTTGTGGGCGGAGCATCAAAAAAATCCGCTGTTGATGATGCAAGGGATTTATTAGCAACAACCATTCTTGCCCATGTTCCTGTTGAGAACTTTAACTTCAAGTTGAAAGCAACATACATGGCTCTTATGGTTCGGCGAGTTATTCAAGCTCAAGGGGATACTAAGATTATTGATGATCGTGACTACTATGGAAACAAAAGGTTGGAGTTGGCAGGGTCACTACTCTCATTAATGTTTGAAGACCTATTCAAGCGTTTCAACTGGGAGTTGAAGATGATTGCAGACAAAAACATACCCAAAATCAAAGCTGCTCAATTTGATGTTGTGAAACACATGCGGCAAGACCAAATCACCAATGGGCTCGTTCATGCGATTTCTACTGGTAATTGGACCATCAAACGTTTCAAAATGGAACGTCAGGGTGTTACACAAGTTTTATCTCGACTCTCATACATTTCTGCCCTTGGAATGATGACCAGAGTAAATTCTCAATTTGAAAAGACTAGGAAAGTTTCAGGACCTCGATCTTTACAACCCTCTCAATGGGGGATGTTGTGCCCTTCTGACACTCCTGAAGGTGAAGCTTGTGGCTTAGTTAAGAATCTAGCTCTCATGACACACATAACTACAGAGGTTGAAGAAGCTCCAATCATTCGCTTGGCATTCAATGTTGGTATCGAAGATATCAATTTGCTTGGTGGGGAAGAAATAAACAGTTTGCAAGTTTACATGGTTTTCCTGAATGGTAACATTCTTGGCGTGATCAGAGACTATGTTCGTTTAGTACGTGTTTTCAGAATGATGCGCCGAAGAGGTTACATTAATGGTTTTATTTCCATTTACCCTCAACATCAACACAGGTGTGTTTATATCAGTTCTGATGGAGGTCGTCTGTGCAGACCATATATAATAGTTCAGAAAGGGCAACCTTTGGTTCAAAATCACCATATCAATGAGCTCATCCACGGGGTGCGTAATTTTGAAGATTTTTTGAATGATGGATTAATTGAATACTTAGATGTGAATGAAGAGAACGACAGCCACATTGCTCTAAATGAATCGATGATTGATAGCAAGACGACACATCTCGAAATTGAGCCATTTACTCTTCTTGGTGTGTGTGCTGGGCTTGTGCCTTATCCACATCATAACCAGAGTCCAAGAAACACCTACCAGTGTGCTATGGGTAAACAAGCAATGGGTACTATCGGCTACAACCAACGTAATCGTATTGACACTCTTCTTTACAACATTGTCTATCCACAGATCCCAATGGTTAAATCTCGTACTATAGAACTTATCAATTTTGACAAACTTCCTGCTGGCCAAAATGCAACTGTTGCTGTAATGAGTTACAGTGGCTATGATATAGAAGATGCCCTCATTTTGAATAAAGCATCTATTGACAGAGGTTATGGCAGATGTTTAGTTTATAGGAATGCCAAGTGTACTTTGAAACGCTATGCCAATCAAACCTATGATAGGATTCTTGGTCCTCTCATTGATGCTGAAACTAAGAAACCTACTTGGAAACATGATATCCTTGATGCTGATGGTATTGCTTCTCCTGGAGAGAAAGTAGAAAATCGTCAGGTGATGGTGAACAAGTCTATGCCGACAGTCACACTCAATCCCATTAACCCTTTACAATCCCAACCAGAGTATCGTGAAGTTCCAGTCACATACAAAGGTTCAGTGGGTTCTTACATAGAAAAAGTCATGGTGTCTTCGAATAGCGAAGATGCATTTCTAATCAAACTCCTTCTGAGGCAAACAAGACGACCGGAAATAGGTGACAAGTTTAGCAGTAGGCATGGACAGAAAGGAGTGACAGGACTCATTGTTGAACAGGAAGACATGCCTTTCAATGATTTAGGGATATGCCCTGACATGATTATGAATCCTCATGGTTTTCCATCTCGAATGACGGTTGGAAAATTAATTGAGCTCTTAGCAGGTAAAGCTGGTTTATTGGAAGGAAAATTTCACTACGGAACAGCTTTTGGTGGTTCTAAAGTGTCTGATGTTTGTGAAGAGCTAGCTCGCCATGGATTTAATTATCGAGGAAAAGATTTCTTCTATTCTGGAATAACAGGTGAACCTCTGCAGGCGTATATCTACTCTGGTCCGGTCTACTACCAGAAGTTGAAGCACATGGTTCAAGACAAGATGCACGCTCGTTCACGTGGGCCACGTGCTGTTTTGACTCGTCAACCCACTGAGGGTAGAAGTCGTGAAGGAGGTTTGCGTCTTGGAGAGATGGAACGTGACTGTCTGATTGGTTATGGAGCTAGCATGATGTTAGTGGAGCGACTGATGATCTCTAGTGATGCTTTTGATGTGGACGTTTGTAATCAATGTGGTTTGTTAGCGTATTCTGGCTGGTGCCACAGCTGCCACTCCAGTGCTTCCGTCTCTACAATTAGCATTCCATATGCCTGCAAATTACTCTTCCAAGAATTGCAGTCCATGAATATAGTCCCTCGGTTGACTCTCAAGAATTATTGTGATTGATATAGTTTATATTTTAAGCTTACATTGTCTTGTGTTAGGCCATACATTAATGTGAGAATTTAACAGCTGGATAATTATTTATATTCTAAAACTGATTATAATTACTAACATAATTCGATTATACAATTTTTGACAATTGTATGATTCTTGTACCAAATAAAGTTAGTTTGGTTAAAGTCATTTTCTCATAAATCAAATTACCACACTTGATTTTCTAGATTATTTCCCAGTAAAAAAAATCTGTTCTTAGAGATTATCAGATCTCACATTAATTTTCAAAGCCTGATTAATCAAAAGTAGGCTATTAATAGGCAGAATTTGCAAAAAGGCTATTTATGTTCTACTTAAGAATGTGTTTAAATAATACACTAATCTTCTCACTTTGCAAAATTTAGGCTAATGCATTATTGTGTTTATAATTGGTTCAGTTGGCCTAATCTTAATATATATAATTCTTCTGTACGTGTGTATGTCACTGAACTCCTCCTAAACGGCTGGACCGATTTTGATGAATATTTTTGTGTGTGTTTGAGTGGGTCCGTGGATGGTTTAGATTCACAATTGGACCGGGTAGATGGCGCTGCAATCGGGTTTTAGGATTTATTTTTTATTTTTTAGGGATTTTTTGGGGGGATTATTTTTTTTTTAGGTTTTTTGCTTATCAGAACATGTAACTTCAAAATATCACCCCTCCAACCCCACCACCACCACCACCCCACAATATTTATAATAATGAATATAATATTAATATTTGACCGTTAAAAAAATCATAAATTCATCAATAATTGACCGCGAAATGGCAAAAATGAAAAGATGTTTATTTTGTATGTTGTCTTGACAAACACTGAATTTGTAATATTTGTGTAACTCACTAATTGGAATTCATTGTGAATTTGTAATTGTGATGATCACATAGTATTTGTTTTATTATCGAAATCAATTATGCCACCCAAATGAAAAAGTCAACGTTCGGGCAGGACAACGTCTGTCGGGTCCGCTAGTCTATAATAATTCTGTGTTTGATTGAAAAGAAAATTAGTTATACTTTTTCATAAACTTATTTTATTTATAAGCTGTCTTTTTTACATACATAAATTTCCACTCTACTGGTGTGTGAATGAAAATGTTAAATAATGTTAGTTTGTTAATAAATTATGCCTTATTAGAGAATAAGACTTAAATATGATTAATTTATCTCTAATTGATACTTTGTTGGTGTGACTTAAAATTATTTTAACCATAAATGATTTTGACTCTGTACCTCTGGTAGCCATCTAAAAAAAATTAACCCTAAATCAAACATTTGTATCAAAGATATTTCCAAAAGAATAAACAATATAGCCCTAAGTTAGTAGAAAAATATTCTAACTAAAAGTACTAGCCCTATCTTTTCTAAGATATTTCTTAACAATCATTTGTGTGTATAAAATAAATCATGCTCAAAATCCTTCTTTTAATTGTATTTAACATTCTAACATGTAATTAATTTGCCATAATGGTTCCATTTATTGATCCTAAAGTTATTTGACATTGTATTAAAGAATGAAAACCTATATTAAGAATTTTACTGATTCACAATATCATCATATTACAATTGTTTTTGCATGGCATAGCACAATTATTTAAGTTATCAGTGCCTGGGATTTGTCGTATGTATCACAAAATCGGTTAAAGGATCCTCACAGCACAGGAAATTAAATTTTGATCAAATTAGATTGAACCATCTCTAAGATATTGCCATGTCTTTGCTAACTCTCGAACTTTAACTATGACTGAGGCCCTCTGCTGAGGAACAGCATCATATTATGACTATTAAAGTTAGAAAGTGGTGTTTTTTTTTCCCAAGTGCTTTGGTCTTGAGATGCTGGAGCTGTATAGTGGTGTGATCTTGTGGTGGAAGCAGGAAATTATAATTATTGTACAAACCTTTTGTTTTTATCATAAGAAATAATCCACCTCTGTGGCAAACTGTTTTTATTCACCTGTTAACAGTGTGCACCAAGACCCCGTAATTTTTTATTGGTTTCACACTACCAATGGCTTAAGGCGCAATGTTTCATTGATTTGTTCTTTACTTTCTGTGTACTTTCCCTCCGAAACCCTCCACAACTCCCTACCCCCCCCCTATTTAGGAAAGATTTCCTTGTGCTTTTTCTCATTCACCCCTCCCTGGGCCGATTTTCCTTTAAGGCAACATTCCATTTTGGCCTTTTTAATATTAACAGTGCTGGGATGCTAACTTTTTTGGATTTAAAATGTAGATTGCGAATAATTTGTTTGTTTCCCTAAATCTGGCCTAGGACTTGTTTCCTACTTTTTTATTTGTATTAATCAGGACATTGTAATTTTTAATACATTATGTAAACAACAGTCTTTGTTTTAACTTGCAACCTAACAATTTTTTATATAGATCTAAATTCACAGGTTTGGATTGAGAGAGTAGATTCTTCATAATTTAAAAAAAACACTTCCATTGATAATTATGATGCTGTTACTAAGAATAGCCCAAACAAACTTTTTTTAGTTAGAAATAGAATACCAGTAATTAATTTATGAATAATAGGCAAACACGATTTATTTATCACATTATAAGTGAATGTACAACTACAAAAAGTTAAAATTTAAAACCAAGTCTAATTTTGAAGTGTGTGTAGCCTTTGATTGCGCTCTAGAGAATTGGTGAAAGAATATAACCTTCACATGTCTCGAAAGTGAGTAAGCATCAAGTGATTATATAATTAACTGAACGCACAACAAAGCCAATGATAACTTCACTTCCATCAACAACTAATAATAACACTCTAACAGGTTCTTGTTATAGTCATAACATCATAAGTTGAATAAAGTGTTTTTTGTTTGTGTTATTTGTTGCCAGAATTTAAGCCATAAAGAAGTTTTATGCTATTTTTTTTAGTTTTGTTTTTGTTCGATTTCATTCCACATCCTTCAGGTTTCCATAGTCATTGAAATTGGCTACCAGCCCAGTTAAAAGAGTCTTGTTTAACATTACCAATAATAGGCAAACATCTATAATTCTAAAATTACATCCCATTTATCTTTTGTGTGTGTATTGCTATATATATATTTGAGCACCACGTGTTGCTACCCATTCGAGTTATAACTTTTGTATTTGTTACATTAATGGTTTTAGGAATTAGAGAGGTTATATTTATAGAAAATGTACCTGCATTTGTGTAGAAGGGGTGAGTGAAAACATTTGGAAAACCACCCTCAGTACACCCGAGTGAGATTCGACCTATTCCTGTCATCAGCAGTCTAGTCTACTGCGTGTATACTATAACACCAAGATAAAAGATTAATCAAGTATTCATAATGACAGTAGCCGGTTGTTCCTATGCGCAACAGGGTTTTACTTAAATATTCTCTTTGACAAATTCGTAATTGATCTTGGATTTGTTTATTTTATTCGTGTTAATTGACTTTCACAACTAAAACTTAACGAAAATGACATTTTTTAGGCATCAAAAGCTAAAGTTAATAATTTATTATTATTATATTATAATATTATCATTATAAATTGTTAGTATTGGCATCGGAACATTTAAATAGCCAAATGGAATGTAGGGAACGCTGGGAAAGGCCAGAGGGTTTAGCAGTTGATGTAGCAAAACATTTTTTCAATCAAAATAAATCAAATTTGCTTCTTTATAAACATGAGTGTTAAATTTTTTCACATAGTGATATCAACAGTGCTTGAATATCTCATAAGCATATTAACTTTGTATGCCAATTTTTTTAAATGAGAAAAAGAAAAATTCATTAAATTCCAGGATAACCACAGATATTTAACATTTGTTGAGGTCACCATGTGAAGTCAATTAATCTCTCTGTTTATGCTCGAGAATTATTTGATTTATTTTGGACAAAAAAAGGTTTTGATACAAAAATGCTAAAACAGATGTCTTTTTATTGCGTCCAGTTCCATCCCACCATAAGGGACACTTGTAGAGTGGCTTAGTGTCAACCCAATTCTGTTGATAGTAATTTGGTTTTATTCTTGACCAAAATGGATTTTCAATGTTGTGGTTATCCCTCTCCATCCATTGCTGGAACATTTCCATGATAATAACCTTCTCAGTCCATATTGCTTAGTTTGTAACATTTCAAAGTTGCATAGCATTAAACCAAAGAGCATGAGAAAGGTAAATATTATAGAACGGACACAAGGAAATATTTGAAATCAAGATCATTTGTATGTTAAATTCCTTTCCTTTTCAATTTGTATTGTGGCATAGCGTCTAACTACTGCCTGAGTTATCTGAGCAGGTGATTAAACTAATGAGCAAGGTATAATTTTAAGGAATATATTGCACATTATTTGAGAGAGTGGATAAACCATTTAAAAAAATTCCACCTCAGTACACCTGGCCAGAATTTTATAGTTTATTGCCATTGATGCAAATCAATTACACAATGGGGTTAAAATAATTAAGATAAATATGTCGCTGTAATTTCCATAGGAAAACACTTTGCCTTAAATTTAGTTTTAGTTAATATCATAACTGAAAAATTAAAATAGTTTATTTCACTTGGATTACTTTTTTTTTGGTGGCACCGTGTTTTACCACCCGCTTGGGTTATACACCTATGTACTAATTACACTAATGGTTTAGGGGTTAAAAAGGTTTTAATTGAGAGGAAGTGCAACCACATTTGTGTAAAGGAGAGTGGAAAACCATATAGGAAAAATCACCCTCAGTGCATCCGACCAGGATCAAACCTGATCTCCCCTTCTCTGTCAGACTAGTCAACATGAGAGTAGTGCCTTAGCCCACGTGGCCACCGAAGAGGTTTGTTTACCTTGTTTAACAGTTTTGGGAGCTAAGTGATCCTATATATATGTAGTTTGTTAAAATGTAATAGTACAATGTTTCCAGGTTTTAATTTTAAACTACAGCTATTCCTTTACTGTTTCCACGTTTAACATTGAACTAGCCAGTCTACAGTCTTCATGCAAGGGACAGGGGGAAAAGACCAGAAAATCACATTCCACACTTTTTCAGGACAGCAATGTTTTATCTCAAACACTTTTTGGACCCCAGCAGATGCTTCTTTTTTTTTTATATATGTAACATTTATTTTCAAATTTAGGTCATTTGTTTAGAATTTTTAGTAAATTTGTGCAGAACCATAATAATTCGGCACTTACAGAATAAATGTTCCTGTTCTTGCCAGCTATTGTTGTAGTGTGAGTGATATATTTTTATTATAGCCTATTTATAATTCTAACATATAATCACAGTGACCAGTGAAAAATAGTACGGAACTCCTCAAGGACTTTCTCGCTCTATTGTTTAAAAATGGAGTTAATTGCACTATATTTATGTAAAACATTTTTTGAGTCCGGTTTTAAATTTTATAATTTTATTTTTAAAGAATTAATGTCCTCATTTGTATGTTTGGACCGATAAAAAAGATCAATATTAGGTCCACAAGGGTCAACACTTTGTATTAAAATTTCGACTTCCGGTTAAAATTTTCGACATTTTATTAGGTGTTGCACATCTTCATATCATCACATTGCTATTAAATTCCTCATTTATAATAATCAACATGTAGATACGAATTTTGATCAAAATCGATTATTTATCTTTTTGCCCTTTATTAAACTACTCTTAATTTTAAGTTTAAACAGACAACATTGCAAAGACCACTTTTTAGGGTTTGGGGGGTCATTAGACTTCGATATCCATCAAAATTTAAGGTTCTATTCTTTTTACGGTCGCAATACTTTACCTTTAGTGTTCGAAAAATTAAAAAATACATAAATTTGCATATAGCTTGAAAGTTATTGGTTTTATAAAAATATGCTTCGAATATAATATTTGTATTATAAATAATAATAATAATAATAATAATAATAATGATGATAAGTAATTTCATATCTCAAATAGTTTAGGAGGTTTGATAAAAAATGAGAGTTTATGCATCAGACCAGAGCCTTTAAAGTCATTTTGCCAAAATATTGAGGGTAGTAATTTTTTTGGAATATTTATTAATGTTTAGAAATGAAATTTAATCAAAATTGTTAGAGCTGATTTTGAGAAAATCGACTTTTTCTCTTTTTGCCCTTCAGCAAACTACCCTTAATTTTTGTGTTAGATATTCCATTCCAAAAACCCTCGGGCAACCCTATGAAAACCTTAGATACCAAGTTTTAGCCCGATCGGTAAAATAGCTAGGCTCTAGTTGGAGGTACAGTCAGACAGACAGAGAGAAATTCATAAACCACTTTTTTGGATTTGGGGGGTCATGAAACATCGAGATTCATTAAAAGCTCGAGTTCAATTCTTTTGACGATCACAATACTTTCTCTACCTGTAAGATAGCGAGAAAGTAATAATATATGAATTAATTAGGTATAGACATCACTTCCTACTTAGTGCTTACATTTCTTTTATTTATTAAATGATTTTTGATTTACAGTCCTTTTTAAGTATACAACTTGTGTGTGGCTCAAGAGCTAAGTCTACCGTATTTTCTCATTGCATTATTTAATGTTATTTTGTTTGATACTATAGTTTAATGTATCTACCTGAGCTATAACTGGCTGCAATGCATACACTGAAGGAATACAATATTAAATTTGCATATGTAGTGTGTTAGCTATAAGTTAAATAGCATAATTCCCTGCCTTTACCCTCAGACAGCTAAAGTTATATTTTCTTTGGTATTTTGGTAAAAAAATACGTTTCTAAGTTTTAAAATCAAATTTATCAATAGTTTCACAACCCCTAGCATACAATCACTTCTTTGTATTTTCAAATGTACCTTAGCCCCCTCTATTCTTAGTAACATCTCAACAGCATTGTTCTATATAAGTGTACAAGGGGGGGGGGGATGTCACATTACACACATTTTACATCTCAACCCCAATAAGGACCTCAGCAAATACTTAATAATAATTTAAATATGACATACTTCAATACTTCACATACTTCATAACCATAATCTAAATCTACAGGTTTAGACACAGACTTACAAAAAAAAAAAGGTGTATGAGTAACTTATTTACTTGTACAAATTTATAATGAATAAAATACCTATGGTTCGACACCTTAGCTCAGTTGGTAGTGTCTCTTCCTGGATCCCAGGTTCAACTCCCGGCATGGTCGAAAATTTATCCTTGATGAAAATATGGGTTTACCCTTTTACATTGATAAATTAACGGCCAGGTACTGGATGTTGTGCCTCTCCTAGTCTTAAGATAGATATGAAGTTATGACAGGCCTAGCCAGCCAATAATGGACAATATGTGGCTTGAATAAATGACTCAGGCCACAGGCTGGAGACAGTAATGAATGTATAAAAATAAATATACCTATGGTTGTCCTTGTTTCCAGTTTGGCTTTTAACTTTATTTTCTCGAGTGTGTTAGTTTGCTTCAGCCAGCAGGTTCTAAGCTTGTCGTGGTAACCGGGAAAGCTTTGGGGTTCAGGGCGTACATGGGATACTAGAGGAAGCAAGCAAGGTTGAGATGGTATGGGCATGTAATGAGGATGTAAAAGGAGAGAATACCAAAGAGAATGATGGAGATTAAGTATGTAGGAGAAAGAATGCAAGGAAGACCAAGAGAGAGATGGGAGGAGTAGAGAACATTAAGTGTGTGAGTGAACGGAGAAGAATGGTGGAAGGATAGAGGAAGACGGAGGCATTTTACTAAACTGACCCGACCACAGGCTGTAAAAACGTTGGTGATGATGAATCTTACCTATGATTTGAGTATTTGATCATTAAAGGAGCCCAAAAAAGAGCCCACAAAGTCATCATCAATAAAAGGGTCACCAATAATTATAATAATTGTACTGAAACATTTTATTGTTGGTGCCTTTTTGGTCACTCTGCAGATAACTTACATATTATTTTCCAAGGGTTTACATTGAGTAAAAGGTAAGCAGTGTACAGAAAATTTAGTTATAATTTATTTTCAAATTATATAAAAAAACAAACCAAAAACAAGCCATGATATTTTGAATGGAATGTAGCATTTAATTTTATAACTAAACTATATTTGTTTAAAGGTTTGTATTTTTATTCTCAACAAACTCCAATTTCTGGTTGTTCCACCCTATACATCATTTCTAAAATTTAAACCAAACATAATTATTTTCATTCCAATCTTGTAACTGGACCAACAATAGTTTGTTACATTATATGTATTAGTACTGTACATGTTGCAGACATAATTTAATGTTTTCATCTGTCGCACGCCACAAAATAGAAAAAGGTCAAAAAGCATGGTAGAAAAATTGGTTTTCTCTAGCAAAATAAGTTAGAAAAACAGCATTGAAGACAGTTTTTTTTATCTCTCTCTCTTCTTTTTTTGTACTTGACTAAGTACGAGAATACAGGAAGGCTTTACATGGCTTTGGCAGGATTTGAAACTGAGTGTCTCTCTTTATTTCTGATTTTTGGAGTTATAGTTTGCAAACATTCACTTCAAACAGTAATAATTATTAAATAGCTCACAGTTGTTTTATTCAGAAAAGAAATCATTAACTTCAATACATTTTGTATATTAACTTTTAATGAGGAGGATCTTAACTTGTAAAATAATTTAAATTGAAGGAGTAATGACAATAATTTACAAATTTAAAAAAAGTTTGTATGGATTCTAAAAACATGATCAACTCTGTTGATGAGTGACTTGACATAGTGTTGATTAATCTATTACAAACTTTATGAATGATTCAATAACGTTATCATTGGTAAAATTGGGGCTTATGTTTTCAGAATGACAAATTAGCGGCAAGAATGCTTGGTGTTGAGATAATTGGTAAGTTTTGCTAATGCTATTTACAGTAACAATTTAGTTGGTTGGTTAAGAGGATGTTAAACACTCTTATTAATCATAATAAAAATTATAAAATTATATTTATTATATTATATTATTATTATATTATATTAAAATTATATTTAAGTGAATTATTTCCCAAAAACGCCATTTTTAAAGTAACATATTGTGATTTATTAATTTAAAAATTTGTTTTTTCATTTTTATTGATAGAAAGACAAAACTTTCTTTAGTGGGAAATAGCTTATAACCATCCTGTTTAGTTTAACTGTTTGGTTATAAAAAATATCAGTTAATAAGAATTTTCCAAAATATGGCTTTCTCGCTCTGTTAAAATGAACACTTTCTACATAGGTAGCGAATTATTATATTATATCCACTTATACTATATTTTGATGTTTTATTACCAACTAAGCATTTACTCACCCACAAAACATCTGAAGTTAAGTTTTGATTTTCTTAAAATGATTTCTCCTCTCAAATATAATAATTTATGACATATCATTTGAAAGATATTAAAGGAATGCTGATAAAAAACATGTTTAGTTGGGAATTGGGATAGAACTTTTAAAACATATGACATATTTTTTTAAATAGTTATTTAAATGGTATTTGATCAATATAATCCATATTTGTATATTGATTAATATTTAATTATATATATAAAACTTGCTCTGGGTGAAAAAGTATTATTTTTACAAAATGTAAATAAATTAAAGGCATGAGAAGTCTTTAGCATTGTTAAAATACAGTGACATTTCTGTCAGCCCAAATAAACCAAACATCGCTTGGTTGACCTTTACCATAGACTTAAATAAAATATCTATTTAAAAATATAATATAACAATTTTGTCAAGTCTTCTTATTCTCTTGAGCATTCTAGTGCTGCCTTGCAAACATGGTAACTCAACTTTCTAGCACCTATCGATAAAGCTATATTTCCTATAACTTAGGATGTGTAGCCATGGCAACATGATGCTTCACCAAAAACTACCCAACTGTGTTACAGCACCCAGATTCAAGCAGACATAGTTATAAAAATAACCCAGTTAACTTTTTACACCAGGTCACCATAAATATTAATATTTTATAGCCAAATCAAAATAAACATGTATTAGCCAAAACTGACAAAATATTCATATATATTATACCTCTTAGCATCTTGTTAAGGTCTGCAAAACAATACCACATGAAAGATATTGTGTAATGGCTTTACCTTGAAGCTGACAAGAGGGAAGGCTTGAAGAAAAATATATATTGTGTTTAGTATTATTTGTTCAACCTAATTTTCAACATCAGTAAATCTTTAAATGGATAAACTGGACTCCTATAAATACAATTCTAATTAGTATAAAATAATTTAGTCTAGGGCTATATTTAATTACTAATGAAGAAATGCCAAAAGCCTTTAACTCCCATCACTGAAAAAAACTACAAAGAAAAGTTACTGTATAGTTTTCACACTGAACTGCCAAAAACATCTTGGTAATAACTTGATTGTAAGAAATGTGGTACAAACTTACAACAATCAGTGTAGTTACACTGCTGAAACAAAGATGTAAGTCTAGTGCCTTCATACGACTGATACCAGAGAAATGGATTAAATAAAGCCTCCGCCATAATTCTTTAATGAATAAAAACATTTCTGATGAAAGCAAAACTTAAGACTAATTTTGTTATATTTGTAAGAAGGTACAGGTGGATGGAAAAAATATAAAAGGAGACGGACACAAAATGGTTTTTACAATGAAAAGAAGAACATAGTTTACACTTTACATTGCTGCCCCTAGACAAAGAGGTAATGGTTGCATCTTGAAGAAAATTGATCATCACCACTTAATCCCTTGACTTAAGTTTCATTCTATCGGAACACATCAGGGAGGAATGTGAAATTTACAACACAACTTCCTAAAATGGGAAACCAGAAAACACAAAAGGGAAAAAAAGGAAATTGGTAAAGAATGATAGGACTGAGGACACTTAGTCAGGCACATGTAAAAAGAATAACACAAAAAGGACATACAGGAATAGTTTTCATCTACTTTTCCTGTACCTTCTTCCAAATACAACATAATCCCTCAAAAAGTGAAAAGAGGTTTTCCTTAATGAGACCCTAATTTGGATAGTTAAAAAATTAAAATCCTTAATCCTCCAAAAGCTACACACAACTTTTCCTGAAAGTTCTAAGCATCCCCTTATTTTAAGATCTAGAACTTAATGTCAGTCAATAATATGTTACATTTTTATCTATAATAGGAAGAAATATATGAGCTGAGCTACATACAAATTTTTCACCCAGAGCATTTTATATGTTATACTGATATTGTAAACCTTTCTCACTTAAATAAATAAATAAAGTGAACATAAGCTAATGTCTAAATCAGTTTGATTTATTGGTGTGCTGACAAATCTTATTCGCTGAAACTTAGCCTCAAAGGACCCTAGGAATAGAGGTGGGTGTGATAAAAGAGAAAGCTGGAATTATTTGAAACGAGAAAACCAGATACAATTTAATAATGAATGGTGTTCAATCGATCACAATTTTCCTTGATAGTTTCTTAACTTTACACACCACTGAGTAGATTTAACTTTACATAATACATACATAATGGTGGGGGACAGCACGTGGGTTGTTGTCAGGGAAAGCAAGATTTGACAGGTACTAGTAAATTGATCCCTCCCATTTAGTAACAAACTTGTCTTTCCAAGCCAATAACCTAACATTCGTTCATTACAGTAATTTGTGTGTGGTTGTTTGAGGAGGGAATGGTTTAATAGCTTAGTCCTGTCAAGCCATGCAAGTCCTGGAACAACCCATAAGCTACTACTGACTGCTGTAGCACAGTGTTATCAGTTTAGTCACAATTCAAACCGGCTTTACTTGTAAATTTCCCCCTTCCCCAATAATTTGACAAATCAAATGAATTTCTAAGGGCTGCGTGTGCAAGTATACTTTAATTTTGAGGATCAACTTGTCTCCTAGTTAACCAAATAGCAAGCATGTTTGTATGAATGGGGGATTGGTTGACCCCCGAGTATGAATTATAGCTGGCTAAAAAAAGTACAAAGTAATGTGATATTGTGTTTATTTGCTTTTTACGGAAAAGTATGAATGAAAGCGAGCCATTTACAAGTATAGACCCCATGCTCAAAACTGGCTAAGATTTACATCTTGTCGAAGCTCAACAGTTTTATTTCATATCAAACTAACTTAATGGGCAGGATTCAATTGTTTGTGGAATGTTACTTTTCTTAAGTTTACAGTACAAAGATATAAAACAAATCATATTTTTTTATAGACAGTCCATCACAAGATTAAAAACAAAACCTTCTATCGCATTACCGTATGACATAAAAGTCAAGTCAAGAAATCATACAATACTTTGAGCACACCACTTTTTAAAGAGGGAAGCAGCATAACCAAAATAAAACTAAGAATATTTTAAAAACAATCCTTAAAATAACATTAATAAAAGTAGACCTAAAACTTAAGTTTAAAAAAAGGCAACCCTGAGGTTTGGAATGTTTGAAGATTTGAATAAGCTAATGGAATAGCAAAGTTTTCAATACAATATTTTGTTTTTGTAAGTTATCAAAATAAAATCATCACAATATTGCTTTTTACACAATAAATGTGGTTTCCAAATCAATTAGGATGTTATGTTTAAAGCAAGCTTACTGTTTAAGAAAGTGAAAATTAACTTTGGTTATTGATACATCCATCTCTGAGTGCATCTTTAAATAAGATAAAAAATGAAACCTGGACAAGCGAATTGAACCTTGACTTCTGGTTTGGCGTACCAGTGCTCTGCCACTGAGCTCTCCATGAATCATTTTAAAACTATATTTAATATGTATTTCAGAAACTGTACAATTTAAATTTCTGTACGAGTGGCAGCTTAAAGCAAAGTCAGTGATGCTTGTGATTCGTTGATGGACCTAGAAGCCGATAAATTCACATTTCCATCACAGACATTGCCTTAAAATATTAGTGAAGAATAACCCTGAGCTTGGGGAATTCTGTTTAGCTCAGTAATAGAGCATTGGCCCACTCAGGGGGGGACCCGAGGTAAATTTTTCGTCTAGGCAGGATTGCTTTTTGGTGCCCCACTATGTAAACGAGAAATAGTAGGAAAATATGAAAATAATCCCCAAACCTAACGTAACCTGGGCATGATAGGAAAATAATCTGAAGGGAAATTCCACAAATGGTAATCATACTCCAAACGTTTCACTGAGAGATTGTATGAAAATGGTTGGGATTACAACGAAACCTATAAGAAAATGTTTTGTAGACAATGTTCTCTTATTTATTTTTTACCATAACAAACACTTTGATATAATTAACAGTTTATCAGATAATTGCAAAAAAAAAGTTTTAGGGTGCTATTTTTCCAATATGACGGATGTAAAATAACTTTTTAAGAGTGGTTATGTTAGTTAAGGAGTTAGAGGTTTGGGAATTATTTTCATATCATGCCCAGGCTTTGTTAGGTTAGGTTGGTATTCTGTTTGCCCCCCCCCCTACCCCCCTTTAAATGGCGCCCCTGGTAGTCGCCCGGTTTGCCCAAACCTTAAGCTACCCATGGGCTTGCTACACTCTAATAGTCCTGATTTTAATTCCTATGTCCAGGTGTCAATTTTCAACTATATTTAATATTAATTTTTAGTTGAACGGCATCCAACAGTATATTAAAAACTAAATAGTGCAATGTATAAGAATTTTAAACACGTCTGTTTCACATTAGTTTAGTGCTAACTGTTTGGCACATCTTAAAAAAAAATATTCTTTTTTGGCAATGCATTAACAGCTGTACACCTTTGTTATACAAAAAGATTAGTGTGTTAAGGGAGTAGATATTTTTATGGAAGAGGAATGGAAGCAAGTGACCACTATACATCCTTTGTCACGCATCAGAAAAGAGATATTCACTCTCTGAAAGTAGGACTTCAAGGTCAGATGGGACGGTGTGAATGTTAGAGTCAATATCTTCATGCTCATTAGTTTTATTCACAGGCAACGGAAATGGTAGCTGTACTGAAGCTGCTACAGCTGTTGTTGTAGCAGCAGTTGAAGCAGCAGCTAAGAGCGTACCATTGTTTATTTCACGAGACTTTTTATTGCCACCACCTCCAATAGTCCGTTTGTGGTCCCTAGTTTTAAGTAACACGGCCGTGCGAGTTCCGTTCCCTCTGCCGTTTGGCTTCTTGCGAACCTCTGGCACACTTCTGCGATGACTTTTATCTACAACAACTACATTTGTAGAAGTGGCAGAAGTTTTGTCAGGTTTACGCAGTTTAAGACTAAACTTAAAAGGTGGTTATACACTACTTGCAGTCTGACTTTGTCTTTATCACTAATACCAGCAGTTTTATTTGCACTTTGCAGTTGCCCGTGCTTCGAGATTTAGGTGGCTCATCTTTGTGTCGCCCGCATGCGTCTTTGTCCCCACATGGGGTGTGGTTAGCGCCACAGGACTTGATTTGGATTTGGGTATCGATCTTGATTGTGGCTGTTGAGAGTTTAACAACCAATTTTTCACTTTACCCACAGGGTCTGTATCAGCGCTAGCTATTATTGGTCCATTGTCAGATTGACTTACTACACCCAATTTCTCTTTATCACCTTGTGCACTACTATAATCTATCACTTCCTTTTTCTTTTTCTTCATTTTGAGTTGTTGTTTGGACTTCTTTAATTTTCGCTTTAGTGCCGTTTCTTCTGCCACATTAGTTGCAGGTTTTGATGCCGCCTCATTTGGATTGACCTGAGTTCCGTCAGTTATTGCATTTTTCTTTTTCTTCTTTTTGTTGATGATTTTCTTGGTTTTGATTGGTGTTGTGTTATTGTTGTTTGATGTGTCTTTGTTTTTAGCCCTGTGACGTGTAAGTCTATGTTTCTCACGCGCCTCTCGTACTTTGCGCTTGAGTGGCAGTTTAGAGCGCACAGCAGCTGGATGAACTGTCACCTGGCCTCCTTCCCCTTCAGGCGGCAGTCGAACCGTCTCCGTGGTGGAGCTGTGTATTATTGTAATGGACTTGAGTTTCGGGTTTGGCCTCTTTCCTAGCAGTTTTGTGCTCAACACCTAAAAAATAATAATATTTATTTATATTAAATAATCTCAAGTAAATCTCATTCTAAATATGTAGGCTATTTTGTCAATAAATGTTGCTTAAAAGTTTAACTTTCACAATGTACTAATAAAATAAAATATACTATTCTAAACATTTTAAACAATTTTATACATTTTAGTATTATAAATTTTGACCTTTACCTAGAAATTTTAGTAAATCTACATACCCACTTCAATGGTCGCATGATCTTAGGCACTACTCATGCAATAAACAAGACTGCTGATGATGGGGAGATCAAGGTTTGAATCTCAGTCAGGTGTACTGAGGGTAGTGTTCCAAAATGTTTTTCCACCCTCCATACCACAAATCTGGGTGCACTTACTATTAGTGTATATATATACACTTACTATTAGTGTATATATATATAATATATATATATATATATAATATATACAAAACTTTCCTCATCCCTAAAACCATAATCATAATTAGTATGTAAGTGTATAACCCAAACGGATAGTAAGATTTTGTGCTAAAAATAATTAAATCTACTGTATCAAAATTAAAAAATTATTATCTAAAAATGCTTATCAATATAAACTAAAATAAAGTCAATAGACTGGTATCTAAACAGTAACTAAGGTTTGATACTACTGTATAAAAAAGCTTCCAAATAAATCATCACTACTTTGGTAAGGTCAGTGTTTATTAAATAAAAAAGTAATTATCATAAACCCTTTGTTTCCTCATCCTTGAATCATACTTCAAATTTTAAAAAAATTACTCTTGAACACAATTATTTAGCCAGATACCTTTCTACATTAAGTCATCAAACTTAGTTTATATTTCCATGTCAAGAGGTTATTTTTCAATTCTAAGCTTAACAAAAGTGATATACATAGTAATATTTTAGTGTACAGTTATAAGTTGTTAGTTAAAAACTGGCGGCACTTAATTGATTCATTTTAAGCTCTAGCTTTATTTACTAGTTCTAGTGAGATTAAAGGAGCATTGTATATACATGTTTCAGAACAAACTAATGCAAACTATTTTGGTGAAAAGCTTGGCTTGAAATAATGCTCTGAGATACAAAAAAGGTTTTGACAAGGTTGTTTATTAAACTCACGCGAAGTACAAGAAGTTCTTAGTTGCTGAAGGGGGGAAAACAAAAAAGTAGATGTTAAGTTTTGAGTAAAACTTTTTTCCCCATATAAAATGAATGTTATGTAATATTTGCAGGAATATATCACTATATTGTGTATGAATTTGAACAGTACTTATAGTAAATAGTAGATTTTTTTTAATATATAAAAGCTGAAATAATTTCTTGAACAAAGGTTGAAATTTCCACTGCAAAATATCAACTAGTGTAGAAGAAAACCTAAACCTAACGTACTTACCAACACAAATATGATGGCGAACACAATGAGCAAAACTGCGTACCAGTGGTCGGAGATCCATCGCTTGAAAGAAGCTATACTTTCATCTGATAGGAGAAGTTTACGTAAGGTTGCCAGGGGACCTGATGGGTCAACCTATGAGATACAAACAAGAGGAGGTTTCATTTATGACAACAAAATACATCCCAAACTATTGCGTGAATAAGCACAGTTTTAAAACAGCCTTTCTGGAGGTCTATGGGTCAATCTCTAGTTGTCACTTCTCTCAACTGACTAATCAACAGAGTATTGTGAAGATCAGTGGAGCTTTACTCCAATTTTATTTTATTTTTTCCTCCAGGCAGTGTTTTTTACTACCTGTTCGGTTTATACACCTATGTACTTATTACGCTGGTGAGTCAAGGATGAGTAAGGTTAAATTTAAAGAATGTGTACCCAGTTACACATGAGGCGAGTGGAAAATTATTTTGGAAAAACCAGCCTTAGTACACCTGACCAGGATTCGAACCTGTGCATCCTCATCACCAGCAGTCTTAGTTTAGTTGTTTTTATCTTTGTGGTATAGGCTACCTACTCAACCTAGGGTTTATTAATAGCTTAATCTAAGGGATGAAGAGGATATCTTAGATGAAACGCATCCAAACTAACACGAAGAGGAAATGATAAAACCACTGTGAAACTCATTTATGAAAAACCACACTCAATATATCCAGTGAGCTGAGATAATCAGTCAGTTCAGAAAGTGTATGTTAAATACCTCAAATAATTAAAATACAGGGAAAATAGTTAAACCTTCACCTCAAAAGTGACCAAGTGTAATGTGAATCTAATTGATTAGCCCACTCAACTGCCGGTGTGGGTATTTGTTTAGTTCTATGAAATTCCATTGATAAATTATTCTATTTAAATGGAAATGAAAGCGCACACCCTGTTTACTCTGAAAATTACTTAGTTCCACTATGATGTGTATGATAACATAAGACCAAAATTTAATATGTCAAGGTAAGAAGGATATTTTACAGGATGAATGGAGAGAAAAAATCAAGTCCCACAGGAAGATAAAAATAAAAACCTTAGTGAAAATCATAAATGGAAAATCATACCCAGTCTGCCCTATTTTATTCAAATCCTGACCTTTCCTTCAACGGTAAACAAGTGTAATGCGAGTATAATTGCTTATACCGGTGGCATTCGACCTTTTTTGTTCACATACCCTCAGAGATAATTTCTTCAACGTTGAAACTTGAAAATTGTTGTTGCATGGCAAATATTTTATAATTTACATCTAGGAGAGAGAGAGAAAAAAAGAGCGCTTCCAGATCACATGTCCTTACATCAGAGTCTCTTGTGACAAGCCATAAATCTGGCCCTAATTATTCAGTGTTTATCATGAAATGATATGTTATATATTTAAATTTTATTTACCCCCTAGGATGTATACATGTATCCCCAGGCTGAATACCACTGGTTTAAACAACCAACTCAACCGTCGTTATTTGTATTTGTTTAGTGCTATAAAATGTCATTGACAAATTATCATATCTAAATTGAAAGGAGAGTACGCCTTCTTTTTACTCTGAAAATAAATGGTTCCACTATGGTGCAGCTTATATAAGATATGGCCATAATATAATCATTTCAGTTAAGATACCCAAGAAAGATGTAAATGTAAAACACAACTAAAACTCAGAGCGCAATAGAATTTAAATAGAAGAATATGGAAAAGGTATGTCTGTATATGAAAATTATTTGGACTTCACTGAAGAGCAAATTAAACCTGTAAAACCAGTGACAGTTTTACAATATTAAGTTGTACTGATGGCATACCTCTCGGCATTTCTGGAAGACGTCGCAGTAGCCATTGTAATCATTGCAGGGTGTCCCTGGCTTAGAGAACATGTCTGGTATGTCGTAAGGAACAGAGTTCCAATCAAATGATGAGCTTCAAACAAAAAAAGAAATCAAATTCAATAAAGGTGATATTTTATTTAATAGAGTAAATTTATTTGATATGATATTAGTTTATGTTTATTTTATAATGGGATTAGGATTTTGTTCTGCCTAGTTCAATACAAGCTCTTTACTAAAAATTTTATTATATTTCCAATTCTTCAAGTTCAAATCAACTGAATGAAACTTTAGTTTATCTTCTCTTACAGAACTTTGCCATCACAATAAGTCGGTCCTTCAAATAAAGTTGGAAATACAAAATGTACAGAAAATATAAATAGTATGCAGTGTCATGCTGTGGAATGTTGCCAGATAAACAGAGCTTATTTACACTAGTACATGTGATCTGTTCTCACCCCTTAGCTCCGCATTTGACAGACCATACATAGGATCTGCACTACATAGCTCACATGGGAATTTATTTCTGATGATACCTGATGAACAAGTGTCTTTCTGAGTGATGAGAACATATAAAAAGTATAGTTTGATCTATATTTGTCTACCCTGCCAAAACCCTATACCCCACCACTGATGATTTAAGAGAAAAGGGCCAATTATGCAATAATGTTGTACATATTCTTTAATGGGGAAAATTTTAATCAAGCATCAAAAATCTACATTAAATTATCTTGTGTATCTTTGACATTAAAGTGACGCTTTGTCTTCAATTTTTAGGTCCACAAAGTATGACTTGTATCCCAAACTGACATTACACACCTGTAAGTTATGTACCCTATTCATACCCCTGATAGTTAGAGTAAATGTACTCACAGGCACTGCTGTCCTTCTCCTGGAAGCTTACAACACAGCTCGCATGCCTTGGTTTTGGTGTCTTTAGGTCCAGGGATGCACTTGACATGACTCCAAACCATACGCAAGGCAGATGGAACCAGTGCACTCCTACAGTGTTGCCAAAAGAGACTAAGTGAGCTTTCATGGACAAAACAACTCAGACTGACTAAGAGATTATAAAATGTCTCTAGACCCAAACCAAATGATTGGTGTTTTGAGATTAAATTCTGATATAAGTTAAATTAAAATATTTTAAAGATTAGGAATGAAGGGCACAAGGGAAAAAGGTCAAAAGTCGTTGTTGATTGTTATTATCATTGTATTGTATTATTTTAAAAGCATGTAACATGCTGATGGTGTGTGACAGCACATCTTTGTTGGTATATGTTTAGGTTAATTAAACTACCTTGAGCCAACAGAAAGACCACATGTGGCTTCTAATATCCTTTGCTTATATGTTATCCCGAAGCCTAGCACAGACATATACCCAGCTCCCGGGCGTTAATTCATCACCTTTAAAAGGGAAACCTGCATTTCAACAACTGTGCATTTTTTCAGCCATACCAGGAATCGAACCTGGGACCCTTAACATAGTAGGCAGACAAGCTACCAACCAAGCTTAGGCGTCTAACAGAGTGGTTATCTTGGTGTTTTAAATTCTGATTAAATCAAAAACAAAGAAATTCTGTGCCAATATAAGATAACTCACTAATAAAGGTGACATTATTAAATATCTACATATAAAATAGACATTTGCCAAAATCTAACTTGATTTCAAATACTTTGTCAGCTTACCAATTGAAAATATAAATAAAAATCCACTTACAACTATATTCTGACAAATACTTACCATACAAATATTGCACTAGACAAAACATATGTTAATTTTTAAATTGAAGTTGTTAAATACTATTTACCATATTAGATGTTTCGTGAACATACAATTTACAATTAAATTGCAAGGAAAAATATATTGATTTACAATTAGGATAAATTGGGCACATATTTGAATTTAAACATTTAAAGAAATAAATAATCTCATAAAATATATAATAGGAGAGGATAATAAAATAGAATTAAGAAAAAAAGATACTAGAATTCCAAGAGAATGGGGTGGAAATGAGAATGAAGTATAGAATACAAGAGATGATAAGAGAATATTAGAAAAACCTCAAGGAGACCAAGAAAGAGATAGGAGAAGAGATAACAGAAATGTGCAAGGATGGAAGAAGTGGAGACAATTTACTTAGTTGACCCGGTCACAGGCTGAAACAGTTGTTGTTGATGATTAATATATATTATATTTATTATTATTATTACAAATTCTATTTGGCTTTGGAAATATTTTATATAAGAGATTTGCTTTTGAATAAAAAAAAGTTGTCTTTGCGCAACCTTCCCTATATAACGTTCCTGTTGTCAGTACAGGTCCTAAGTACATTTCAAGTACCTACCCCCATGAAGCAAACAAACTCCTCATTACAGACAGTCTTATTAGGTTTGTTAACGGAGGGGGGACACTGGGGTCCCCGACCATCACAGAAACTAGAGTCTCGACATCCGTTATCATCTCGACACTTGTCTCCAAACTTGAGCTGGCATTCTGGGGTGCAACATGGTCCCTGGAAGCAAATAACAAATTTAACAACCACTAGAAAAAACATTCATTGCAAATGAGGATGAGATGTATTGTATATACAAAATTACATTTATAAATACTAAGTACACATATTCAGAAGATATGGATGAAACACAGATGTTTATATAAAAAAATTGACAACATTATTAAGAGGTTATAATAGACTATGTAAGTTGAGGTTTTCATTTTAACAGCTTTCAATGAATACCGTACATTTGTGGAAATGAATGTATGGTGAAAGTAAGATAATAAAAAGGGTAATGTTTATTTTTTACAAGTTAATGGCATAAGGGTAATTAAATAGATAAATAATTCTCTTTTGCTTAGTATATAAAATAAAATGTCAATCTTTTACTAATGTTCCCACTCCTATCTACCAATGGATATTTTGTAAGAATTAAACATATCGTACCAAGTTTATGTTAACCTCGCGAAGGATTTAGTAGTAGAAAAAAAAGTAGCAATCTATATTAAGAAAATGACATATTTATTCCTATTCTAATTTTTTTTTAGCACTGCATCTTACTTATTATGCTAAGCCTTTTAGGGATTAGGAAGGTTATATTTAAATGAAGTGTACATATATTTGTGTAGAGGGAAAGTGGAAAACTATTTTGGGAAGAACCATCTCAGTACACCCAACCAAGATTCACCCATCATCGGCGTCTAATCTACTGTGAGAGTAATGCCTTAGAACATTCGGCCACCGAAGCGGGTTTTAGTTCCAAGTTATTGTAAACATTACTTACTTGTGAAGGACTGCACACACTATTGGGGGTGAGTTTGCAGGGGGGTTCTTCAGGCGGCGGATACCTACGCTGAGGGAAACAGCAGTCGTCTCGACAATCTTCCTCCCAGCCACAGTCACATTCCTCCCCCACTTCTACCACGCCGTTACCACACAGAGCCATCTGGGGTTCTGTAACAAGGCTCATAAATTAGTCTGGCTATGAACTAGTCATAAGTTAATCGCAATACACTGCTGTGTTTGATGGGTAGAGTACTCTGTTTTACAACATGTAGACCCTTGAAAATAACAGTTTGCATAATATGTCAGTAATAATAAGGTTAGACGCATTGTAACTCCTACTACTAGTAAGTGCAAGGATACAATAGTTAGTTAGTTCTACAATCAACAGTGTTAGTTGTGAGGTGTAAAACTTGACTATGACCCAAAAGGTTTTTCCCTCCGCAATGTCACAATGATGTTTATAATTCTCTCTCAAAGCAAATACTGGTGCATATGCTTAAAAAATTCCTCTTATAATTTTACTTAAATTTATATAAATATGGCAGAGCATCTTAAAATGAATTTTTCATTGATATTATGTTTAATGTAATATTTCAAGAGTTAATGTGGGATAGTAAAGAAAGTGAGCCAAGGTTAATATTGTGTTCAGTTTTTATATAAAAATAATTTTTGGATTAAGAAATAAAAAATTGTTTCTTTAGCTATGTTTAGTTTAATTTCCTACATATTATGGTAATCTCAAGAGCAATGAATATTTATCTTGAGCATTGCAATGTTTGAACAGACACTTTCTGAATAAAGATTTAAAAAAATCATGTTCAAATTCCACGGTGTCTATGAGAGAGATATTCAATCACTGTTACTATGTATATAAAATTAAGCTAAGCATAGCTTCTGATGCATTATCTTATTTATTAAAAATTTGTTGTTTTTGTTGTAAAATTGCAATTTTTTTTTTTTTACCTTAACTCAATTTCTCTACTACACCACAAATGTCGTGTAAAGTATATTATTGCAACAAAAGGAGGATAGACCCTCGAACGCCTCGAATCCTTAAGGATATTCGAGATTTGAGGATTCAAGACTCAAATCCTTAAAAAAAAGTTTTTTAATTTTTCAAATGAAATTTATTTATAGTTCTAATACTGCTTATTGGTGTTCAAAACCATTTATAATTATTGTATGAACTTAACAGCCAGGCTCCAAACCAGTAATTTAACTGAATGTATGAATGTTATAGTGAATAGATTATAAGAAATGTTTACATTTAGTTTCTATTTGTATTTTATATTAATTCTAGTTAATTTTTAATTTACTCTTGTGTTTATAGTTTTTTCCAGGATTTATATTCGAGATTAGAAGGCTAATTAGAGATTCAGATTATAAAACAGTAGATTCGACCCAACTCTACAACAAACTATACTCAAGTCCAACGTCATCTAACATATTCATGATGTGTCACCTGTGAAACAACCCTTGGGACTGCGGGCCTTAGAATTGAGGACAGGATTGATGCTGTTGAGGCTGCAGGGAGAGAACTGGTTGTTGTTCTTCTTGTCGCCAGAAGTCGCTCGAGCAAACATGATGAAGTTCCCATCTTCGCCTCCAGGTGTGCATAGGTCAGGGTCATGCTGATAACACACTCAAGACATTTTTTTATTTTGTACCGTACAAGGCACCAATCATTACTCCTAGGATTTCCCGAGGAGAGACTAGTAAAGTAATCGAAAGTCTTCCCCCAACCCCCTTTTATTTAAAGTCATCTGACCATTCTAAAAGTTTCTAGCCTGCTTCGGTGGCCACAAAGTCTGAGACGTTACTTTCATGTTAGACTAGACAGCCGATTACAGGGAGACTGGGGTTTGAATCCTGCTCGAGTGTATGAGGATGGTTTTTCCATTATTGTTTTCCCCTCTCCCTTCACATAAATTCTGGTACACTTCCTCTAAATTGAACCTTTCTTATCCCTTATTTATTAGCATAATTAAAATGAACGTACCGGCGATCCAAAGTTGTGCCGATCTCATGAGCCAAAGTGACGTGAGAAACGGCTGGTGGGACATGTTTCCCGTAGTTTAACAAGGTGACTATACCAGTGTTAAGACTCTTCATACTGCCACGATAGTGCTGGAAAAAAAAACAGGTTTATCATTAAACTGTATTTGGTAACAATTTAGGTTTAATGCTATCATGTGGATTATTTATTTAATTAGCTAACTAAAGCAAATCTAAATTTTTTTATTTGTTATAATAATTTGACCTTACTATTTGTTCAATTTTTTTATTTGTTTGAACATTAAAAGATCTGTACAAAATTATAAGTGGCCTGGAATAGGTTGTATAAGCTTCTAATGACTTTTATACTCCAATTTTCATATGAAGGGCCTCATCTCGAGGGTTATAGCTCCCCTATTCCTGGTAAAGGCAGTAAATGTAAAACTAGAGAGCTGCTGCACCCACCCCATTCTTCTCGCACACCCCTCCAGCGTTCTTGAGGTCTCCAGTCCACGCCAGGCCCAGTGTCCCCATTTCAAAGTCTCTGTACGTGAACATGTACGCCAAGCAGAATGCATCATAGTCCTCTTCTGCAAAATAATAATCATTTATTTTTTTATTAGTTGATTTCAAATTTTTTTTTTTCCAAACACTTTTGGCTGTGTCTTACCACTTTTAATTTTAACGGTAAGATATTAGTTTTACATTGTGGAAAAAAATTTGATATGATTTATGAAACTTACAATTCATAGTTTTAGAACAAATATTGTTGGTTACATTCTAAGATGTTTATATTTACCACTATAAAGAGTTTATATTGAAGTTTTTCTGCCAAAGCCCTAAAACTTCAATTAAAGTGAAGAACATTTTTTTATGTAACAGTGAAAATATTGTGGGCCTACCAATATTTGTTTCAGATCTATGAATTGTAAATTATAGAAAGCACCTTATTTTCTTTACAAGAAATAAAATGATAAAATAATTAAAACGAAATAAGCGCATATTTAAGGTGTGTGTGTGGGGGGGTTTGGGTTGGGAGGAGAAGGGGACATAAGTCGAAGTAAATATTTTAGCAATTTTTATAGCAAAAAAACCACGTTTGGCTAAAATAAATAAAATACTGCTTCAGTAGATACATTTAGATTAATTTTTTTTGTGTGATTATCTCAACAGTTTTTTACTTTTAGCCACAAGCATACTGACATTTGAATATTTTTTAACTAAGAGAAAAGTTATTTCCAAACTCCGCGGTACCTACGACAGAACTGATGGAATTACCTTATTAGCAAATTAAATCAAACATATCTAATGAAGCAATATTTATTTTACTTTGGCAAAATAAGTGTTTTTTTACTAAACATGGTACTTTAAAAATATAGAACTTAACTAGAAATCCCTCTAGAATTCCCTTCCAATTCACCTGAACGTAATTAAGAAGCAAAACTTGTCTTCAGGATTCCTTTTCCAAGCATCAGACATGATTTACTTTTTAATTAAAACATTCAACACAAATTGCTAATAAAATGTACATGTTTTATATACACTCTATTTACCCTTAAAGATTGCAAACAGTATGTCCTTGACGACTACACTATGGCCCTATCTTATAATCTATGCAATAGTGGACCGATTTAAATATTAAGCTTGCTACTATTCAAATATACACAGGGTGGCCATAAAGTTGTAACAGAGGCAGACGCCTCCCCCTCCCCCGCCTAAAAAAATCACACCAAAGCTGGACAGCCATAATAACATTTACCCGCTTCGGTGGATGCCTGGACTAAGGAGTCACTCTAACAATAGACTACACTGCCGATGACAGGGACATCGGGGTTCAAATCCCGGTCGGGTGTCCTGAGGGTGGTTTAAAAAAATGGTTTTCCACTTTCTCTCTCTCTATATATATATATGAAAATGTGGTTACAACTTGCTCTAAATTCAACTTTACTTATCCCTAACTCATTAGGTAATTCATAAATATGCATATAACCTGAACAGGTAATAAGACACGGTGCTAAAAACACACAAAATAAAGTCATTTAGATTGCTTAAATCACAGCCCTTAGCTACGATTAAAAAAGGTCCAAATAGTTTTTACTGGTATTTTATTAATCATGAATTTTCTTGGTTCCTGGGGGTTAGGAGACTGTAGCATCCCCTCCCACAATCTCCACAAAATCGTATTCCCCAATAAAAGTCAATTTCTGGGTACATCACTGTAAAAGGATAAATTTATTAGCCAATAATAAATTGTATTAAAGCACCCCTTTTCCTCCTAAAGCAGTCGACAACCTTAACATTGAACCACAAGGGCATGTAGTAGGAAACTTCTAGAAACACTGAGAAGTAACTAAACTAGAAAGCCAAGCTTCAAACTTCACACTACAACACCATATTAAGCCGACAAATTGCCCTGTAACTCGTTCTGCCACTCTCCACATATTAAATCTCTCTCGAGAGCACCTCCTGAAAGACTTGACACCCCCTTTACGCCTCCTAACACCACATTCTTGATGGGGAGCGAAGTAAAGTCCTCCAGAGTGCGTACTCGTGGGTGCATGCTTCCAATGAATACCAAATAAGGATAATGTAGTTTACTGTGTTATTTTATCTTTCCACAGTAATATTCCTGACAAAATAATTACTATTTATGGTTTTCGAAATATATATAATATATATATTATATATTTAAATATATAATATATTTTTTTATATATATATATATAATATATATATATATATATTATATATATTTCGAACCCATAAATTAATTATATATTTAAATATCTAATATATATATATATATATTTCGAAACCATAAATAGTAATTATTTGTCAGAAAAGACCGGTGCTAATATATATATATTATATATTATATACTTTATATATAATATATATATATATATTTAGCACCACGTCTTTTTACCCGTTTGGGTTATACGCTTATGCAATAATCACGCTAATGGTTTATAGAGATTAGGAAGGTTATATTAATGGTAAGTGTACCCACATTTGCGTGGAGGGAGAGTGGAAAACCATTTTTTTAAACCACCCTCAGTAAACCCAACTGAGATTCGAACCTCAATCTCCCCGTCATCGGCAGCCTCGTCTACTGCGAGAGTAGCGCGTTAGACCACGCGGCCACCGAAGTGGGTTAGAGCTTGTTGGAGCGAGTTGCAAATATTGCTCGTGCATTCATTTTGGTATGAAATTCATCAGTTTGAATACATACAGTACATAGTGTTTTGACAAGAGTAGCTTTACCCTCTCTTTGTTATTGCAATTGAATTTGTAATGTATTTTATATAAATTACAATACAAAAAAATATAATAAATATATAATATAAAAATGTGATATGTTGTTGTTTAGAATTGAGAAAAAATGAATTTTTTTTTCTTCTTTTAAAAAAAACTAGATAAATACTGTCACATTTGGTAAATATAACTTTTACTTTAATCTAAATCACCCTAAAAATATTATACCTTCATTTATCTCTTTTACAAACAATATTTAATGAAAAGATGCCTTTTGTCTTTTATTTAAAGCAAGTAATCTTAATTATAAACAGAGTGAACTAACTACATTATATTTCAATTACGACTAAATCATCAATAAGTTGAAATAAAAAAAGCTATTTAAAAAAAGAAAAAGAAAATAAAGATTGTGATAAAATAAAAAGAAGAGAATAACAAAACATGGAAGGGAAGGGAAGCGAAATAACGTGTTTATCAGGGAGATCTGTCTGTGTTTTTAAAGCTGTGGAACTCTCTCCAAACTGTTTGTCGTTGTAAAGGTTGATGAATAATGCATAGCCTTTCTATCGGCATGGCAACAAGCTCTTTACCAGGGTAACTAAGTACCCCTACCCTCCCACAACAGTTAAAATAACACCCCACTTTGCACCAGCTGCCAAATGTAGACCATATATTACTGAGGCGATATCTAAATGGTAGTTCGTTACGTATTCTGGTGTGTAAACTTGGGACTTAGATGGAAGCGACCAATTATGATGTTATTTTATTTATTAATTTGCTAAGTTACAAAATATTAACTCCCTTTTTATCCTTTAAAGAAACACCACCTAATATGAAAGAAGTATATAAAATACGAACGTAAAAGGAATACATCAAATCCAAATCCCTAGCTACAAAAGGATACATCTATAATTAATTAATGAGTTCTGAATGGTAATGTAAATCGAGTTTCTTACCACGCTATATTTATAGAAGTTTTGGCTCCCATAATATTCTACTGAAAGAATAAATAGGCGCTCTATATGATACAGATTCTTCTGTTTCAAATAATGCATCACGCTTTTAGAGCAATGTGACATTGATTACTGACAAATGTACTGTGGGATATTGGAGTCACCATTGTATTTAATGACAAGTGATAACACATGCATAGTAATAAAGAATATGCCGGACAGGGAGAATTACTGGATATACTACTCTCATAGATTAAAATTATGTGTAGTTATTTAAACTCGCTTTGGTGGCCGCATGGGTCTAAGGCGCTACTCTCGCAATAGACTAGATTGCCGAAGACGGGGAGATCGAGGTTCGATCCCAGTTGGGAATACTGAGGGTGGTTTTCCACTGTGCCTACACGCATATGAGGCTACATTTCCTCTATATTCAACCTTCCTATTTCCTAATACTTAAGCGTATAACCCGAACGGGTAGTAAGGCGCGGGTCTTAAAAAAATAATGATGTTGATGAGTAAATGAGAAATTTGTATTGGATGCTGTGAATGAGTATAGAGAATTTTAAATAAATTTGTCTCCAAATGAGCACAAATATACAACACCACACCAACATAAAGTATAATAATAATAATATAATAATAATAATAATAATATAATATTTAGCACCACGTCTTACTACCCGTTGGGTTATACGCTTAAGTACTAATTACGCTAATGGATTAGGAATTAGGAAGGTTGAATATAGAGGAAGTGAACCGCATTTGCGTGGAGGAAGAGTGGAAAACCATTTAGGAAAAACCACCCCAGTTCACCCGACCGAGATCGAACTCGACTTCCCGTCCTCGGCGGTCGAGCTCAACACGACTAGCGCGTTAGCCAACTACGCCACCGAGGCGGTAACATAAGTAGATAAACTGGGGTTGTCTCGACCACAACCTTTGATATTATATTAAAATACACATGTGTCAGCCCTTTTAGTTTGAGAACAGGTTGAGCTACAAGATAAAATAAGATAAGAATGAACGAGATGTGAGAGCATGGGGAGAAAAAAAGTTTTTAAAATGTGTAGATCAGTTGTGAAAGTCAAGTGAAGTGAAACAAAAACCAAAAGTCGGAAAAATAAAGAGAAGCATTGGAAAGATGGATTACTATAAGTTGGGGGAAAAAAATGGAATCAAGGTAAAATAAATTATGAGAGAGAGTTTAAGAAAGAAAATTGAGAAGTGTTACCAATGGGGGAGAAATAGATGAAGAAATTAAAGAGAGACAATAAGAATAATAGCAGGCAAAGTGGAAGGTTAGGGATAACATAAAATGAATGATGGCTATAAAGTGGAGAGTTCATAAAAAGGAATGAGAGACTGGTGGGGGGAAAAAAGTAATCTAAAAAGAAGAAAAGTAAACAACATAAAAAATTGAAAGCTTTAAAATTGAACTTTTTATATGTGTTGATACTGTATATTAAATTATCTGTGCAGTATCTATTAAAATATGTTGTATCCTGTCTAAACATGCGGAAGTGATTAACATTTTAAAAATACATATTTGCATAGAATATAGAGAAAAAAATAAATGTTGAACTGAAATAACATGCAATGCTGAAATTTCGGTGACTAACATGTTTGTTTTGTTAATGGTATTGTTTCAATTTTGAAACCTCAACAGTTTGCCCTTGTTTGTATTTGAACTTCCATCATTTCAAATATACTTTGTCAAAATGAGCTTTTGGCAGTGTTCACCAAATATTTACACTCGTCTGAACGTGTTTCACATATCTGGGAGTTATCTCTTTTGTAACCACACATGAAAGTTATAATACACAGTAGACTTTGAGAGATATATAACTCCTAAGAAATGGGTATGTCGTTAATTAGATAGAGATGCTGTAAGCAAGCATTTAGAAATTACACTCTTCATACAACTTATAAACAAATCGTTCTTTTAGCGATATTTCTTACAACGAATTTGTCTGTGTTTAATTAGATGGAGATGTTGTAAGCAAGCATTTAGAAACTTAAAAATTAAACACTTCATACAGCTTACAAACAAATCGTTATATTAGCGATATTACTTCCAAGCAATTGGTCTGCGGTTAGATGGCCATGTTGTAAATAATCATTCAGAAACCAAGAATTTAAACTCTTCATGCAGCTTACAAACAGATCATTATCATGTTGGAATATCCGCCATTATAATTCAAACCTTGATAGGCCGTTTCAGCCTAAGCTTATCATTTTTTAATATTTCACGAAACATAATTTTATTTAGAGTTTAATAATTAAAATAGACTACACAAACATGATATACAATGAAAATTAAACAAAATAGTTCAATTTCAAATATCGAGAGTCAAGAGTCATGTTGTTTAGTAAAATATATCAGTATTATTTTATTATATCAACCAGCGGGATGATATATTTCTATGCCACTCTATAAACAGTGTTATAATGAGCTGATGTGGGTTATTAGATTTTAAAATTCCACTTATAAATCAAATTAAATATGAAAATAAAGCTCATCTTTTGACGTTTTGAAACACATAATTTCTCTTCAAGAAATTAGGGATGGGAGAAAACATATGGTACGTATTGGATTTGATTAAACATATTTTTACTAAAATAGATGCAGTGATGAATATTCCTACATTCTTTAATTAGTGCACGATTATTAATATTGAAAAATGTCCGCAACAAGCCAACTGAAGTATGTATTTTATTTTAAATATTTGTAAACATTATGGTGTGTGTCGGATAAGGTGAATTGTGTCCATTAAAATTGTCGAAACATATTTAAAATATCATGCTTGTTTAGGCCTAACCCCTTAACCAACAGTGTGAGTGAGCAATAGTGTGGCGCATGAATACATTCGTTGAAACTTCCCTTCTTGTTGGCGTCATGTAACAGTCATGTTGTACAATTAACGTGTGTGTTGTGTTAAATAAGAATAGTGCGTTCCAAACCTCAATTATAGTATTTACAAAAATGTATACATGCAAACATTTATAAGTGAACAAATTATTTCTATCATTCTTATTACTATTATTAAAAGTATCAGTAGCAAAAATTTGCCATTCGAGCCCAAATCACAAAACCTAACAATAACATTAATATCCAATGGATAATAATAATAATAATAATAATAATAATAATAATAATACTTAGCACCGCGTCTTACTACCTGTTCGGGTTATACGCTTAAGTACTAATTACACTAAAGGATCAGGAATTTGGAAGGTTGAATTTAAAGGAAATGAACCCGCATTTGCGTGGAAGGAGAGTGGAAAACCATTTAAGAAAAACTACCCCCAGTTCACCCGACCGAGATTCGAACCTCGATCTCCCCGTCCTTGGTGGTCTAGCTCAACACGACTGGCGCGTTAGTTAACTACGCCACCGAGGCGGGTAATATCCAATGAAGCAGTAGTTTTTAAATCTAATATCTTTAAAAATTGATTATACATCTAAATAAAGGAAGAGTTGATTATTGGGGGGAAAGTGGGGGAAGAAATAAAAGCTATGCAAATGGAAAAAAGCATGACTAGGGGAAGGCAAAAATTACAGTTTTTTAGTACTGTGTTTTACTTGATCTCCCTGTCATCGACAGTCTGGCATATTGCGAGAGTGCAGCCAATGACGCAGGTAAAAATATAATTACAGGAATGAACAATGTAAATAGGTTGGTGAAAACATGAATGCCCAAACCCCTTTAACACTAAGTAATGCCCAACTCCCAATACATCATTTAGGTATAGGTAAGGGATTAAAAAAAAGTAAAGGGGTGGAGGAGGTGTGCAAGAAAGAATTCCCTCTAAATACACGGACTAGCATTAAAACGAATGTGTACCGTAGCTAAAATAAAATGTGTTGAAATAATTTATTTTTATGGGACAAAAGCCAGAGGAAATGAACTTGAATGCAAATGCATGAATAAATAAATCGTGAGAATGTTAATGCAAGTTCCCAGCACTAAATTTGAATGCAAAAGGATGAGAGAAATACATTACAGGCTTGGGGGTAGAAGGGGATACGTTGGCTTGCAATAATTTCACCAACTAGTTCAACATACATAAAGAATGACGTCAGATAAGGGTAAAAAAAATAAAACGCGAAGATATTCATGAGTGAATTATTTTTCTTATCAAACACTGAAAGAATCAACTATATTTATAAGTAACTACCCAAATAAATTTATCACCAAAGTTGGATTGGCTATATGCCCTTCTTTAGCCAATGCGATGCGAATATATGGAAGTGCCAAGTGTAGCACTTAACTAGCGGATTATGCTAAAGAGACAAGAAGACATAAAATGTTACACCAAGTTTTACACGCTGCTGTGAGCTAGAGTAGAGCTTCTTTGGAAACCTGTTCATTATTTTAACGTATCAGGAAATTTTACAACATCTGCTATGCACCATTTTAATATTGATATCACCTTAATAGGGATGATAGGACTTGTTGTAGGCGAGGGTAGTAAAGTGCTTCTGTTTAGGTGATTGTATCAAGGACGCGTTCGTTATCACGTATGAACTTAGTTTTCAATTTGAGTTTGAGTAAAATAATTAAATATAATACATAGTTTTAATTGCTGGGGCAATAGTAAAATGTCATTAAGAAAAGAAGATTACAAATATTTGTAATTTTTTTTATATGGTAGCATATAAATTAAAGATTTTGTTTTTGAAAAATTCAAATTTTTTTTGTGTTTTTGATATCAATTTTTAACCTTGTATTGTATTTAACTTATAATAGTTAATACTAATACAAGCATGTGAAATAGTCTATTTACCTCCTTTTTTTTAATCAATTAATCATAATTTGAAGAAATAGTGAAATTGAACAGGGCTCCCTCTAAAAATATCTTGACCTTTGAGGGTTTTTGTATATTTTGGATGCTTTAAATGGGGATTTTGTACGAAAGATGAGTGATTCGAGATCAACTACAATATTAAAGTCCCAAGAGATAATCCCAGGCATAAAAAGCCCCGAAAAAAAACTCGACATTTAGGTTTTAAAGGCTATACTAAATTACAATTTGCGTTTTGCACATTTATTTTGATACAGTGATAGATAGAGTTATAGAAACCTATTTAAGAACTATTTCAATAAATAATAAACTCAAACCCACTTCAGTGGACCAACGGTTTTAAGGCGTCACTCTCGTGTTGGATTAGCTTGCTGATAACGAGGAGACCGGAGTTCAAGTGATCCCGGTTTGATATACTAAGGTGTCTATACCTAAATGGTTTCCCACACTTCTTACACGCAAATGCGGGTATATTACCCAAAATGCTTCCTTACTCATCCCTACCCCATTAGAGTAATCATCATATATGGTATAACCTGAATGGGTAGTAGGACGCGGTTATAAATAGAATAAAAATAATTCCAAACCCTTTTAAAATTGTGGACTAGCAGAGGTTTGAAGCGTGTCTTATGAGTGCAGCCAGTGAAACCCGAACATCGCTCTTTCAGATAAAGGTTTAGCGTTCTAACCCACGAACCTTACTGGCAGTCACATTTTTGATGGCGTAACACGGCAAATTGTAACAACCAAAATTGGCAAAAATCAAATTGAAAGTTTGTTACAAGCAAATGTATGTATTTAATTAATATTGTTTGAAGTAATTTTTTAAATGCGAGTGAAGTCAAAGCCAAAGTTGTCACATTACACTATTTTTTATTATCCATTAAGTAGACCTATCTCTAGATAGAGATAAAAGCTTAGAGAGATAGAGAAAGAGAGAGAGAAGAAAGAGAGAGAGAGAAAGAAGAGAAAAGGCACTTTATTTTATAATTACATATCTTAATTTTATCCATACTTTAGTTATAGATTTAATTAAATCACTAGCCTGTGTTTAAAAAAAATCATTTGAGGTATTTAACGTATACTTTCTGAACGGACTGATTATATCCGTACATGACTTATGAACGACCTTAAATCTAAAACATACACAACACCCAGCCCCCAGCCGTTAATTCACACCTGTGAGAAGAGAGACCCACATTTCAACAATGATACATTTTTTCCGGCTGTGCTAAGATTCAAACCAGAGATTTCTAGCTCAAGCACTACTCGGTGTTAAAATACTGTTTATTTGCTGTTATAAAAATGGGTATATGTTTAAATATGTCATATTTAGTGAGATATTTCATATATATTAATACAGGATTTTTTTTTCTTCCTTCTAAATGTTTCAAAGATGCGAAGGTTAGTGTGGGTGTCAAAGTTAAAGTGAAGTAGCATTGATATTTGACTTGGACATTTCGAAGCTTCGCATACCCCTAGCTATAACCAGAGACAGGAATATGATGAGGTTTCCAAACTCATCAGTGCACCCCTATACACATACACATACACATACACAACACACACACACACACACACACACACACGAGCATGCAGAGACATAGACTGGGGTTAATTACCTGAGAAAAGTTCGAGAAACTTCTCGACTCCGTAGTTGAGAGGGAAACGGTAGGTCGGGTCTTTCAAAGCCTCCATGGAATGAACTTTAATCCGCTTGATCATGAAGCTGATGTTGTCTGGCTTACCGTCTTGATTGAAGTCTGAAAGTTAAGTCAACAGTTAAGTTAAATCTTTAACACGTATTCCTAGACAAACTGTTTCGAACTAAAACCAAATACATTTATTTACTGATCCTTTCCAAGAAAAAAAAAAAGTAACTAAATTAAACTGTTGGTCAAACTATACAGGGAACAAACTAAATTACGTTTTAGCGATGGTTAAAATTCGTACTCAAGACACACTTAAAGATTGATCATTTAATTTAAGTTAAATTTTATATAAACAATATTTGTGTTGGGTAAATAAATAGTACCCTTTTTACTTGACATTATTTCACCTACTCTTTAAGTATTCATTAGGTTAAGTTGTTTTCATACAGAACATTATTTTTATTATTATGATCCACATTAGTTTCTCAATAAATAATGTCCAGTTAAATAACAGAATGATTTTGTGTCCATCCTAAAGGAAAGATCAACTAAGGCAAATATTATAAATATACGTAATATGAGAACAAATTTGGTACCGGTATGTCGCGTTGACTAAACCTTGGAAGTAGGCAACTCGCTCAGCAAACATGTATCATAAGTAGTATTCGTCACTTTCTCGCGGCGTTATAGTAACACTGAATTATTGACGAAATCCTTTTGTAGCGAGAATTGCCTACCGGGTTCAGAATGTATGTTATTGCTTCGCTCTAGTACACTTTACAAGCACAATAAACGAGACTATAGAAAATGGTTAGGTGCTAAACAGGTCCAAATTAATCAAAATCTATAGGCCAAGTTCACTTTTAGCAACAAAACCAACTATTTTACCCTGACACAATTCAATTTCAATCCCTTTAGAAATGTAATAATTAAAAATAATACCATCACCGTAAAGCAAATGTCGCCCTAAACCGGAAACACAGCCCTCCCCTCTCCCCCATTTCCAGCGTATTTAAAAGCCCCCCCAAAATATTATAATATCATTTATCAAGTGCGCAATACCACTAAACATAAACAATGATAAATAATAGATAAACAATGCTACAGTACTGTAGTGATAACCTTAAAACCACCGAAAACCCCTCCTAAGCGCAAGCACTAATGAAAAGCGCCGTATTAAGTTCAATTCACACCATACGTCACATCAACGTTACGTCACGTACCAGCAGCGTAACGTAAAAATAGTATTCAATATATTTTAATGGGGAGGCATTTACACTGTGCGCCAACGTCACCATGTTTTGACGTTGACGGTCTTTTCTGGAAATGTGAAATTGAGTTGCGTCAATGCACAGTCACCGTTCGTTAACTATGTCTGTGCCTTTTGAAAAAATCTTTAAAAACGGATTATGAGCTTTTAATTGAATAAGTACGTCAATATGAAGAATTATACGATATAACCAGCTATGAATATAGTGTTAGTGGCCACAAATATAAAATATGGAGAATAATCAGCAAAGAACTAAAAAAGTAATATTTTCTTCCTCTTCCAATTCCTTGTACAATGTATGATATTCACCCAGAGACCTTGTCCCTTGCCATTAAAATCATTTTCTCACCCACTCTCTATTTAATTGTTTTTCTCCGACTTATCGTCAAGTAAAATCGCAATCATTGCAAGTTCTTTGTTTTTTTTTATTTCTCGGAATGTTTGTTAAAGCACTCTACTTCCACAGAACGTTACGGAAAACTGACGCTCACTCGACGTTAAGTGTAAACTGTGCAGCGATTTGCCGGTCTGTGACGCTACATTGACGTGACAAATAGTGTGAATCGATCTTGAGTGAAGTGCTCTGAGGCGAGGCACGCCTGTTTTCCTCAGTTTAATAAAGAAAGTGTTTCTCTCACCTGTGCCTTTATAGATGCTATTGACTCTTTGGACGTGCCGCGTCATAACCTCTATACAAGCCTCCTCCGTCCCGTACTTTTGGTAGAACAAGTGGTCAGCTTGCAGGTACAACATACACGTCGTCTTCTTGGGGTCGATAGTGGCGCGCTTGTGGACGTGCCGCGCACTAAACACGGGGTCCTCCGTGCTGATCAGGTTATCGCTTCTCGACGAATCGTCTGTGGTTGGACGGTTAACTGAGTCGTAGGGTTCATCCGGCTCGCGTAGCACCAACGACGTCTCAACGTCCCCTGGACGAGAACCGACGGTGTTGCGGGTCACGTCTTTAGGGAGGAGGAACACGCCGGGGTTGTAAAGGTATGGCCGTAACTTCCTACTCGTGTTGAAGTTCGCTTCGTGAGAGGTGAAGTCGTATGGGTAATCGTTCGGGTAGTCTGGGATGACCGGGAACTTTCTGTGAGGGTGGTTCGGCGCGGGAGGTTTTCTTCTTCGGGCATCCACCGCTTTGTCCTGTTGAAGACGGTAGACGTGTTGTGTCGGGCGTGATGGAGGAGCTGTGAGGCGCAAGGCGCTGAGGGGGAGGGGGGATGGACGTCGGAGGCGCGGTACACGATGGAGTGGAAGTTTAGGCCCGAGGTGTTCGTGGGAAGGTATCGACTGACGGGTTCCACGTGGTAGTCCTCAAGAAGGGTGGATATGGTGCCGTCAAACAGACCGTCCACCGTCAATAACCCGTGCACCGTCGCCTGATCATCGTCTGGAATCAGACAAGCAAACAAATATATCACTTTCACTGAATGAATATATCATACAATCAAATATAGAAATCACGTTCACTTACAGAATCAAATAGACATAACTTTCAATCACTAATGATCATAGAATCTAACAGAGAAATCACTCATTCACAAATCATACACGCAAACAAAGACATCACTTTCAATCACTAACTATCATACACATAAACATATAAATCACTTTCACTTCCAACATAACATACAAGCAGAGAAGGACATCAATTTCACTCACTTAATATCATACAATTAGACAAGAAATCACTATCAATCACAAAATACCATAAAATTTAACATATAAATCCCTCTCATTCACAAAATATCATTCACATTAAGGTTAGTTGGTTCTGATGAACTAAGTTATTACGCTTTGAAATAAGAAAATTAATTCAGGCACAAAATAATTATACATAATAATTAATAAATAAATGAAGAATACTAGTAACCAATGATTGCCTATGTTTTGATTTATTTCGCTTCCTTTAGTGTACATATAACTCAATATTTCTATAGTCAAAGTTATATTTAAATTTTTAAATAAAAAATTGCAATTTGATTTGATGTCTTAAACCTCCTATTAAAATAGCCATTACCTCTTAAAAGTGCTTATTGTCTGAATACATGAAACTATACTTTTTGAAATGTCAGATAAGTTTCTATTTGTTGGAATTCGACTCTAGTTAGGAGGATTTATAGTAATTTGAAGCACCTTCAATAGTGTTTCTCTTTGCCACAAGTGTTTTATTAAATGTACAATGTATTGAATGTAGATAATAGACTACTTTGCTCGTTAGGGGCTCCGCCCCCAAACCCCAGTGAGTTTTTTTTGCAAGTGGATATAAACTAATGTAATTCCAGCGTTGTTTTGAACGTAACAACTTAAAGTTACCGGTATTGTATTGTATATACCACACCGACATTAAAGTTTCTCCCCATTTTGAATTTTTTTCGGGGGTTAAATATTTTTTTTTAACTTTTTGGAATTTTTCCCGTCGGTTACAGGCTAGAAGCTATAAGTTTGCCAAATTTCAAGTTTCTAACTCATTTGGAAGTGGGTAAACATAATGTCAGTGAGTGAGCGAGTGAGTCAGCCACGTGGCTTTATAGTAGTATAATGACCTGAATGCAATTTTTTTTTAGCACCACGTTTTACTACCTGTTCAGGTTATACACATATGTACTAATTACGCTGGTGGTTAGGGAGTGGAAGGTTGAATTCAAAGGAAGTGTATCCATATTTGCTTTGATGAAGAGTGTAAAAACCCCCATAAATATACCCTATTAGATTCAAACTCCAGCTATCCCTACCATAGGCAGTCTATATTTTGTATAGCCTATAGCAAGAGTGATGCCTTAGGACACCGAATAGGTGAATTAAAAGTTGAGTTACATACAAAATATACATTTGTCATACCACAAAATGTAACTATTTTGTTTTCAATTTGAAATAAGGTATTTTTAAGAGAACAAAATAAAAATGTTTCCCGCAGAAAATGTAGTTTTTTTGTTTTTCGTGTTTGATATTCTGTCCAACTAGACAATAATACAGAAACGATCACTTAGCCAATCTCGGATCTGATAAAGTTTTGAATAGTTTCGAAAGTAGAGGGATTGTTCCGACAAATGAAGTATTTGAGTAATTTAAAAAAGGAAAATGGCCCCGCTATTCGAGCTCCAAGTTTGAGGCGCGGGATTGTTACTAGGTCCAGTGGAATATTATTTTCCCATTACGAGAGTTGCAAACACCACCACAAACATTTGTCTAATAATCGCGCCTAAACATGCCTACTCATTGTTTCACCGAGAAGGCAGGTATTTACAAGACGGCAACATGGTGGCTTCACAGACGGCGAGGGTGGATGGAACTCCGGCGTGCAATATCTAAGGGTCGTCTGCTTGGCTCAAGAGTGGTTCCGGATTCCCATAATCTCTTGAAAGTGGTCTGGGGGATACGAGAGAAACTGGGATTCTAACCCTCCCTGCTTAGGGAAGTGGGGGGAGGGGGGAAAGGCGGACCACCCTACCTACACAGGGTGGAAACTCCCCAGATATACCATATTTGATGTCACAAAAGGAAGTGGAGGGGGGGGGGCGGGGGTGGACGCTAAAATTAGATGATCTTGGGGTTGCTTCAAATAAAGGGGGAGGAACGTATGGAAACAAAAGACAGAGTAGGGTGAATTTGTTTTAAACGGAGGTACCTTTTATTTCCAACGTAAAATTATACTAAGCGAAATGATAATTGGAATATTTATTTTAAAAAACTTCATAGTGGGAGTAAAAAATAATATAACAAGTTATATTTTAATTTCTCAAGTTTGCAATATATTTTTCTTTCGTGCTTACAATACCCTAATTTTCTTTCGAATGGACATAGTTGACACCTAGAAAAAGTTACTAGATATACTTTTACGTATTCATACGTTAAGTCATGTTATCTGCAGTTAAAGCGTTTGATATCTATTATCAATACCTATAAAATAATACTAATAATAGAGTAAGATGTTATCAATGTTGGCCACAATTTTTTTTAAGTTTTCTTAAAGGTGCTCCAAATGTATATTAATAATTAAAAAAATCAAGTTAGGCTGTTCGCTCTTATCAGCAAAATTTAAAACTAATCCTTGACCACCAATGTCAATAAAATAGTATAAATAATAGTTTTATCTGGTCAATGTTGAGATGTTTTTAAATAATGTTCCTTCGTACCTAGCTTTAGAGGCAGCTCGATGAGTTGTCATGTTGGCAGCAATAGGTTGCGAGAAGACAAGGCATTTAAAGGTGAAGTGAAGCTATTGAGACCCCGTTCGAAACAACATCCAACTGAAAACTCTTTATATTAAATCTCATCAACAGCCTTGTTACCTTATTTTCAATAGACCCAGGGAAAAATTTATACATTCTATAATTGTTTTTTTGAAACTAATACATTTTAGGAAATTATGATGAAATTAATATTTTCATCCCTATCTTTAAATTAGTCCCTTTATCCTTTTTTGTGTAGCAGAGGATTAATTGCCGTCTATATTTAAGCTAGTTTCAGCGCACGCACCATCATTAGCCATCTTAGATAAAATTTAAGCGAAAAAGGAAAACAATGATTATTAGTAAATTATTTGTTAATATGAGGTTTGAAACCAATTAATTATTTTCTCAGTGGCCCTGTGGCATTAAGATGCTTACTTACGTACTTAATCTATGGCCTTAGGAGCTAGAAAGTTAAATGCTGCACTTCCAAAAGTACTACACCAATCCCTACTCATGAGCTAGTTCAATCCATCCGCCTCCTACACGATCAGTCAGACTGTCAGTATTAATAAAGTAATAATTAATACTGACAGTCTGACTGATCGTGTAGAGGCCCTATTATATCTTTCATATCCATTCAAAATTCTCATCTACGTCTAGATAATAAGATGGTAAAAACTAATATCATCTTAAAGCCATAATTATGAGTGTATAATAACATAAAAGTCCTTTTTTAGAATGAATTTATTTTTCTAATATAGTAAAAGTTACTGCTGGCATCTATAATTTAATATATAATATTCAAATTTAATTCAACTAACTTCGTCCTATCTCAATTATTTTAGTCACCATACAGTCATATTTATTATAATTCCCTTTAATGGTTATTAATTCAGTAAAAGTTTACTACTACCGGGTAAATGACCAACTAGACGGTTGATTTAGAAAAACGAGTAGTTATTAGAAAACTTGTGCAAAATTTGAAGACAGCGCAAGTCGTATTTTGTAGCAATGCTCATGCGCTGTGGAGATCAAGTATGTTAACAATAACACATTGGAAATATTTAAAAAAAATCAGACCAACAGATAATAATCTAAACATCTTGTTTTTAGAAAACTTTAAAGTAATTGGATTTAATTTCGTTTTAAGGTTTTAAAAGTGTATTATTTTAGAAACTCCATTTAAAATATATGTCCAATCTAAGAGTCTTAAGAGGTTAATAATACACTTTTCACTTAAAACGCACGAATAAAATAACAGTTGAAACACAAGGGAAAAAAATTGCAACATTTAATTTTAAGAAACAAAAGTTAACAATAAACGAGGAAAGAAAAGCTGATAAACGAGATGGTGGTGGTGTTGATGATGAATTACACGAATAAATGAAACTTTGAAATATTTTAAATACTAGAAGCCCCTATCAAAATAAAGCTTTTGCGACTATAGCGAAATTATTTCTCAATTGTTGTCTTCACTTGAAATATAGTGGAGGGGTTCTATGGGGTGAGAAGGGTTGAAAACTAATTGGGATACAAAAAGTTAGGGTTCAGTCGACAAACTACCAATGTCAAGATTTAACAAAAGAAACCAAATGGAGAATGACCCAACATTATATCATATATCTTCTTAAGTCAACAATCCGAAGGTTGTTTTTAGTGTTATTTCTATTTGGGTGACCCGGTGGTCTAGGGGTAAGGTGTCAGACTTCTGTGCTGAGGGCCGGGTTCAATCCTCGGTCCCGGCACAGATTTATCTGATTACCAAACGCTTCCTTCATCTCTGACAAGATATGTATTAATCACAATTGTGAATGTGAGGAATGCCAGGCCTCCACAGTGGTTCGGATTCCACGTTAAACTGTAGGTCCTCCATTTCATATCGCAATCACCCTACCATTACACATTAGCGTAAGTGCGTATAACCCGAACGGTAGTAAGACGCGGTGCTAATAATAATAATAATAATAATAATATTTCTATTCACCCAGAGCAGGACTTGCACTCAGCCCCTCAGCTGGTTAGTGCTACCTACACAATCTGGTATAAATCCAATGATTAGAGGAGTTAAGTTCAGGTAGTCTGGTAGTTCCCCGTTGTTTTCCACACTGAATTTCTATGATAGAACTCTAAAGGGCCTATCAATTTTGTCGGAAAGGTATTTTCATATTTTCACATATCTTCCAAGGTTCTGTTACACGTCACACTAAACATGAGAGTGACGGCTTTATTTCCCCTCAGAAAGTTGTGATATGGATTTTTATCGCTTAAGAAAAATCCGCCGACATCGCCTGGGTTTGAACCCAAGAACATTGGATAATCATGAGGCCAGCACACTACCCCAAGGCCAGCAAGATCGACATAATACATTTTATATAATATGTATGATTAATACACACATACATATTATATTTGTGTTTTTATCATTTTAATATGTTAGATGAATACACACATATATATTTAAATAAAATTAATACACACATATATTTAAATAAGATAAATACAAACAACGGTTTTCCAATCTCCCTCCACGCAAATGCGGTTTCACTTCCTCTAAATTCAACCTTCCCAATTCCTAATCCATTAGTGCAATTGGTACTTAAGCGTATAACCCGAACGGGTAGTGAGACGCGGTGCTAAATAAATAATAAATATACAAACACATATTTAAATAAGATTAATGCACACATAATATATTTAAATATATATTTTTATATATGAGGGTGTGTACTAATCTACCACATTATTACACATTATATATATAATGTGTAATATAATGTGTATGTGTGTGCATTAATCTTAACACATTCATCAAATTTCCTTGGTTCCATTTAGTTTTCTAACTTTTAACAAAACTCATATTTCAAAAGTGTATATGCTAGATATAGAACTAGAGGTCACAAGAACAATACAAGTATACAAAGGAGATTTCCGAGGGGAGCACAATGAGTGGACGAATTGGGGCATATTTTCCATTATTTCAAAGTATACCATTTCAGTTAAAACTTGGTTAAAGTCAAAACGTGCTATACACAGTAGAAGTAAAACAGCCAGGAAAAATGTAAAACAATCCGTTATGTTACTTTTTGTGTTCAAAAAAGGAGCAAAATAATTTAATTATGTTTGGGCACTACTAGCGCGACAAGGAGATAAAGTATGTACTATATATTTTTTGTGAACATCTACGTGTGTACCAAATTTTGGGAAATTAACTGGAACATTTTTAGTATTCAAACGTGCAATTTTTAAAATTTATTTGCGGTAGTTAACGTGCACTTTCTAAAGCGACTGATTATATCAACACACGACTTATAAACTAACTTAATTAGAACAGACACACATCCAGCCCCCAGCCATTAATTCATCAACGTGAAAGAGGAAACCCACATTTCCCTAACGATACATTTTTCTGCCATACTGGGAATCAAACTCAAAACTCTTAGCGCAGTGGAGAGACTAATCTACCAACTAAGCTGAGGTATCAGAATTAAATGTTCATTTTAAAAATAAACTTGTTATAAGAAAAAAGACTTAACAACTTAATCAACTCTAGGAACTACACCCATTCCTACGACCAACAACTTATCACTGTGAAAGAGGTACACCTCAAATCCCCCCCCCTTTTTTTTGTAGTTCAAGGACTCGAACCCTGGATCCGTTACTCAATAGACAGATGCGTTAACGACTGATCCAAGGATTTATGGATAAAATTTAAAAATAGGAGCGCACAAATAACTATTTAATATTTCTTGTATGGATGAATCTAACAAATATTGTATCTGTAATTAATATACAAGTTAAATTAATTCTAACGACTTTGCTCTCCAGCGGTACCATGCTTAGAGAACCAAATTAAAAAAAAAGTAATATAACTAAATGGCTCACGTAAATTTTATCCTAAAGTATCTTCAGACATGAAAGAAAAATACTATCAAATGCCATCCAATATTGATAAAATGTGTGATGGTTTCATTATTATGAAGGAAAATAAATTTCATGATGATAAGTAATTTTTGTGTGTGTGTGTGTGTGTGTGTATTAGAAAAGGGTCTCTGATGGCGAAGCAATAACGAGAAAATTCACAAGGATGGCATACACAATAGTGACAATTTGTCAAGACTTACTGGGGGAAATACTATTTTAGAATGTGGAAAACTTTCCCCCGTCATACTTTGATCCTCTCTCACAAATCATCACAATATATATTATATATATGTGTGTATATAATTATTATGGACGTGTAAGTGAAATTGGAAGAGGGAGAAAACAACCAACAAAACACGTGGACCGTTATTTTCGTCTCCAACAGAACGACTATTGAAAACATAGGAAGTAATCGGGTAATTTACTAAACTTTCGACGTGAACATATTTCTCGATATGTGACAAAAAAAAAACAAAAAAACAACGAATCCTAAACCATGGACATCATAAATCAAAGTGCACAGTATGGGTTGCCCAAGCACACATTATTGATAGAGAGGTGTGTATTCACTTTGAGAAGAAAAGGATAAAAAATAAAGAAAAAGAGAGAGGGAAGTATTGTGTTTTAGTCACCAATAACCGATAGAATGTAACAAGTCACGAATGTTTCAATTAGTAATAGTTATATATTTCGGTATTAAAATTTGTTAAATATTTATTTATGTATTTATTACCATTTTTAAGTAGCTCAAACTTAAGTGGTATGGTTTGAAAAAACCACGGTTGAATTATTACTCCTTGATTTTTAATATTTGCGTCATAAAATCCAGATCGAACACGTCATATTTTATCTTTTTTTTTTATCACTGGTCTTTGGTTAGGTGAAAATACATTTTCTGAACTGGAAACTTTGATTGATTATAGGAATATTAAGAAGAATTTTCAAATAGGGCAGTTGGTGCTATTTTTACTGGCAATTTAATGAAAAAAAAAGAAGGCAAATGACGATCATGTCTGTTACTAAATAAAAATGCGTTAAGTTTTAATATCGTTAATTGTCATTAAAATCGACTTAATTGGCCTCTATTCACTGACCACATAAAAGGCTTAGTAGTAAATTTGGCGAAAAAAAAGAAGCAAATTCGTTTTTTGTTTCACATATGCATAACAAATACAAATAAAAAACATGTTGATGTTCCATTTAATGTACTTGGTAAAAGTTCGTAAGAACACGTCAAGTATTGTGTTGCCTTTATGTATAATGTAATATAAGTGTCAAGGCCTTGATTGTGGGAGAGCTATTTTAGTGTTATGTGTAAAAAACAACCAGATCTCTGTACCCGTTCGGAACATACGCAGACATTAATCACGCTAATGATATGTGGATGAAGAAGGTATACTTTTAGAAGAAATGTACACGCATTCGCTAGAAGGGAGAGTGCTAAACTATTTAAGGAAAACCACCCTCAGTACCAACGACTTGGATTCGAACCCAGATCTCAGTGCCACGACACAACATGAGCCACTCAAGTTACTGACATAATATAAAGGTTGGAGATGAATTAGGTTGATTTTAGGAAATGTATCCACATTAACGTGGAAATAGGAAGGGAAGGCTACTGCGTGGATCCCACATGAGAAACAGCCCTCAGCACACCCCACTGAGATTCGAACCTGCCTACACATCGGACGACATACAAATGGCGCCTTAGCATAAATCAAACCACCATATGCCATGTACTTAGAAAAATGACGCGAATTTTTGCCGCTGGCGTTCTGTAGGACACGACGGAATGACTTTCAGAACGCGGCGGTCACTTAAAAACTGACGACACATTTTTGCCGTCGGATGTCGTGCGACACTAAGTGCGTGCATAAAAGACACATTCCATAACACTTGTGGGTTAAAAGTTAATTAATCAATAGAGTACATGTCTTTCCGATTAAAATAATTTTAAGAAATAATTCAAAATTATATATTTTTTTTGCACAGCGTCTTACTACCCGTTCGGGTTATTTGCTTGTGTACTGATTACGCTAATGGTTTTAGGGATTAGAAAGGCTATATTTAAAGGAGACGTAACCATTTTGGAAAAACAACCCTCAATACACCCAACCGAGATTCGAACCTTGATATCTTCGTAATCGGCAGTCTAGTCTATTGTGAGATTAGCGTGTTAGACCTTGCGGCCACCGAAGCAGGCTCAAAACCATGCTTAACAATCATAAATAATTCTTACAGATTTATAAGAAAGATAATCAACTTGGACCCTTTTTACCCCCCAAACCAACGTTGAAAAAGAAAAAAGTGAACGATGATGCATTGTCGGGACAAAACAGCACAAATTCAATGTCGATGTCACAGTTCAGGGCCGGTAAGTGACACTCGTACCAGTGGAATTGGATGCCAGGTCTCTACCGTTCTGTAAAGCGATTACATTTTAACCAGGGTGAATAATTGGCCAGTTGCGAAACGTTCGCGATTGGAGATGGAGGGGTGCAGGGCAGGGAAAGGACGGCAACACAGGGAAGAGAAATAATTATCTCAACAGTGCCATAGTTGTGTTTAATTTCATTGGACAAACAAAGAGTGTTTTTTTTTAAATTACACGAAACAGAATTTAATAAAAAAACAAACATCGAATTCAATTTACGTAACCACATTCGATTACAATATAAAAGTTTTTTTTCCTAGCTAACTATCGTAAAACATAGATAGTTTTTTAATAGTTTATTTCCCTTTCACCAAAAGTTGACTAAAAACTTTAATAGAACATGTTTGGTACTAGAAAAAAAATAGGTTTAGCCATATAGGCCTAGGAATAGTTATATAATCTGACGTGGGAGGTCAAGATTTAAATCCAGGCTAGGTGCTATAATTTGTATCAAATTCTATTGTGGGATTTACTGTCCTTTCTTCAGGCTAGTGCTGATGCATCTCCTTAAATATTTACCCTTATCATTAAGTTCTAGTAGAATAAATGATACAACACGTAACAATCAGTCAGCACATTGACTCGCCATTAAATTATATATATTTTAGAAAGTATCACATTTGAAAATATGGCTATTAACTTACTAAAGGGATAGGGATGTATGGTTAGAAGTGAATCCTCATTTACGTAAAGGCTAGATTGTAAAACCACAGTGATGAATCACACATAAAGAACTATCCTCCAGTGCACCCAACCGAGATTTGAACATGGACCTTCCCGTAACCGGCAACTCAGTATATTGAGACACTGTCGACCTATCCCGTGGGACTACCGGTGTAGGTATTAATGCATAATAATATATCTTAAGTCCCTTTATAAATAATATATTTTTTTTTTAATCATAAGGAGAACTAACTAAAAACTAAAATTGGAATCTCAAGTCTACGATTTACGAAGTTAAAGCTTTCGACTACCGCTAACTGTACGATTTTACATAATCAGTTAAATACTAGAATATTCAATGTGAAGAACTGTCTAGCGGTGTAAAAGTTTTCCATGTACTTGTAAAAATAAAAGGGGAGGGGGCATCGAAAGAGACGGTGGGAGAGTGGGGGGTGGAATTGGTTAAGATACTGACTTATTTAATACACCAACTATAACCTCAGTATTACCACTATTTTATTAATACCTAATTCCCGGTGTTGCCCAGTTTTTCCAGAAGGAATTGCTATTTTCCCAGGCCGCCTAGATTGAAGAAAAAAGTCGAACTGACTAGTGTGACGTCAAGTAACTACCGACTTATGTTTAAATTAGTAATTATTAAAAATGATGGGGAAATATATCTTCTGTCGCTTCGCAATCCTTGTTTAAGGGTTTTAAGACATGATTGAACCGGAGTATTTAATTATTCAGTTCACTTTCCCATCTAGCCAAAGACTATCTTTCAGTTAAATATCATAAATTAACAAATATTCCAGTATTTTTACTAGATTTTGAAAAATTCCGTGTTTTTACGGAATTTTTTCTCAAACAAACAAAAAAAAAATCCCTGTGTTTTTCCGTTTTTCCAGGTGCGTGGCAACAACAATGATCCCGATATTATTACGAAGAATCTTTTAGAATGCCTTTTTCTTTTTTGGAGGATTCTGGTAGCAAAAATGTCCTTCAAGTTCACTTTTAGTAAGAAAATAGGCTCTTTGTAACATGCCAAAAGATTTTTATGAAGCTTTTCCATATTTTTTCTAGGAAGCACCATTTTTTGTAAGACAATAAATATAATACGCATTTTTTTAATGTTTATAATATTATGTAGTTTAAAAATAAATATTTTAGGGTATTTCGTAGAAAAAACAAAATTTAAATAACGTGAAAAATAACGAATAAATATAAATTTAAGTCAATCTTTATTTAAAATATACTTATTTAAATGCACATTTCTTTATAAATAACAAAAAAGTATTAAGCGCTAATGAATTAAGATAAATAATATTTTTCAAATTTTCAACGGAAACTTTGTTTCAACTTAAATTCGAACCCACGACTCGACTGATTTAAACGTCACTGGACGTGTTCTAGCCTAAACAGGTTAAATCTCTTTAAAGTACATAGGTCAAAAAAAAAAGGGTTCCGAGGGGGGCGGGGGGGGCAAGGTGAGGGGGAGGAGTAGTAAGTAGAGCACTAAGCAAAAAAGGGATCACAACGTACTTAAATGTTTTTTGCTTGGTTTATTTTTTTATATCTAAAAAAGAAGATAGAGTGAAAAACAAACGTTAAACTTTCAAAAGTACATACGTCCTTTGAGTTGTTTTTGTTCCTTCGTCGCGTCTCGACCCATGGCAGGCACGTAATGGCAAAACAAGTAGAGAAATGTTAGAAGTGACACACCGGAATCTCATTTATACGACATGAAAAAAGTGGTTCGGTTGAGCGTTCAGGAATTTAGGGTGGAACATTTGTTTTCTGTTATCAAGAAACTAGATAACCACATAATATATATATACACAATTATACAATGTTAACATTTTAAAACGACATTTTCTACCTTTATATAAGTACCGTTAAAATATTATTAGATTTTCAAGTAGCTTTTTTTTTTACTAAATGAACTAAAATAACCAAAATAGATATCGTAAGTAATTATTTTACTATAAAATATATTACTATCAGTTTTTAACTATACAATGGGTTTAGATTTTATGTATAACTAATTAATTATGGGTTTGCTCTAAATTCTAGTGGCTCTAGTTCCGATGTCGGTTCTCTTATTTTGGTTTTCGTTTTTTAGTTCTAAATTTCAAGCAATAGCACAAAATAAAATTAAACCGTTTTGTTCTGCCAAGACATGTTTAAGTGTCATAGCTAACACCTAGCTAGCCGTATGATTTTCTAAAAGAAACAACCCCTTTTAAAAATAAATAAAATGCGCGCGCGCGTGTGTAAAAGTTGAACGTAGGGAAGTGGAAACTTTATGTCAAGTGCTGAAATGAGTTAGCATATTTTAATGTATAGATCGTATTTATATATCTATCCAAAATGAAAAGGTTAGACTATTTTCAGGGGTCAAAATCTGTTCCGGTTATCTTACGATCGATTAACCGGGGAATTAGAAATAAGATCGGGAGATCGTGATTCGATCCCGTAGGGTGATCTGAGGGAGGTTTTTCCTAAATAGTTTCACACTCTCTGTCTCTCCACGCAAATGCGGTACATTTACTCTAAATTAAACCTTACTAATACCTAACCCATTAGCATAATTAGTGTAAAAGCGGATAGCCCGAACGGGTAGTAGGACGCGGTGCCTATAAAAGAAAAGACAAAACAAGATTACGCTCCAATCTGAAAGAAAAATGTAACCATTATTTCCATAACTTTTTTTTTTCAAATTTGTTGTATCTTTTTTAAACATGGTAGAATGGTTTCACTAGTTTTAATTCTACGTTTAAGAAAAATTAGAATACTGAAAACCGCATCACGATGCGACGCCTTTTAATCCGTATTACCTGTCTTAAAGGCGAATTCTGACGATTCATTTTCAATGATTCATTGTTTATGAAAAAGGAATTTGTTCACAGGTGTCATATTTTATTGATCATGCTAAGACGGATCAACTACAGTTTATTTTTTTTATAAATGGCGCAGTGTAAAAAGTTAATACGTGCTGCGGTTCGTGAAATATGTGTGCAGTTATAGCACGAGTTTAAAGAAAAATTAGATTATAAAAAGAAGAACCGTAGAAGGTTGGTTAAACAATGGATTTAACGTCAAAAAACACCAAGAGCGAGTTAGAAGTTGTTATAAGAACTGGCTGTCATTAAAATAAATATTAATCCACCATGTTCTAACTTTTAATTTTGTTTTCATTTTTCAATAATGATCATCAAAAATGAAAGATAGTAGACCTCCTTTTCACTTTTAATAAACGTATGAAATTACTAACTATTTATTCTACTGAATTAAGTGTTCTGACGTTCATTGGGTATTCATTCACAATGAATTATTGAGAATTACTCTTCAGAACTCGTCAACTTTAGAATAATTAAACGCATACATCCAAAAGAGGTCATTAGACGCGTAGCGGAAAAATAACAACGCACGTATGCCACTAAGGGGATCACCCGATATATCAGGGTAATCACGTTATGGGGAACGTAATAGATAAAATAGGAGATAATATATATTTTTTATGACATCAACATGTGATATTTTAATCCAAGATCTGGTTATTGGAAATAAAAACTTGATATGCAAATCTGAGATTTTTCCAAGTCCAACTCTACGATGAATAAAGAAGTAGACACTGATCCCTGGCACGTGAGGGAATTACTTTCCTTTCTTCCCGCGGGATGAAATATCGGAGAACTATATTATACCGTTTTGTACATCGATCCCCCGTAAGGAAAAGCGACTCCTGATCTGTGATAGCCTATTCAGCTTAGGAGTGGTGGAAACGGACAGCTAACAAAATCTACCAAATATACTCTTTAATGTATCCATTCGTCAAACCATTATGATCTGAAGATCATTTGTTGAGCTCCTGTTACGTTTGCCAATCAACATTTTCACAACAAACAATTTGTTTTTAATTTTATTTCTTTTAAAAGTTTTTACATTATTTAAATATTAACTTAAGAAAATAGTCATTTGGTTTTTTTTTGTGAAAGCGGCGTTTGTAATTAACTTAAAAATCTTTAAAAACGAGAACTTCTAAAAGGCTGCATTGTCGTTAAAAAATTAAGATGTTAAACCGGATTAATCTGAGCGTTGATGACGTCAACCAAGCCGTTTTCGGTTGTCCATGTGTTTACAAAATAAAAATGTTTTATTTTGAAACTAATATTGTGTATGATACTTTCTCTAAGTTATAAAAAACATTTAATTATCTTGGTGGCCAGTTATAAGAAGATACAGGTGTGAATATAATAATTTTTAGTTTACCATTTCATACACTATATAATATATCTTGTGGCCACAACCACGAAACAAAAAAGTTATTATTATTATTATTATTATTATTATTACTACTATTATAATTATTATTATTATTATTAAGTGTTCTGTCTAACGTCAGGTACATTCCTTTTGTTAGTGAACTTAGACAGCCAATCCTCTGCCTTCTCCTTCAGCTCCCAGAATTTTCCTCTTTCCTTCAAGTCATCCAATATTTGAATCCTCCTTCTTCCCAAGCTCCTCTTTCCCTCAATCTTTCCTTCAATGACGTCATGCAGAAGACAGTTCCTCCTAAGGAAGTGGCTGATACAGTTTGCTTTGTACCGAAGAATCACATCCAAAATGGTTCTCTTCTCAGCCACTCTTTTTAGGACTTAATTTGTCAGAGTGTCTGTCCACTTGATATTCTAAGCGGAATAACAGGGGAAAATGAAAATAGTTTTGTTCTTAAAAGTATTTAATTATTGAATTTTCGTTTCAAGGGCATTTTACAACCAGGAAGTTGTCAAGTTTTATATATAATTTTCTTTCAAGTAATTTGTAGCACTAAGATCGTACTAGTATACTCCATTCACGGTAGGAATTACTCTCTGAAAGGTATTTTTTCCTACCAATATCCTACTATATAATAGCTTTCTGGTAGGGAAAAAGGCCTTTCAGAAACAATTCCTATGGTGAACCGACTTTACAAATTCGTGTGCCAGGCGCATTCCTACCTCGAATTATAAGGAACCTGTACAGCCATCATCCCTTACCAGCTACAAACGACTTTCAACTATTTCAGCTGGCGGCACACTGAACAAGGCATTAAAATTGTCAAGGCACACCATTCATTTTTAAGGAGATATTTCCTAAGCAAAGAAAAACAAAGTATCACGATTGTATCTTAAAGTTCAGTATCTAAAATTCTATTAATTATTGTGCTATTTAAAAAGATAATATTTTTAAACCAATTTATTTTTATTCCTCAATTTTTTTCTTGCTTCTTTTTGATCTTCTTCCAAACTACGGCGGCACACCGGTTGAAAAACACTGATTCAGGCAGCAAAAATCACATTTGGAAAAAACCTGTCAAATTCCCAAACAACCGAGATTACTGTATTTTTATTTTCTAATGAACAAACCTATATTTCATATTATTGACACAATGGATGTTTTAAAATTATAGTGCTGTGTCATGATGCAACTCAATGCAACGCAATCCATACTATTTCCTTTTAACTACTAATCTCTTCACAAATGTCAAATAAGCTGTTTTGGTGTAATTAGCTCTACAGAGCATGCGCAATAATACGAGTAGTTTGGTTGTAAAATTGAATTGACTCGCCAAAGCATAAGTTCTCGAGCAGAGCCGTCCAAACTAAAATTAGTTTAGCTTCTTGAGCCACAATAGAGCTCGACGAGTGATTAAGTCTCTGATCTGTTCTTATTTTTCGGCGAAATTGAAAACCCACAAAGAAACGGTGAACGCCTTTGCCATCTTAATCCAACCTCCCGTGGGAACAAGCGTGTACATTTCTACCCGTGCTCACGCTCACTCGACACGCGTTCAGTCACGCCAACACGTTTTTAAATCAGGCCTTCAAAATTTTCAACTAAAAAGAGAGTGACTAATTTTATCATCTTCTCTTCAAGCAAATGATGGTATTTTTCCTCCCTTTGTTACCTTTGATTAGTTAGTTAAAGTTCCTAGTATCATACTAGTACTGAATTTTAGAATCGTACGATTACTACTTTTTGAATGTATCATTAGTGATATCTATCGTGTAGTAAGCATATAAACAAGCTGTTTGTATAAGCGCACAATTTACACACTAATTAAATTTAGAACAGTCACCCATTTATCAATTCATAGCTGTGAAATACTAAAAATAAATGTTACAAATTATATATATTTTCGACCATTCCGGGAATCAAACTCGGGATCCTCAGAGCACTAGGCAGATGCGCTAACGACTGAGATGAGTCTGACTACGTCTTCTACTATTAAATGATTGATTGACGAGTCTTCAACCCGAAGGTTGGTTTGGTACGCTTCCCATCCATCCCGGAACTGGACATGCAGCTGGTCAGTGCTACCCATACCATCTGGTAGAAAATACCACTAGGGAAGTTTACCGTTGGTTTACGAACTGTACTTCCACGAGCGAGAGCGAAAGGGCCTACCAATGTTGCCGGAAAGGTATTTTTTCACACACCTTCCAGGGTTGTTTTACATGCCACGATCGACATGGGACTAACGGCTTTACTTCCCCTCCGAAGGAAGTTGTGCTACGGATTTTTATCGCTAAAGAAACATCCATTCACAGGGTTCGAACCCACGAACACTGGGCCTGAGGCGAACACTTTACTCCAAGACCACCGAGGTCGATCTATTATTAATATTGTTACTTGTAAAAACTAAAAAAAAGACTTAATATTTATTATATTATTTAGTTTTTTTTAAATATTTCGTGTAGTCGTAGAAAATACAATTCAAACCGAACATGAGAGATCCTAATTACGGAAACATACCCGAAAACTAAGAATCGTGTGGACCAATAAAACATAGCATGAACACCCTATCATTCTCTCCCGGAGGGAAATCTCTCAACACGAGAGTTTAGTCTTGGGCCGTTCACGTGATGACGACAATTTTGAAATATGACAATATACTTCCAATCCACGCGGTCACGTGATGCGCCGACACGCACGGGGAAGAAGCAAACAACCGATCTCTGGCTAGAAAACCTACCGTGGACAACGACAGGTGAGGTTTTTCATTTTTAGCCATTTTTTTTCCCCATATCAAAGCTCAACCCGCATCGATGAGCATGCGGATTTATATGTCAAACTATTATAGTCTGGTTTCCCGATGACGGGGAGGTTGGGCTTCAAAACCCGGCCGGTTATACTGGACTTGGGACGTGTTTTTCTTAAATGTTTCACATTTACCCTACGTAATAAAATTGAGGATACATTTTCTCGCAATTCTACCTCCATCTTGACCACACTAGCGTAAATACATTTAACCCGCTTCGGTGGCCGCATGGTCTAGCGCGCTACTCTCGTGTTGGACTAGACTGCCGAAGACGGGGAGATCGGGGATCGGTCCGGTTGGGTACACTGAGGGTTATTTTCCCTAAGTGATTTACCACTCTCACTCCACGCAAATGTGTGTGCACTTCCTCTCAATTAAACCTACCTAATCACTAATCCATTAGTGTAATTAGTACATAGGCGTATACACCGATCGGGTAGTAAGACGCGGTGCTAAAACAAAAATAAAAAAGTGGACAGGCCGGAAGCGTAGTCGTAAGACGTGTGTGTGTTAGTGTGTAAAGGAGGTAAAGGGGGGTTGGAATAAATCAAACGAAATTTTTAGGGTGAAAACGTAGCGTTTTATTTTTGACATTTTTGGCGTGGGTTTAGCGAATACATTTTTATAAAAAAAAAGACGTTTTTATTGAAGAGTTATTCATAATATATTCACATCCTTTCCGTCGATTTCCCGTGTTTGTCCTTAAAGTTAAATATGATTTCATTTTTCTTTCTTGGTTTATGTGGTTTCCTCTTCTTCCTTTTTTTTTTATTTTTTTTCTAATTGCAAAAATAACATTATATTTGTTCCTTTTATTAGTGCCTTTTCTTAGCGAACGAATAGTTAAAAGTGAACAAATCTTACAAATTGAACTAAATCTTACAAATTGAACTAAATCTTACAAATTGAACTAAATCTTACAAATTGAACTAAATCTTACAAATTGAACTAGTCGAACTATTTCGTCTTATGGAAATCATCTAATATGGTGACGAAACAGTAAACAATCGGAATTCTTCGACAATCTCAGGCAAAAAAAAAAAGCTGAACTTAACTCATGATGAGATACTATGTCAAGCTTGTGTGGGTTGAAAGGGAGTTCATTGTTTGACATTTAACCCGCTCAGCAAGGTTACCTATCCTCAACCCCAATGGCCATCAGGGTTTGGTTAACTAGGCTTACATTAGGTTAAAACTCACCCCGGCTTCATAACATCATAATAACAGTTATAATCACACCATCTCATTACGGTTACGACGTGTAGACAACCTCTTATGTTGTACCCTGGGTAACACTCTATGCCACCAGAGCGGGTAATAGTCTACACATAAGGCGACCTAACTTGGACGTCAAACTTCCTCCCGACCAAATGTTCCATTTGATAAAAAAAAATCTTCCAGTAAGTTACACTCCACGTTATTTTATTTTGTGTGATAAATCTTGACGATCCTTTAAATCGTAATTCTGAGTCACTCTAATCTAAAAACAAATCATGGACGAAGCACAATGCTACAAAGACAATGCTCAACGTTGGCAGTCCCTGTGCCACCGGCTGCAGCTGAGGGTGTAAGGAGGTTGGAGGGAGGGTTGGTAACGCCGCCGGAGACGGCACGGGCCGGGACAAGAGGGTGGACAATAATTCTTAACCTCCCCCCCTCCCCCAACAACAGTTAGATCGGATAACAGGTCTGACCAAGGGGATGGGACCACTCTGAGTTATAGGGGTTGTACGTCATGGACGACTTAGATAAAGAGGATGTGGAATGAACGATTAGAGGGAGGGGGGAATGTTTGGAGATTAGGGAGGGGAGGGAAGTATAGAGAAAACAGGTGGAAGATGGGAGATAAAAAGAAAGGGATGAGGGAGAATGGGAAGAAGACATGCGAAGTAAAAAGATGTGTCCAAAATACGAGAGACAAATAATTGAAGAGAAAACATAAAATGAGGCTGAGTGAGTGAATAGTTACGTTCATTAAAAGACGATGAAAATATGTAGGGAAGGGGTAGGTAAAGATTAATATAAATTAAACCAGTATTTTTGTAAATGGTATAATTTTGTGAGCAGAATTCGTGCCGCCAATGCTTGTCACAAAATATTATACTGATAATACACAAAACTATATACCTACTCGTTCTTTATGGATGTGAAGCCATAATCTCTCCCTTTGTACCGAAAGAATCAATTGAGAGTTTTTGAGAACAAAGTAGTGAGAAATATATTTGGGCCTAAGAGGGATGAGCAAACAGGAGAAAAGAGAAAGAAAGTTAAGTAGTTAAAAACTTCATAGCTTATAAGCATCCCCAATCATATTAAGGATAATCAAGTCACGCAGGATTAGGTGGGGTGATCATGTGCCGCGTATGGATGATATCAGACGTGAACACAACATTTTATTTGGGAAATGTAGGCTAAGGGCACAGTCGGACAGGAAGCTGCTAGACGGAGCGATAAAAGCAGCGTAGTCGCCCATGACTTCTCTTCAGTGCTGTCCACACTTCAATCGCGCAAACGTCCTTCTTATTAATTAATTATATCAGGAAAAATTATTTTCTACACCAAGCTGTGTAGTGTAAGTGTAACTGTAACATAAATGGTTGTAGTCCATCGAAGAGATCGTTTCAACGCATATAATAATTGCTGCACTATCAATAACATCGATGACATTGTCACTTATTTTGAATCTCGGATATTATAGCTCATAGTAAAACAAAAACACTTATCACAGCGCAAGTTGGAGTTACAATTAAATGCCAATTGGAGCAACGTGGAGGCACAACCCCGCTTTTATCGAACGTGTGACAGGCATAAAGGCGGAATATGTCGCCTGGAAAATGGACTCCAGCGCAACATGACCTTGAAGCCGAATCTGACTTCCCTCTGTTGTGCGATATTTATAGCCTATCTAGCAAACATACAAAACCCCTTGGTAAGCCTAGAAGTCGATGGAAGGATAATGTTAAAATAGATTTGGGTGTCAGGTTAGGGATGGGATACAAGTGTTTCAGGATAGGGTTGAATGGCGATCTTACATTATGGCGGCCAAGAACTTTTATGTTCCTTAAGGCCAGAAAGTTTTAGTTAGTTGTGAACACTCGCAACAGTGACTCAAGGAGGCCGGAGTAGAATCCCCTCCAAAATGTGGAGATGATGTTTTTCCCCTACATTTACATCGATTGTCGAAGTGCTAGAACATATTTATGCAAAGTGGTTAAGTGTGAAACTCATTTTAATAACTTTTGATTTTCAAGAAAAGGCCAAAGGTACCATAAGAGACTCATATCAAAGCATCTTCAGCGTTCATACAAGTAGTATTAATCATTTATATATGACTCTTCCACGATACTTCTAGAAAACTATAATATTATATGATTGCACTAAGTAAATATAAAAAAAGTTTAAAAAAATTGACCAATGTATCTCCTTCAGTGTTTTTTAAAAGAGCTGTAAGTAAACTGAAAAATTAAATTAAAATTACTAAGCTCTCTATCCAAACTTAAGAGCTTATTAACACTAAAATACCCGCACTGGTGATCACGCGGTCCAATGTTTCATGCTCATAATAGAGTGGATTGATGGTGACGAGGGTGGTAAAAGTTTTATCGAGATGGTTTCCACGTGTGATTATTCATAGCTCTGGTTTTACCATTTTCTTCCTTCTAATATGGAAGCATTTCCTTTCAACCACTTTCCTCATGCATATCCTTTTTATTTAGCCGGTAATAAAATTGAGGACCTGCTTTAGTGTCCGCATGGTCTAAAGTGTCACTCTAGCAATAAACTAGACTGCCGATCACTGGAAGTACGAGTGTACTGAGGCTGGTTTTCCGCTCATGATTTTCCTCTATCTCTCCCCTCACACAAATGCGGGTACGTTTAATCTAAATCCAACCTTACTCATCTATTACACATTAGCTTAGTAAGTAGGCCTACATATGAATTCAACTCTAACATGTAGTCGCAAACGGTGTAAAAAAATGGAGTTAAACGTACTAATAAATATCTAAAAATATCTAGACTACAACATTGTTTATTTACATATTCGCTGCGTATAACCAGAACGGGTAGTAGGACGCAGTGCTAATAATAATAATAATAATAATAAATAATAATAATAATAATAATAATAATAATAATAATAATATAATAATAATAATAATAATAATAATAATAATAATACATATTCGCTAAAACAATAAGAAAAAAGCGAAATCGCGTGTATAGGAGGGAGAGAAAGTTGCAGGAAATATTAATTTCTAAAATTGTCACTGCTACAACCATAAAATTCCACAACCCTTTCCATGTGTAAGGGGATTTTTTACGACTTATACGGAGTGGATAGGCAACAAATTTTTGGTTCTGTAGCTCTTCAATATGAACCTTAGGTAATTTATAATAACATTTGCTGTGTTAAAGTGAGTAGACCCTATACTTTTCAACGACAAAAAATATGAAAAAAAAAGAATGTATAAAAAGTTGGGGAGTAGATCCGAATTCACGGTGTAACCAGATATATGTGCGTCGGCGGGGGAAACGCGAGACGCTGAATTATAGGGGATCGTCCGTCACGGTGTCTGGTTGACTTAGATGAGCAGTGTGTGCGATGAAAGCTATCGCCGCCAAACGTGGGAGAGAAGGAAACTGCGGGAAAGACACGGGGGAGAGAAAATAAGCGGGTGGCGGGAGAGGGGGAGAAAAACGTTGAGAAAGCATTTGAGGTGAAAAGAGGGGTCGCAAAGGAGGGATGACATGGGTAAAAGCAAAAGAGAGACTTTGATACATGAAGCGTACGCCTAAGGGCTACCGGTCTGAAGTTGCCACGTGAAATATGTTTCTCAACCGCGGGTAATTACATTACCTCCCCCTTATTCCCTCCATCCTCTTCACCTATCCCCAAAAAAGGAAATATGTTTCAACGCTTTCTAAGAATATCTTAGTGCACGCATTGGTACGCCCACGAACTAAACGTCAAGCTCGTTTATAGTCTAGTTTGACTATGACGGGAAGGTCCTGTTTTCGAATCATGGCATAGTGTACTGAAGGTGTTTTTTTTTTCCTCAATCGTTTCCCAGTCTTCCTCCAATCAAGAGTGGGCACAGTTCCTCTAAATTATACTCTCGTCAGCTCTACCTCTTTAGTCAAATGTAATTAAATATGGATAGGCCGAACGGATAGTAAGACGCAGCGCAAGGGGGGGGGGGGGGGGGAAAGCAGCATGGTTTTACGTGTATGTTGAACGCTGTGTCAATTTAACGTGTGTGTTGAAAGCTGTGTAATATTACGTGTGTGTCTCAATCTTACATGTGTGTTAAAAGCTGTGTAATTTTACGTGTGTGTCTCAATCTTACGTGTGTGTAAAAAGTTGTGTAATATCACGTGTTTGTCTCAATCTTACGTGTGTGTAAAAAGCTGTGTAATATTACGTGTGTGTCTCAATCTTACGTGTGTGTTAAAAGCTGTGTAATATTACGTGTTTGTCTCAATCTTACGTGTGTGTTAAAAGCTGTGTAATATTACGTGTTTGTCTCAATCTTACGTGTGTGTTAAAAGCTGTGTAATATTACGTGTTTGTCTCAATCTTACGTGTGTGTTAAAAGCTGTGTAATTTTACGTGTGTGTCTCAATCTTACGTGTGTGTAAAAAGTTGTGTAATATTACGTGTTTGTCTCAATCTTACGTGTGTGTTAAAAGCTGTGTAATTTTACGTGTGTGTCTCAATCTTACGTGTGTGTAAAAAGTTGTGTAATATTACGTGTTTGTCTCAATCTTACGTGTGTGTTAAAAGCTGTGTAATATTACGTGTGTGTTGAGAGTTTTCTCAATCTTAAGTTTGTATATAAAAGTGTTTCAATTGTACGTGTGTGTTGAAAAGTTTGTCAATCTTACGTGTGTGTTGAAAGGTTTGTCAATCTTACATGTGTGTTGAAAGGTTTGTCAACTTACAAGGGAAGAACTTACAAGGCAAGCAAGTACCTAGTTCCTCCATAGTGTGAAAGTCAAAGCATTATTTCCTAGCTTGTATTAGGTATCAAAGTCCAACATCTTAGCTACATCTGTAGAATGTTTGCATATTGAGTTGAAGGGTCGCGAGTTCGATTCCCGACATGGCCACAAAATGTATCATTGATGAAATGTGGGTTTCACCTTTCACAGCGATAAATTAACGGACACGGGCTGGATGTTGTGTCTGTTATAGAGTTAAGTTAGTTAATAAGTCGTGTGCTGCAATTCAGAAAGTGCACGTTAAGTACCTCAAATACTAATAGCTAAATTATCAACATTTTAACCAACTGGGTGTAGGACTAGTCTCTTCCCTGGGAGGGAGAAAGTTCATCCTCCTGAAAGCCTCAGAGTTATAGATTTCGGACGGGAACTCATGCAGTTACTTGTTTGCACACTGAATGAGTAAACGTGGTAGCGTGTGTGTGGAACAGTGGCTCGTATTTCTAACGTTAACTGTTTCGAAGCGTTCTTCAACTATTCATGACACCGTGCGCTTGGTAATTATATTAAATGGAAAACTTGTGGGCTACTCTGACGTTTGTTTCAGACATGTTCACGAGAGCAACTTTTAAGTAAACTAGGCCATGAAATGGGATACGAGAGGTTTCTACATCCAAAGGGAAGATAAGAAATAAAACGAGAGAAAAAGAGATCAAAAGTTAAGAGAGAATAATAAAGAGAGCTCAAAAACAAACACACAAGAAAAGGTGGAGGCAATATTTTGAGGACTAAGAAAGGAAGGAAATGGGCTAAGAGAAAGGGATGATTTAAGTGCAAGATATTCTGGGAAAGTCTCAGAGAAAAGGTAAGACAGGCGTATCAGACAAACAAAGAGCGGAAAAAATCGAGTGAGAAAGAAAAGGATACTTTGCGTGCTAGAAAAAAAAAAAAGAAAGGGTAGGAGTGAAAGGTAAACAGGGGCAGATTAGGGAGACATGTGGGCAAACACAGCAAGACTCTGCATGTGTAAACAACCAGTCACAGCGGGTGGGTTATGATGAGGGGGTAGTGAGTACATAACTGAGGGGGAGAAGAACAGAGAAATAAACATTAGTCGAGGAATTTTACAATGGCACAAAATTGAACACTTTTTTTTATGTTATTTTACTGTGCACCACGTCTTTACTACCCGTTACTACCGCATATTTACACTTCAAGAGATGAGGAAGGTATAATTGAGAGAAAACGTGGTAGAATTCGTCATCAAGATCTGGAGAAATATCGTGACTATTAGGGAGACGATACAAACATAACTATTCCTTTTAGGATAGGATATTTAACGTGCACATTATAAACGCACAAAAGTCTAATACTATACAACTTACAAACTGGCTTAATCTGGGAGATTTTGCCTATCCACCCAGGCTTGGCTACTTTTCAGATAACAAATGGTCTAAATGTCATGTTCATTTGAATTTCAACAGTTGTCAACACCCCTAAAAATGAAACAGGGTATCCTTGGAGTTGTGGTCGACCCCCTAAGCCCCTACCCAAGTGAACGGGTAGTTTGTAAGTCATTTCTTATATGTAACTGTGCTAAGGGAAGAGCACGCTAAATTGGACCTCCTCAAATAAAAAGGATGTTGGGTTCTTTACAGTGAGATTATAAAAATCTACATATGCGTCAATCTTGTAGATGATTATATTCAAGGAACCCTGTTTAGACATGTTTGAAGTAGGAAGCTACGCAGACCCCTTCATGTGCAAATAAAGGTAGAATATATAGTATGATTTTGTTAGAAAGGACCGTATCTGAAGCTAGAAAAATTACTAGATTTAATTTCTCGTATTCATACATAAAGTCATTGTAATATACAGCTGTAAATGTTGCTAGATGTTATAAATTATTATAACGATAACACTAATAATATAGTATATGTTATAAATGTTGACGGGGAAAAAAGTTATATTTTCTAAAAATACTTTTATAAAATAATCCTATTATATCTACTGAGCCAACGAAGCTCCCAGTTGCCGGACTCTTTAGATAAATTATATTTGTACAAAGAATTATCTGGACTGAAAATTAAAAACCTTATGAAGATATATTTGATAAAAAATGCACCTAACCGCACTTAAGTGTACAAAGACAAAGGCGTCAGTCTTGTCTTGTCTGATTTTTATGGTGAAAGTGAGGTTGGGGTTCGAATCAAGCCTGGGTGTATTGAATTTGGATTTTGCCCTTTCCTTAAATGGTGCATCCCCCTTCCTTCATTATAATTAGGTTAACTTTCGGTAAATTCACTAACACTTCCTCTTCCTTAGCTCATGCATGATTATACATATTCGGAACTTCCGGGCGGATATTAAGATGCAATGATTAAGAAAAAGAAAAAAAATTTACAATACCAAAATAATATAATATTGGACAGCATTAAATAAATAAATGTAGGTCAATTCTTAGACACGCGCGAATATAAATAGGTCACAATATTATACGTTTCTTCTATCCTATCATAACTTGCAATAAAACCCATAAATAATCACAACCCAAGTAACAGGAGAGCTCGATATATAAACTTTCCTTGAAAAAAAAAAAGTGAGTCGCTTCCGGTTGATTTATATAGAGCGGCCGTGATAACTTTACTGGAAGTAAACACTGTTCCAGCATTAGTTTCGTTTGTTGCCTTCAACACATTTCATGATTTGGGCCTTCGCACGTTTGGCAACCTTTTTACTGTTGCGAAAACCAAAAGCGAAACAAAATAAAAAATAAAGAGTTTGGTTGTAAAAAAGGAAGGGGTTTTTCGGGGTGAGGAGTAAGGTCATAAGAAACGCCCCTTGGAGGAAGCTGCAGTAAGATGGATGACCAGTGTGGTTGGGAGTCAAGAATTGCAGCAATGAAGTTGCTCTTTCCAGAATACAGTGAGCTATGTGACGTTACTGAGTACATATATACAGAGTGGTAGTAGAGTCATACATAGCTATGTGAAGTTACTGAGGACATATATACAGGTGGTAGTAGAGTCATACATAGCTATGTGAAGTTACTGAAGACATATATACAGGGTGGTAGTAGAGTCATGCATAGCTATGTGAAGTTACTGAGGACATATATACAGGGTGGTAGTAGAGTCATACATAGCTATGTGACATTACTGAGGACATATATACAGAGTGGTAGTAAGTCATACATAGCTATGTGACGTTACTGAGGACATATATACAGGTGGTAGTAGAGTCATACATAGCTATGTGAAGTTACTGAGGACATATATACAGGTGGTAGTAGAGTCATACATAGCTATGTGAAGTTACTGAGGACATATATACAGGGTGGTAGTAGAGTCATACATAGCTATGTGACGTTACTGAGGACATATATACAGAGTGGTAGTAGAGTCATACATAGATATGTGAGTTACTGAGGACATATATACAGGGTGGTAGTAGAGTCATAAATAGCTATGTGAAGTTACGAGGACATATATACAGGTGGTAGTAGAGTCATACATAGCTATGTGAAGTTACTGAAGACATATATACAGGGTGGTAGTAGATTCATATATAGCTATGCGACGTTGCAAAAACAAACATGATTATTATTTCAAAATAGGGTTAATGCCATAGTTTAGTTGAGAGGTATCAACATGTCCTTTTAGTACTCCAATTTTAAGTTTTATAATAAAAATAATAGTAATTAAAAGCTGAAACTAGACCATTTTAAACTATGTTTCACGCGAAATTTCGTATTACTGAGATCAAAGTAAATGGTTAGAAACATATTATATCCAAACCCCCTGAAACATATAAAGGTATTTTTAATGGGCTAATAAATAAAATTATAATATAATTAGTTATGAAACTCCAGAACCGCCAATTTAATAAGAAATACAGCAGTGCGATGATTCCTTCAAGTAGGTGGCACCATTAACATAAACACTAGTTTTATGTTTATCACTTTCGAACGATTGTGGTAATAAATGAAAATAGATACCCATAGTTTAAAAGTAGAACCCTGCATACTGATGATAATGCAAGGTATACAAATTTAAGTTAATACTATTGCTATGACATATGTGTTTTATAATTAATAAGTGTATTTGAAATAAACAAATCTAATGATGTTATTGTGCCAAAATTATCAGTTTTTATAGCATTAAAAAATAAGACTTGGATTTAAAAAATTAAAAGTGTGGTAAATGATTAGTTAAGTTTTATATTTTACCATGCCCTGGCATAAGACATACATCTAAAAAAATCTCTAGTTAAATACATTCACCCCTTTTCCGCAGTTAGTTAGAGTGGGTGACGACAATTCTAAAATACCTTTGTTCCTATGCGGAGTATTTCATCTACTAAAGGCGTAACCCACGTCGGCGTTTATATGGTCTAACCGTCTAACACGTCATTATTGAGTTAGACTGGATTTCCGGCGACGGGGAGATCGTAGTTCGGATTCCTGTCGAGTGAACTGTGGGTATTTTTCCTAAATGAATTTCCCACTTTCCCAACAGGCAAATGTGGGTACATTTCCTTTACAACTCTACCTTCCTCATCCCTATTACATTAAGATAATTGATGTTTGCGTATAGCCTGAATGGGTACTAAGACGTGGTAAAAACAAAAACACGTTAGATACCCCAAATAGAGATGTGGAAAAAGTATATGTACTAATACTTTTGTTATACCACAAATGGCTAGTTATTTTACACTTGGTGATCCAACATAACTTGTGTACGCACATGTACGAACACAACCCCTTTCACGACCTTAACTCGCACACGCCTTATTCACGTCTACCCACCGCATCTCACGCACTGACTGTCCTATAGTCACAGTCTCGCCAACCTCACGCTATAAGTTTCAGTGATCTCTAACACTTTGTAATTCGACACTTAGCTCAGTCGGAAGTGTATCTGTCTACCGAGTTAAGAGTCCCAGGTTCAATTCCTGTAACGGTCGAAAAGTTTATCACAGGTGAAATATGGGGTTCCCTTTCACATTAATGAATTAACGGTCGGAGATGGATGTTGTGTCTGTTATAGAGTTAAGTAAGTTTTTAAGTCGTGTGCTGATATATAATCAGTCGATTAAAAAAAAGTGCACGTAATATACCTCAAATCAATTAAAATTAGGGGGAAAAAACAACTTTTTCACTAGATATTTTTGTTTAGATACCGTTACTCATAGTAATTTAAATACGGAATCGGATCAGTATCGAAAGAAAAGATTATTTGTTTATAATGTCTGTATTGAAATGTAATCTGATGGTCTAGTTAAAGATTACTTCCGATTCGTTCGGAAATGAGCTGGACACACAACTAGATTCTATATTACATTATTGTGATTACATTATTATTATTATTTATTTAATGCACACACTAGGGTTTATATTATTATAATGCAAATATTTTTTTTGTTACTGTTACTAGATTAAGTACAAAATAATAGTCTAAAATCTAAATATATAAGCTGAAGTATCCGGTATGTTTATCAATTTAAAAAAAATCCAACCAAAATTTTAAGCTTCTGGCTTAGAGGTGCATACGTTCGTGCACAGGGGACACTAATTTTTAAATTTCAAACCTCTGCGTGGGGTAGATTTCGCACAATAACAGACTTTTAATTTTATTAATATAGAAGAAGATAGATTTGTAAATATAAATATGTAATATATATTCTTACATATATTTTGAAAGCCAGTTTCCGGTAATAGAAATTACGAGGAAATGACAGAACAGATTTTGAAAAAAGACCACTTATTTTAACGGTAAGGAGTCCAGGATGTCGGGGAAAAATAGTAGTTTTCCACGAAAACCCGATTTTCACAGAGAATTTTCAGTTTTTCATTCTTTGTTTAGTCACCATGGAAACCGTTATTTGCTGCATATCTGTAAATCTCTGGATAAAATATATCTCTTTGGCTAAAAAATAATAACTCAATATTTAATTGTTAATCCAAACACATGACAATTTTCTCTTTGGATGAATGTTTATCTTAGGATTCTGGTCATAGCACATCTAAATTGAGGTTCCTAAACTGGGGAAACATTATTTGTTATTGGAATGTTATCGTTAATTCGCATTTAAATAAATAATATTGAGAATAATGTGAAAATAAAAAGGTTAAGTTGTTAAGTTCGTGAAAATATTGTCTACGTTGTGTTTCACGCGTGATAAATTGGTGTTTAAATATGTTTTATAAGTTCAAAAACGTTAAAATGATTTTTAAATATGTTTAGTTATGTATTTTGAGCTCAAAAACATAACATGTTCTTGAATAATGTTTTTAAAAAACCAGCAATTAAAACTATATAAGCATGAGTTTTGGTGTTCATTTTTTTCAAATGATCGGTTTTGATGTTCATTTTACCTCTTGATTTTGAGGATATGATATTTAAAAGTAATGTTTTATGTACCACACCTATCTTTTTACATTCTTATAAATACAGTAAGTTCAGTTATGTTTCCATGTTGATAATTTTGAGGGAATGATATTTCAAAGTACCTCTCTCTCACACACACTCACACACTTTATCACACATTTTCCCTTACATATTATCTTTCTCTCTCACCACACACACTCTCCTATTCACACCTCATTTTCTTTTATCCCAGCATTTCTCTCTCTAACACATACACATACGCTCACTATCATTCGCTCACACTCATTTGATCTCTCTCAATTGCTCATTCTCAGTTTCTTACATTCAATTTCTCACACTCACCCACACAATTACAAAATCACATACTCAAACAATTAAATTTTTACTATTACATTTTATCACTGTATCCAGCATATAGCTTATATCTAATTTGATAAGCCCGTTTCCAGTAATAGAAACTACGAGCAAATGACTGAACAGATTTTGACAAACGAACACTCATTTTAAAGATTAGGGAATCAGTATGCCGGTGAAAAATAGTGGCCTAAAACTAAAACCCAATTTTCCATCTTTTCCTTCTGTGTGGGCAGTGGTTCATCTGTACAATCACTCTTTGTTTACATCACCATAGGAAACCATGATTTGTGTATAGCTGTATAATGCTAAATAAAATATTTGTCTTTGTTTAAAAATAATATCAGCTCAATCATTACTTTAGTGGTTTCGTGCAACGAATAGATGACGATCTGGAAGGGAGGTCATTTTAAAGTTCTCATAGGGGCGTGGAATGGGAAAATATAAGTTTTTCATTCAAATTACACACCGCAAACTAAATATCTAAGTAAAGTTGATAGCCTTTGATTAACTAAAAAGTGAGGGCTTATTATATAGATCCTTTCCCAATAAAAAGTTTTAAATACATTTCAGTGCAATAGTCTGTAGCCATCTCTGCAACGACCCACTAGTAATATATAAATATGTAACATAATCCATATTTTCATACATGAAAACGATAAAAAATCAACAAAAAAAGATACTAGGATAAAACTTTTTGCTTATTTTTTCGATGCCGATACTATCATTAATCAATTTTTTTATATATATATTTGAAATGAGTAAAGTATCAATACTTATGTTCCGATACCCCACCCCTAGCCCCAAACACGATGCTAATCACAACTTGCTGTTAGACGGTTGTTGTTCCCAAGTCTCACGAAGCATCACGGTGGAGCGATCTAAGTGTCAGGATACAAGAGGATTTACCAGAGAAACAATGAAAGGGGGAGGAAAAGTTTGGACATGTGCTGATCTTTTATCTTCAATGCTTAGAAAATGGGGGTAGGAGGTGAGGTAAAAGGGTTATCCTCTACAAATAAAAATGGACTGTTTCAAACCAAGCTTTAAGATGGCCTGATGTTTCGGAACAAAGAAACCACTTCTGGGAGGTTGTGGTTTGACTCCCGGTTAGATCGCAGGTGGTGTTATCACGGTGCTAAAGAAAACAGTATAAGTGATTCGGAGCTCACGATAAGTGTAACTGTGCGCTAATAGCTCAATTTGAATATTTTTTGTGCACCACGTCTCTACTACTCGGCCAGATTATCCACAAATGTAAAGTAGCTTGGAAGGGACGAAGAATATTAAATTCACAATAAAAGTACTCGCATTTGCGTGATGGGAGAGTGGAAAGACATTCAGGAGAACCTCCTTTGGAATTACACCCAGACGAGATTCTAATCCCAACATCACCAGACGAAGTTGACACCTTAGCCCACGGGCAAGTTAAAGTCCTAATACTTTTAAATACAATGCGTGAGGTTTACAAATTTATATAATATATAATATATATATATTTATACAACAGATAAATGTAACATTTAATTGAAATTATTAAACTGTTTTAGTTAAAATGTAACAATTATTTCTCTAAAAAGACATGCAAACTAATATTTAATTAGAAAGTTTTCTTCCGAAGGAATATGGCGAGAGAAAAGTTGAGTTTAGCATCCTAAATAACATAACTACGGTAACTTAATTTTTAAGAAAACAAAAGAACCAAAAAGACGTTAAGGTGTTTTATAATTAATTAAAATTAAATTTACCTTAGGGTATTTAGTCTTAACGTGGCTTCTTTAAGTAAAAGTTGTTCTTCGGTGTCTGTCAGACACGAATGGTGGGGAAAAGAAGTAGATAAAGGCATAAAAGGCGAAGCGGAAAAGCAATAATCGAAAACTTTGTAAATTGAATTTGCAATGAGAATGTAAGCTAAGAAATTCAATTAACGCTAAAAACACTTCCTTAAAAAAATACTTTAAAAAGTGGGGAGGCGTGGAAAGATGTTACCCATTAAAATGGTAGGATTATCGATTGGAAATTATTAATAGAATTTAAAGTTTCACATGTGAACATAAAGAGTGAATGTTTCAGTTTAAGTTCTTTGTAATTTCAAAATATTTCGGGTAAAATTGAATCCCAATTATTTTTTGTGTGGGCAGAGTGAGGTTTATTTGTCTTTATTTCAGACTGATACTGACAGGGGTACAGTCCAATTTTCAAAGAAAGAGTCTAATCCTGAAACTAGAAAAGTTACCAGACCTACTTTCATGTATTCATACGTCGGTTCATGTGTTTTGCAGATGTCAACTTTGATACATTACCATCAATTCCTATAAAATAACACATATAATATAGTAAAATGATTTTTCATTGCTGACTGAAAAGAAAAAGTTTGAATTTTATCAAATGCTTTTCCTATAAAAAATTTAACTGTAGTTATAGTTCACCCTTATCATTCTGAATAATTCGGTTAGATTACGTCACTGTTGCTTGACCGAATGATTGAAGGAAAAAATCCATAGGCTAAATAATTTATTTAACATATAATTAAAGAAAATAAAGACAAACGAAGCATTACATCAACATTCATAAACTTGACAAAAGTTTCACAAGCAAAGATGGTTTTAAATTCACTTACACATACTAGGCACAGAGTCTATAAATGGCTATTCAAGAGTAACCGTATAGTCAAGTTGGTATCTCTTAAGGGTGAGGTCCGTAACGTTGCAGAGTTAAGAAATCCCGCATTATTTAAGATGTTGTCAGCTACTTTTTAAAATTGTTTTTAACAAAACCTAGGTGAAAACTATCAGCAGGTTTTTGACCAGTTAAAAAGTTTAAATCTTGAGTCTTAAAAGTTTTTTCTGTAATTAAATGATGCTTTACGCGAAAATTTGTACTTTTGAGAATAAAGCAAAAGGTTATAACTTATAAACCTATACTTAGTCTTCCTTTATCAAAGGAAGTCATATTTTAATAATTTAAGATAATGTGGGATTGTTTTATTGGTTTCTCATCTAAGTTATCACACTTTTCTTTTAAACAATTTAAACTTAAAATTTAGATTTTTCAACTGGTCAGAACTTTCACCTACATCTTGGCGAAAACAATATTAAAATATATATCAAACCACTTTATAAATAATCCCTGATTTCTAAACGTATGCAACTCTTCTCAGTGCTATCTCATGTAGCACCCTTAATATAGGAGTATAGGTAGCGGGAGAAGATGAAAGTGTTTTTTGCAGTTTTTTATAGAAAAAACGTTTATGGGCAAAATAAATCAAATATTGCTCCAGTATAAACATTAAGTTAAATTTTCTTCACATTATGATAGCTATTGATTATCTGTCAAGGATGTCCTACAATTTAATAACAACTTTTTTTCTTCATTTAAAAAGTTTCTCGTCTAATGCCGCTAAGCTCATGACAGATATTCAAGAATTGTTGATATCAGTAATATCACTGTGTAGAAAACTAAACTATGTTTCTACTGGAGCAATATTTGATTTAGTTTGGCAAAAAAAAAGTTTTGCTATTTAAAAAAATGCAAAAAACACCTTTTCTCGTGTCCTTTACTCTACCACCTTAAAAGTGTAGGTTACGTATTGTACTGCAGGGAAATGTGGCCAACATAACCTTCAATACGTGCAGAAAGAGGGTGGAGGACCACGATAAATAAGCCTCCTTACATATAAGGTGCTAGAATAGTCGAGCACAAATTCATAAACTCAAGAAACCACGTGGGCTTATAACGTGACTGGGTGGAGGACTGTCCATCACGATAGAATCAAACAGGGAGGGAAGAAACTGCAAACGATAATACAATTTGTGTTGTAACTCCCCTATTCAAATTACACCATTCGATTCACGAAGATCCATTCAACGCTACAATACCTGTTACATTTCGTCTCCCAAACATTTAGGGTATTAACGATTAACCAAAATATGTGGATTTTTGGACTTTTTAGAATGGAAAATTTCCTCATTTTAAGTGTTTACTAGTGTGTATAGGGTCATGGTAAATAGTTTTGTGTTCATTCCAGTAAACATCAAACTCATGTAGTGTTAAAGGTTTTGTCAATATTAACCTAAGCGCAACATTTGATCGGCAATATTTCAGCTACCTAAGCAGCTCCCTTTGAAAGGTTTTTTTGAAATTAAAAGAATAGGTTGTGTTTTCCTTTGCTTCTTGTCTCATTAAATAGCTCGAACCATATTTTAGGCCTGGAAGCTCTTCTGCTGGAGTCACCCAGGTCATGCCAGTTACTTGGTGCTTTTCAATACCAACCGGTTGAAACAAAATTGCCCGATGTAACTGTGGTAGGCTCAGGAGAAAATCCTTAATGTATTCTTTCTTTGATTTATGGTAGAAAGTTACTTTTAACGACCTGCACTTACTTCTTGGTCGGAAGAAGCACCTCCATGAAAGAGGTACCACGTTGCTCGCTAAACGGAGACAACGAACAAGATTCCACGAATAAGAGCCCATCTCACGATTAACCGTGATATACGGTCAAACTATAAAACGTATCGAGGCGTAGGTTGCTTTATACTTTATTTGACAAAAGCAAAATTTGTTTCGGTATAAAGGTTTTTTTTCATTATAAAAGTTTTATAAATTTAATTTTTAATTATTTGAGGTATTTAACCTCCACTTTCTTAACATATTGATTATATCAGCACATAAGAATTTCTATGAGCAAGATCAAAAAGGTCTACCAACTTTGCCAGGAAAGGTATGTTCACATACCTTCCAGGTTCTTTAACATGCCACAATAGATATGGGACCGACGGCTTTACTTCCTCTTACTCTAAGGAAGTTGTGCTACGGATTTTTATCACCCAAGAAAAAAAAATCCGTCTACCTCTACTGGATTTGAACCCACGACCAACGAGTCCTGCGGCGAGCACTTTACTCCAAGGCCACCAAGGTAGACTATTTTTTTTAATGTTAAAACTATTTCACTGTTTTTAAAGTATAATACAGAATTCTAGTGATAGTCATTATTATTTTAGTAAGGAAAAATATTTAAACTATTAATGTGTTCCTTATATTAATAGTTTATAATAGAGAAGCCATGCTAAAATGCGACGCGTCGTTTGGTTTGAGCTGTATTACCTACTTGCCAGACTAGGGCTATACTTACGACGTGGTCATGGACTAAGGGTGCCGGAGTGATTCCCGGCATAATCGGAAAAGGTATCACAGTGATTAACATTATTATTAGCACCGCGTCTTACCACCCGTTCGGGTTATACGAACTTACGCTAATGTGTAATGGTAGTGTGATTGTGAGACGAAATGGAAGACCTACAGTTTAACGTGGGATTCGAACCAAGGTGGAGGCCTGGCATTCCTCACATTCACAAGTTGTGATTAATACACGTCTTGTCAGAGGTGAAGGAAGGGTTTGGCAATCAGATATATCTGTGCCGGGATCGGGGAGATTAATTAACAGTTGGGGGTGTCATGTATGTTCTAGAATTAATTCATAATATTTTAGCGCCATTTTTTAATTTAAGTATTCAGAAAACCTTATAGATTTTTACTTGTCTTGACTCTACCACAAAAAAAAAAAGAAAATATTGGAAAGTGAAACGTTAACCCCCAAATAAATAAATAATACAAAACCCTTTTTTGGTGGTGAAGTACCAACAATACAACTCAAAATATATATACGGTTTTCAGAACACTAAAGTCCGTTCACCGTAGGAATTGTTTTCTGAAAGGCCTTTTTCCCTACCAGAAAGATATTATATAGTAGGATTTTGGTAGGAAAAAAGACCTTTCAGAGAGTAATTCCTACCGTGAATGGATTATACATTTAAAAAGTGGTACTAATAAAGTATGATTTCGGTAGGAAGAAACTTTTAGAAAATACAAACACATTTTTTTACTATAAGCATTGATAACATTTTAATGTATTATTAGTATTATTAGATACGTTTTGACATTATCTATAACATATCTATCTATATCTATATATATCTATCTATCTATATATATATCTATCTATATTGACAGTTGAAGATCACGTAATTTTGAAAGTTATTTAGTGGCTTTTATAGCTTTTAAAAAAAAGTTTCTAAATCAGACTGTAGTTAATGTACCGCAAACAGTTGTGGCTTGTTTCGACGTAATAGGATCTTTACTGTGACGTAACAGCCGCGCTATATGGCCTCGCAGCAAATGGACAGGACTTGTTATATAAACCTGATGGGTATCCCGCGTAGCAGACCTAGAAGGAACCGGTGATGAGGTAACGCAAGGGATGATTATGGGACATTACGTTAATAATATGAGAGGAGGGAGGAATGGGGGGGGGGGGAGGAAGTTGCGTCTTTCAAACAGGCAGTTCACTTGAACTATCAGGACAAGTGACTTCCCTTCCCTCCCCTCCCCCAGACTGGTCAAAGGGCACACAGCGACGAACCGGAAATTGGACCACCGAGCTGGAACGCGGATTAGAGTGTTCAAGACTGTCAACAGATAGTGGTGGGGAATTCTTTGAACATGTATTATGGTGAATATAGGAATGTAAAACGATTATTTTTCCTCCCATACAAAAATATATTTCTATTTTTTATTTTATCTATCTGTCTATCTATCTACCTCTCTCTCTCTCTCATATATATATATATATATATTACTTTAGAAACACTATAAACTCCTTTATATAAGAGACAGGTGATTTTACAATGGTAGTTCAATTAATATTTTCCCAATTTATATCCAACTTTTTTTCCTAATAAAGTATATTAACTATTCAGGCACTATATAGTTATTTATATATATATAGTTGTTTATACATATATAGTTGTTTATATATATATATAGAGAGAGAGAGAGAAAGAGAGAGAGAAAATAAAGTAGTATTAATAAATGTGTTTTATTTGTTATTTATAGCTTTGTGAATAGTCATAACAAATAGTTAAATTCATATTTAAACTAATTTTAAACGTGAGTTTATCGTAGCTTGCAAAATGACTTAACTGTGTGAGTGACTGAACACTTTTGTCAACCCCGCACCCCACCCCACCCCCACACACCCACAAAACAACTATATAGTGCCTGAATAGTTAATATACTTTATTAGAAAAAAAAGTTGGATATAAATTGGCAAAATATTAATTGAACTACCATTTTAAAATCACCTGTCTCTCTATATAAAGGAGTTTATAGTGTTTCTAAAGTATTAAATGAAATATGTAGTTAGAACAAGGAATGATTTAATCACCAAATAAAATAACTATATATTTCACTAATTTAATTATAAACAAGTCTTTTTAAATGTATGAAGTTAGTTTATAGTGTACACTAGAAACTTTGTCGGGGATTAAATAACATTATTTAATTCAACGTGACATGAATTGAGATTCTAGTTAAGATTTTGTTTAGAAAAAACTTGATAACTAATAAGCAGATAATTTTTTCTAACACCCTTTAAACATTTATAAAGCAATATAGAAATGTTAATCACAAATTAAAGCAAATTAGCCATAATATACAAAAGTTATTTATAGCATGTAAAAAAAAAAGAAAAGAAGCGACGTAATTTATTCCCTTGAAATGTTTATTTTTTTAAAACGTTTTAGAGCCCTATATCCTGATTTCCCATATTCCCGACGAAAAAAAAGACTCTTAAACAAACGGAAGTTTACCCGTTTAATTAAATTGCCAAAATATCTGAGCTAAAGGAAGAGTGGTACCGAATTTCCATATTTCAATTTTCAAATGAGCGCAGTAAAGACGCCCTTTCTCACGCGGCCAGCGACGAATGAGCTCCCTCATTTAAATACGGGGCTAAAGTGAACTAAACTAATTTACGAAATACGTGAGGTGTCTCGACTTGGAACTAATTTTTGGACCGGGATTTATATTACAGCTTAAATTATACAACGAGGAAATGTGATTAATATTTAAAACGGTATGCTGTATTGTGAGGGATATATTTTACAAGGCATAAAAGAGTTACAATAGTAAGCAGTGTACCAAAATTTTAGTGTAGGCCTAGGATAATATTGAATGATATTAAAAATATTTCAAATATTTTTATGCTGCTACAAAACAAACTATAAATAATTAATACAGAATTGTTTGTTTTTGCTTTAGATCATAATGCAAATCCCATAAAGTGTTTGTCTCAGGATCTTATGTTCGCGGGTTCAAATCCGGTCGAAGTCTACGAAATTTTACTGAGCGATGAAAATCCGTTGCAGAACTTCCTTCGGAGGTGAAGTAAAGTCGTCGGTCCCATGTAGATTGTGACACGTAAAAGCTTTCCTGGTAAGGTATATGAGACACCTTTCCGGCAACAGTTGTAGGATCTTCCTCAATCGATCGTAAATTATGTGGGGGGGGGGGGGTGAAGTAATGATAAACTATCGCACTTCACGACTTTCCTAGTGCATGTGCTTTCTCTCAGATGTAGTGGGCGGGCATCACTAACCGGCCGATGGGCCGAGTGCATGCGCTGCTTCGGATGGATTTCATACTCACTACCGATTGAGCGAAGATGTTAAACTTTTAGATATCTGTCGATATTGTTCTGTTCCAACATAATAGCTTACGAATGAAAAAAACATCACCCAAAAAAACAAAGATATTCTCTCCACTCTCCCACCGTAGAGAGAATAAACTGTCGTCTGGAAAACGTAATAGAGGTATGTCTGGAGGACAGCGGGGGCTAGTGAGTGCCACGCTCTAGTTTGCCGGACTCTTAACCGAGTCCTGTCTGTGATAAACGGCAACATTGGAAAGAGACCTTCTCACAAATACCACGTCCATGTAATACCCACAGAAGAAACTATGCCAAGAAAATCTCCAAACGTTGCCAAGATTGTTTGCTAGAGAGACATTCTTTTTAGTAAAATTATTTTCTTAGAATATGGCATGGAAAAACTAATGCCTCACTCAATGGTAAGATATTTATATTTCTTTTCTAAGTAGATAAACAATACTATAGAACAGCGATTTTCAACTTTTTCGAAATCACGGCACAATGAACAAGGCCTTGAAATTGTCAACGCACACCATTAGATGTTACCATTAAAATAATGAGTATTAATATTGTGTCTAAAGCTCAATAGCTAACATTCAAATATTAAGTATTATGTTTAAAAATAATATTGATCACGGATTTGAAAATATATATTTTTACCTCTCAATTTTTTTTCCTAGCTTTTTTTTTTATCGTCCCCCAAATTTCTGCGGCACATCTGATAATCTTTCGCGGCACACCGGTTGAAAAACGCTGCTATATCTATGTAAAATAAAATAAAACTTTATTATAGTGTCTACAAAACTTTAATAAGAAAATTACCTGAATCTTTCAGATAATATTTTTCAAAATTATTTTTCCACTATTAAATTTTTCGATCCATCATAGCTCTAAGCTTAAATGCAAAATAAAAATATGTTTATATAAATTAGGTTCAACATAAAGGTTTTTAACTGTTTAAGTGTAGGTATGAGGAAGGTAGTTTTAGAGCGTTCGCTCACATTAGTGTGGACAGGTGTAGACATGATGCATAGCATATGCAAACATGAGTAGCATTTACAATATAGACCCGCCTCGGTGGCGTAGTTGGCTAACGCGCTAGTCGTGTTGAGCTCGACTGCCGAGGACGGGGAGATCAAGGTTCGAATCTTGGTCGGATGAACTGGAGGTGGTTTTTCCTAAATGGTTTTCCACTCTCCTCCCGCAAATGCGGGTTCACTTCTTCTAAATTCAACCTTCCAATTCATAATCCATTAGCGTAATTAGTACTTAAGCGTATAACCCGAACGGGTAGTAGGCCCGGTGCTAAATAATAATAATAATAATTTTAAAAATTACAATATACAGTACACCCTGATTTTGGTAGGAAGAACAGTATCTGGTAGTTACCAAAGTTACTAACCTCTATTTTAATATGTTCATGCACCAAGTGATGTTATTTGCAAGTGTCACTTTTAATGGATAATCAATATTTGTAAAATGTCATAAACGTTTATTGTAAATAAATATGTTTGAACTTTCTTAACTTCTTCCAACCAAACTCAAGACTATAGATCTAAACATGGGTCATTTTAAATTTTAAAGTTAACAGGTAATGTTTTAAATATTTTTCTATAAGCGTGTTAGTGCCAACTTAAGTGTGCTGTTACGAACGAAGTAGTAAAGGAAACCGAGAATAAACGGATGATATAATGTGATTAATTTAAAAAAGAGAAAGTTTTACGATACGTTTCAATTTGAAATATGTTGGAGGCAACTTTCACAAATATATCGGACTAAAAAAAAAAGTTCCAATAATTTTTTGCTGGCTTTTTTTTTTTTCATTTTTGTACTTATTCTTATTTTATATTTTCTTTCTTTCATTGTAAGTCTTATTTCACGGGTTGCTGCGCCCAACCTTACAAAAAAAAAATAAAGTTGTGAAAATCGATGAAGAAGAGACCAGACAACTAACTGATCAATAAATAAGTAGAAAGAAAAATAAAATGATGGATTTTTTAAGCCCTTCCGAGCAATGTGCGTTGTTGATTTGAAAGGCCAGAGAAAGCAAAGCGGGAGGGGGAAAAAAAATAATAAAAAAACGGAGGTAGGGGGATGGAACAGAGGAACGGAAGGAGATTGAAGATAGTTTTGCATCTATACTCGCAAGAGGTGGAAAGTTGAACTAGTATTTACACTTGCAGCACGGGGGAGTTCACGGTAACAGAGGGGTATGGAAGAGAGGGTGGTGAGGAATCTAATTACCAAGGAGGGAAAACGGAATCAGCAGGGGAGGGGGGAACTGATAGAATCGTAGAGAAGGGGAGAGAACACTCGTTCCAGAGGAAACATCGCAGCAGATAGCTTCAGGTTGACGAGGTAGCTTGCCAGAAAGGGGGAGAAGAGGCAGATAGAACATGTTACTTTTTTCTTTTTTTTTACACACGTAGCTTTTTTGTTTCTTAAATTCACCCCCTCGTAAATTAGTTGATTTAGCTTCTTTAGTAAATTAAGTATTATAGGTTCAAAACTTGGGGGGGTCTGAACGTCTTTTGTTTTTAATTATATTACGACAAACTGTGTATAGATATAAAGTGAATTAAATTTGTTCGACAAGTGTGCATCTTAAGATTCATCTCTTATTTTAAATGGCATTGTGTTAAAGTTATGTAGTTATGAGTTTACTCTACTTGGTTAATGTTTAAAAAAAATCTAATTTATGTTATCAATAACATTAAAATAAGCGGATATGTCGTAGGTAGGTAAGGTAAGATACATGCTAATGTATTACTATATTTAATTTTACGTATTTATACTTCAAGTCATATGATCTGTAACTAAGACCGCCAGGCTCTAAAAACTGGGCTCAGTACCAAGGGCAAAGCCACCATCCACCTCTACCCTTACTCTTTTTACTACCCAACTTTAGTGTTGGCGAAACCTTGTTTGTCTGGGTAGGAAGGGGCAGTTAGCAAAAAAAAAGTGTTTTTGAGGGGTTTTGACCTCCAAACTAAAGCGGGACCTGGGAACCCTCCCTCGGCAAATATTTGAAAGTTGTGTGCACCCAGACGATATTTGGAGTTATCCTCCTACAACATTTTTTTTTGAAATTTGTATGTCCTTGAAACAGGCATTTTCAGATTATATATGCGATATATAATATATCACTATTATTAGTATATATATATCGCTATATATTATATATATCGCTATATTTAGTATTATATCGCTATATATTATATATTATACCGTGACCTGATGCTTTAGCGGTAAGTGTCGGACTTCTGTGCTGGGTTCGGGTCAATCCTCGTCCTGCAACAGATTTATCTGATTGCCAAACCCTTCCTTCACCTTTGACAAGACGTGTATTAATCACAACTTGTGAATGTGAGGAGTGCCAGGCCTCCACCGTGGTTCGGATTTCACGTTAAACTATAGGTCCTCCATTTCATCTCACAATCACCCTACCATTGCACATTAGCGTAAGTGCGTATAACCCGAATGGGTAGTAAGACGCGGTGCTAATAATTAATAATAATAATAATATATAATAATCTATAATATCAGAGAGGAGTGTAAAAAATTAATACGGGGGGGGGGGGGGGGATATTTATATTGGGGGAAATACCCCCACCCCTCCTTTACTCCACCACTGCTAGACTTAGGTTTGTACAATTTAAAAAAAATTTTTGTCAATTTAACAAAACAAAAGTAGTGTATGCAAATTAATACGTAACTAAACACTGAAATGTTACGCACATGATGAAATACTTAAGATTTAAATTGAACTTGATTTACTTCCCAACTCTCTTCCCAATAGACTGGCCCCAACCCTGGAAGTTCCGGGTTCAGTACCATACATTACCAATAGTCCCCCCCCCCCTCCCTCGTTGTGCGCCTTTCTGGAACTTTCACTCTTGATATACATTATCAAGACAAAAATTAGCACTAATCAAAATAGAAGAAAATAATAATAATAATAATACTTAGCACCGCGTCTTACTACCCGTTCGGGTTATACGCTAAAGTACTAATTACGCTAATGGATTAGGAATTGGGAGGGTTGATTTAGAGGAAGTTAACCCGCATTTGCGTGGAAGGAGAGTGGCAAACCATTTAGGAAAAACCACCCCCAGTTCACCCGACCGAGATTCGAACCTCGATCTCCCCGTCCTCGGTGGTTGAGCTCAACACGACTAGCGCGTTGGCCAACTACGCCACCGAGGCGGGTAAGAAGAAAATAAATGTTGACAGAAAAAAGTTTTTATTTTCTAAATAAAATTGGACTTGCAAGTCGATAACGTGTTTATCTACTGAGCTATGAGTTCCCAAGTTTAATTCCCTGCATGGCAGTAATATTTAAAGTAGGTAACAATGGGGCTTCCCCTTTCACGATGATGAAATTAAAGTCGAGAGACTAAGTGTTGTGTACATTCCAAAGTTAATTAAGGTTCTAAGTAATGTTTAGAAATAATACATTTGCTCAGAAGGTCCACATAGTTACACATGATTAATTAAACATTACTAAACGTCGCATTCACTTACGAGAGTTGGCCTAAATGTGCACTTTACAAAATGTTATTTTCCAGATATTTTGTTTTTGCAAACTTAAGAGATTCAAGACTTATTTATTGTTTTAATTTGTAGCCCGTATTGTATTAATATATAATTATACACAAAAATGGTGTACTTCAGTTTTTAAAATAAAATAACGTTTGGTTCATGCATGACATGTATTTTAAAAATGATTCAAATGATGTAGTACACTGAGACATAGTTAAGAATACAACACGAGTAGCCTTACACATGATTTTGTAAAAAGGATTTATGAAGACTTCCGATCAACGTTATTAATCATAACATCTATAGGCATTTTAAATGGCAATATTATAAATGGTTATACAATAATTAACAAACTTTCGAGCCGAATAAAATACCACACTCCCGTCCAACCATGTTGATTATAAGATTTATTACTTCCTTCCATACATTATTCATTCGTCACAACGTTCAAGAGAAACAATTAAAACTTAAACTAAATGTATTTTACCCAACCGACTTAAAATCTTTATTGATTGTTTTAGAGATGAAAGGTTGTGTTTAATTAACTCGGGTTAGTTTAAAATTAATAGCATACAAACTAATATCTTAAACGAGTTATAACTAAATAATTAAGTATATGTTTCAGTAGTGTAATAAAGTTGTGTTAAGTTATTCTCACTTTAGCTAGGTTGTAAATGTATTCGTTCCACTCAAGGAAAGATGAAATAGTAATGTGGCCAGATACATTAAAGCAATAATTGTAATATTAGTATGGAAAGTGTTTCTGTGTGTTTATTGTGATTAATAATGTTCTAAGGTGGTGTTTTTTTCTCCCGCCATAAACCCTCTTTTCAAAAGGTCTAAGTTTTACCACACGAAACTATAATCTTATTCTCTTTAAAAAGTTGTGTGTTAGAACTTTTCAACGACCTTGAACGCGAGAGGGTAAAAAGTTGTGAAAGCTGTGGTTCGAACTCTGATCCCTATGGCGCGTAACCAAAACAAAGTTAGCTGAACGTCGAGATGGAGGAATTAACTAGGATTTACCTGTGCCGCTTTTTTTCACGACGCGTACACAAACTTTTTAAGTCCAGTTTACAAGTACGACAAAAACATACGACTCTTTTTCTTCTTCTCAAATTCTTAAATCTTACGGCACTAAACAATTACCCCTACTCGCAAGTAGATAAAATAATCATGTGTGTAAACTTTTTTTTTGTAGCATTAACAACAGAAGATATGTTACGACAGTTTCAAGTTAAATTTAAAGCAGAAGTAAAAAAAAATACTATGTACAATATATCGAAAAAAATCTCATGTCTATTGTGGTTTTTTTTTGTCACTTTAGGTTAAGTACGCTTGGTTTTTAGTTTATTCGTTGAAGTAAGAGTAAGTTTTTTATGTGTAGGACTGGCCTGAAAAAGACTGGGAGATCGGGGTTCAAATCCCAATCGGGTCTATTGAGGGTGATTTTCCTAAATGTTTTCCAACTCTCCTTTCACGCAAATGCGGGTAGGTTACCTATAAAATGTTGCCTTCCTATTCCCTACCCCATTAGAGATATATAATATATATGTATAACCTGAACAGGTAGTAAGACGCAGTGATTAAAAAAGTAATTTTTAATGTCAAAGATATTTATATAGGTATACAATTTTTTTTAAAGAAAATTGATCAAACCGTTTGTGAGTAATATATTAGTAAGTTACGAGTTTTATTAAAACTAACAACCTACTAGTACTTATATATATAATGATGTAATCTTGTTATTCTTGGTTAAGTATTATCTTATAATAAGTAAAATGTAATAAAAATTCTCAAAGTTTTTTTGGAAAAAATTAAGACTTTTGTGTTTGTTGCGCTAGGTGAAGTATCCATAATTTTGTTTTATCTTGAATCAATAATAAATACGAACCAAGATTCGACAAAACGTATTGTAATGAAAAAAAAAAAATAAAATATTTGTGTGTGTGTATTTATTTCTATATTTTGAATGAAAGAATTAATTTAATTTTAGATAATCTATAATATATAATCTTGTATTGTGTTTTATTGGGCGCCAACTACCAACCCCTTTTATTTTGTGAGATAGGTAGATTTTTGATTATTAAATAAATTTATCCCCATAAACTGCTCAGCGGTAATACGAAAACCCTTTCTCTCAAGACCCCTGGACTTTACCTAAAGTTTGGACTTAAGTTGGACACTTACAACCGAAGACTTCCTGATGCAGGTTATTATTCTTGATTTGACCAATCCACTCTACTGAGCTTCGCTATACATGGGATGCAAGTTCGAAAGAAAATACAATGTACATTGATGTAAATAACAATAAAACAATTAAATTTAAAGAGTAATTTTAATTATTGAAGTGAATGATATTCTTAAATGAACCCTACCTATGAAGCATGCCTCGTATATTATAATATTATTAAAAGTATTGTTAAGCAATACTTGAAATTGTTAAATTCTCACTTGAATTGTGAATATATTTGAATATACATATTTCTTTAAGCAAATAAGATTTTAACAACAAAATTTATTCTTTATAACATGTAACAATAATAAACAAAAAAAAAAATAGTTCTGAGGTGGACAAAAAGTATTAATTCTAGTTTGGAAACTGAAAATTATTTGTCCTTCTTTAGTAATTTTAAGGATTATGCTTAATTATTTACATCCGTAACAGGATGTTTACAGATGGATTGGATCTCACCCGAAAATGTCCTTGCTCTGGTAAAAATGTTGAATCAAAGCTCCGTCGATATTTAACTCTCTGACCTTAAATTTCCACCAAGATCTTCTTTGAGTGCTTCCACTCAACTTTCTTCACGAGTTTATACAGCTTTTAGAAGTTTTAGATGAATAACATTACCATGAACCTTTAAAAAAAAATATAATTGAAGGATCCGCAGATCGGATCCTTCCTTACACTTCCGACGCCAATCTTAGAGAGTCACAACAATAAGTAAGACAAAACACAAACACGTTATTTTTGTTTAAAATAAACAATCACCGGCCTAGGAGAAAACATTCGCCGGGATTTGTATGCAAGAATAAAGCAAACAATCTTAATTATTTAGAGATTGGGGGTATTACTAAAAAGATAATGATACATTTTTACAAAGAAACATAATTCATCTTTAAAAATTAATTCAAACTTGGCACCAAACAAAAAAACAAAACGAGAATAATAATTTCTTCCGCTAGGGGCAATTAATGTTTCAAGAGCCAGATGCTATAAGTGTCCAAGAACATAAAAATAAACGAATCGAATAGTTCCGAAATAAACCACTCTCTGGAGCAGATAGCGTTAAAATCACCTACCCACAAAATTAATAAACATGGCGGGTTGGCAGTTTATGAATAAAAATAAAAATAAAGAAAGATGATTTAATAAAGTGAAATAAAGGTAAGTAGATTATATGTATAACATATATTTTAATTGTAAATGAATAAATAATGAATATTCAAAACTTTAGAAGTTTTGAATGAAATTTAAAACAAATAAACAGTAAAATTGACAACGATATTATATATTTGAAGAATTTAGTCAACTGATTATTAGATTTCTATTATAAGTAACTCTTTTAACCAAAAATAACATCACAGAAATGCCCCTCGATGCTACGATTTTAATCTAATTTATTATATTAAGAGCGTAGTATCTACTTAAAAGATGTTATTTTCTGATATCAAACTTAGACGCTCATTTGATCTCCGTGGTTAATGAAAGTGGATTTGAATTTCAACAGCCCGACTCAAAATGCACCCTACTCTCTCTAGTTCGGGTTACGGTTTTAAATGTGTGTTTATTTAATTAACTTAAAACTCTTCAAGTTTTCTTGGTATGGTATTTTCTTCCAGATTCTGAACGAATTACTTCAACAACTTCCCAAATATTAGAGATGCCACATGTTTGTCAGCTGTTAACATCAGCTGATCATTTCACAACATTGAACATTCAAGTTCAAGGTCACTCGGCTTGTAAGGTTAGAATCTATTAAATATATTTGATTATAATATTGTTCTTCACGTGTTAATAAATTTATTTAATGCCACGGTAATGGTAAATAACCAAACTACTCACTTTAAATCGATATAGTCAAAAATACACATTTTCCTGGAAAACTTGCTGTTTCCTTTTAATTCATAACTTAATGAAAAATCAAATATTTGGAATTCACAGTTATTTTCTTAGCAGCTTAGAGACATCCTCTACTTAACAAAAGTATTCTCCATACTTAAATATATTTTTAAAGACAAAAATAATTTAGAAGAAACATGCTTATATTGAGTTTACTCTTCTCATCCCATAAAAACTTGAGGGCCTAGAACCCTTTCCATTAAAATCCTTAAATTTCTTCAATTGATATGGCAAATAGACACCCTTCTTCAAATCAGGTAGAAGTCTTGAATGAAAATTACAAATATTTCTCTCTCTAAACTTTAAAAACAAATGTAGGTGTGGAAACTCAAGTTATCGCAACCTTTGTGACACCTGTAGTCATTCTCTTTAGCCACATAAAATGGCTTAAAACCAACTATTTTAACTTCCGATGGATATGTTCATTAACTTAAGGATATTATTTAACTATATAAAGTATTTTCCTTGCCAAAATTATACATTTTGTACTCTTAAATTGTAAAAAGGAAACAAATCCTTTAGTGGTTTTGGCACTTGGACACAGAAAAATGAATAGGCCTTGACCTTAAAGTCAGAATTTCTTCATTCCATTAATGAATATATCAAATACATCCTCTTCTTCAGCTATCCTGTTAAAATAATTAAAATATATTTATAATTTCTCCCTCAAAACTTGAAAAAGCAAATGCTCTCTGAGTCATTTTCTTCACATCTTGACAGAACGTAGAGTAGGCTAACCCTTATTTTCTTGTATTTCTCAATTCTTTTAGTGAAACCAGTTATTATAAACTCTTTTCAAGGTAATGTAGAAGTATCATTTAAAAATGTTAGTAATAACCCTTTAAAATAGTTGAAAAGGAAATAGAATAGTTTAAAATTTAGGCCCACGCCTAACTTGAGTATTATCAAATGTTTGTATACACATTTAAACTTACTCAAACTTGTTATATGGGTACTTTCCAACAGCCCCTCAATATTAATGTCAGTTCTCAAAGAGAAATGTTTAAATAACATTTCATTAAACTCAAAAATCATATATTTTTAAAGTGTTAAAATGGATTTAACTCTTTTTCTCTTCAATTCTTCACAGTCAAATGCAGATTTTAGCTTTGATATATAAACAAAACAACAAGTTGATCACTCTTCTTACAAATAACATACATATAATATAACATAACATAAATAACCTTCTTCTGTTCTAGCATTCTTCGCTACATTGCGGTCCCACTGCGAAACAACTCTTGGCCTTCTTTATATTTGCACAAGATCAACTGCTTGACCTGTCTTCAAGATCTTATTAAGATGAAATACACATTATGGAGGTATTTAATGCTCTACCATGGACTTTTCTTTGATAGTATAATATCCGAGTGGCCTCATAATTTTTTTAGAGGAAAAATGAGACAAAATAATAGATAATCTATAAAATTAGATGAAACCGAACTTTGGCTTTCGTTACACCATGCTGCATACAGACTCTCATACCAGCGCTCTCCATAACACTGTTGACCTTTTTAGTAACTGATAATCACTTAATAATAATTACTTCTGTTGGAAAAACAAAGTAAATAGCTCCTTTATGAAAAATAATTGAGTATCATAGTTCCCTCAATCAGACATAACTTTCTCCCATAAACCGTAGATCCTTTATGAAAAATAATTGAGTATCTTAGTTCCCTCAATCAGACATAGCTTTCTCCCATAAACCGTAGATCCTTTATGAAAAATAATTGAGTATCTTAGTTCCCTCAATCAGACATAGCTTTCTCCCATAAACCGTAGATCCTTTATGAAAAATAATTGAGTATCGTAGTTCCCTCAATCAGACGTAGCTCCTCCAAATAAACAAAAATCACCTCTACATTGGTACCGTCACTGTCTTGTTATCAGTGAGGACTTATAGGGCAATCAAACATATTGACAACTGTCATAAACTCCCAAACATTACTATCCTCATCGCTTCTTCATCTCGTAGAACCTCCTATACACAAAATTATCATCTTTGTTGGAGCGCTGGGGTGTACTCTGGCCTTTCTTTGGTGATTTTCACCAAATTATGGTCCTTGGTGACATAAATATATTTTTCCTCGACGTATAATAAGGTAGAAATAAATAGTAATTGTAATAAAAAAAATGATCTTGTTTTCTTCAAAACAGAATTAGGCCTGTATGTAAACAAAATGTGTATTATTTCACCTAGACATGTGCCTCAAATGAAAGTTTTTAGGGACCTCTTTTTGTTCACACTATTCCTTCTCCAATCGCATACCGAGCTTCAGGGATTTCTCGACTCCCACAACCTTCTTCTGTTCTGAAACATTCCCTCATCCAACAACAACCCGAGCTTCAGGGATTCCTCGACTCCCACAACCTTCTTCTGTTCTGAAACATTCCCTCCTCCAACAACAACAACCCGAGCTTCAGGGATTTCTCGACTCCCACAACCTTCTTCTGTTCAAAAACATTCCCTCCTCCAACAGTAACCCGAGCTTCAGGGATTTCTCGACTCCCACAACCTTCTTCTGTTCTGAAACATTCCCTCCTCCAACAACAACCCGAGCTTCAGGGATTTCTCGACTCCCACAACCTTCTTCTGTTCTGAAACATTCCCTCCTCCAACAGCAACCCGAGCTTCAGGGATTCCTCGACTCCCACAAAAGCTTTGTAATTATGTCCTAAAACTTATTCCAGGATCAAAAATAGTCCTCCTACAATCCCTAGGTTGAGATTGTGGAAGAGAGGGCCTAATTCCACTTCCTCCAACTAGCCATACATTTCCTAGATCTGGAAGAAATCCATGTCGCTTCCTTTTACCGAGGCCTCGTTTCTTGATCCTTGGTTTGATTTTGTTGCAGGTATCATCTTGATTCGATGACTGCCGTGTGACCTGGTTCCTGGTCCAATGATGCGAGGAGATATTGAATAATACATCCTGAACATCAAAATGTTTAGGGCATTCTTCATTGTTTCGGTGTTGGTGAAGAACACTCCTCCCAATGGCAGTAGCTTCAGTTTGCAATTCCACTCTTATAATTCTCCTTGTATCCTGGCTTGTCATCGCAGCTGACAAGACATCTCCTACAAGTTTTGTCTCTGTGGGCCCATTTGACGACACACCAAAACAACTTGACAATAACACTTCATCGTTTACCCACAAAGTGCACGATAACTTCTGTGCTTCAGAAACCCTTGTTTTTACATGAAATGACTCATTCGACTCCTTAAACTGCATGACTTCATAGTCAACTTCCCAGTCAAAATTGTTCACATGACTGCGAGAATGACCCATTATTGGAACACGTGACTGACTTATGTAGTACTCATTAGGGGTTTCACACAATTGTGAATCGCATTTCTTGTAGTAAGTACCTAAATGTGTGAAAGGGTAAATATAAGAACCGTTTGTCGTAAGGTCCTTCACTGGCCTTGTTACCACTTGCTTTGGTACTTCCTCCACTGCTGCCATTAGCTTCTCCCCAGTCGTTGCCAAGTCCTGTACTTGCGCCTCGACCTCTTTCCCTTTTTCCGCCAATTGGTCGTGGACCGACCTAAGCTCGCTACTATAATAGTCTAATCTTGAGATAACATCATCTCTTAGTGATTTCATGTTATTCTCCATTTTTTCCTCCATCTTTTTCATGTTATTCTCCATTTTTTCCTCCATCTTTTCCATGTTATTCTCCATTTTTTCCTCCATCATTTTTATGTCCTTTTCAGCACTGTCCCTTAAATCTTCCTTGAGTGACTTCATGTTACTCTCCATTTTTTCCTCCATTATTTTTAGGTCCCCCCTCAATGCTTGCATTAGGTCAAACATGGTAAATTCCTTCACTGTCTTTGGAGCTTCCTCTAACTTCTCCACAGCTGAAATACTCCTACTGCTATCCAGGGCATCTGCCCCCAATGGTGTACCATCCTCCATGTGTGGAACTACTGGTCGTACACCTGCCATAACTATTTACTCTAACGTTGTGACAGAACTATCATCGCATTCTTCTGTTATGCACTCGGCTTGAGGCATTTCAACCTCCTCTTCTGACTCCTCTGCTTCTCCACTGACCGATGGTTGCTGGGCATCCATGTTTATCTTTTCGAGCTGCTTACGTGCCTTGCTACGTGTATAATATTGCCCCTCTTGCATAACCTTCTATACGAAGTAAAATGATCCAAAACCTAATTGAGGTAATCTGGCCTTGTCAATAAAATGATCTAGTGTAAGTTGGCCACAAAAAACATCAACTGCTCCTCAAGTCACAAATACACCCTAGTGTAATCAGGCCTCAAAATACAATCCTTGAAAAACTTTAGGTATAACAATAGCCCCACGTTAAGGCGACACTGTAATGAAAAAAAAAAATAAAATATTTGTGTGTGTGTATTTATTTCTATATTTTGAATGAAAGAATTAATTTAATTTTAGATAATCTATAATATATAATCTTGTATTGTGTTTTATTGGGCGCCAACTACCAACCCCTTTTATTTTGTGAGATAGGTAGATTTTTGATTATTAAATAAATTTATCCCCATAAACTGCTCAGCGGTAATACGAAAACCCTTTCTCTCAAGACCCCTGGACTTTACCTAAAGTTTGGACTTAAGTTGGACACTTACAACCGAAGACTTCCTGATGCAGGTTATTATTCTTGATTTGACCAATCCACTCTACTGAGCTTCGCTATACATGGGATGCAAGTTCGAAAGAAAATACAATGTACATTGATGTAAATAACAATAAAACAATTAAATTTAAAGAGTAATTTTAATTATTGAAGTGAATGATATTCTTAAATGAACCCTACCTATGAAGCATGCCTCGTATATTATAATATTATTAAAAGTATTGTTAAGCAATACTTGAAATTGTTAAATTCTCACTTGAATTGTGAATATATTTGAATATACATATTTCTTTAAGCAAATAAGATTTTAACAACAAAATTTATTCTTTATAACATGTAACAATAATAAACAAAAAAAAAAATAGTTCTGAGGTGGACAAAAAGTATTAATTCTAGTTTGGAAACTGAAAATTATTTGTCCTTCTTTAGTAATTTTAAGGATTATGCTTAATTATTTACATCCGTAACAGGATGTTTACAGATGGATTGGATCTCACCCGAAAATGTCCTTGCTCTGGTAAAAATGTTGAATCAAAGCTCCGTCGATATTTAACTCTCTGACCTTAAATTTCCACCAAGATCTTCTTTGAGTGCTTCCACTCAACTTTCTTCACGAGTTTATACAGCTTTTAGAAGTTTTAGATGAATAACATTACCATGAACCTTTAAAAAAAAATATAATTGAAGGATCCGCAGATCGGATCCTTCCTTACACTTCCGACGCCAATCTTAGAGAGTCACAACAATAAGTAAGACAAAACACAAACACGTTATTTTTGTTTAAAATAAACAATCACCGGCCTAGGAGAAAACATTCGCCGGGATTTGTATGCAAGAATAAAGCAAACAATCTTAATTATTTAGAGATTGGGGGTATTACTAAAAAGATAATGATACATTTTTACAAAGAAACATAATTCATCTTTAAAAATTAATTCAAACTTGGCACCAAACAAAAAAACAAAACGAGAATAATAATTTCTTCCGCTAGGGGCAATTAATGTTTCAAGAGCCAGATGCTATAAGTGTCCAAGAACATAAAAATAAACGAATCGAATAGTTCCGAAATAAACCACTCTCTGGAGCAGATAGCGTTAAAATCACCTACCCACAAAATTAATAAACATGGCGGGTTGGCAGTTTATGAATAAAAATAAAAATAAAGAAAGATGATTTAATAAAGTGAAATAAAGGTAAGTAGATTATATGTATAACATATATTTTAATTGTAAATGAATAAATAATGAATATTCAAAACTTTAGAAGTTTTGAATGAAATTTAAAACAAATAAACAGTAAAATTGACAACGATATTATATATTTGAAGAATTTAGTCAACTGATTATTAGATTTCTATTATAAGTAACTCTTTTAACCAAAAATAACATCACAGTATTTAAAAAACCAGATTCGAAAAATAGAAATCACTATTGCTGCTTATAAAGAAAAATAATGCCCGTTTTGAAAAAAAAAAGTCATTTGAGCGCCATCTGGTTTTTTTTTTTAGAAAACTATTTTGTATTTTATATTTGAGATTTAATCAAAATTGTTGGAGACAACATTTATTTTTTCTACTGCGTTTTATTTCACATCCGGGATATCATCTTAATATTTAAAATAGGATTGAGAAAGGTAAGATTTTAAGATACAAGGCTTATATATATATATGTATATATGTGTGTGTGGGGAGGGGGATAAGAGTGGAAACACCCTCTTCGGTGTCCGCGTGGTCTAAGGCGCTACTCTCACACTAGACTAGACGACCGATGACGGGAAGATCGAGGTTCAAAACTCGGTTGGGTGTACTGTGTGGCTTTTCCGAATTGATTTTACACTCTCTCTCCACGCACGTGGGTTTACTTCCTCTAAATATAGCCTTCCGGATCCCTAAAACCATCAGCGTAATTAGTATATAAGCGTGTGAAACGAACGGGTATTAAGAAGCAGTAATAAAAAAAAGAGTGTAAACAATTTAAGAAACATACCCTATAGTCAACCCAGCCATGATTCGAACCCAACCTTATTACTGACAATTTAAATCAGATAGATCCTTATTCTGCGTGCCAACTTATGCGGGAATATACTTATTTTATGTATAATGCTTCAGTAAAGAAAGTAGGCTAGAATTATTGTTAAATATTGAATTTCAAAGACATATATTAAGGCACGTATACATCCTCTTGTTCAGCTTGCGCCAATAGTCACGCCAGTTTTCGTGTAAGTAAAGGTTTACACACATTTTTTAATATCGTGCAAAGATTTACATGCGGGACAGTTGAGTTCACCACATGTATACACAACTGTTCTAAAGAATGCACCGTATCTGTTCTCTGCAAGCTGTGATTGGTACAACAATAGAGGTTTATATGTTGTTCAAGTCCAATTAGCGCGCACGTTCAACTGGCGCGACCATTGGTTACTGGCGCATAATTATTAGAGCGCTCGAATATTCGTGCAAGCAGAACGTGCGTGATGGAAACTATTTAATTTGCATACAAGTGGAGGTTTACACTGTCATATTGGCACGCCAGTAGCGACTGGCGCCAGTAAAACATAACAGTGTAAACGCTTTACTCCCATGTTCGTCGAAAATAAAGAGAAGAATCTGGCTGAGTGGTATAGTTAGTTATTCACACGCTTACAGAAACGTATATAGCCTATGATACTTTGCAACACAGAATAGAAACGGCTAATTATCACCCGCTTCGGTGGCCACATGGTTTAAGGCGCCACTCTCGCAATAGACTAGACTACCGATGACGGGGAGAGCGGGGTTCGATTCCGGTCACGTGGACAGAGATTTTTCCTAAATTGTTTTCCAATCTTCCTCCATACAAATGCGGGGTACACTTCCTCTAAATTCAGCCTTACCAATCCTTTACACATTAGAGTAATTAGTACATATGCGTACAACCAGAACGGAAAGTAAGAAGCGGTGCTAAAAAAAAAGCTGATTACAAATATATTTTTTTCGAGTGGATAAACAGATATTAAAGATTATTGTCAGGATGAATGTTTTCATATTATTGTATTTTGTCGAGCAACAAATTTAAATAGAAATAGAACGAAACATACGCTTTGCATTTAACGAATTAGTTCAAATATTCTCACAACAGAATACGTAGCTGTATTCTTGTATCTAGATTGGCAGGAGGATGTGTACCGAGACTGTTTCTACAAGTAAGGAACGATCAAAGCAGTTTATACAAGTTTCTCGTGATTGGTTTAGAGCTCTTCACGTGACCACATTTCAATTCTGCTCTTGTTTTTCGGTGAGCGTGTGAGTCGATACTAAACCGCTTAGGTTCTACAAAAGTGCACACACACACACACACACACACACACCCACACACACACACACACACACACACACACACAAAAGAATAGTAAAACCCACATTTCCAAGATGCAGGGTCGCATGAAAAATATCTTTCTTCATCTTGAGTCAACAAACCGAAGGTTGGTTTGATGTAATTTAGATCCATCCTCAGCTAACTCAGCCCTTCGAGTGGTAAAAATTCCTCGTAATAGGGAAATTCGTAAAGTGTGGTGGTTCCCCGTTGCCTTCCACATAATTTCTATGAGCAAGTGAGAAAGGGCCTACTAATTTTGCCGAAGAGGTGTCCTTAGATACCTTCCAGGGTTCTTCCACATGCCACAATCGGCCGCTTTAGTTCCCCTCCGAAGGAGGTTGTGCTGTGGATTTTTATCGCTGATTAAAAAAACATCGACCTCGGTTAGGTTTGAACCCACGAAAACGGGTCTTGAGGCGAGCACTTTATCCCAAGACCACTGAGGTCGACACAAAAAAAAAATCTTTTTCAAATACCAAAATTGAAATGTTTTTGCCGTTTATAATATTTATTTATAATTATTATATAATATTATAAATTAAAAATATGATTATATATTAAAGAGGTAGCTTAGCGTGTAATGGATGCACATTACCTTTCCTTTACTCATGAAAAATTAATAATACAATTATTTAAGTAAAAGGTGTAATATAATAAAAACACAACCAAATATAAACAAACTAAAAAAAATTTTTTTTTACGAAATTAAATCAAGATCAATGGGAATTTTTTTTTTTAACGTTTCTCATGATACAATGTATTGTATATTTTAATTTAGATTATTATATTTCTAATTAAGTCCAACCGACACTATTACAGTTGAAATATTTTACACCAAATGACGTAGTTTCCTGTATGAGGTCAAAAACAAATAAACTTTCGTAATGAAATAGTTTAACATAATTTGATACGTTGCAGAGTACGAGTTCATCCAACAAATATACAAGGCATAAAGTTTGTTCACGATAGCCTTTCCCTTTTCCGAGTGTTGAGGAACTACTTTATTCATTTGCCATATCACTATTATGTATCGCTTTGACGAGACGTGACGTAGAATGAATGACATCTCTGACAAAACTATAATTATTATTACAAACAGAACTGAGATTTTTACTATCTCATATTGAAAAAAATACTCTAATAGTGGACATTTTCAACCTTTTAGATAAGCGTAAGACGCGGTGCTAAAAAAAAACTAACAAAAAACCTTGAGATTATGATGGATATTGACAGTTTAGATGACCCAAACCAAAAAAAAGGGTCTATTTCATCCTTATGTCTGGCTGTAGGTATGTCCATAGCGCTACAACCAAAAAAAGTTTGGTGGATTTTGTTAAAACTTGATATTTAGTAAGACATTATAAGATGGTCATAGCTTGATTTTGATTTTGTCCCTAAAATTAAGAGCAGATAATTTTTTACTAATTTTGAAAAAAAAAAAAAATCGAATTAAAAAATATTTGCCTTAACGATTTTGTTTAAAATGGATATCTGGTGGATATTTGATGTTAAAATATCATTGTGGACTTGTTTTTCAGGAAAAATTTGTTTAAGGGTAGTTTGCAGATAACTTATTATACCATTTGACTAGAGTTTACTGAAAATGTTACCATGTTTGTAACAGCTATATCAATTTGGTTCAAGCTTTATATCAGAAGTGTGTTATCCAAGTGATTCGAATTTAAAATTTTAATTGAATAGAGTATTCTTTTTTTTTCTGTCTAACTTGATCACCAAGGAAAAATCCAAGGAGAAATTATAGGAGATATTTCAACTTGTAATCCAAAGAGAAATATTAAGAATGTAGCAACGATAAGAACAAGGACAGGACAGAATTGCTAGTAATATACTATTTGAGAAAGTATATGCGAATGTGTGGTACTGATTATTTTAGCAACCCTTCAACTCCTATAAAAGGCCAAAGTTAGCGTTAACGAGCTATAGTAACCACTCCATCAAAATAAAACCATTTATTTAAAAACAGTTTCCTTCAACTAAGCCTTTTATTTTCCCCCGTTCCTAGCGAAATGACAGGTTATTACTGCTCTGCTAACATAGATTACAGCTCCACCCCGTTCTAATAAACCGGTCTCGTCTTTGATTGTTGTGTTTAAAGGCTCTCGCGTGCCAAGGCGCAGTCTCGCGTGCGGACTCGTGGCGAAAACAAAATTTCACTTAGCGTCGCGGCGCGCGAACAGGTCTTCTTCATAACTCGAACCGGCGGCGTTAGGAGGCGCGCGCTTTGATCACTACCAGAGTTTGATGGTGGGGTGGTAGGAAGGAGGGGTATCTTCCGGGATGTTTAGGATACCCTCACCTCCCTCCCTTTCCGACCATCGTTGATTGTACCACCTGGCATAAAAGGGCTCCTGAAAATATTGCTGCTTGAAATGTTAAATAAATGTGTGTGCACTGTTAATTATATAGACTATTAACTATATAAGTAATATATTTATAATTGATATTTTAAAGATATGTTTGTGTATAAATGTATATATCTATATAAAATATCAATTATTAATACAATAATATATTATAACTATATAATTATATATAAATACAAAATTCAAATATCAAAGACATGTGTGTGCACTGTTAAGCCGCATGCATACAGACAGATATATTTAAATACCAAGGTATCTCTGGTTTGAGTCCAAGGGATGCCTAAAACCCTCAATTAGAGGAGTGCTTACCATTATGAAGTCAGGGGCATAAGACGATTAACAAGTTTTAAGTTTACATCAGCTGTGTTTAGCCTCCTCTTTTAAATTATACACTCAAAGCATTCGGTCCCCTTCCCCCATTTAAGCGTACAGCCCCGCTTTGAAAAAAAATAATATCTAGCACAAGGGTTGTAGTTACTTAAGTTAAGGGGTAGGGATGAGGAGGGTAACGTAGGGCTGGGTTGGAAAAATCACAATGCTAATTACATGTTAGTAGCCACAGTGTTATTAACATACGGTGAACCACTGTGTTATTAACATATGGGAAACAACAGTATCAATACCATGACGGAAAAAGAGTGCTAATCACATGTTGAAAACCTCCGCCACTATGCACCAGCCGGGATTCAAGCCGCGGCTACCTCATCAACGTTGGTCCAGCTTAACAGGACCATTCATCTATCGTTGAGGCTTTAATTTTTTTTACTTGAGGTATTTAACGTGCATTTTCTAAGCCGATCGATTTTTATCACCACACAAGGATTTCTATGAGCGAGAGAAAAAGACCCTACCAATTTTGTCAGGAAAGGTATTTTCACATACCTTCTAGCGTTCTTTTACATGCCACGGTCGACAAGAGGCTTTACTTACACCCCCCCCCCCCCCGAAGGTAGTTGTGCTACGGATTTTTATCGCTTAAGAAAAATCCGTCGACTCCGATTGGGATTGAACCCACGAACATCGGGTCCTGAGGTGAGAGCTTGACCTTAAGACCACCAAGAGTGACTTGAGGCTCTATATTTTTCTAATAGCATCCAGGTAGTAGGCGTCGAGACTGTTTGACCTTGCTACGAGGGTGAGACCGATATAAATAAATGTATGGACACTATCAGTACATTTATTCAATAGGAAAACGAATAAATTGTCATAGAAAAGTATAAAAATAGTCTTTTTCCAAAGTATTTTCAGGAGTTCAACATGAATTATATCCACAACGGTGAGCGCGCAGGATAACCGCTAGTCTTGATAAGTACACTTTTCCAGTGACGGGGAGATCTGGGTTCAAATACTGGGCGGATGTAGTATGGGAGGAATTTCCTAAATTGTTTCTCACTCTCCCTGTCACGAAAATTTGATTTCACATCCTCTAAAATTCTACCCCCTCATCTCTACTCCATCAGTGCAATTAACTGTGGATATAACTTCTTTGGTGGCCGCATGATTTAAGGCGTCACTCTCGCAACCTACTAGACTGCCGATGACATGGAGATCTGGGTAAGAATCCCGATCGTGGGTACTGAGGGTGTTTAAAAAAAATGGTTTTTCACTCTTTCTCCAAGCAAATACGGGTACACTTTAACTAAAAGAAATAATAAAATTAATTCCTAGCTCATTAGCGTACATATGCGTATAGCCTGAATAGGTAGTTAGTTCAACGCTGTGCTAAAAAAAATAAAAAAGTGTATAACCAGGGCGGGTGGTACGACGCAAACAAAATCAACAAACAGGGTCACATTAATAGCCGGTTAAACGGAACCACATTTATAATGATCTACAAAATATTTGTGGATGAATTTCGATCCCACCGGGACCCAAACCAATGTATTTTTAAGGCGGTTGGTCATCATCAGGAACCCAACAACCCAACGATCCAGGCCACGGCCGACGTTTATAATAAAACATGTCGACAGGGTCAAGAAATAGAGATGATAGCCACTACCCCACAGTGTCGCCAACAAATCTGGGAGCTGAAGAATGGTGTCCCTCGGGTATAAACGTGGAAGGAATCTTTCACTCAAAACAGAAAATTCACTTACCGTGCGTGCTCTTCATAACTCTGCGCTAAGTACGTGGGGAGGTTTGAAACCTCTCAACACCAATAAAAGTTTCACAGGGCACAAGGGGGACACACCGAATATTTGTTGAAGGGGATTTACCGGAGGAATTTCAGTGGCTGGATCTAGACCCGCGGCACCGGATGGTTAGAGGGGGTGGGGAAGGGCATTTGAATATCATGTCGGGCGGAAAATACTCCCTTGGTTCGACAATAACAATCTAACGTTTTTAGGAGACCGCATCACATCACAAAAAAGCAACTATAGTGGGATTGCCTTAAGATGATATGTTTAGTGGAATCAGGCGTATAGCTCAAACGGAACGTGGTATTGAGAAAAAAATAAAGTGATAGTGCTTAGACTGCTTAGGTGCGTCCAATTAAGATGACCCGCCTCGGTGGCGTAGTTGGCTAACGCGCCAGTCGTGTTGAGCTAGACCACTTAGGATCGAGGTTCGAATCTCGGTCGGGTGAACTGGGGGTTATAAATGGTTTTCCACTCTCCCTCCACGCAAATGCGGGTTCACTTCCTCTAAATTCAACCTTCCCAATTCCTAATCCATTAGTGTAACTAGTACTTAAGCGTATAACCCGAACGGGTAGTAAGACGCGGTGCTAAAAAAAAAAAAAAAAGAAGTTAGGATGAAACCCGCTTCGCGAAATATCTTCGAAATTTTCAAATGACTAAAGTAGTTAAATGTTTCGTATTTTTTACTTTCACATAGAGATTAATGTGGGATGGAAGAGAACAAAGAGAAGACAAAGTCAGATTTTTTTTAACCTTTATAGCAAACACTTTGTTGATTAAAAAAATTAAATATTGTTTCCGTGGATGTGTTTAGTTTAAATTTCTACATATTGTAATCTTAACAGCTCATGATTAATTTAAAAAGTTTTTGTTCAAATGCCATTATGCTTATGATAGATATTTAAGAATAAATGAGATTAAAATGTGTAGAAATTTAAACTAAACACGGAAGCAATGTTTTATTTATTTCAACCCAAAATATTTTTACTACAAAAACTGCCCAAATACTGAGTTTATTTATATTATATCTTTAACGCGCATTTTCTGAACAGTCTGATTATATCTACACACGAGCATTTATATGAGCGATAGCGAAAGGGCCTTCCAATTTTGCCGGGAAAGGTATTTTCTCACATATTTTCCAGGGTTATTTCACAAGCTACAATCCACATGGGACTGACGGCTTTAATTCCCCTCCAAAGCAAGTTGTGCCACGGATTTTTATCGCTAAAAATAATCCGTCAACCCCGGCTGAGTTTGAACCCACGAACAGCGGGTCCTGAGGCGAGAACTTTACCTCAAGCTCATTGAGGTAATAAATATAATGTTCAAACTTGCATCTTAGCGTAAAACAATGTAGATAACATTTCAAAGTTGAAAGGCAGTAAAATAATGGTTAACTTTTTTTTTAAAAATGACTCACGGAATTTATTTTATTTTATTTTCTTCCGTCTCTAGTTTTACACTTAATAATGATGATGATAATAATAATAATAATAGCATACACTTAATAATAATAATAATAATAATAATAATAATATTAGCACAGAATCTTACTACCCGTTCGGGTTATACGCACTTACACTAATGTGTAATGGCAGGGTGATTGTGAGATGAAATGGAGGACCTACAGTTTAACGTTGGATCCGAACCACTGTGGAGGCTTGTGGCATTCCTCACATTCACAGTTGTGATTAATACACGTCTTGTCAAAGGTGAAGGAAGGGTTTGGCAATCAGATAAATCTGTGCCAGGACCGAGGATTGAACCCCAAACCCTCAGCACAGAAGTCTGACACCTTACCCCTAGACCGCTAGGTCACCACTTTTACAATCGATCTAATGCAAGCGTACGGGTGAAACTCGACTCGTCCACTGTTATTGTTCTGAGGAAGTAATTAAACACACAAACTCGTCCACCCAAACTTGGATTGTTCAGTGCAAAAGCCTACTAAGTACATACTGTATACCGTAAACCCCCCTCACCCCGCACCCCAAAATCAAGTAGTAAAATTTCACAGCACTGGTATCACAGTTGGTCGTCAAAATATTAAATATTACACTCAGTCATTTCACATGCATTGTATTAAAATCAAGTATTTAGGTCAGGTTAGGTTAAGTTAGGTTAGTAAGAATCTTAGTTACTTAGTACGCTTTTGCACTGAATAATCTAAGTTTGGGTGGACGAGTTGATGTGTCTGAGGGTAGACTTTCTTCGGTAGAACAATAACAGTGGACGAGTTGAGTTACAGCCAAGCTTACACCTCTACTCAAAGAAAGCATGCTTAAAATAATAATAAATTTTACCCCCACGCAAGGGAGAACAATATAAAGTTATTCAATGTGAACCACTATAACGACACTCAACAACTTTATCCGATTACAAAGAGCATTAAATTAACACATTGTAAAGAGGTAGAGAGAGAAAAAATATGTATATAATACATTTACCTGGATAAAAGTTTACCCAGATAAAAAGGGAAACTTGGGGCCCACACACAATGATGTACCGGTACCGTAGTTTTTAATCACAAAGTTTGTTCGCAATTTACTTTTATTGTTTTATTCTTCCCTACTGCCAAGTCCCAGGTCTAGATGAAACCTTAAGGGGTGTTTTATTTGAATAAGACAAGACTTATTTTCTAACAAAAATTAGAAAACAATATGAACATTTTACAGGTACTGAAAAAAGATTTATGTGTAAAAAAAATATATATAATAATTAATTAGTAACAATGTGTTATTTTCAGCAATAAAAATTACTTCACTACTCGAGTTAGTGTTAAGCGCGTTTATTTTATTTGTTGTGCAAGATATTCACATGTTATCATATGTTAAGTTATTTGTATTTTTTTTAAACTCTAATACTCTAAATTATTAAAAAAAAATTATTGAAATATCGAAATCATTGTAGAGGTTAATTTAACCCTAGAATACTTTCGTCAATGTTTAGATGTTCTGTATTGCTATCGATACGTAAATCTGATGTAATAACAGATGAAACCTTTAACTATCCTCTTACGTGGTCATAGTTTTTAGTCTTTTTTTTAGATAGTATGATTTGTTTTATTTCTCATTTTTTATATTTTTAGTTACCTAAAACACAAAATTAAACACATCAAACTACAAAACAAAAAGCATCAAGGGCTTTAAAAAACCCAAGTGTAAATATATTAAACGTTGCTATATTTAGATATTTTTGTAGTAGCTGGAACTATCTAGTAAAAAATATATATATATATATATATTTTTTTTTTCACTCAACCAATTTTTAAATTTTACTTCTAGTGTTCCCCGCGACTCCATTAATATTATTGGTACGTAAATCAGGCTTCTAATTCAAAATAACGTAACGTCCAAGATTAAAGCAATCGTCACGACAGTTAATTGTTGACTGACAGTTGGAGACATATCTCGAAGGAGGGGAGGCTCGTTTGCCGAAGAAGGGGAGTAGGGATGAATTGTACTATAACACTCTAGGGTTAATATCTTTGTACGAGTGTTTGATGTAAAACATTTGTTTGCGGGAAACCTCGATTATACTGGATTTAAAGGACAGGTTGATACTTTAAAATGAAATTATATTAAATTTAGGTTTAAAACACTATTATTAACTAATCATATTTTGAACTAAACCTATGTTCCGTGTTTGTTCAATAACGTATTTTATTTTGCATATGCGTGTAGTATTCTTATCACAGACAACGCTATGATAAACTATCCCTTAACCCCTTCACACTTCCTTCCAACCTTCCTTTCCCCTTTTAATCACTTCCTCCGGAGTTTCATGTTGACTTTGATTGAATCTTTTATCTCCGAGAAAAAGCTTTCACCGACATCATTATATTGGCATTGTTATAACGGGCAGCGACACCAGCTCGGATAAGAATTAGGTTATTATCATGAGTCAAGGTTCTTTATCATATCATACGACAAAATACTTTATATTATCATGAGATGAGGCTCTTTATGTTAATATAAAGCCAGGCCCTCTATGTTAACACAAGGCGAAGCTCTACAAGTTGTCCTGATGCAAGGCTATCTATGTTATTAAAAGGATAGACCCTCTATGTAAACATAAGGCTAGCCACTCTATGTTATTATGAGACGAATATAGTGTGATATAAAATTGTTTTTTACACACAGTACTAAAACTAACTATAAACTCCCACGTATTCTTTAAATAAATATAATGTAATATTAGCTCATTTTATGAAAAAGAGGGGAGATGGGGTTAAAATAAACTTATTGCTCAGATGCACGAAACTCTTATAATCTCCAGACTACCGGGTGTTTGTATGTTAAGAACAAACTCACTGAGCTTACCTGGTTGCCATAGCAACTTGAAAAAGTATGACTTACCGGTAGTTGAACAGCAACATAAAATAAACACTTCAATATTAATGCGGTAAATGTATAAGGATAAACACGAAATAAATATAAACTAATATTTTATATCATCGTTGGATCATTCATAGCATTAATAATTACTAATCTTAGGTTAAATGACACCACCTGCCAGAGGAACTTTGATAACTACAGTTTTAGGTAACATAAATATATTTGAAAGGTAAAAATATAAATATATGTTAAATTCTTTATATTAAATTTTAAATCTAGGAAAAATGTTTACTTCTCAATGTTAAGATAAACTTATTAATAAAAACTCTAAGTATAAATATAAGTAAAAATAAATTTTGTTTTCAAGTAAACTAAAATTTACTATGCTCCTAATTGTTTAAATTAAATAATTAAAATTGAAATACATATATTCTTGAGATTTTAAGAACCAAATATGGGTTTAACAATGGCTGAAATCATGATAATAAATGTTGACAAAAGTGAAATAATTAAAAATATGAACTTGTTAATATCATTTTGTAGAAAAATAGTTTTAATGATGGTAGTTAAGGTCTTGTATATTATTTCAGATTGATAAAAAGATGTTATGACTTGAAATGGGCAAATAAAAAATAGAAACATCTCACCCATTGAGTTTGCCATTTGCTGCAAAAAAAATCTTGTGGAAATTTATAGGAAAATTAAATTCTTCATAATACAGTTAATATTTGAGAACTTTCCTTAAAACAATCCCAGCCCTTGTTGGGGTCAATGGCTTACTCTTGACACATTAACTTTCAACGTTATTACAATTTTGATATTTACTCTTGTAAAATTTACAACTGTGGATTTATGACATATTTAAAATGACGCAAAAAAAAAAAATCTCGAGCAAAATTCTAATTTGGCCACCTCACTTCCGCCGGGGATAATTAAAAAACGTTTCATGCTGGAGTTGAAGAAGTGAGCTCTTACCCAAAAAATACCGCCACCGAAACTGTAAATATGATTATTTAAAATGGAGAGGTAAGATATAATAATGGAAAAGCGAAAATAGTCTAAAAATATAATAAAATCAACGTAAGATATTAACTTTTTAAAATGACATAACGAAATTCGAAGATCGCGCCGTTTAATTACCAACAAGATTCCCTCTCTTTTGTTTGTTATATCTTCTCTCTCACACGCTTGTTCTCCTGATTGCTACCAGGGGCGCCTCCATACGTGAAAACACTGTTTGTAAATTTAGTCCATCTCGACGAAAAGTGAAAGGATTAATTAAGCCACACTGCCGGTGCACAATATATTTATTACCAACCCATTGTTTATTTATACATATATATATTTCTATGTCCTCTTATATTTATAGAACATTCAGATGCCGTGTTTGTTTTCTATAAAATAAACGTTATGGAAATACGTCTTTCCCTTGGCTAACTTTCCAAGTTCCATGTACTCGTATATGAATAATATTTACACTTAAAACTACTAGGACGCTATTAAAATAACCAGTGGAAAGATATTTTATGTCACAATATCTGTGTTATCATGATGCAAAGCACTCGATGTTGTCATGAAGTAAGGCACTCTAAGTTATCATGGGGGCAAGTCATTCGAAATTATCACGAACCTGACATTTACGAGGCAAACACCACGACACAGCACAAAGCGAGCGTAACAAACATATTTTGTCTTCTTTTTTTTCTTCTAAAAAATCAGAGAGAAGATTTATTTTTAAATGAACCAGCTATTCAAAAATATGTTACCCATTGTTTATATCCATGTTTTATGGAAAGGAAATTGCTTTATCTCCATAAACGAAATTGATATTTAACATTGTTTGGAAGACATTTTTATCAGACTACAAAGTATAGAGAAATTTAATATTAATAAAAACGTATATTGAAGAGAAATTGGGGTATGGATGTTTGCTTTTATTTTTTAATGAACATTAAACAACAAAACCTAGACTTTAATAAGTATTTTAATCAAATAAAACAAGAGACAAAAAAGTAATAATAAATTGTGTTTTTTCTTAAATGATTTCCGACTCTTCCGCCATGGAAATGCATAAGCATTTCCTCTAAAAAAATTGTTTTTAACTCTTTCCCATCCCAATTCTATTAAATTATTAATGTATGCGTACAACCCGAACGGATACCAAAACGCGGTGGAAATAAAATCACATATAGTACACAGAGATCATGTTACTACTGGAAGCATTTTTTTCTAGCATCATGTCTTACTAAGTTTGGGCTATACGCCTGCAAAGAGTCATAATATTGAGAAATATTATTTTCAGTAAAAATAGTCGCAACAATTTTTTTGACTTTTTTTTATATAGCAGGAACACTTAATATAATTAATATATTTAATATACATGCCATTAACTATAATGAAGTTTTACAAAATGTTATATAACTTTCTAAACAGTATATATTAACATTAATTAAATAATCTTCAAATCTACTACACAGAAAATAATATTTTAGGAACCGGTAGTTCATTGTAGTCTCCCCCCTCACAGTAATATCAAGAGTTGTGCGTATGTATGATTCCTTTCCACTCGTATATTAAAGCAAAAGCATATAGGCCTATTACAACTTTTCTCTTTCAAATTTTTACGCGTGCTAGCAATGTTTCTAGCAATAAAATGCCCATTAGCATAAAGGTAAGGGCCAGAATAATATATACACCCGAAAACTGAATACCTACGTGACTAGTTCTTTAGCACTACCGAGATTCGATCTACGAACCTTTAAATGTGGTCGTTTTAGTATGCTAAGAGCACCCCGCGGAAAACCCCCATTATATATATTCAGTACGAGGCTGTAAATTTACAAACTACCGCCATTTACAGACAGTGGAACAGTTTCATTTCCTCTACAGGCCAACAAGGAAAACTTTGGCCGGAGAACAGGTAGACTTAGACGAGTGGTCAGAACGAATGAATTTGATTCTGGAAATAGTTTACGCACGAATTTTATGCACTTTTTTTTCTCCCATCACATCTTCATAATCGTTCGGATTTTCCAGATATTTATACTAGGGGCCGTCCCTAAATTACGGAAGGAATTTTTTCATGATGTTCGATTCCCCCCTCTTCTCCCACGCGTGGTATTGAGGTAATTATTTAAGATTTGGTAAAATATATATTATTTTAATCGTTAATTATTTTAGAGATTAAGATTTGGTAATAAAGCGAGTGATTGAAATTTTATAATACTTAGAGTAAAATTAGGTGTAACACATCATAAGTAAATAAAATATAAGTTAAATTTTATAGTTTATACATTTATTTTCTGGTATTTTTTTTATTTTGTCTCACCATAAATGTTGATAAAAAACTTTACGTAATATGGATTTAATCCCCACTGCATCCTCCCCCTTCTACCACAGTAAAAAAAGTAACAAAATACTGAACTCCCCTCCATCCCTACTTGTGTACTTAATTTTAGGACGGCCCCTAGGAATTAGGAAGGTAGAATTCAACTAAAATGTACTCACACTCGCATGAAGGGAGAGAGGGAAACCATTTATGAAAATCCACCGTAAGTATAACCTAGCGGAATTCGAACCCAAATTCCTCGTCAGCAGTAGTCCAGTCTATTGTGAGAGTGATACCATAGACCAGCGGTCATCAACCTACAGCCCGTGGGCCAAATATAACCCACCAACTGATTTTATCTGACCCGCAAAAAAATTTAGTAAGCAAACAAATTATTGTGTTAATAATAATATACTAAAAATAATTACTATATGAAAAATATAAAGATTAATTATTTTCTTTAGTGACCCCTGCGTTAAGCTATGCTTCGACTGAAGCTTTTTTTTTAAATTGTTTCACTCTTCTCTACAGTTTAGTTCTGGAGCAGATCTTTCACAAATTAATCTATCCATGTTGTCATCTAACGTTGGATAATATTAAGGCACACATGGATGTAAATAATGTACAATATTTATCAATACTTAATAATAATAATAATAATAATAATAATAATAATAATAATAATAATAATAATAATAATAATAATAATAATAATAATAATATTTAGCACCGCGTCTTACTACCCGTTTGGGTTATACGCTTAAGTACTAATTACGCTAATGGAATAGGAATTGTGAGGGTTGAATTTAGAGGAAGTGAACCCGCATTTGCGCGGAGGGAGAGTGGAAAACCATTTAGGTAAACCCCACCCCCCAGTTCACTCGACCGAGATTCGAACCTCGATCTCCCCGTCCTCGGCGGTCGAGCTCAACACGACTAGCGCGTTAGCCAACTACGCCACCGAGGCGGGTTATCAATATTTAATAAATATAATTTTTAGGGCTAAACTTATTTCCGGGAGCTGAATTTAAAGCCCGACTTTCATGTTAGTGACTAGTGATATAATTTAACGTGATTGTAACGCTGTCAGTCAACGAATTGAATATTTATTAGGGAATATAGTAGACGTTGCGGCAGCGTGTTCAGATTGTCAGTTTATATAATTGTGTTTTGAAATAAACTTGTGTCCAAAAGTAATCCTAGCCACTAATTTTTTTTTTTAAAAGAAGATATTTTCTCTGCAAGCTTTACCTTGACGGAGAACGACTATTTTGAGTGCACGCTAGCTAAGCCTAGCGAGGACGACTGCAAGACGCACGTGTGAATGCAACATGTGATACGCGCTGGTGTTGCGGTACAGTAGCCCCTAGCTGTTTGAGGGGGCGGGCCGATATCTTCAAGCTATGGGCCGCGACTAAAATAAATTTTAACATTATTAGGTATAAAATAACCAACAGAATAACATTTCACTAACATAGCAGAGAACATGGACAAAATGCACGAGCGTTCACCTAGGGAGAGGAGAAGAAACTACAATGATAATAAGGGCAGCGGGAGATACCAACAGTGTACAATACCAAAATACCCTGATTTGTGGTAAATAAAACGATAGGATTTGGTAAAATAATAAGTTTGATTTTAGTATTAAAGGTAGGTAAATGAAAGGCATTTTAGGCTAAAAATGACGACAGCAAAAAAAAAACTCATATTTAAGTGTGAACATTTTCAAATTCTTAAATTTTAAATAAGATTTACCTTTGGTCAAAATTTGACAGTCATAATACCCTGATCAAACACATATGTTACTACTTCCTTACCAATAGTCTTTGGAGGGAAATAAAACACATCTCGCGGTATTTCGATATCCCTAATTATATCTGGTTTACCTCTGTGGTTTTGAGGCAAAGTGCCTCAGGACCTAATGTTAGTGGGTTCAAACCCATCCGAGGTCGACGGATTTTTTTATCAAGCGATAGAAAAAGGCATAACACAATGTAGCCCAAACTCTCGGCTTAGAGGGGCCCAAATACAAATAAATGAAAACAATAAAAGGATAAGTTAAGAAAAGTAAATTAGAGTGGGCAGTGAGAGTAATTATTTTGAAGATGCTGGACCCGTAATACGTCCCAATAAAAAAAGGAAACACGGTCCTCCTTACAACAAAATTTATATATATATTTGATTAGATAAAAAAGAGAAAATAAGGAGGCGAGGTGCCAGGGTAGTATGTTCACTTAAAACTAGGGATAACCTGGATTAACTAAAATATTGCAAGTCATAAATAACATTTTATTATATGTATTAGAAACATTAACAATATGTAGATATTCAGGCGTAACATTACTCATAATAAAAAAATATTACAATCTAATGTTATAGATGACCTTTTTCAAACAAATCCTTGTCACATTAATTTAGAAATATAATTCGTAAGTCAAATAGTTCAGATTAAACTCACTTTTTACGAATGTCATACTTAGCGCATAACCTTATTAAATTTGGAATATTCTAACATAATGTTCTTACTGAACTCTCCAAAGGTAGATCCTTAACAAGATTAAATGTGAAATATGATTCATAAGTTACATAATTAAGTATAAATTCAATGTTTACAAAAAACATACTTAACGCATAACATTACTAATTTTGGAATACTATGACGTAATGTCCTTACCGAATTCTCCAAAGTAAATCTTTAACAAATTAATAGTGAAATATAATTCATAAGTTAAATAATTCAGTTTAAATTCAATGTTTACAAAACATACTTAACGCATAACATTACTAATTTTAGAATATTCTGATGTAATGTCCTTACTGAATTCTCTAAAGTAAATCTTTAACAAATTAATAGTGAAATATAATTCATAAGTTAAATGATTCAGTTTAAATTCAATGTTTACAAAAAACATACTTAACGCGTAACATTACTAAATTTAGAATATTCTGATGTAATGTCCTTACTTAATTATCCAAAGTAAATCATTAACAAATTAATTGTGAAATATAATTCACAAGCTAAATAGTTTAGTTTAAATTTAGTGTTCAAGACAATGAAGAATACTATCAAACTTTCCTAATTTAAAAAAAATAAAGCCGAAAGAGAATTTTGATTAATTCCAGAATTATCCATATGCCGAAAATGAATTTCTCCTTACATTTTTTTTTTTATGAACAAGTCCTTGAAGCCTAAGCTTCGTCCGTCTGCTTCCAGACCTGGCCTAAGAGTGATGCCATAGTTTTCTGGACGGTCTTTTATACGGTGCAAACTTCATGAACATAAGAGACAGGATCCACAAAGGAAGGGGGGGAACGTGCGTGACCATGGAAACATCGGTATTATTCGAGAAGCCGAACTCGTGTATTCTCTAACGAAAATTCTCTTCTTCTGGGGTAAGCGAAGGTTGGCAATATGCAGCGAACTCTAGCGGGGCGTGTCCGAACTCTTGCTTCACAAAGGCAGTCGTTGACCGGTTGAAGTAGGGGCTGGATGTGTTTACGTTTTCTCGACTGCAGCCGGGATGGTGATATTGGGTAAGTAATATTTTGATGACTCGTTGACTAACATTAGCTTGTAGCCATATGAATGCTACAACAACTTTCTTCGAAGGGAATGTAAAGCCGTCGGTCTCATGTCGATTGTGGTATGTAAAAAAATCCCTGAAAGGTATGTGAAAATACCTTTCCTGGCAACATTGATCGGCCCTTTTGCGCTCGCTCGTAGAAATTCAGTGTGGAAGGTAACGAGGAGCCCCCACACTCCCTGAACTCACATAGTACATGGGATTTATACCAGATGGTGCAGGCCACACTAACCAGCTGAAGGTCTGAGTGTATGCCCAGCTTGAATGAAATTAACCTTCGGGTTGCTGACTTAAGAAGAATTATAACCAATCAAAAATCGAACCCCAAGCCCCCAGGTGGTCAAGAGTTCATTAACTTGTAATATATAAAGCTCTATAGACTTCAGGTTTAGAATGTAAATATAAGCGCCTATATTTCCCCAGCAGCTAAAAGGTTGGCTAGCTCCATAATTCGCGTCTTACCACTCCGTCCAGAATATTTGCATATTTAAACTGTTGTGGTAAGAATGAGGAAGGTAGAACTTAAAGCAAGTGTACCATAATTTCCGTGGAATTAAAGTGAAGACGAATTTGGTGGGAGCGGGGTGAAATCTTCGGTCGCCACATGGTCTAAGTCGTCACTTTCACAATAGCCTGGCTTTCTGGTGACTGGAAGGTTGGGTTTCTAGTCCCAACCGGGTGTAATGAGGGTACTTTTTTTTTTACTAAAAAGTTTACTCTTATGTTAACAAAAATGCGGGTGCATTTCTCCTAAATTTTACACCTAATCCTTACCTTACTAGTGTGTGTATGCGGGAATCCCTGATGGGTAACAAAACGCAGAGCGCGAACAACAGACAAACTTTGAATACCTGACCAGGATTCGAGCCCTGACATTTCCATCACAGTAAAACAAGGACGAGTCACATGATAACTCATTGTGTAGCTGACAATTTCCACGCGTCCATCACGGGCTCTGCCTTACAATATCAGTGAAGAATGACCCTGGGCGCGGGACGAATCATGGATAGCTCAATGGTAAGAGCATTGGCGTAGGTACTCAGCCAAACGTCCCGGGTTCTTTCCTACATCCAAATACAATTTTTTTTCAATTTAAAGAATATGGTATTTAGATGTGGCTATAACAGCACTTAACGACTGTAATCGTTTGGCTATTTAATCCATTAAGGTAATAAATAGTCTTGACTACTTTGTTCAGGTGCCTACCACCACTTTTAAAAATGGTATATATGATCCTTATTATAAGCAAGACTTTAAAGGGTATAATAGTCTTTAAGGCGAGAGGCACTTTTGAGGCACTTTCTTGCAAGAAAACTCCTAATCACCACACGAAAATCAATCCTTCCACTCCATTAGGATATGAACCAATCTTTCAAAGATTATCTGTTATATGTTTTAAGGTGGGGTGGAAGGGTAACCCAGTTAAGGTGTGTATTTTAGAAGTTTTTGTACGTATAGAAAAAAATGTTGCTTCAATAGACGTCTAGTTTAGTTTTCTGAATCTCAACCGTTCTTGAATATCTTTCAAGGGCATAGTGTAAATTAAAGATAAACTTTTTAAATAAAGTGGAAAAGTCCTGTTGAAATGTCAAGATGTTTGTGGGAGCTATTCAAGAACTGTTGTGATTACTACGTGTAGAAACTAAACTTACCTATTGAAGCAATACTTAATTGATTTTGGACTTTTATATAAGAACTGCAAAAACACACCTCAGCTTGCGTTCCCTTACGTCACACTTTAAGATGTGAAGAAGAAAAATGTTTCAAAAAATTAACGTGCACAGTTTTAAGCCCAAAACCCAAACAAATGACACCAGGAGAGGATAGAATAAGCCATATTATTCATACAGTGACTATACCGTCGACATTGTGGGAATTCCAACGATTGAACATGGCCATTTTGGAGATGCGTGCCGCTCCAAACTTAACATACGGATAGTGGGAAATCGACGGGGGAGGGTAGAAGGGTATGTGAGGGGTACAAGCCGCGTTGATTTGAAGTTTAAATTAAACCAAACATTGCTAATATCAAGTCATGTCGCGGGTAGCTTGTGCCCAAAATTAACATCAATGGTAACGCCACGTGACATGGAGATATTATGTCAACGAATTTATTAAATATCTTTTTAAAAAAATGTCACGGTGCTCTGCACAGACTTTCTCGCACCTTTATTTAAAAAAACGGAGAATTTACTGAAAACTCTTAAGATATGTGAAAGGAAATAATATACATTGTTGAAGAAACGTAATGGAAAAAAAGCGGATCACAGTCCACCAAAGGGCATAATGAAATAATATACAACTGTTACAGAAACATATTGAGGAAAAAAGTAGCATCTCTGTTCACCAAAGAGCATAACAATCGACTCCCGATCTAAGCGAGCTAAGTTTTTTAAAATATTTGCCAATAGCTCGAAAACTATTAGTTTTACAAAAATAAATTTTACATAAAAGATTTTTATTTTTAATAGTACGTAAACTTTGCAATGATAAGTTATATACTCTCTCTAAAGAGTTGGGAAGAAATTATAAAATTGGAGATATCCGCTAAAGCAAAGTACTCTCTAAGTAATTTTCCAGGAAATAGGAGCTAGGCTATTTTGTGTGTAATGTTAAATTTTGTATGTATACAAATTTTAATCAAAATCAGTGAAGCAGATTTTGAGGAAATGATTTTTTTCTTTTTTCAAGCTTGAGGTGTGAGTGTATGGGATACGAAAAAAGGGATTGTTTTTACAGTTTTTATTTTTTAAGGCCAAAATAAATCTAATCTTGCTTCATTACAAATATAAAGATTAATTTTCTTCACATGGTGATATCAACAGTTCTTAAATATCTGTCATGAGCATAACGGCGATAGATGACAAACTTTTTAAATGAAGAGAAAAAGTTGTCATTAAATTCTAAAACATCTTGAAAAATATTCAAAAACTGTTGAGGTCACCATGTGAAGAAAATTAAACTTATGTTTCTACTGAGCAATATTTTATTTATTTTGGCAAAAAAAAAAGCTTTGCTATAAAAACTGCAAAACACTTACCTTAACTCTCATCCCCTACAGCTCCATCTCAAGTAAACTATCCTTAATTTTAGAGATGGATCAATAGTTTTAAAAAAAACTCCTCTGGGAAACCTTATGAAAACCACGAATATAAAGTTTAAGTCTGATCAGTATGGTTTGGCCTCTGGACCGAATGGACAGACACACAAACAGATGATGTTGAAAACCCCACTTTCTTAGGTTCAGAGGTTCATCAAATGTCGACATATAACAAAATATTTAGTCGAGTTATTTACGCAATCAATATTATTTCCCTCTCCTACCGGCCAACAAATACTATCCCGCATACTTGTAACAACTCTCGTAATGTTAAACTTTCAAAAATTATGTTAATATTATGCATAGTTATAAGATGATATAAAATAAAACTAATATTATTATCATATATCAAGGTAGTGAATAACTTCACTAAACATAATATTATCTGCTACATAAATTTAAAACAAGCAAGGAAGTTTCTATTAATAACTAGCATATTATAGCTATACCTTAATTTTATTACAAATTGACATTTGTAGCACCTTTTAAAAAAATACAAACATATTTATTTGCAGTCAATATTAATAACATTTTTGTATAGTATTAATGTTGTTAGAAGGTAATGATGATAATATCTATCAAAAGTGACAGCTGCAGATTAATGAATTGGCGTATTAATATGTAACAGTAAGTCTAGCAACTTTTTCTAGCTGTTGGATATGTCAATTTGTATACTGCTAGCAGTTCATTTAAACCTGTGTGTATTTATTTGGATATTATATTCAGCATGTATCTGTGCATCTTTATTTGAATGAGCCTGAACTTATTCGTTAAATATCTTTTATTATATTTTAATATAGATTAAAATGAACTTATGTTAGTTAACTAATTCACCCTTAAACAAAAATACTTATGAAACGAATAACAAAAAAAAAAAAAAGTAAAAACATTATTCGTACCATTTATTAACCTCTCGAAATAAAAGCATTTTTAAAATACGAATTTTAAATTAATAATGCCTTCCTCGCCAATGAAACCATAAAAGTAAAAGGATAATTCAATATTACATTTCCATCCAGTAAACAGAACACTACAGAAAACTTTTAGATAGATTACATTTCAAATTTGTTTTGGACATGTACTCATCCGAAGAGTGTGTGTACATAAAGTGATCGTGTGTGTGTGTGTGGTGTGTGTGTGTGTGTGTGTGCGGGAGCGCGCGCGAGTGCTTACGCAATATTGAGAGGAAATACGACTTCGCCACACAGATTTCTCAACCCTTTAATATATTGCAAGCTTCCCGCCGACTCTTCCTCTCCGACATCAAACCCTTGTTCGCGAGCATACCAACCCCCCCTCTCTTTCCTTCTCTCTCTCTCTCTCTATATATAAATCCCATCTCTACTACGAAATAGAGTCACCACAAAAGGCATCCCAAACAAAAATATTAGCCCGCAGTGCATCAATATGGTAATTTTCTGTAGAATGTATCTGTATGACGAGGAGGGGGTGACGGGGGAGGGGGTTCGTATTCCCAAGTGATTCTCTCTTTCAGAGGACGGGATGGAAAGAGAATGACAGAGGTGGGGGATTGAGGAGGAGGAGGAGGGTAACGACGAATGGAAACAAACACACGGATGAATCGAATTGAACAAAACAGATAATATAAAGCGTGAAGAAGAAGGTAGGAGGATGAAACCTACAAGAGAGACAGGCGTAAATAGAAAAAATTGATTATATAAGAATAAAAGTAGAAATATATAATATAAACAAACGGAGAATATCTCGAAGTAGAGTTAGAAGAGGGGGAAGAAATAATGCTAGCCGTGGGAATATGCAGAGATATTGCTGATAGAGTGGGATCTCGTGAAAAAAAAAAGGTTGTTTGGTAGAAACAAAGAGGGTAAGAGAAGAGATAAAGACAAAGAATGTAATGCACAAAACACGCAAGAGAGATAGAGAGAGAAAGAAAGGGGGCACTTGTGTCCACTCCACAGCCATCCTATAAATCAATTCTTGATCGCAATTTGAACGTTGGCCACTGTGCGATTTATAATAACATTTTTATACTGTGAGACCTTCACTCCTCTTTTATCCCCCTCCAACCTAAAAAAAACAACAAAGGAATGAGTTACGAGGGATGTTTTACAATAGTCCTAGACATGAAGTTTGAAAAATACGATGAGAATGTTTTGTCTCTTCGCTACGAACATCAATGAACTTCGACAACGTAAAGTAAATTTTTACAAGTTTTAGTTACAAAAATAAATATATGTAAGTATATTTAATATTGATTTAAAAATTTTTAGTTTTAAACGTGAAGGAATGAAACTACTTGATGAAAATGAGATATTAGAGTAACTTTGACTAAACAAGCCAATACATAATATTTATTTTGGAATTAAATATAAATTTGAGAAAAACTAAAAGAATATTTTTTATTTATCTTATTATTAATACAATATAATGGCCAAACATAAACAGGCCCACATTTTCTTTAGCATCATGTCTTCCTACAAGTTCGGGTTATCGCCCTTGTACTAATTACACTAGTGTGTTAGGAATAAGGAAGGTTGAATTTAAAGGAAGTGTGAACGCATTTGCGTAGAGGGAGAGAGTACTACCAATTAGAAAAATAAAAAATAAAACTTATACGGTGCCCCGCACAGACTTTCTCCCAAATTTATCTTAAAATAGACATTTACTAAAAACTCGTAAGATTTGTGAAACGAAATAATAGGTATATATATTGTTGTAGAAATGCTACACCAAAGATCATAAATTAAATAATATACACTGTTGCTTGCTTACTTACGCTATCGCATTAGAAACTAGGAAAACTGTTACAGAAAAATTGAGAAAAGAGAAACATCTTTGTCCACCAAAGAACATAAGAATCAAATTCATTTTCGAAGCCCTGAATTAAAAAAGTATATATATCATATAGTTAAAATCGCTTAACTTAGTTTAGCTAAAATTAGTTGAATTCATATCAAAGTACCCGCTTCAGTGGACGTATGGTCTAAGGAGCTACTCTTGCAATATACTAGACTGTCGATGACGGGGAGATCATGATTTGATTCCGGTCGGGTGTACCGAGGAGGGTTTGTCCTATATGGTTCCCCAATTTCTCTCCACGCAAATGCGGGTACACTTTTAAATCAAACCTTCCTAATCTCTAATTCATTGGCGTAATTAGTACATAGGCGTACAACCCAAATAGATGATAAGACGTGGTGCTAAAAAAAAGTGTTATTAAAAATGTGTGTATAATACACCGTTGATACTTCACCTTAAATATCAAGATTCTTTGAACAGCATCTCCATCGCTAATCTTGTTTAAACTTTGCGACGTGATTGAAGTATACATTCATTAAAGCATTAAATTCAAGTAGGGGTTGCAGAGAGAAGGGCAATGAGGAGGGGGAATGGGGTGCCGCTTGAATTTTGAAAGGGTTGGCATCCGATACTCGACAGCTACACAATTATTTAACTGAAGGGGTGAAAACTGGCGAGAGCGCTCTCGAGGTTTGCCTTTAGCACATCTGTTCGCCCCACAAAGAGTCCCCTTAAACCCTTCCCCCATCTTCCCGGAACTTTATTCGTCCCCTCGGAACTCCATCCGAAATCTCGGGTGGGATCCGCACAGCCATCGTCCCAATCCTTTCACTGTAAGGCAGGATTGTCGTGTTACGGATCAACGAAAAGAGGACATCATCTTTCCTGTCAATATTTTAAGGTAAGGAATCGATTAAATGTACATTAAAACATTTTACCTGGAAGCGGGAATCCAACCTTTTACGGAGATATCACAATTTTATGCTAAATTATGCTTCAAATTAATAAGTGGACATAAGGAAAAACCGGATAGTTCACTGGTAGAGCAGAGGCACGCTAGGCCAAATATGCCGGGTTCGATACTCGTGCTCAGATGTATATTTTTTAACTATGTTTTTTTAAGTAGTTTAGTTCAGGCTAATTAACACCAGTTATGAGGGGGGAAGAGGGTAATAGCGCCTGTAACCAGACTTTGCGCAAATTCGGAATCATTTGTACACAAACTCCAAACTGTTTTCGTAGCACGTTGGAACTTAGATACTTTGACTTGATCAAGATTCGAACCAACTGTCTCCTCAGGTGATTGGGAAATTAATTAAGGTCTTAAGTTCTTAAGCACCTTATTGCGGGGGATCTCATGACTAGGCATATATTGATATGCATAACACAAAGGTCAATGAGGACATTTAAATAGGTAAAGACGAAGAGGGTAATTAAGTGGAAAATTACTCACTTCCGTAGTTAAATGGACTAAGACGTCCCTATCACCATGGACTGGACTGCCGTTGACGGGGATATCGGGGTTATAATCCCGGTCGGGAGGAACTGACGATTTTTCACTAAATGTTTTTTTTCAACTCTCCCGCCACGAAAATGCAGGTTCACTTCCTCTAAATGTAGAATCCTTCGTTCCTAACAAACTAGCGTAATTAATACATATGCATATAACTCCAACGGGTAATGAAACGTGGTGAAATAAAAAAAGAAGTGGAAACGCACCAACATTAGTCTTGAAAAGTATGCTAAAAATTCACACCCAGCGTATTGTATACACATTATTTTTATTATTAATTAGCTGCGCATCTTACTACCCGTACGTGTTATATGCCAATGAATCTCTACGAACTAGCGAGAAAGAGCCAATTGATTTTCCTGGGAGGTATATTTACACATATATTCCAGGGTTCTTTCACATTCCACTATTGACATGAAACCAACGAATGAAGGTGTGCTACAGATTTTTGTCGCTCAATAAAAATCCGTCAACCTCGGCTGGGTTTGAACCCAAAATAATCGGATCCCTAGGCGAGCACTTTAACTCAAGACCACCGAGGTCGACTGTAAACAACTTGGATTCAAACCTTGTACTACAACTACTCCATACAACCATTATACACAGCGTCTATCGTAGGATTTTTGTAGGAAGGACCTTTTGAAAAATACAAGTTTTTTTTTTTTTTTTTTGCTATCAACAATGACAACATGTTAATTTTTTTGTGTTATTTAAAGTTATTGATAATAGCTATGAAAAGTGACAGCTGCAAATTTTATGATTTTACGTAAAAATATATATGAACATTGTTTTAAAAGCTTTTATAAATGTCGAAAAAGTTCCTTTCTCCATAAATAGGAGTGCACTACTGCTAACTCGATGAAGGGCGGGAGCAGGACGAGCTATCGAAGAGACCAGTAGCGACCTTTCCAAGTTACCCTTTCCCCGGGGTTAGGCCACACAATATACTTAAGGAACTTGGGGTCTAGTCAGGGGTTTGCCCGGAAATTAGGTTCTCGTTCCCTCACGATATACAACGCGAGAGAAGGGTTTCGGGCGGTTTTCGAGCCTAGCGTTCGCCTCCGTCAAAAGGAGACCTGACTTTGATGAAGACGCCTTCGAGTGAAATTACGATCTCTCGGCTGTATTACAACATCGCTTTGTTTACTTACTTGAGACGTGATCTAGTTCTATTGAATGATAAGCTTAAATCTGAAACTAGAATCGTATTATATATATATATATTTAAAGTAATATTTAATCAAGGTAATATTCGGTAAAGTTAATATTTAGATGATAAAGAAAATAAATTTTTAGCCTTTCTCTCAAATAAAAAAGTAAAAAATTAATAAAACTTCGACTTCCTTAGTTTCTGTGTTCTCATTACAAATTTCAGATCCAATGGACTGATATTGACTAAACTTGGGACACCTATTAGCACCCACTATGATCCTCCGATTAACATCTGCAGTCATATCTCGGCTAACCAATATAACCAATCATATCACTACTAACCAATAATATTCCCGGACACGGGAATCGAAACTGGGACCTTTGGTTTTTTAGAGTCATTTCTCTTCCACTGAGTCATTCCTGGTTCGTCTCGTACGCGGGACTGCTATCATTGATAATATGAAATATTTCGGACACCGAGTCAAAGTTCAAATATTTTATAAAAATTGATTTATGTTTAAAAAAAAATTACACTGTAGAAAATTATTTTAAAAAAATACTCTAAATATTATATAAAAGAATTATATTGCAAAAATGTACCAAGTTTGTCCAAAATTGATCAATTACGTTACTATTATAATATGCTATTTAGTTACTACATTACACATTTTTGATACTACAAAAGACATAAAATTAAAAACATTGCATATATTATTTCGGATATCAATAGTGTTTTATGGGCGAAGCAATTTTTTTAAAAGCGATTTAAGTGAAGCAAAGTCGAGTTTCCAAAGTTTTTCACACTCCTGGCTACGATGTTAGCGTTAAAAGACGTGTTATAAGAGCATGCAGTGTTCTAGATGAACACACCACCAGACGTTCTATAAGTTTATTTAAGGTGTAATTATACTGTTTTGGTCTACAGTATGGACTTTAAAATAATAATGGTAAGTATAATTAAGAAGATGGATTTAACGTGCGCTGTCCCTGCACACGACCAACAAAAAGACTTAAACTAAGTAAAAACTGAGTAAAGAACGAATATTTACACATTTTGGGACTGCATATATTTTCATAAGGTGATAACATACCTTAAAAGAGGCTAAAAATCATTATATTAAAGACCTGCTTCGGTGGCCGCGTGATATAACGCGCTACTCTTGCAGTAGACTAGACCGCCGAAGACGGGAAGATCTAGGTTCGAATCTCGGTCGTGTGTACTGAGGGTGGTTTTTACAAAACTGTTTTCTACTCTCCAACCACGCATATGAGGCTACAATTCATAAAAAAATACAAAATTCTTAATCCCTAAACCCATTAGCGTAATAAGTGCATAAGCGTGTAACCCAAACAGGTAGTAAGACGCAGTGCTAAAAAAAAAATGTATATTCAAGCCTATATAACTGAATACAGTATAATATAATTATGATAAATACAATCAGGAAAATAATTTTTTTCTCACGTCTAAGTTCTCGTTCGGGTTATGCGCATGCATTAATTACGAAAATGGTATAAAGCTGAGGAAGGTATAACTTTATAAGACATGTACTCGAATTTGCATGAAGAGAGAGTGGGAAACCAATTATAAAAAACCAATTAACCTGAACTTTATTCAATCTTTAATAAGCATGGCTCAGATTTCTATGACATAAAAATGACCTAAAAATTCTAAAAAAAATACCTATTATTTCCAAAAAATGACCTAAATATGAATAAAAGCTCGTAATAAATGCAAACGACGAGATCAAACACTCACTTTATAAATGTAAAATGCAATGAAAGGCCTTTAACGACAAATAAACTCCTACATTCTGCTAAATATAACATTGATTTACAGTATCTGGCCCAAAAAAAAACTAGCTGCCCCTCCCAACGCAACCCTCTCCAGCTCGAGCTGTGTTTCAGTGTTTCACCAAGAATGGATATTTCGGCAAACTTGTGCTGAAAAAAATTTATGTTTGAGCATTTACGCATTCATAAAATATTGATATTATTTAAAAATATACTTATTCAAATTAAATGCCTTCCAAATGACTCAAAAACGCCTAAAAATGACTAAAAAGAATCCCTTAAAATGCTTAAAAATTACAAAAAAAAAAAAAAACCGCCTCGGTGACGTAGTTGGCTAACGCGCTAGTCGTGTTGAGCTCGTCTGCCGAGGACGATAAGATCGAGGTTCGAATCTCGGTCGGGTGAACTGGGGTGGTTTTTTCTAAATAGTTTTCTACTCTCCCTCTATGCAAATGCGGCTTTACATCCTCTAAATTCAACCTTCCCAATTCCTAATCCATTAGCGTAATTAGTACTTAAGCGTATAACCCAAACGGGTAGTAAAAAGCGGTGCTTAATAATAATAATAATAATAATAATAATAATAATAATAATAATAATAATAATAATAATAATAATAATAATAAAAATAATAAAACAAATTTACAAAAAACTACTCATACAAGACTATCATGAACAAGTTCATTTACTCATGCGCAGTGTAAGTAACCAGAAAAAAGATGACGTGTCATCAAAATCTGAACCCTGTTAATAACGGTTAAAGCCCGCACTTGTGGGTATACGGACAAAGGTGTTGGCTTTATCAAACTTCTTTTTTTTTTGCCAATGACGGGGAAATCAGGGGTTAAATTTATACAAGGTGTACAGAGGTTTGTTTTTTCCCTAAATGTGTTCCATTCTTTCTTCACGCAAATTTAGATACATTTAATTTTCATTCTACTTTTCTAAACCTTACCCTATAAGTATAAATATGTGCATATGCCGGATGGGTGATAAAATGCGGGCACAAATAAATAAATAAAATAATAACAGTTGAAGAGAAAGGCTATTTATGTATGGAAAGCTATTCTTTTAGAAAATAAAACTGTTTTTTATTACTGACCCATACTCTTAAATATAGATTTCAAGGGTCTTGGCTAAGTTTGCGGTTTCCGAGATTGTTTATTTCAAATGGGAAATAGCAAGGATACAATTTTATTTAAAACCTTCGGTTTTACCTCTAGTTTCCCACGGCAAATTTTACTTTGAGATTTTTAGAGTTTGCAGCATAATCAAATAAAAAGTGATTTTAAACTATTTATGACGTGCAACCTCAGAATATAACCCACACTCCTACCTCCACAAAAGAAAAAACACCTTTACCCAAAACAACGAACAAAAAGATCCGATAAATGTAACCCCCCTTTTGTTTTTTACCGATTTGTAAAGATTTATAAAAGGCACCAAGGGAAAGTTTTTCTATCTGGAAAAAAACCCTTACCTTAAACAACCAACATCGAATGTCGATAAAACCAAATATGATGTGATTTAGAGATAAAGCTAGAGAAAGCTAGAAAAAGGTTTACCACAAAACCAATATTTATCCAAAGCAATAAGCATAAAAGTCAATAAATGTTAGGTCGTCCAGAATTTTCATATGATAGGTATCAAATGTATATTCAAAGGAATACATTTCTATGAAAAAATTATCGATACAAAGCAAAAAAAAAAAAAAATTATATGTCAACCTAAAGTTCTAAACCTATTTGGATTAAATATAATACGCCTATATGAACCTAAGAGAATGTATGGACAAAAGTTGTAGGGCCTATATATAAAGTCAATAAATATATAGAAAATATATTTATTACGAGTGACTTAAGAATTTTTCGTTAGTTTACTAGAATGTGAACTTTTTTTTTTTACAAATTTTGTTTAGATTTCTTCTTTCTTTTTTTTAGCACCACGGCTTTAAAAAGCTACCAGACCAAATTATGTATCCCTATGCCGAACCATATGATCTGCAAAAAAACATGTCTTTAGCAGTTGTCACTTCTGACAGTCAAAATTTAGGTATATACCTAAATGTTGACTGTCAGAAGTCAGCTGTGAACTGTCAGTTAGCACCACATAAGCTAAAACTAAGGTATAACTATTCGGGCTACGACTATGTACTAATTACACCATTGGGTTAAGGATTAGATAGGTTAAATTTAGAGGAAGTGTACTCGTATTTGCGTGGAGGGAGAGTGGGAAACGATTTATGTAAACCTCCCTCGATACACCCGACTGTGATCGAACCCTGATCTCCCCGTAATAGGCAGTCTATTAGTTTTGTTATTTGAAGCAAAACATATATATACAATTCAATGACAAATCTGAAGCACTCAAAATAATGTTGGTCATTACAAAAGTAAACAATCACAGAGCAAATAAACATTTATCCTTACTTTACTTTATTTTACTTTACATTAAGAACGGCAACGTTTATAGTGAGTTCTCTATGGTTGGCAAAAGAAATAATTAAAATGCGATTTAAATAAATAACTATCACGAGTAATAAAAGGCGTTTGTATACAGTTATATTTAGATGCAAAGGAACATATTCGAGAGTTACAAAATCTACTAAAAGTTTATTTTATAAATGTATACGTCAAGTCATGTGATCTGCATATGTCACTTTTCATAGATAACTAATACTAAGGGCCAGGATTTTGATGAAATGTCACATTTGTTTTGGTTAGTCACATACAATGCTCGGAAATAGGATATGTAAACTCTGTTTATGATACCCTTGTTATAAAATGTATATTTTATAGGTTTTTAATACATCTTTTGTCATTTTGGAATTTAAGGTCATATGCTCTTGGTTTTAATAATTTTTTGTGTCATTTTGAAAGGATTTTTGAGTCATTTGAAGGCATTCATGTTGAATAAGTATATTTTAAATACTATCGATATTTTATAAATGCTTACATGCTCAAACATACATTTTTTCAACATAGTTAACCCGCCTCGGTGCCGTAGTTGGCTAACGCGTTAGTCGTGTTGAGCCAGACCATCGAGGACGGGGAGATCGAGGTTCGAATCTCGGTCGGGTGAACTGGGGGTGGTTTTTCCTAAATGGTTTTCCACTCTCCCTCCACGCAAATGCGGGTTCACTTCCTCTAAATTCAACCCTCCCAATTCCTAATCCATTAGTGTAATTAGTACTTAAGCGTATAACCCGAACGGGTAGTAAGACGCGGTGCTAAATATTATTATTATTATTATTCAACATAGTTGTCGGAATAATAAGGTAATGTAAGCAATTAACTGTATCCTCTTTGCTTAATAGCTTGTATGGTTGCAAAATACACATTCCTGGTGAAACACTTCAAGTAAACTGAAAAGGGTTACGTTGTGAAGGGCAGATCTTTGTAAATCTATATCATATTTAGCAGAATGTAGGAGTTTAGTTGGTAAAGGCTTTATGATTTGCATTTCACATTTGTAAAGTGAGTGTTTGATTTAGTTGTGTGTATTTATTACGAGCTTTAGTTAATAGTTTAAAGTAATTTTTTTGAAAATTTGGAAGTCATTTTATAGAAGTATAAGGCCAGTTTATAGTTATTTTTTTTTTTTAATTTTTTGGTCATCGAAATCCGGTCCCCACTAATAAAATAGTAAAATTGTATCAATGTTGACCTAAAAAAATACGTTTGTATTTTTTAAACGTTCCTTCCAAAGAGGATCCAACTATAGTATTTGTATGATAAAACAGAAACTATATTAAACATTCTTCTATCAAGATTTTTCAAGAATTTATTTTATATAATTACTTTTGTAAAAAAAAACACTATCGAAAGGGTTGGGTTAGTATTTTCCCCTCCTAAGCCCGACTTGGGTCGACGGGGTTCAATCCCGATGGGGCCTAAATTTTTCGATCAATGGTTTCTTTACCATTATCTATGCAAGCGACTGCTTACCGGTGGTCCTAAGTATCCATTAAGCCAGTGTTATTAAAACCTTTTTCGTTCGCGGCACACTTTTGAATAATAGAATTTTCGGAGGCACACTTGAAAGGATTAAAGAACGAGAATCGGTCTAAAAAAAGAGGAACTTTGAAAACCATACCTTTTCTATTAATACAATTTATTTGAGATAGTTTTTATATTATTAGTATTTTTACACTATTATAGTAAAACTAAAAACTATAATAATAATAATAATAAATCAAACTATAAATATTATTTAATAAATTTGTATTTTAATATGAAACTTGAACTTGTGTTTTGTTATTATTTAGTTATTTCTGTATTATTAGGGCGCATAAACGATAAGGTGACACTCATTTTATGTTTGAGTTGGCTAAATTCGACCCAATTTGTTGCATTTGATGTTCGTAAGAGGTGGGAATCTTAATTGGCAGATATATGAGTTATACATAATGATCAAAATTGGACGACACATAAATGTTTTGTGGCACACAGATTGACAAACACTGCTGCTTTAAATAGATATCTCCCAATCTTTCGTAAGTCACGTTTTTCTTTAGAGGCCATGGCCTAGTGACCAACGTGGTCCTTCCAGGTCTTTTTTTTTTCTATTGAAATAAATACCTATTATCTCATTAAGTACAAACGGTCGATACAGATTTCAATTTTATTGGTAAACCAAAATCTACGTTAGTTTGTTTGACTTTCTCTTATTAAAAAATAAAAAATATTTTATGATCAATAAATCTCGTCGAATGCTCCCAGAAATCTTTCCCGTAACCCTGGGGGACAGTTTAGGAAACAGTGCCTTAAACAAAATGTGATGTAAATAGAACTGCTACTCTGTGGACTGAACAAGAAACATCTTTGTCCCGAATTGACGGCCTAACACGACCCCAAGCCAGGAGAGTTGCTTAACAGATCTGCGGGCTGAGAACTTACCTTCCAGGGTGCCAATATACGCCTTCCTAGGGTCGAAATCGACAGCTCCCTTGGTGCCCTCGAAAATTACGTCGTCGGCAAATATGTTCGTGTCTGGGGTGAGGCGTAGCTTGAATACCCTACGGAAAAAAAAGAGGATGGAGAACTTTTTAGAGTTCCTGGAGGTACAATAACAGTGCCAACCAAACAGGAGTTTCATGAACATTGGCTTTTAATGTAAGGCATACTTATATAACGATACATATGTATTTAATATTTGATTATATCTGTAACTCTAATATATTTAAATATATATCTGTATCTTAAATAATCTGTGAGGTCAAACCTTTAGTTACCTAATTTAATATATAAATAAAAATTATCACCACGTTTGACTAACTGTTCAGGTCATACGTATATGTATGCTAGTTAATCTAATGGGGTAGAAATATGGAAAGAAGTATTTTAGAGGAGATATACCAGCATTTGTGTGGAAGTTGAGTGGGAAAACATTTGGGTAAAAACATTATACACATACAATGATTTATTTGTTTCTCTATTATTTCAATAAAGAGACAGTCGATTTCACCCCACATCTTACTATCCATCTAGGCCTTACGTATTTGTTTTAAGTACCCAAGTGGGTAAGGAGGGAGGGGAGAGGGTGGTAAACAATTTGACACAAGCCATGTTCAGTGCACTTGGCTCGCATACAATACCAACCTCTCCATTACCGGCAAACCAGATTAGTTGAGCGTGACATTTGGTCCGCGTGGTCGCCAATCGGGTAGGTGTACTTTCATTGTATGTACTCATTTGCGTCTTGTCGAATTAAAATTGGTTGTTACAAACACTATATTAGATCTACTTTCATGTATCTATACACCATATAGTGTGACAAATATAGCCTACATTTTATTTTTATTGGTGTTTAAACGTTACTAAAGAATGAATACATTAAAGAATGTCTAGTAAATCTTGTAATTGTCAAATAAGGTCCAATAAGTAAACAAATATAAGTTACTATACACCTGCTCCAGTAAGTTTATTTGCAAAAACTAGCACATTTAAATAAACCGTAATCATAACCGTTACCAAAATATTTATTCGAGAATACATCTTTTCGATTTTTTACAATCTTAAATTCTATTTTCATTAGCTTATCAGACCTTCGAAATAAATTAACCTTTACTATTTTATGTGATATATTTAGGAAATACATTTAATACGTGATCAAGAAAAAAAATTATATGCGTTATTAACATGGAGAAACCTAAATACTTGTACAATTAATCGTACACATGCACAGTGAAGATTGGGAGATTGAAGGGTCTCGAGTGCGATTCTCGTGTACAAATGTGTCATTAAAAAAAATTACAACACGTTATTAACGTTTGGATGTTAAGACACAGATAGATATATAAAACCAAAAACCAATTAGCACGAATTTTTCTTAGTGATATAATTTAAATTTTTGATTTTACTAAGCTTCACATTTAAAAAATTGAAATTATATTAACACACAAATATATAATTTTACAAAACTTATGATATAACAAAGGGTTGCAAATTTTGTAAAGAAAAAACGAAACATCAAGTTTGTATCTCCTCCTGCATGTTAGGTCTCGAAAGAGGGAGGATGTTTGAGGGGGTGGGGGTAGTTTGCAAGTATCACGTGACATAAGGAGGAGCTGAGGGACCCGCCGAGCCTCATTACAACCCTTCAACAAGTTATACTGTACCATTTACCAGCGAGTATAATGTCTGCTCTTCACTTGGGAGTTTGTCGAGGACACTACTCGCGTTTCAACAGTCTCTCCAACAAAACAATTTAACTAGGGTAACTTTTAATTCAGAGGGAGAATTTTTTTACTCCTTTGGAACTTCTAGGAAGTTGATATTAATTAATGTAAGAAGACACCCCCTTAACTTCAAATTTCACCATTATATACATGAACGACAAAGAAGTATTCATCAGGAAACAGAAACTCTTTAAGAAAACCAATTGTTCACGCTATCACTATCGAAAAAAATCTTTTGTGTAGTTAAAAAATAATATATTCATATATATGCAAAATTTGTAAGCGCCACGTAAGATGAAATATTTAGTAACTAATTATGTTACTGTTACAAAATTTATTATAGTAAGCACAAATGGTAACGAGACTAAGTAAACACATGTTACATCATTGTATTGCCTAATGAATTAATTTTACTTTACAGTCATTAAAAATGTTAATGTTACGTCATATCATTTTATGACTGAAACTGGTATCTTTTTCGAATATGCCTTTCATCTTGATTAACCCTCCTGCAGATTAAAAAATTGAGGAAGTAAACAAAATATATAAATAAGTTGATAGAAATGGTAATATTCAAATTACAGATTTTCCAGACTTCAAAGTGAGAAATAAAAACTTGACTCCATAATTACGTGACAAGTAACTAAAAACAATATTCGATAAATAAGTATATATTTATTTAGCACCGCGTCTTCCTAACTGTTCGGGTCATACACTTAAGTATTAATTACGCTAATGGATTAGGAATTGGAAAGGATGAATTGTGAGGAAGTTAACCCGCATTTGCGTGGACGGGGAGTGGAAAACAATTTAGGAAGGAAAAAACAGTTCACCCGACCGAGAATCGAACCTCGATCTCCCCGTCCTCGGCAGTTTAGCTCAATAAGACTAGCGCGTTAGCCAAATACGTCACCGAGGCAGGTTCGAGACAAATAACTAAAAACAATATTTGAGAAGTGTAATGTAATGTAAAATACTTGAGTGACTTCGTAAACTAAGAGTTTATGTACGTACCCTTCGTTCACCTAGGAAGGTATCACGCTTACCTTGAATGCTTCCACCATGGTGCAACTTATAAGATGGGACCATGGTGTAATCCACCAAAGTAAGACTGCTAACTTTCATAGTAAATGAAGCGTGCCTTTTAGTTTTATTTTTAGCACCGCGTCTTGCTATTCGTTCAGGTTATACGCAATATATATCATTTACAAATATTTTTTTATAAAGAATGCATCTAGATGTACTATTTGTAGATACACACACACACACACACACACACACGTTTCGAAATTGTGTCAATCTATGAAGGGGTTCAGGGATTTCAGCCTAAAGCAATGGGCTATTGGATAGTGCGATCTAAGTTAGATTTCAGTGAAATCATATTGAGACATAAAAAAAATCGCCTGTCACTATTCAGTTTAAAAATGGTTGTGAGACAAATTAATTTTTAGTTTCTTCTTCCTATAACGTAATCAAATACGCACGCATGCGTATAACCAATAACCATCCCTCAACTTCGGCTAAAGGCACGCAGTAGAAGAGTGGAAATACATAAGGAAAACCACATATGTACTCTGAGAATTGAGATTAATATGTGCAACAGGAACAATAGTGTTAAAAGAGATTCCCGGTCTTTATTAACTGGAAGAAAAATGTTATTTTGAAAATCACAAATAAAAGTTAATTTTTTTTTGTGTGAATATGTACAAATTCTCTTACTTTTTCCTTACCATGCAACACCTTACACCTTAAAATCTAAATGTTATCGATCGATGTTGAACCCTGACCTTCCAGGTGAGTGTCAGGTACATTATATATTTAGGTAAGGTATAACCCTAGTCCATCCAGTAAAACTCTTAAGCATTTTTTGATTATTGCGCTGCTCATATCTACCAGCATTATCGATCCTCGAGTTGTATTAAGACTTTGAGCAAAAGAGTTATCGAGAACTAAAAAAGAAGTGCACCGTAATTCGTGCGTTTGGAATTAAAATTGTTCGAACCCTAAACTCAAGGGTCATTGTCAATATTTTGTTAAAGCATACAAAATGTTTTTTTTTTAATTATGCAATCCTGCTAATTTATATTTTGATTTCATAATACTATATTTTTCACATTTATCAGTGAGCACGAAGATTAAATGTCATGACCATCTAATTTGGTTTGCATGGTAGCAAGGAGTTCGGATATAAATCCCGGATAGATTTAGTGCTTATTTCCCCTTGAATAATTTTCCACTCTCCCTCCGCGAAAAGGCAGGTACATTTTCTCAAAATTCTACCTTTCTCATACCTATCTCACCAACGTATTCAGAAAGAGTACATCACGGTTAGGTACGGTAGAGGGACCGGGTGTAAAATAGAAACAGATTTATATTTTTTTGTTTAAATTGGTAAACATAGCAGAAAAAGTAAAATATTATTATTATTATTATTATTAGCACCGCGTCTTACTACCCGTTCGGGTTATACGCACTTACGCTAATGTGTAATGGTAGGGTGATTGTGAGATGAAATGGAGGACCTACAGTTTAACGTGGAATCCGAACCACGGTGGAGGCCTGGCATTCCACACATTCACAAGTTGTGATTAATACACATCTTGTCAGAGGTGAAGGAAGGGTTTGGCAATCAGATAAATCTGTGCCGGGACCGAGGATTGAACCCGGACCCTCAGCACAAAAGTCTGACACCTTACCCTAGACCACCAGGTCACCAAGTATAAATACAATCAAAAAATTAAACTGAATAAATGTGCGTTGTTTTATGTTTGCTTAGGTGTTATAATGTGACCCAAATTTTGGTTACCAAATTAATAAGAAACTTGAAATAAAAAATGAATCATTTCAAAAAGTAGTAAATGTAAATAAACACGTAACGAAGCCTTTGCCGTTATATCTAAACACGGGAAAAGTTTTAATGAGCCCGAGTAATTCAAGCTAAAAAAAAAAAAAAAAGCTTTAATATGTTATTTAGGGAAAAATAAAATTAATAAAATGCATCATAAGTTAATAATAATGGCACATACACCATTTTTCCATAAAAGATAACTCATTAGAAACAGAGCACTCTTTTATTATTTATTTTCCATTGTAATGACACCGTGTTTATGATTTAGCTGAGATACAAACCGAGTTAACTTGGATGAGAGACCAATAGGAGTGAAATGACGGGTAGAAACACCGGAAATGTGAACTCGGAAAGCAAAACACGTCCTCGTAACGGCGCTTTCGACCAACTGCAATAATGTTTGCTTTCTATTACTCGTCCCTTTTACTAACAACCACAAGAGAAGTGGATGATGCTACCTTTTATCTTTTAGAGAGGCCCACCGTTAAGTCAACCAACCATTTAACAGATAACAGCGGACGGTTATTATACCAGATTAACTCCCCAAACAAAACGAAATTATTGTGCAGGGAAATTTAATTTATCTGGTACAATAACTACAGTATATCCAGCATAGGAGTGGTGGTCACTGACAGCTAGAAAAAGTTACCAGATATACTCTCATGTATCCATTCGCCAAAACCATGTGTTGGTTGAGTTATTATTATTATTATTATTATTATTATTATTATTATTATTATTATTATTATTATTATTATTATTATTATTATTATTATCACCAAGTCTTACTACCCGTTCGGGTTATACGCACTTACGCTAATGTGCAATGGTAGGGTGATTGTGAGACGAAATGGAGGACCTACAGTTTAACGTGGAATCCGAACCACGGTGGAGGCCTGGCATTCCTCACATTCACAAGTTGTGATTAATACACGTCTTGTCAGAGGTGAAGGAAGGGTTTGGCATTCAGATAAATCTGTGCCGGGACCGAGAATTGAACCCCGGACCCTCAGCACAGAGGTCTGACACCTTACCCCTAGACCACCAGGTCACCCGGTTGAGTTCTTGTCACTTTTAGCAGACAAAACTGTTTTTAGCATCGCATTTTAATATCCGTTAGCGTTATAGGGTCTACACTTATGTATTCATTACGCTAATGGTTTTATGGATTATGAAGGTTATGTTTATGAGAAAATAAACACTTATTTGCTTGGAGGGAGAGTGGAACGCTATTTTGAAAAAAATACTAAACTTCAGTACACCCGACCGAGATTCGAACCTCGATCTCACCGACATCGTCAGTCTAGTTTATTGCGGGAGTCGCGATTTAGACCAATCGGCCACAGAAGAAGGTGTCGAAACTTTCACAAGCAACAATTTGTTTCTGTTTTTTTTTCCCCCTTTTAAACGTTTTGAGATTATTGAAATACGAACTTGCGAAAATAACCGTTTGGATGTTTCTTTTTTTTTTGTGCAAGCGCGTCTGTAGTTCACTTAAAATTGCTTTACAAACGAGAGCTTCTAAAAGGCTGCTTTCACGTCATTAATTAAGATGCGGAACCGGACAAATTCCCGACGAAATAAGTGCGTTTTGATAACGTCATACAAACCGTATTCGTTCGCGGATGTGTTTAAAGAATAAAAACGTTTTATTTTGAAATTAATATGACTCTTTCTCTAAGTTATAGTGAACATTTATTTTATAATTTATGGTGACCATTTATATAACAAGATACACGTGTGAATATAATACTTTTAAATTTATTATTCCAAGCACTATAATATCTCTTGTTGCCACAACTGCGAAACAAAAAACCTATTAATTTTATTTATATTGTTTTTTTAAATTAATTACAAAAATTACAATTATACTGTAATCCTTAGAGAAGTATTATTATAAGCATTTATTAAGACTTTTGAATTATAATTTAGTATTATTAAGAACATAATAATTATTTCCATTTCCATACTGTGGTGACCTGGCGCTTTAGGTGTAAGGAAGGTGTCGGACCTCTGTGCTGGGGGTCCGGGGTTCAATCTCGGTCCCGGCACAGATTTATCTGATTGCCAAACCCTTCCTTCACCTCTGACAAGACGTGTATTAATCACAACTTGTGAATGTGTAGGAATGCCAGGCCTCCACCGTGGTTCGGGTCCCACGTTAAACTGTAGCTCCTCCATTTCAGCTCACAATCACCCTACCATTACACATTAGCGTAAGTGCATATAACCCAAACGGGAAATAAGACGCCGTGTTAATAATAATAATAATTATTATTATTATTTCCACACAGGTGACTTTCACCTAATGTTCGCAATAAAAATCTTATGCTAGCGGTCAGCTACCACCACTTCCACGCTGGAGAGAATGTAATCTCGCATCCATCTTCCCCAGCTATACACAATACACAACGCGCACCGTAGCGCTGTGTCGCGGGCGTCACGTGAAACACACGAGATTAGTTTGGTGGTGACATTGCAAAATCAATAAGAATGGCGATAAATGTTTAATGGATAGTGACTGATACTTTCATGACACGTTATGATAGACACAAATCGAAATAAAAATTCTCAATCAAACAAAAACATGTTTAATATAGAAAATCTGAAATTTTTTGAAATTGGCCTTGAAGATTGAGTTTAAAATTGATATCTAGGAATATTTTGTAATAACAAATAAGAATACGTTTTTAATTTTTCAATTTTTAATTTCATTTTAGGGGAGTTGACAAAAACATTTTTTTTTTTTAAATTGGAAATTTATTAAAAGCATTTACAATTTTGTTTGGAATATATATAATTTATAAAGAGTGTTTATTGTGATTAATAAGATGACGTGTTTGTTTTTATGAAGAAAACTTACTTAAGAGTTGTTTACTGAAAACCCATTTTTAACATTTCTATTCTATAATACACAACATACGAAAGTTTGTCCGATTGTGTCGTACCATTTATTTATTCATTCAGATAACCTAGTACTCAATCATTTGCTTTGATTTGATGAAATATGGTTAAAGCAAATGGTTGAATGCCACACCATTTGCACGAACAGATGGTCACGCGGACTAAATGTTGGATTCATCTAGTCTAGTTTTCCGGTTACGAGGTTGCGTTAAAATCTTAGCCATCTATAAAGAGGATTTTTTTTTCTTAAATGGTTCCCACTCTCCCTCCATGAAAATGCGACTAAATTTCCTATAAATTCTTCCTTCCTCATCTCTAAACCTTTTAGTGAAATTAATTTATATGGCACGGATGGGTAGTAAGACGCAGAGCAATGAAAAACCAACACAGTGCACCTGTTTAGGCTATTTCCTATATAGTATTCTGAATTAAAGGCAACTAAATTATATAATTTGCAACATTCACTAGAACACATATTATTCATTTTGAATCAATAAATTAAAATATTAATTTTGAGAGTTAATTAATATATTTGATAACAGTCGCAACAATATAGCTTAGGGTTCCAAACATACTGTATGTTTGGTTGTTTAAAATCTTTAATTAGTATGTAACAAATCAAATAATCTAATCCTTGCTAAGCCTCGCTCTGTATTGTATGCAAATGTTATACTATAGTGAATGCAAATTTAACTAAATTAATGCATATATTAAATATCTGTACACATGAGGGGGTAGATGTGTCTTCTACCTGGGGTGGCTCGTGGTGAAATCCCTCAACAGGATATGGCAAAATAAATTTTTCAAACGTAGGGTCCTTTTGAAATAATTTTTAAAAGAATGTAAATATATTTGAAGTTGTAGCTGTAATAAATTTTATAAGATTCAAATAAGCAACTAGCCTATGTAATGAATAGGAGTATAACAATTAATTACACATATTGCTTTCGGAGGGTTAGGGAGCTGAGTGGGAGGGAAGCTGGCCCTGGCATAATTCATACTGTTTGTGGGATGGTCAGGGTCATGGTAAAGGGTCTGCTGAATACCACGCCAAGCCCAATGCCGTTCAGGAAGAGCTTTTGGATATACATTATTATGTGAAGTCTCAGGCACACAAATACTGTCCCAGTAGAAATGGTATAGTAAGACCGGAGAGAATCAGAAAATGCAGAGCTACGTCTCACTGACGCCCGTGGAGAATACCACGAAGCTGTTAACTCTTGCAGCGCTGTGTGGTCTCCGCATCAAGGTGCAGACATTCAAGTAACCAGGAAACCCGCTTCAATGTAAGAACTAGTTCTGGTTAATCCACGTGAGAAAGGAGTGTCCCACTCACTTGCCCAAGGTGGGTTTCCTTTGGAGATGACCATTAGAGAGGCGGGTGTCCGAAGTAAAGGTGATTTCCTCCTGAGGGTCTACAATGCTCAGGCACTCACTCCTTTCCTCGGCATGGATTCCCAGCTTACAAAACCTTACGGGGGGTGGTTGATAAACGACCCTCCAAGGTTCAAGAAGGGAAGTCGGATGACCTGAATCAAGGCCAGAAACCTTTGCTACACGTTATGGTAAGGAAGGTGATTGTGACTATTGCTTCAAAACTGAAACCAATGGTGAGTTATTTCAAGGGACGCTGATAGGTAAACCTTCCCCTTGCTTCAACTAAAGCCAGCGTAATCTGTATTCACTCTCCTCCTGATCGACGACTTGTATTCAACCACTCCCTCTTCAACCTCTTCCACACAGCCAATCGACCCTTTCAATCATCTTCACCCTGATTCTCCCGTGCCCTTTAATTTGGAGAGAAGGCCACGAAGCTCAATGATTGAATTGAGATATTTAAAGTAATTCCCTGACTGAACCCCTGGAACTTTTAAAAGAGTATCTTTAAAAAGGTTCAGACCTCTCCGAGAAGCAGCCGTGGTCATCTATCCATAGAGCACTATTATCGTCTACCTGGTTTCCTATTGTGGAGCACCCTCATCGAAGAGCACCAATTCTGACGGAGCTCATGGTCGCACCCGGGAATGCGAGTTACGAGTAGAAGTATTAGATGGAAATTTCCTGGCTAAGTCTACGTAATGATATTGGGAGAGACCCATTTATGCCCCTGAAAAGGTTTTATTCACAAAGTCCATCTGTCATCGAAGATATAGACCAATATGGATGCAATTTTACGTGATACAAAGACTGTTTAAATCAGTGGTGACAACATCACAAAGTACGCCTTATTGGGCTCCATGATTATAGATACTTGTGTCGTAATGTTCCATGACTTTATATATCAAAATAGTCTTATGGCCTACGGTCCTATCGACCGGATCCAATGCCCTATCGACCTCATATGCACCCTGACGTCATTCACTATAATCATCAGAAGTATAAGACGACGTTCTGGGATGAATTCACCAGCCGAGCTAAGCTCCGTTCACAATCAGGTTCTTATAAACCTTGGGCACGTAGCATCTTTTATTGATATATCAAAGCCAAAAGTTTGACTTGAGACACGCTGAAAATAATAAGTTCAAGAATGTGTTGAGAGAGAGGCTGGGACCCACTCCTAGTTTTTGAGCGACAGCCTAAATCGGTATTGGTGCGGAGTTCATAGCTTCCATCCTCAAAGGGGTTCTCGAAGCTTCAAAGCCACGCTACCATCCTAGAGGGCCACTATAGGCTTCCTTGTCTGACCATATCCTTAAACAATCTAGGAGAAAAATCGTCTGAGGAGCGCTTGGTAAATTTCCAGGGACCCAAGAGACAAGGACACCTCGAACCGCAAAGTCCATGATGTTTGTGAGACGGTTGAAGTATGTCTGAACAGTGTCTCGGAGGAGAATATTGAAACGCTGTGAGTACAAACTAGGTCCTTGTGGAAGATGACGAGGAACTTGATGCGGATAGTGTACCGAGTCAGAGTCTAAACATGAATTTTAGCTCAGTGCCCTTATCTTGCTAGTGAACCTTTGGCTATCTTATGATGTGTGGCGCATCCTGACTTTGGAGAAGGAAACTCTCAACTCTTAAAGACAATTTCTGGATGAAAGAGAACTATTTTAGTGAGAATTGGAACCGGGAAACTAAGAGTATCTTTCTCTTTACCAACGTTATTATCATTATATCGTGTATTAATGTCATTAGGTACCGAAGCAACTGGATGATTTTGCATCTTTTATTGTATTGAAATGTAAGTTTCCATGTATATCGCTATTGGTTTATAATTATTAGGAAGACAAACTGAGTTCTCTAATTGGTTCCCACCTGTTTTCTTTCTTGACGTCATTCTTTTCAGGATACTTTTTGCACCTTTTGCTAATCTGGCTCTGGGGAAAACTGTTTTAAATATCAGGAAGAACGTTATTATAAATTTCAATTCGACCTCTTTTGATCTCCAAATGTAGGGTATTTTTGATTATTTTTACTATTTAAACTAACGCTGCAGTAAACTATAAGTGAAGAATAATCCTGAGCACGGGACGATTCCTGGCTAGCTCAGTGGTAGAGCATTGGCGCACTAAGACAAGGGCCTCGAGTTCGATTCCGGTGTCATTTTTCAAATCTAAGAATACACCTGGATATTTGTTTCAATCTGTTCATTTTAAATTTAAAGGGCTTTTGTGCATTAATAATGCACTCATTTTGATATTTCCTATCAACATGTAAATTACTCCTTTTTATGAACTCGTAACTTACTCTTTATAAACTATGACGCTTTATAACTTTTAAAGAAGTTTCTTTTGAAATTTCAAAGTGCCAAAGCGAGATTCATGGAAATAATGTAATTCTATTTTTATTCGTAGGTTTCCAGGCGCAGGATATTGCTATGCAATTTAATTTTTTAATGGGCTCTTGCTAAACCTCATAGTTAGAAGAAAATTTTAATCAAAGTGAAAAAATGAAATTTTGTGACAATTTTTAAATGTGTGTCAAAAAGGTTTTATCATTAGACCTTTGGGCTAGAAAAGACTAATGTTGATGAATAAGATGGTGTCATATATTCAATACATATAATAAATATAATATATACAATTTTAATGTACTAGTTTGCAAATATTTCAATAAATTTTAATAATCAATTGCTGGAAATAATATCACTTGAATCGTATAATTAGGCTCCGAGTATAAAATATGTACATTGTGATAGAGCTTATTATTAATTTATACCTATTGTGTTATTTATAGATCACATGTATACATAGAGGTAGGAAAAAAATTACTAGTATTTGGAGCCGGGGGGGCCAGGTGAATTGGAGAGTGAAGTGGGAGGCTCTTTTAAACAATTTGATAGCCTATGGGGTTACGGGAATGTAAATGTTGATGGGTATGAGAGAGGTAAATTGGCCATGATGGTTTTATGAGGAAATGGGTTCATACATAAACCAATTATCACAATTTAACATAAAAAATGTTTTAACATTTTGAGAAGGAAATAGAAAATATGGATTGAGAGAAATTAATTAAATTGATAAAATGTATGCATTGGTATCCTATTTGATATATTAAATTATAAAGAGTCAATACTTACCTAAATAAGAAATTGACATCTTAATAGTATTAATTATTAAATATAAATTTTTAAATAAGGTTGTAAAGTGCTTAAAGTTTGAGCCAGGTCAGGAAACTAACAATTAATTCAGTTATATGACCCGCAAGAATTAAATCATATCTGCTTCGGTGGCTGCATTCTCTAAGGCGCCAATATCGTAATAGACTAGACCACCTGTGACAGGGATATTTGGGTTCGAATACAAGTCGGGATGTACTGAGGTTGATTTTTCCTACATGGTTTTACACTCTTCCTCCACGCAAATGCAGGTACAATTATTCTAAACTCAACATTCATCATCCCTTGAATACTAACGTAATTAGTATATAAACGCATAACCTTAATAAGTAGTAAGGTGCAGTGGCAACAAAAATTATATCATGTATATCGAGTTTGAATAATTTTTGTTTGACCAAATGGGCCTCAGGTAAATTATATATTATATGTGTAACAATTTTGGTAGAAATCGAATGATATTAATATTTTTCAAAATGGTGTCCTACCTAGAGCCAAATTTCAACAATAGTATTTCAATTTTAAATAGGTACTTTATTTTTATATTCGGCCTCTGCGTGTATTTTATAGGTTAAAACAATCTGTATTAGTGTATCTTGACTATTACAAATTGTTCTTTTAACCTTAATACATAATTATTAAATTTTATAAGGAAAAATTGCATACCCCTGGCCCGGTTAATAGAGGTGATAGGTTTTTTTTTTTAAATTATACTTTAACTATGCATCAAGTGAGCTTTATGTGAATAACAAGTTAGGTTGAAATGGATTGATATTGGCTCTAAAAGGGTCGAAAGTGTTAAACAAATTTCGATCATATTAGAATAGATGCTCCTTTCTCCCAAATGGATTGCCAAATATATTACATATGCAACAAATAATTATTTAATCTAATACCCCGAATCAAGGAAGTCATGATAACTTTATCTATATTTATTATTATTATTATTATTATTATTATTATTATTATTATTATTATTATTATTATTAACACCACGTATTACTACCCGTGCGGGTTATACGCACTTACGCTAATGTATAATGGTAGGATGATTGAGAGATGAAATGGAGGACCTACAGTTTAAAGTGGGATCCAAACCACGGTGGAGGCCTGTCATTCCACACATTCACAAGTCTTGTCAGAGGTGAAGTAAGGGTTTGGCAGCCATGTTACACTCATATATTATGATTGTCACATTTATTCTTGAAGGAATTGGAAAAAAAAAAGTCATCACGTGAATACATACTAATAGTTAAGGGCACCCATGTGGGTTTTCCAAATGGGAGTGAATTGGAGTTCCATCTGCCGAGGGGTGTAGCACGCTTCCCCATCTCCCCCCAACTCCAACTCAAGAGAAAATTTCAGGAATGTTATAGTATTTTAACATAATTCTAAACTAGTTATATGAGTTTAAAGAGCTAATTTTTGCAACAAAATAATTCTGAAAAATTAACAAAAACTAAAATTTAGCTGTAGCTGAACCCATTAAAAAGAAACATTTTATTTCACGCATATGTATTGAACAAAACAAAATGAAAATAAAACTGTTATAGAGGGAATGAGAGAAAATCTAAATTTAATCATTTTTATTTCTGTCAACTTCAATATTGATGTTTCAAATTTGTTAATGATAAATTACATACAAATCCCATGATACAATTTTATTTTTTTCAGAAAAAAAAAACACGTCAATTTAGTGCGTAATAAGGGGGGTTGAACCCCCCCTTTTATACCATTTATGGGCACCCATGCTAATAGTTAGATTCTCAAATCATATAAAGAATATTAGGTCAATGAAACGTTTAGATCTCCATTTGAAAGGCCAGGAATAAATTATAATAACATAATTTAATTGATAGTGGCCTATACTTGTGTTTTACGTATTTAAATTATTTTACAGCGAACTAAATATAAGAGGTATATTATAATAATTGCTATTATACTCGTATTCCTCACGAGTTATTATCTCGAGTACGAATTTAACTAATATTACCCATAGTGTAAACTCATATAAAGCATATTATCTTTCTAATTTAAGATCACTTCCAAATTAGGAAACCATTCATAAATGGGGAGGGGAGGATTAGTTGGAATGTTACTTTCGTCTGTAATTACTTTCTTAATGCTCTCTTAACCTTTATAATTACTGGCAACTTAATGAAGGGGATAACAACTTGTGGAAACAAGGAAAAAAAGTATTTATAGGGGTCTAATTTCTAAGTTCTTTCTCTTCCTTTCTTACTTATATTTCCTCATTTCTCTCCACACCAAGGAAAAAAAGTGTAAAAAATTAAACCTAGTAAATTTCTACCAACCGTTTCTTGTGAACGTGATCGCACGTTTTCTTTAACTACTCAGAAGTGCTCCAATGATGATATTACCTTTACGGTTTATTTTCCCAAAGAAGGGTACCGGGGGAGGGGGGGAGGCGCTCTTCCTCTTTAGGTAGATGTTTTTCCTTCTTTTATAGCTGTATTTCTTTTTATTTCATTTCATCCGTGAAAGAGAGATATCTTAAACACACACAAGTAGGTACAATCTTACCACTGCAACGTGAAAGAGTGTTTGAGTATTTTTACTTAAAAAAATAACTATCTTAAAAAAATAAATTAAGGGTTTGGCGCAGGATGAAGTAGTTGGGGTAGAGGAACGAAAACAATACAGAAACACTCTTAGAAAGCACTTTTATATCATGTTTTATATCACCAAGATTTCAAAAGGATTTCAACCACTAAGAAAGTATTAGAGGGCTTATTTAGATGATGAAGAAAGAAGATTTAAATATATATTATTTATATTAATATATTTAAAAAAAAATTTGGAAAAATTCTTCGTTCAAATGGATGTTACAGAACTCTTTCATAAATGTTCATCTTTATAAATAAACTTAGTAAACGAAAATTACTTTTAAAATATATTTCCTAATGATAATAATAATTAGTTCAACTTTGTATGTATACTTTGTTTTAAAAACCCCTAGGCCCTTTTTTTAATTTGACATAATATATTCAATTTTTATAGTTGTGGTTTCGAGATCACCTAAATAATTTACTTGTTTTTCACGTCGTCAGCTTTAGGATATTACTACAACAAAGTGTAATAAATAAAAAGTGGATATATAATTTGTTATTCAGGTAAAGAAAATTTGATGGAAGGTCACATACAGCTTGAAATGGTAAACGTTTATTCACAATAACATTTAGGTTGATACTTATTCGTATACAGACAGGCCTGTTTATCATAAATATAATTATATATTTATATTAAGCTATTCGGATGATCTAAAAACAGAACTTGCTATGGATAGATGCAATTAAAAAAAAACTATACTGTGGATGAATTATTCAAAATGAAACCAGCAAAAAATCGAACAGTGGTCTTTCAGGTCAAAGTTAAGCATGTTAACCACTTGCCTAATCCCGCCAAGTAAAAGAGTTAAAAACACTACCTTCACTTAACCAATCTTATCTTTCTAGTTCAATAAAAAAACGCTTTTTTTTATATTGGTTATGTTCTCCTGTAAAGTGACTTATTTAATGACCTTATTGAGAAGTGTGTAACCAGTTTTTTTTTTACAAGAATACAGTATCGTACACGAACGGTGTTGGTAATTTTTAGAATTGCGAGTAAAATTAACAAAATATGGTCAGAAAAGAGTTGGCGCGCGGATCTGCCTTGACTCGCGAGCTGGACTTTCCAAACTGTGGCCGTATTTGTAATCTCTAGGTACGGTATACGAATAACAGGTCGAATGGTGGTTTGGCTCGACCTACGAATATCGACTATATACGGCCCTAAATAAAAACAATACGCCTGAAAAGGTTTAAATATTTCATTTTATGAATATTATTGGTAGGACCGCCTCCGTGGTCTAGTGGTCAAACTCCTGTCTATAGATCCAGAGGCCCGGGCTCGATCCCAGGCGCGTCTAGAATCTCTGTAAAGTATTGGGTTTGGGACGGGGTCAAACTCAGCCTCGTTCGTTAGGACAAATGAGGAGCTGCTTAAATAAAGAAGATAACAGCTCCGGTTTAGAAAACTGAGATTAGCTGTTACAGGGCTTGCTTTGCTGATCACATGACACCCTCTGTCAGCAAAAGTTGTTACTAACTTCACCAACAGACTATAGCCATTCAGTCGGTATGGTTTTATTGCGGGCTGACGTCATGGTTTTTTTTATTATTACTAATGTATACAAGATAAATTAATTTATACCAAAAAAATATACATATATATTTAGGTTTTATTTTACCCTGACATTAAGATACTATAAACAAGAAGGTTTCAAAAACCGCTGATTGTAGATAAATTACCTAGAACAAAATGTTGAAACTCAACCAAATATATGTAGCTATCCCCTCGCAAAATTTGATTAATCATCCTTGTCAGTAGCCATTATTTTTAGGGTGGGTAAGCTATTAGTGGCACAAATAAAAAATATTTTTGTAATTATTATCCTTCATTATTATGTATTACTGTAAAACTGATGATTCATTCAATTACTGCAAACACTAGAACGACTAGCCAACCGGTTGGGGGGGGGGGGGGGGGGAGCAATCAAACTCGACTTCCCCAAAGAGTTAAACTAGCCCATAATTAATCAATTAGAATCTATTAATATTTCCGTAATTTGAGTAATCAACGGTCTATATTATTGGCGATACAGTATTCAAACGAATTTAATATAATTATCTTTGTTTACTCAGATGAAAATATTTGAGGTTGTTTTGAAAAACAAGGGTAGTGGTAGCTAACGTTATAATTTCTTGTTGTTCGGAAATCAAACTTCCTGTTTATTTTATCAAAATGAGCGCACAACTATAATTAGTGGATGCTAAATTAAGTAAAATTAATAACTGGTTTATATAAAAAGTTATTAGGTATAAACTATAAACTTATTTCTTGAACGCATCGGTGGACACACGTCTAAGGATGGTTTGGTTTTCTGGTAACGGGAAGGTCGTCTTTCAAATGCAGGTCGGGTGTTCCGAGACAGAGTTTAATTAATGGTTTTTCCACTCTCCAGCCATTGAAATCAGGTACGTTTGCTCTAAATTTTACTTATCATATTACCTCTAAATTTAAATTAGCGGAGAGCCAGTACAGGTAATAAGACGTGGTGCGCAAAAATTAAATAATAGAGTTTGTTTTTTACTCAATTATAATATTGTAAAGCTATGACTATTTTATATTTTACCGTTTGTCTAATCAAATCAAAAAGTCGAGATTTTATTCCCAACCAGGAGTGTAAATGGTGGGGTTTCCCCCAAATTATATTTTCCTATCTTCTATGCAGGCGAATGCTTATTCAGTTCCTTTAAATTAAACCTATCTAATTTTTTCTCCTCAAATTAGATAGTTTAGGTAGTTTAAATTTGATGAATCTCTAGGTATTTCAAATTATTTTTATAAACCCGCCTTGGTGGCGTAGTTGCTAACGCGCTAGTCATGGTGAGCTCGACCACCGAGGACGGGGAGATCGAGGTTCGAATCTCGGTCGGGTGAACTGGGGTTGGTTTTTCCTAAATGGTTTTCCACTCTACCTCCACGCAAATGCGGGTTCATTTCCTCTCAATTCAATCCTCGCAATTCCTAATCCATTAGCGTAATTAGTACTTATGCGTATAACCCGAACGGGTAATAAGACGCGGTGCTAAATATTATTATTATTTTTTTATAACTCCTAGTTTTGAAATCATACATATATATTCAACGATAATGTTTCTATTATTTGTATACCAAATTAAAAGAAAAGCATCAAAAGCCTATTAAAGCTATCCTCATTTTAAAATATAAAACAACAAGAACAGTATCTTACCATATGTGGGGGTATTTGACAAGTGAAAATGTTCATTTGAAATTAACCACCTATAAGTGACCACAATTACATTATTTTAGACGTTTACAAACGATTATAATATATATTTGTTTTATTTCAGGTAAAACATCAATAATTTTTTATATTTATGCATGCATATTATGCGATGATTTAAGATTATAAATATCACCGAATACCACAAGCTAAAATTCGCCCCAATCATAACTACAAACAGAATGCTATAACATATTTTTATAAATTAGAAGAATTTTCGTTAATATTTTAAGACTTTTTTTTTGCCTAGTAACATATTTATCTGTCCTTTAAAAAAGTAAAAAATTAAGGTTATCAAGAGTGTATAGTATTTTTCTGACAATTCTCACTCACCACATCTTACTATCCGCCCGAGCTCTACGAATTTAGATAATCTAGTGGGGTAAATATGTGTAAGGTGGAATTTAGATGAACTGTATCCACAATAACGTGGTCGGAGAGTGGAAAACCATTCAGGAAAATAACCCTCAGTACTTTCGGCAGGGATGCGAACTCTGACCACCCCATCACCAGAAAACAAGAATTTATGAGCCTGACATTTAGTCCGCGCGCCCACCGATGCGGGTAGTAAGCGAATCAAGAGAGTAGAACATAATGATTGCCAGTGTACCCTTCATTTACCCTAAAAGGTAGCAAGTTTACCTCGCATGGATGGTTCCACTATGGTGTTGCTTATAAGATAGGGCCATCGCGTAGTCCTTCAAGGTAATCTCACTGCCTAAGAGATTACGAAGAATACTTAAGGCGATTGTCCTTTTCATTTGGAGTGTAAATGCAAAACCATGGGAACAAACAGTTATTTTCAAGAATTTTTACTGTTTGGAAATTTTCTTTTCGGAAACGGTTTGTTCAAGAAAGACCTCCTCTATAATTTTAACAGTGATCAAATATCGATAAAATTGACATTTTTCAGTAGAACTTAGAAAGGGTGTTGAAAAATATTAACATAAGGATTTCACTCGCTCTCGAGAAAACTGATATTTCCGCAAGACCTGTCCGGTAGCTAGCTCCATCTACGGTTTCCGTGATCCATCTGTTCTTGTTGGCACGGAAGAATACTTTGGTCGGTTGTGAAGCCACGCCACGCCTTTCACCCTCCCGCCCACCATCTCATAAAATAGGGTTTAAACTTGCACTCGACAGGGCCAAGGACCTTAATAAAACTTACACATGTACCCTTAGTTTAACCTGTGTGGTGGCAAGCTTATCTGCCTTATTCTTATGAATACCAACATAGTACAAGATGCAAATCATTGCAATTACGGGAATGTCCGTATTGAGACTACAATTTAATTCATTTAAAATTAGCTGAAAAATTACACCTAAGCACCGGAATCGAGCGAGGGATATTTGGCTTAGCGTGCCAATGCTCTACCACTGGGGCTTCGTCCCATGCTCAGTTGAGTTTATTCTTCACTTATAGTCTAAAGCTGAATCTGTGATGGACGTGTGGAAATCTTCAGCTACATATTAGCGATCAATTAATATCGTGAGCTATCAAATACCACATCCATCTATGATTCGGGAGGGCTGTTATGATGACAAATATGCAATAAAATATTGTGATTAAAGTGGATTTCACAGGCGGCAAATCATTGTAATTACGGGAATGTCCGTGTGAAGACCATGATTTAATTAATTTTATTCTACTATGATACAAATGATAAGATAGGGTCATAGTGTAATAGTCATGGTAGGACCTTTCATGGTAAACTGAGTGTACATTAGCTAATAAAGTTTCCCACTTAAAGAGTCCACTCTCAATCATCGTAAAATGATTTAATTACTTGTGTCCAACGTGACGTACTGATGGGCTTTTATCAAAGCTTATCATATATAATAGTCTACACAGTTAAATATATGGATCAAACGTATTGCTAGACTACGTGGAGAGAACCTAAAGAATATAAAATAAGCAAAGACTAAAATAATAAAAACGAAACATTAATGTTTATGTAAAAAAAAGAAAAAAGGAGACGATATCTCTCTAGCAAAGTTTTAACTGTTGTTATCCGCGCATGCATATTTGACCGCCGTAAAACATCCAAGCTGGTATTTTCCTTCTGTAGGAAACAAAAGCTTCTTCCTGCCAAAATCAACGTTTCACAACTGGAAATGATGACCCATTTTATTTTCATATCCTTCCTTATTTTTTTTGAAGCCATACATATTTTAAATGAAGTACACACATTATCTCTATAAAAAAAAATCCCCTTGTGAGGAAATCTAAAACAAGGAGGACAAAGGGAAAATGATGGAGGAGATAGAAAAAAGAAAGAAAGCCAAAGCAAAAAAAAAAAAAAAAAATGCTGAGAAAGCTGCCGTATTTGGATGCTACGTAGCTTGAACGTAAAAAGGTTTCTAGACTACAACAAAACCAAAGAAGGAAAGATTGAGAGAGAGAGAAGGAAAGAAAAATTTAGAAAAAATAAAATGTGTTGTGAAGCCAAACAATGGTACGACGTCAACAATGTAACAGATACACACGACAAAGAACTTTAGTTTAAGGATTTTTTTTATACATATCTTGTAAAGAACAAAAAAGAATTATCACCGGACCTTCCACCAGACCACGGATAGGAAAAAAAAAAGATCAGAAAACAATTTGTCATCTGTTTATGAAACATATAGGGGGTTTTTTTTCTCGAAGTGCCATGGAGGAATACAGATGGCCTTGGTAGAAGAGGTAAACTTGACTGATTTTTTTTTCTTTCTAAATTTTGTTTTTATTTATCACAGAGAAATATTGTAATCGTGACATTTTCAAACTCTAGATTATGATGAATCTAAACGTTAAAGGTCCCCGAACTCAAAATATTGGGTCTTACAATTTTGTTTGTACCTGGACCTCCAATCGAAACGTGTTGTTGTATTTAGATATTATAAAATTAAGGCTAGTTCAAACTTATTTTGAATATTCATAATTTTTTTGAAAATGCCTCTGACAATTTATTGTTAGAGGCATTTCCAAAAATTATGATTTTGTTAGAATTGGTATTTGGGAAGTGTTTTTACATGCTAAAGAAAAATGTACTTTCAGTTTTCTACGTGTATAAGTTAATTTGTAATTCATGTGCTTATAAGCTAAGTTGATTTGGAAACACCCCTAATAAAAATAAGAGAGACAGAATTCTTACTGCCACTGCAACGCCAAAACTAGTCCAAAAATAAATTGTCAGAAGGGGGGGAGAGGGGGGAGAGGGGAGAGAGGATAAATGAAAGCGCGCCAGACAGACCAGACTTTTCGTCTGACGAACGGGATGAAGTGTTTGTCGCGAGAAAGACGTACAAGGGGACAGTAGTGTATTGCGGATGTATTGTCCTGGAGGAAGGGGCAGTTTATCACAAGGAAGTGACGTCAAGCATCATACAGAGAGAGAGAGAGAGAGAGAGAGAGATTGTGATGACATATTGACCCAGAAACAGCAATCAATATGATGGACGATGTGTCAAACCAGTAGAATGTTCGGAGATAAATATCGCTCTACCGGGTAAACCGATCACTTTGTACTACTGAAAGTAGAGGGGAGGGGTGGAAACCTATAGTTGTGTTGTCGCCATTTCCTAATTGACATCATGATATATTGTTCAATAATGTTTACCTGCGATGCTGAAATTGATACATCTAGAAAGGGAGGAGGCGGGGGAAGGAAAGGATAGTATATTCCGACGATTGCATAGAATGGTAATGTATTATGTGGAGACTATCTAATATCCGTTTTAGATATCAAATTAATTTTCACTAAACTAACCTCCGTTTGGATCAGCACCGAAAAAATAGTCACATGTCGAATATTGAATTGTCGTATGGTAAACAAAGTTTACATCATGGTTAAAAGAGATATCTGTCATATCTAAATTTTCTTTTAAAAAAAAAGTATTTGCTGGGGTCCTTATGGGGTTATTAGGTTGTTGACAAGTTTTAATTACCACTCCTCTGTGACCTTGTGATTATATATAGAACAGGCCAGATCAAACAACGGTCCATCACATTTATTTTTGTGGCTCACTAGATTATTTTTTAATTACTGACCACATCAGTGGGAAATCATTCGATCGTTGCATTAGGCTCGATAAATTACGAAAAATATAATACTAGAGCAGCTGTACTTCCCGAATCCACACTATTCCTTCCCGTCTTCGAACCACGTCTCACCAAGTTGTGAGCACCTTCGGGTCCACATACGTTTACAAAACTTTCGTTTCAAAAATAAAAATTTATAAAATTTAATAAAGTAAATCTCGAACTTCAAACAAAATATGAAAATCTGTAACGTGATGTGTTGCTAGTAAATTGAAAAAGATGTATTAAAATTATCTCAAAGAAAAGCAAATATCTCATTGATGTAGATATATAATAAAATTAATTGTTATGGCATTTTTTTTTAGCTTATCAGAGATGGTTTTATTTTAAGGTCATTCGACAGTTGTTTTTTTAGCAAAACGCCTTACTACCCGTTCGGGTTATACGCTTATGTACTAATTAAGATGGTTTAGGGACTAGGAAGTTTATATTTATAGAAAGTGTACCAGCATTTGCACGGAGAGTGTAAAATTAACCTCAGTACACCCAACAGAGATTCGAACTTCGATCTCCCTATCATCGGCAGTCTAGTCTACTGCTAGAGTAGCGCGTTAGACCACGCAGCTCTTGAAGCAAGTGTAAAAATTTTATTGCATAATTTTAACAAGTGTGTAAATATAATAAGTAAAAAGTTATTCAATGATTTCATATCATTACAATTCACGAGTTATAAGGGGTCTAACCTGCTATTTTATGCTTTTTGGGTACCATTGTTAAGGTAAAGTATCTAATCTATGGGGCTGAAATTAAATATAATACTAATATAAAATATGTTATCGTATACACCCAATATGAATGCCTACAAAATTTTAACCCCATACATTAGATATAATTTAGCTTAGCAAAGGTAAAATAATATTAATATGTGATTATAATATTTTAAATATTTTATTTTGTATACCTCAAATGAATGTCTAGTTTTCAGTTCAATACAATTCTTAATACAATACATCCCATCAGTTAATTTTTTTTATTTATTTAGCACCACGTCTAACTACCCGTTCGGATTATACGCTTTTAATTAATTAAATTGTTAAATTATATTTATTAAAACTACCCCATAGCAAACGTCAACAATTTAATTTGACAGCAGCATACTCGTATGTTAGCGTGGACTGTGCAAAGTATGTCAGCTCTGTCGACAGACAACTGCAGAGTAAAGGGTTGCCCCCTTGCAGCGTTCCTTTACCCACAACTCCTTGATGATATCCACCGACTAATGAACAGAATTCCACACCCGACTCTCTTATCATACGGCTAGCTTGCTACAATAAAACACCTCTACGTGAGATATGGTTAATACAACTCTTGTTTGCCGACACGAGATGGGGATTATGACGACATTGGCACCACAAGTCTGTTATGATGAGGGTCTTCAATCGGAGAGGTGGGCCCTAAGATGAGGTTGGAGGGAAAACGAGTTAATGACATTTTTATTTAACGGTTTTTATAATACACATTTTGCTGGCTAAAATAACCGAAATAAGAATATTAGCATTTGATGAGAAACTTATTAAATGAGGATAGAACGTTGTCATTAAATTCTTCTGACACACTACAGAGATATTTAAGAACTGTCGATATCACCATGTGAAGAAAATTAAACTCTGTGTTTCTACTGGAGCAATGTTTTATTTATTTTGGTCAAAAAATGTTATGATATAGAAAAATGCAGTGCTCTTTTCTAACAGTTCCTACACTCCCGCCTTAAATAAATGTCATGAACAAAATCGAAATTGATGGAGAATCATTCTAAATGAAGAGAAAAATTAACATAAAATACCGAGATATCTGTGAAAAATATTTAAAAATTGTTGATATTACTGTGAGTAAAAATTAAACTGAATGTATACAGTATGTATTGAAACACTTTGATAGTTCTTATGTAGAAAATAAATAAATATAAAAACTTAAAAGCTTCTGGCCTTGACACGTCTTCTCTTCGGATAAGATAATGTTCAATTTTTTAAGGATTTTCTGTTGGGACTTGTTAAAAAAGACTTGATTTATTAAGGGAAGGCTATATATATATATATATATATAATATATATATATATATATATATGTATATATATGTATATATATGTGTTTATAACCTTTTACTTTGAACTCGGAGATAAAACTTTAGCAAGAAAAGTAATTGCTAAAGTCCAACACCTCAGATCAGTAGATATCACACCCTACCGCTTTAAGGTCCTTGAGTATGAATACCATCAATGTCGAAAATTTAGCATGTAACATGTTGGTATAGCCCCAACCATTTTAATAAGCTTTTTTTTTAGCACCGTATCTTACTACCTTTCAGGTTATACGCCTATGAACTAAGTATACTAGTTGTTTTAGGGATTAGGAAGGCTTAATTTAGAGGAAATGGACCCGTATTTGTGTGGAGATAGAGTGGAAATCATTTGTGAAAAACCACCCTCAGTGTATCCGACCAAGATCGAACCCCGATCTCCCCCCATCTTCGGCAGTCTAGTCCAACACGAGATTAGCGCGTTAGACCACGCGGCCACCTAGGCGGGTTTTTAAATAAATTGATGGTCTGATATTTGTGTGTTGAGATTTATCCATAGTCAAGTTTTCCGACACCTTAGTTCGGTCGATAGATTATGTCTAGTGAATTAAGGGTCCAGGGTTTAGTTCCTGGCATGGCTGAAAAATATATCGTTGGTGAAATGTGGGTTCCCCATTTCACAGTGATGAATTAACGGCCAGAGCTAGGTGTTGTGTCTGTTTATAGTTTATAAGTCATGTGATGATATAATCATTCCGTTCAGAAAGTGCACGTTAAATCCTCAAGTAAATAAATATAATCAAGTTAGGCTAAGTCACTGATAATCTGAAAATTGAAAAAGACACCTGACACGGGAATCGTAGCAAGCGTATTAACAGGCCAAGGGAACGAGAAGAAGAGAGTGAAGTTTAACGACCTTCACCAACATACGCCTGGTTACGCCAGCGGGCACGCAGACAAAGGCGTCGGTCTCGTCTAATATGGTTTGCAAATGGCGAAAGAGGTCAGGGCTTAAATCCTGTACGGGAATAAAGGTGTTATTTTCCCCTTAATAGTGTGCCACTCTCCACCCACGTAAGTGCCGCAATATTTCTTCTAAATTCTATCTTACTCGGTCGTGCTGCGTTAGTGTAAATACGTGTAAGGCTCGGACAGATAGAATTACGCAAGACACGAAAAAAAAAACATAGAATGATACAACGTGTCCTACCCTTAAAATAACATTAAGGTGGGAGTGTAGGGGACACGAGATAAGAGCAACGTTCTTGCAGCTTTTATAGTAAACAAATTTATTTTTTTTGCCAAAATAAATAAAATGTTTCTTCAGTAGAACCATATAATTTTATTTTCTACACATGGTGATATCAACAGTTCTTAAATGGCCGCCATGAGATTAGCGACATTAGACTAATTACGCTAGTGGTTTTAGGGATTAGGAAGATTATATTTAGAGGAAGTGTATCAACATTTGCGAGAGGAAGAGTGGATAGCCATTTTTGAAAAAAAAAACACCCTCAGTATACCCAACCGAGATTCAAACCTCGATCTCTCTGTCATCAGCAGTCTAATCTCCTGCGATAATTGCGCGTTAGACCATGCGGCCACCTATAAAAGCTGCTAAAACACTGCCCTTTTCTCGCTGTCCTGGCTGTCTGGGGGTAAGGTGTCAGACTTCTGTGCTGGGGGTCCGGGGTTCAATCCTAGGTCCCGGCACAGATTCATCTGATTGCCAAACCCTTCCTTCACCTCTGACATGAGTGTATTAATCACAACTTGTGAATGTGAGGAATGATAGGCCTCCACCGTGGTTCGGATCCCACGTTAAACTGTAGGTCTCCATTTCATCTCACAATCACCCTAGCATTGCCTTATATTAGCGTAAGTGCGTACAACCCGAACGGGTAGTAAGACGCGGTGATAATAAAAATAATAATCAACCCGCCTCGGTGGCGTAGTTGGCTAACGCGCTAGTCGTGTTGAGCTCGACTGCTGAGGAAGAGGAGATCGAGGTTCGAATCTCGGTCGGGTGAACTGAGGTGGTTTTTCCTAAATGGTTTTCCACTCTCCCTCCACGCAAATGCGGGTTCACTTCCTCTAATTCAACCTTCCCAATTCCTAATCCACTAGCGTAATTAGTACTTAAGCGTATAACCCGAACGGTAGTAAGACGCGGTGCTAAATAATAATACATAATAATAATAATAATTAATAATAATAAAAAAAATGAAAAAATTCCGTTTTAAGATACTAATTATGATTTTTTTTAAAAGAATATAGTAAAATGATTTCACTATTCTCAAATACACTGTGTCCTAATGAATACAACATAAAACCGCACCATGTGACGCCTGGTTCGAGCTCTATTACCCTAACTAAGTTACGATATTATCCGTGGATTGAGAGGGGTTCTTACGTCCCACGCCCACATAATAATCAAACTAAATCACTGCAATCTAAAAGTAAATGTGTTTATGCGCAGTCAAATCCACCCCGGTAAGGAACGTAGCAATTAAGAGGATGCTACACTTGCGATTGTCTCATTAGTCAGTGTTCTTCACAGCAGCTGTGACGTCATAGAAAATAATCTAAATTAATCAGCATCGTTGAGTAGACAATGCACTTACCCGTTACAATAATTACAGCCCGCACCTGACGGGCGTCGTATTCTTCCGGTTTATAACCTTACCACATAAAAGTTGTATCGTTACAGAGAACGCCAGAGTTTGGTTAATTTGTCGTTTTAGTTTTTAGCACCACTTCCTAATACTCGTTCGAGTTAAACGTATACGTACTAATTATGCTAATCAGTTAGGGATAAGGAAGGTTGAATTTAGAGGAAGTGCACCCGGATTTTTGTGGTGAGAGAGAGAGTGTAAAACCATTTTGTAAATAACCACCTTTATTACACCCAACCGGGATTCGAATACCAATCTCCCTGTCATTGGCAATCTAGTATATTGCTAGAGTGATGCCTTAGACCATGCTGTCACCGAAGCAGGTGTATATTAGTCCGTGCTCAAATTATCCTAAGGAAATCAAGATTTCATTTCAAACAAAAAAACAACACTAATATGATAAACCAACTACAACTCTAAATAATTACCTCGTGGCTTAGTAAGTGTTGTACTTGTATGAACAATCCGACTATAATTCTAAATGATGCTATCATGGATTATTTAGTATGTAAGTAGTGTAATGATATGAGTATCTATGTTTGGAAGAGCATGTTAACTATACAAGCACACACTTCAGGAAGGGTTTGTGGCACGCATGCACCTTCTCCCCCTCTAAGCCACTCTATCAATACGTCATGGCATACCAAAGGGAAATAATCAGGCTCAGAAACTGCGGTCGAGTGGGGCCTGAGTACCCTATGAATGCTGCGGCGAACATGAATCACATACTGCTACTTGGGATATCAGACAATCGCGGATCCGGAGAGTAATTTCCATCCGAACATTCTGAATAGCCGTATGAGGTGAGATTAGCTATGCGGAAGATTCTGGAACGTGTTATCAACCGAGGCGACATCTCCATAGAGCAACAAAATTTATAATCGGGACATTGTGGTTCTAATTTATTTTAATTAATAGTGGTAGTAACTAAATCAGTAGATGTCTTTATTTATATTTTTCTTCGCGACTTACTACTCATCCGGGATGAACGCAAATCTACGGCTGAGGAAGGTAAGATATTATATTAAAGTCGTCTTCGTTTACGTGGAGAGAAAGTGGGAAACAATTTAAGGAAAATACCCTCAGTAAGTCCATCCGGGATTCAAACCACAACCTATCCACCAGCGACAAATCAAACTAAACAGGAATTAACAGGAATAGCTCCGGCTATTAATTCTTAATATGTGCGATCCCGTACAATTTAATAATTGTGCAAATGGCAGCGTAACAGCCAACTACCGAGTCGCAGATGGCGGCGTTTTCCGATGGCTTGTGATATTAATATAATCACATATTTGTAGCCGACGATTTCTGCTAAGTCCATCATAGACTCTGCCTTAAAATATGAGTGGAAGAATGACCCAGGGCACGGGACGAATCCTGGATAGCTCAGTGGTTAGAGCATTGGCGTACTAAGCCAGAGGTCCCGGGTTCGATTCCCGTGTCCAGGTGTCATTTTTCAATTTTCAGAATAAACAGGAATTAAGTTTAATACGGCTACCCACCAATGCAGATAATTTAAGAAATAAAAATAATAATAAAAACTAGCCGGCTCGATGGCCGCATGTTCTAAGGCATCACTATTGCAATAGATTGGCCCACCAATAACGGGGAGATTAGGGTTCAAATCCAAATCGGGTGTACCGAGTCTGAAGATGGTGTTTCCTAAATGGTATTTCACTCTACCTCCCCCACGCAAATGCGGGTACACTTCGTATTCATTCAACCTTTTTCATTCATAACACATTAGCGGAATTAGTGCATATGCGTATAGCCCGAACGGTCAATAAGATGAGGTGCTATAGGCCTAAATATAAAATTAACAGAAGGGAGCTAGAAGTATAATATTATAGACTTCTAAAAATACGACAGTTAAATCTCTATTTTATTACTCTAGATCTGGGATGTCCAAATATTTATGGTAAGGGAAACAAAAAAGTAAAAGTGAGATAAAGTGTATCAGAATTTGCGTTAATAAGGAATGGGAAATCATTTAGTTAAAACCACCTTCAGTACATCCAGGCGGGATTCTAGCTCAGAGCTCCCCAAAATCTGCAAACCATACAAGACGAGACTGACGCCTTTTCCCACGTGTCCATCGATGCGGGCGAGATCTCTTATGACGCCCACAACTAAATGTTAGAATATAACAAAAGGTATACACTTTAAATAATTCAGAGCGTGTACTGAGAAAAACTTGACTCCCAACTACATTCTCTTCCTTTCATTCACTCACTCCACCAGCTAGAGCTTTGACGCATTATTCTTTGACCCATATTTTCCACAAGCTCAACCATCTAAAAGGAATACTTTCTCACTCTGTCAAGGAGGTAAAAAACACAAAGGGTAAAAAAAGCCCTTGGGTGAGCGGAGATGGAAAATATGTCAAAGGTCGAGTGGTGTGTTGGTATGTCAAATCAAATAAAAAAAACTTTCTTGAATAAAATAGGGGGAAAACAAGAAAGAATAATATATTATATATTTTTTATTCTGTTTATTTTCATTATATTTTTGAATCGTTTTCATAAATCTAAAAAAAAACTGTTTTTTTTTTCTATCTACAATATCTTAGCCGATGACTTGTTCCTACAAGTTTGTTTATATACACAACAAAATTCAAGGATTGTTTATGAAGAATGTAGTCCAGTTGGCAGCACTGCTAACTTTAGGATAAAAGTTTGAAGGCTTTTCAGTTTCATCTTCTTCAAGGAGTCCAGACGAGCATACAATTCGAAGTTTAAATTAGAATTTAATTTTTTCGTAGACCAACACGGAAGAGTTGGAATGTAATATATAAGTTTGATTAGCTTATATTCTTACCGTCAGACTTTTAATATATACAAATATTAATTGATTGAAAAATTATTAAATTTTAGATAAATTATTAGTCAGATTCAAAATGTATGTTTTAGATTAAAATCATTTGTCACATTCAAAATATAAATATTATTTTTAAATTAAGTAGATTTGATATTTTAATCCAACTAAAGAAACTCTGAGGAGTTTTTTTTTCATCGCGTCTCTCTAACCGATCAGGCTACACGCATATCTATCAATCAAAATAATAGAGTAGAGATGAGAGGTTAAATTTATAAAAAGCGCACACGCATTTGCGTAGAGAAAGAGTAAAAAGCTATTTGATAGAATAAACATCCTCAGTATAGAGTAGCACCGTAGAACATGCGGCCACCGAAGTGGGCTACAATTTAATTAAACTTAGTATAAACAATCTCCTGCTAATATTACAAACTCAAGAGCAGCGACCGAATCCACCCTGGTGGACAAGTGACCAAAATGCCAAGCTAATCTAGTTTGGTTTGCCGGTAACGGGCAGGTCAGGATTTGAATACTAGGTTTTTTCTTATAAATGCGGGTAGATTTTCTCTACATTCTATCTTCTTCATCTTTAGCTCATTAGTGTTGGGTTTTTTTTTTTTTGCATCGCGTCTTAGGCCTACTATCCGTTCGGGTTATACGATTAATGTGATTAAATGCTTATAGCCCGGATTGGTAATAAGACGCGGAGCAAAAAAAAAAAGCCGTGAGAGTAATTTTAAAATACTGATAACATACCAATAAACTAATAGGCGTCCAATGGTATCAAACCAGAGAATTTATAGACCTGCAACCGGCCGTTCTAGTAACTCTGTGAAGCGAGTCTGGTAAGCATCCACACAAATTTGCTTAAAAGTGAGAACCCCTGAAATCTATGCAAATAGTTAACGAGTTGTACTACACATGTAGACTACAAGTACACTTCCAGGCGCTACTGTGGAGCAGAGAATCCTAGTACCATTGCGGAGTCGTAATTTGTTTTAATAATTGAAGCTAAGGTGTAGGGATTGAGGAGGTTATTTAAATGGAAGTGCAGCTTTATTATCGCGGAGAAGAGGGTGGGGAAAACCAAATGATATTTCAATCTTTTTTAGATATTTCTTAAAAAATTTTTTTTAGTCAAATTCATTCTTCTGCAACCACCCCTTTTCTATGGTGGACAATAGTTTCCCTAGCTACAACAATACTGTGGCACCAAGGGCTATTACATAGTACCCTAAGCAACGAAGAGTTCGAATCCCGGAGTTTGGGTGGCGTATGGGAGTTAAGTATAAAGTAGTGATCAAGTTGACTTATGTTAATAATCCTACATATATATATAAAAATTAATTGAGAGTTTGTTTGTTACTTTTCCACAAAAAATCGCCACACCGATTGTGTCGAAATTCCGCATGGACATATTTCGAACGACCGGTTAACATATAGGTTTATTCAAATTTAAGTGCGCCATTTTGTTTCAAGATTACGGCTATAAAACACTTCTTTTCAGCCTTTATTCTAAGCTTCTGCTTATAGGATTTTTTTTATTGGACCAACTATGAAAGGTTCATATATAGAGTATTATAAAACACACACCGTATGAAGAACGGGTAGTCAGCTAATTAGACTATAAAACATACTAAGCTAATACAACACCTGATCGTATCAAACACTTTCTAGTTAAGCAACCGAGAGTAACTTTTAGAAGCGTCTACAGAGCCAAGTTTGACTCCCTGGCGGTAGGAATCACAGGATAACGGTTTAATTAGCAAACCTACTCGTTTATTTTATTATCGAACTCTCTAGCTCAATGTGCCTAGAGCATGGCTTCTCTTCGACCGAGTCGAAGATCCAGCCCTGCTATTAAGACAACAAATCAGTTAATGAGGGTGATAGAATTCCCTGATTGTTACTTTAAAATCTCTTACTAAACCAAATTATTTTCAACAAGCATGCAAATTCCTTCGGTCGCTTGTTAACAGGATGTATAATATTCTCAGTAGGATGGTAGCCAGCCACTGCTTGACTTATAAGAAAATGTTTAAGTGTGGACTAACATTAAGCCAGGAAGGATTAAACTTAAAATAGCATGCGCTTACAGTATTTTCAAAAGTTAAATTATAGAAAAATATTTTAGCGACATTAAGTGCACATTTTCTCATTAATGTATTTGGCATCATCCATGGATATAGTGGTCAGGAAGTTCTATATATGACTATGACCTGCACCATCCTTCTTCCTTAAGGGATCAAAGGAAGGACGTGCAACATTACAATAGCAAAAAACATAAGGAAATTGTAGAATGACCCCTTTTGGACAATACTCAAATATATAATGTATATATATTTGAATATATATATAAATATATATATAGTCAACAATAAAAGATAAAACTGGTAGCTGATTAGGCGAAGTAGGTAGCATAACAAAGAGCTCCAATTCAAAAATTTTCTTTGATATTTATTTGGTAGGATAATATTCATTTTAAAAAGGTATATATTAGAATGATATAAACAATCGAAGAAATTTAATAATTCCCGCTTTCATAAAAGTACTGCTCGATCTATAGCAGTATCATAGATCCTAACATGACAACAGGCAATACTATATGATAGACTAGATAGAAAAAACTGCAAAAACAACAAATGAGCCCAACCGAGTCTCATACTAAAAATTTAATTACTTCAGAACAATATCAAAACTTGCAACTATCTCTCTTAGGTATACAAGATTAAAGTTCTTTTTAAGAGTATACAAAAGGAAAACTTTCATTTAATAGGGATATATAACTTAAGACATTCATTTTCTCCCAATAAGTGACAAAGTTACATTTTACGTACAAAGTATTACCATATTTCCATACCTAATGTTCTATGCCATAAGGACAAAATCCTAATAGTGAAATGACAAAATTTATAATTTGTTCATCAAACTTGACTTTATGAAAACAAAACATATTATGTAAAGAGTTTATAAGCCAAGTCATCGTATACTTAAAAGAGACTCATAAAAACTATTAAATTTAGAATAGCATCATTACTACATTTAATCATAGTTTATTTTACTGATAAAATCATTTATTATTTTAGTTACAAAAAATTTCCATATTTTAAACATTTTATATCAAACCCAAATTGGATCTTTCTAACCTTGATTTTCATTCTATGCCAAAGTACAGAAGAAGAATATTTTATAAATTGATTAGAACAATAATACGAATCATCAGTTTTCCTAGCTCTAGACTTTAATTTAGTTAGTAATCCAATTATTTTCCTAATTTATTAACTATGTTCAAGTTCATTATTAAAATATTTATCAATATAAAAAAATTGAATTAGAATATTTATCAATATTAAAACAATTAATTAAATTAGAATATTTGTATCCAACAAGAATACTGAGCCAAAAATTTAAGTTCAATATCAACATGCCGAAAAGATCATTTTGAATGAGAGGCCGAAAAGGAATTTAATAGCTTAAATGTTACTGGACTATAAGCGTCCTAAACGAAAGTTCAACCAAGAGTAATTTTACAGAGAAAATACAGCGGTATATATTCACTCTACAGCTGAAGCGTACAAGATAGGAAAAGGGAGGGGTGAAAGGATAGACACGTGATGGAAGATTGGTCAGACTTATATTATGTACCAAAACCTTGGAGCAGGTCAATCTAGATTCTTCTGGAAGCTTGTAGTCGATTCTGGTCAAAGGTGGAAGCGGCGGCGGATGAGGCTGGAACTATCCCACAGTTCGTTTGACTAGGTCAGTCGACTGGGCTAGTAGATTGGGTTCGGTCGTGTTGTTACGGTCCTCGCGTGTTAATGAAGGTTAAGTGGGGTGCGACGTTTCGACTACAGCTGGCTGAGGTGAATTTCATTAACCAATAATAAATATTTTGTAGATAATAGTACTGTTCTTATTTATTTTTTAACTTCGACATATGTTACAGACCAATCTTTGGTTCAAATCGATGTGAGAGCGTACATTTAGTTTTCAGGTGGTGCGAAAACAGGAGAGAGTAATAATTATTTGGCGTTCACTAAAAAGAATTCCGAGGCGATAATAGGCCAAATTGGCTTGTAAGCCATAATTTAAAGTAGCCTATATTTCCTGAATCATCAGATATTAGAATAGAAAAAAACTTTCAAGGCGTCATCCCACAATCGAACTATACTAACCGAGCTGCCACAATCTGTTGGCAAGGATGATATCAACATTTGTGGATAGAGGGTGTCATGTGGTCAGCACAACAAACTCACTGGCCGTAGATCTCATTTTTCTAGACCATAGGTGCTACTTTTTCGTTCAGGTTGCTCCTAATTTGTCTTCAAGAGGCTAAGTCAATCTCGTTCCAGACCTACTGCGTTACAGAAAATCTGGATGCAACGGGGATCGAACCCGGCACTTATGGATCTGTAGCCAGGAACTATGACCACTAGAACACAGACGCGGCCTAATAGATAATACAATAAGCCTTACAAGCTAAAAGCTCTAGAACCGACAGAGGCCACAGCTACCAGACTCTTTACCATTAATTAATCCTTGTAATTTCACCAACAATTAATTTTTAGACGTGCCTGGAATATAACCCCGAACCTTTATCTCAAGTAAATACACACGCCACCACTTAAGTTGAAGTAGTAAAGATCATTTTACATTGAAAACTGTGGCAATCGAAGGGAATCAATACATCAAACATCGCTCAGAATGGACTTTAAATAAAATATATCCTAGAACGAGATTCGAGCCTGGTCCTCATTGAATAACATTTTGAAGGAGTGGTTGCTACGCTACGCCTTTGTTCGCCAACCCCACTCCACTCACGCACTTGGGGTACTACAATCAAGGCGACGCGCGCAACCATCTGAACAGACTACCCTGTGTGGAGAAATACCCACAGACTACTAAACAAAGACTCGGGGAAGGATTGGCAATTACTCATCCTCCGCCAGTCCCAAGTGGAGTGTACAACAGCGCCAACTAGTTTTGATCGTAAGAGTGGGTTGAATTACAATTTTCATAAAACGAATCTTATCTGACAGCTAGAAAAGCTAATATTTCAAAGTTCGCGTATTCATACGTATGGAAATGTTTACATCTGTCAGCTTTATCCAATACCCGTAAAATAACACCAATATATAGTATAATAATAATTAGAATAATAAATATAAAATAATAATGTTGTATCTGGGCTACATCAATCTGTGGCTCAGTTCGAAGAAAGAGTAGTCAGGGGACGTCCGAATGTACTAATCGTGCATCCTTTACGTGGAAGCTCATTCCATGTCCCAATGAAGCGAGAGGATTATGAACGTGAATATGACTGAGTAAAGCCAATAAAGATCTTAACTTAACCTAAGCTTAACTAACCAAACCATGGTGAACACAGGAATTTACCTTTAGAGAAAAATCCTCCAGTACCAGTCGGGAATCTAACCTGGAACCTCTAGGTCAGCAGCAAGGGGCTCTGACCATTATACTACGACACCGGTTAATAATGTAGTAAAATGGTGTCAGTGTCGACTGAATTTTTTTTTATTATCTCAAAGGTCCTTCCGACCAAAATCCTACTTAATAATTCCCACAGTCTGATGGCAGACTTAATAATTACTACTCAGCCTTTTATGCTTTTTATTCCCCGCTCCCCCCGTCTCATTCACCATCCGGGCTATCCGCATGACGTTGGGATGATATAGGTATCGTTTAGAGAGGGGGGAGGGTGGGTAAACATTTAGAGGAATAAACACCCAAGTACATTCAGCCGGAATTCGAACCCCAGCCTCCACATCACTGGCAACCTAGACTAGACCAAATTGACGCCTTTATCCACGTGCTCATCGGTATAGGTGAGATGGTTGCTATTAGTGACCTAAACTATTTTATAAACAGAAAGAGGATAAAGAAAGTGAATTTTTTAAAAAAAAGTACCGGTGAGCGTTTGAATAGAAAGTGTAAAATAACATCAGGAGAAAATACATTCCTGATTCTTTCCTACGGGAAGGGGGAACTAGCGCACATTTCTCTGCCGTCATCAAAATATTTTAAACTTTCAATTTCAAAAGACCCGCCTCGGTGGCGTAGTTGGCTAACGCGCTAGTCGTGTTGAGCTCGATCGCCGAGGACGGGGAGATCGAGGTTCGAATCTCGGTCGGGTGAACTGAGAGTGGTTTTTCCTAAATGGTTTTCCACTCTCCCTCCACGCAAATGCGGGTTCACTTCCTCTAAATTCAACCCTCCCAATTCCTAATCCATTAGCGTAATTAGTACTTAAGCGTATAACCGAACGGGTAGTAAGACGCGGTGCTAAATATTAATTTCAAAAGGTTATTTCAGCCAAATTAATTTTTTTAATCAGTGCGTCTTCCTATCTGTTCAGGTTATGAGGAAGGGAGCATTTTGAAGGTAATCTTTCCACATTTGCGTGGGAGGAACGTGAGAAGCCATTTAGAGGGGAGGGAGGGGGAACACTCAGTAAACCCGACCACGATTTGAACCCCAATCTCCCCGTTTACAGCTGGCCAATCATATAGCGCGAGTGACATCTTAGACCATTCGGCCACTGAAGCGGGTCTTAGTTAAATAAATGATTGCTAAAGTTAAAACCTATAGGGATAGACGCAAGGATAGTGAGCGTGTTTGATTCAATAGGGCTGGGTTTAGTCCAAACAAGTAGCGTGAGTTCTATTATAAATACTGACCAACACCTTCACATTTATTGATTAGATTTTTATCTTAAATAGAGAGTAAGAACAAAAACGATAGTAATAATGAATTAGTCAAACTACTTTTTAAATAAATGTTATGACACATTCACATAGTCTCATATACGCAGTTTATTACAGTTTAGAGCAAAATTTCAAAAAACAGGTTTTCAGAAACTACTCTTAAATTAGTTTTCCTTTTTAATCAGTCTCTTCGGTAAACTACACTCAATTTGAGGGCTAGAGGTTTTTTTTAATTCACGAGGTATACAACAACTAAATATTAGTTTGAAATAAATCTATATAACCGCTTCAGTTGCATAACTTAAATTTTTGGGTTCCGGGGCACATAAAACGTCAATATTCATCATAATTTCGGAGTAGAAATGTTTCACGATCCACGAGAAAGTAGAAACATTAAATAAAAAATGTTTTGCTGCCGGTGTTGTCAAGTTTTTAAACTGCGTCCGAGAACACTGCCCGCATACGCGTCGGTGGCCGCGTAGTCTAACGCGCTACTCTCGTAATAGACTAGACTGCCAATGACTGGAAGATCTAGGTTCGAATCTCGGTCGGGTGTAACCAGGGTGGATTTTATAAAATAGTTTTCCACTCTCCCCACACGCACATACGGTTACACTTCCTTTAAAATATGACCTTTCTAATCCCTAAAACCATTAGCGTAATTAGTACATAAGTGTATAACCCAAACGGGTAGTAAGACACAATGCTAAAAAAAACCACTGCCCGAGGGTAGTTTTCTATATGTAGTTAAACTTTATAGTAAAATAGGTAAATATAGGATTACATGTGTGCATATCATTTTCAAAAAGTTCTTAGAGCCTGTGTTAAAAACATATTAAATGTCTCCTGAAATGAAGAACCATTTAAATCACCACGGCAGGAACGCACTCACTAACGAGATCAAACAACAAAGCAAGTCTGGCAAACAAACCTTTTGTGGGCTCTATTAGCCTTTAGACACCGCGGCGAGCTACGCGAAATAGAGAATTAAAGCGCACACAGGGGTCAATTGTGTAAACACCATGTGAGGCTTACTACAGCAAAGATAGCCCCCGCCTCAAACGAAGATCCCTTACCCAAAGAGAAGAGAAACCACAATATAACCTTGTTGAATGGGACGTACGCCAATGTTTAATCCTCCATAGGCAAACAGAAAGTGTACACGATATATACAGAGAGCCGTAATGTATAGAATTCCCAAACAAATTCAATGTCGCACTTTTCATTATACTCGACGTATACAAAGGGAGATGGGTTAACTGTGCATAGCATATTATTGTAGCGTGGTTTCTATGTACCGAATATCTAGCGGTACAAATGTCCATCCGAACAATTAGACTCGAATGGCTTTGCTCTGCTTGGATTAGTTTTTGAACCTTGTAGTGTAGTTTATTTTTTATTTTTTCTCGACACCACCGAGAGAAAATATTGTACAAGACACAGTGAAAAAACAAAGTTTTAATTTTCAAACAAGACTTTTAGATGCAGATACACTCCACGGAGGTGATTTTATAAAAAAATTTTTTAACATTAATGAAGATTGAACTGCGAGAATAAATGTTTACGGACGTAACTGGGATATCAAGCTCAAGTACAGCACTAAAACGATATGGACAAGTTCATTGACGCATAAGGCAGGCCTGGGCAAATTTTGGCTGAAGGGCCAAATTTATTATAAGAATGGGTAGCCAAAATTTAGTACTAAAGTAATTATATGGACAACGTAAGAAAGTAAGACAGTATATGTTTTGTTATCACCCCGTTTTACTACCTGCACATTATAGGTACACATATAATGACGATTACTCTAATGGGATAGGGACGTAATTTACACGCATTTGCGTGAATGAAGAGTGGGAAACCATTTAGGAAAAAACACTCTCAGTAGAATCAACCAAGATTCGAACCTTGATCTCCACGTCATCATCAGGCCAGTCCTACACGAGTGTGACACCTTAGAACGTTCGGCCACTGAGGCGGGTAGGACAATATAAAAAACTAAGGATTATTAAAAAAAAACAGAACTTAATGAGATGATTGGTTCATATAGCTTTCATAATTTCTTGTTAGGTATAAATTTAGTAGTTGAAATTATTAAAATTGCTTGTTTATAAGTGTTTTGAATAAATTGTACGTACTTACAAAAGAATATATTTTAATTCTGGTATTTTTAGCACTAGTTTTTTTTCCCCTTTGAGAGTTATAGCTTGCGGGCCGTACAAAAAAGGTGACGGGCCGTATGCAACCCGTGGGCCAAAAATTGCCAAGGGCTGTACTACCGTTTGATTGCCGAGTAATAATCTCAAGGGTCAAGTTATTTTAAAATAACAGCTTAACGTAAATAATTACTTTTTAAATTGAAAGCATAACGGAAGTTTAACGTAAAATGTTCAAACTACCCAACTGAAAAAAATATATATATTAGGGCAGAAGTTCCCAAACTTTTTCGGCTTACGGCGCTCTTAGTGTGTTTTTTTTTTAATGGCGCCCCTAGTCCAAAAGAAATGCATATTATTTCTATCAGATACAAGCAACTTTTTTTAATTTGTTTTAGCAACTTAGTAGTTACTTTAAAAACTATATACATAAACTAAAAGAGAAAATATTATTTATGTTTCATAATTAAATAACCACAATTACTTACTAATGGGATGTTTAGAGGTTGATTTTGGTTGGAAGAACAGTTTAGAAACTTCAAACATATTTCTTTACGGCCAATATTGAAAACATTTTACTATATTATTTGTGTTATTTTATAAATGGTTGTGGTTATATATTATATATATATACACATATATATATATATATAAACAGAGAGAGAGAGAGAGGAAAAGAGATGATAGCTGCATTGACTTGATGTATAAATATTTTAAAATTGTTTTAGTAACTACCAGATACTGTTATTCCAATCAAATTCAGCTGTAGAGCAATGCAAATTATTAATTTAAAATACCATCGGCAGTCTCGTCTGCGAGAGTAGCGCCATAGAACATTCGGCCATCAAAGCGGTTGGCACACGAATTAAAGGACACACGAAACGATTCAGGGAAATTCAGGGGATCAGTCGGAAATATTGAACGCCGGAAACCCGGCGAGACCAACCGCTTTTATCTGAGAGGCGCAGGATCTGACGAGTTGTCCATAGAGACCTATACACTGACATGGTGATGTGTCGACACTAGATCCTCGTTATTCAGTTGGGAATAAATGTTTGCTTGTAACAAAATTGGTCAAGAGGAAACGAGTAATTTGGCAGAAGAGAACTACGGATGATTTTTTCCTACTAAAAATAATGTTTAAATGTCATTCATAAGGCTGAATAATCTATGATTGGATTATTCATCGAAAAAATATTATAGTTTTCTTTGGTCAAAGTCAGATTATTTAAAAATAAATTCTGTTAGTTAAAGTTTGGAAAATATATGTTAAAATTATAAAGGATAAATTAGTATTAGTATGTGATTTATCATTAGGTTTAACACAATAACTGGGTTGACATGAACATTTTCCTAATTTTTACTTTTTCTCGATTTTCAACATTTTTATTTTCTAGTATCAACCTTATCAATTTGACAGTTTGAATTTAAAATAAATGGTACGTAACTCCACACGGACTTTCTCACTCCAATGTTTAAAAATGAAGATATTTACTCAAAAGCTCGTATGTAAAAAATATTATAGTTTCCTTTGGTCAAGTCAGATTATTTAAAAATAAATTCTGTTAGTTAAAGTTTGGAAAATATATGTTAAAATTATAAAGGATAAATTAGTATTAGTATGTGATTTATCATTAGGTTTAACACAATAACTGGGTTGACATGAACATTTTCCTAATTTTTACTTTTTCTCGATTTTCAACATTTTTATTTTCTAGTATCAACCTTATCAATTTGACAGTTTGAATTTAAAAATAAATGGTACGTAACTCCACACGGACTTTCTCACTCCAATGTTTAAAAATGAAGATATTTACTCAAAGCTCGTAGTGTATATGTGAAATGAAATAATATACACAAGCAAACCCAGGCAAAAATTGCGTATACTTACGTTAAACATTTTTTGACTCCCGGATTTAATTTTTATGATTTTCTTTTTAAATAATTAAATTCCACAGTAGTATATTTGGACAAAAAAAGATCGATATTAGGTCCACAAGGTCAATACTTCGTATTAAAACTTTGATGTCCTGTTAAAAAATTTGACATTTTATTAGGTGTTGCACATCTTATGGTTACATTTTTTTTAAATTCTCATTTATAAATTTAGATCAATAAAAGAGGTAAATATATTTACTATTTTAGTCTAAAATGATGAGATATATCATTCTGTACAAATATTTTCCCTAAGAGGTTAAGGAAAAAGAACATAAATTTTTTTAAAGACTTACTTTCTACTTACTCTAAGGAATTAAAGAATTATTGCGTTAAAACTTAAGTAGTAGCTCTGTGATATAAAGCTCCCAAAATTGTATCAAGATATTTGTCAATATGACATCTCAGAATCTATTGGTTTTATAAAGATATATTCCAAATAAAAGTTTTTTATTTTTAATATTACTACAATTTTGCAATGACAAGTTATTTAGTATCTTAAATAGTTGCAGAGATAAGGAAATTTCTGCTTCTGTAAAGTACCTAAAACTCATTTTCATAGAAAAATGAAAATATCAATTTTGTTTATAATCTTAATCAAACGCATAGATACGAATTTTAATCAAAATCATTAGAGTCGATTTTGAAAAAACAGATTTTTTTTCTTTTTCGCCCTTTATTAAATTACTCTTAATTTTAAGTTTAAACAGACACACAAACAGACGGCATTGCAAAAACAACTTTTTAGGGTTCGGTGGGTCATGAAACTTCGACATCCATCAACAACTGGGTTGGATTTTTTTTACGGTCGAAATATTTTATCTTTAGTGTTCAAAAATTTTAAAAATATATAATTGCGTTCAGCCTGAAAATTATTCCTAAATATCTCCATATTTCAACAATGGTGTGAGAAAGTCGGTGCGCAGTTCATGACCATTCATTTTTATTAAATTGTACATCTTGTTGACCCAAATCAAAATCACCTACAGAAACAAAATTCCTGATATATTTAATTACGTAACTTTAAGTCAGTGAACGCATGAGCATAAAATGGAATATAAAATTTGTATTTTATGTTTTCAAAATTTAAATATTAACTTGTTTAGTAAAATATAAATCACAGTCTCTCGAATTTTTTTCTGTTCGTTTAAAATTTTTATATTTACAAATAAACTCTTCCTTTTCAAACCAAAAATGTTTCAGTTATCACTAATTAATGATTATGAGTCTACTTAGTAATGTTAGTTCCTTAAATTATAAATTATATTTTAGCTTTTATTTTAAATATGTTGTATAAACTATAATATTTTAAATTTTATATGAGAATTTTTTTTTTTTCGTAAACCTAGTTCCTTAGTGTTTCACTTTAAGCAAATAATGATTACAACCTTTTCACTGAAACAAAATACTTCAGCTAATTAAGAGAGTAGAGTTAAGTTAACAAACTAACGACATCGCTATTGACAATGAAATAAGTTTTCTCAGGAAAGATGAGAAACAAGTGACTAAAGTTTGTCAGGTTTATTTCACAAACAGTTTCGGTACGATCCTATTTATCGAAAAATGACGTTTATCTGCATTTTCGGTATTCACCTAGTAAGAGAACATTTGACATTCAAGATAATAAAGCCTTCGTCAGCGAAGTGGATGAAGATACCGAGCCGAACACCATCTGGCGGAGACGTTAGATATTATCTTTATGTCAAGCTGCTGAGTTTGCAAGAGTCGTACTCTGCAGTCATTTGATGATGGCTGCCAGTAGTTCAAGGGAGTAGGTTCCATGATTCGTGAAATAACTTTCTTTATTAGCGGCGAGAAGAAAGAATAAGGGGGAATCACAAAGAAGCCAGTAGGGAGGGGGGGGAAGGGATTGAAAAACAGGTCACACCATGGACAAACGGATTTAAGAGTCACTCAGTCACTCCTAGATAAGAAGTCGGCAAATTTTTTGGGTCCAGACACATGAACAATAAATATAGATATATTTACAAATATATTTAGTAAATAAAATGTACGTTTACATAAAGAAATGTTTAATTAATTTCCGTCACACTCAAATAGTATTTGAAAGTACTTGAGATAGTTGAGAATTTAGAAGATTCAAAGATCGACTTTTATTGATGTAGTTTAATTTCGCGATCGACTGATAACTGTCAGGAGAGAAAGAGGTCGATCGCAATAGACCAACCCCTGTTCTAGAAGATTGTCTTCCTCGGTTGAGATTCATCGAAGTGATCTCAATACCATTAATATATACAAAACTATAGTGGATAAAAATGTACTTGCATTTTGAAAAACTAATGTTTCTTTTTAATTAGCCTAACCAAGTAAACATTCAAAAGCAACGTCTTTGCAAGAAATTGTGAAAATGAGTTAAAATTATTTCGAAACATCAAGCATTCAGAACCATTTGTTAGATTATTCATTTCAATAAAAACGGTATAGTGCAATAAGTAAATATCCACTTTGGTGGCCGCATAGTCTAAGGCGTCACTCTCGCAGAATATTAGACTACGATGACGGGAAGACCGAGGTTCGTGTCTTGGTCGGGTGTACAAAATGGTTTCCACTCTTCCTCCGTGAAAATGCGGGTACACTTCCTCTTAATTCAACCTTCCTCATCCCTAAAGCCATTAGAATAACTAGTGCATATGTGTATAGCCCGAAAAGGTAGTGAGTAAAAAAAATTAACTGTGAAGTTTTGTGTATTGTGTCCTAATACCCCTCGATATTCCCGTTATTGCTAGTCTAATCTACTGCGAGAGTGACGCCTTAGACCATGCGGCCACCAAAGTGGATATTTACTTATTACACTATATTAATATAATAAAATCAAGACCTTTCCGTTTGGCTAGTTATAGTCTTAATAGGGTTTTGAAAAAACTCAAATAAGTACTTGCAAATTAAAAAAATTACACTAAACAAACTATTGTAATCATATTTGTAAATATTAAAGTTTTGGTGGTAGATCGAGATGCAAATATGCAAATAAAACCATGTGTTGGTCAGAACAAAAATAAAGTTTGTATACATGTAAAGATAGAGGAAGCGACCCATTAAGGTTATTTCCCCAAAGGGTTATATTTTGTCTGTGCATGGCCCCGCTTGGGATGTTAACAAGGACTACCGCCCAAACCTCTTCCGACCCGCACTAACTAGACCGCACTTAAGACGATTTCCAGCTGAAAGTTTATTCCAATCCGAGTCGCAACCGCGTCCATGGGGAGCCCCTCCAGTGGAAATGGATTGATCTGGGTCGTTACTAATTAAATAGAAACGGTCTATGTTAAGTAGTTGATGAAATGGTGCAACCGGAGAGGAGTAGCGAACACGTCTACGTATTGTCCTTATGGCGAAATGCAACCCTCAGAGAGCGCCTGGGTTACCTTTTGGAGCCATGGTCGAGTGGTCCCGGAGGAGAACCGTGGAACCTTTTTTTACTTTTTGTTCAGCACCCAGTCTTACTACCCAATCGGGTTATACGCCTATGTACTAATTACACTAATGGGTACGGATTAGGAAGTTTTATCGAGAGGAAGTGCACCCGCATTTTCGTGGAAGGAGAGTGGAAAATTATTTATGAAAACCTCCCTCAATGCACCCAACCGGGATCGAACCCTGATCTCCCCATCTTTGGCAGTCGATGCTAACACGAGATTAATGCGTTAGACAGTGCGGCCACCGAAGTGGGTCAACATTTTTTACTGTTAAGTTTTTTTAGCATTGCTTGCTACTACCCGTTCGGGTTATATGATTATGTATAATTACGTTAATGGTCTTACAGATAAGGAAGGTTATATTTATAGGAAGTGTACACACATTTGTATGGAGGGAGAGTGGCAAACCATTTTGGAAAAACCACCCTTAGTATATCCGATCGAGATTCGAACCTCGATCTCCCAGTCATTTGCAGTCTAGTCTACTGCGAGAGTAACGCCCTATACCATGCGGCCACAGATAAAATGTTGTTGTTTATCAATATCAGTTTATCTGAACTCTTTACAGTATCCATATAATCATGAAAGGAATTTTAGACACCCTTGATAAGGAATAAATTTAATCTACCTAAAAAAAAAGGTTTAAAATATAAACCGAAGATGTCCTGAGAAAAGTTTTTATTCTTTAGAAGTACACTCTGTTTACCCTGAAAGGGAACAAACGGTAGACCTAAGCTCAAATCCTAGTCGGGTGCACTCAAAGGGGATTTTTATTAAATGGTTTTCCACTCTCCTTCCACGCATGTGCGGGTAGATTTTCTCTAAGCTATACCTTTTTTCTCAACGAATGACTACCCATATATATACCCATTTATATATCCATATATATATAAAAATTACGCTAATGGAGTAGATATTAAAAAGGTAGAATTTAGAGTAAGTGTACGCGCATTTGTTTCATTTAATATCGATAGCTCGGACGGGTAGTAAGATGCAAAGTACAGAACAATGTAGTCTACATATTTAAGAGTTGATATAATGAGGGTATTTTAAAGGAAATATGCCCAAATTAGCAGATTGGAAGGATAGGAAAATCACATGTGGAAAACTCGCCTCAATTTAACCTGTCGGAATTCAAAACCTTAACTCCCTATTAACGACAGTTGAGTGAAATCCAAGACTATAAACGCCTTAGCCGCTTGTCTGAAGGTGTATGAGAGAGCCTATCTTAGTGTGTACCATAGCAAGTTTGCTCTAGATGTGTCACGTGGTTAAAATGTAACGAGGGGATACACACATGAACACACACACACACACAGACGTAGGCCTACACTCAATTTACAACGGTAACAGCTCACCTTGACGTATTACACAATGATGCAGCATATATGATAGGCCCATAATAATGGTCCGTAATTGTAAGAATGTTCCTTTTTCGAAGTGTACAGAGTGTACATAAGTATCACATTAATATAACATACTAGAGTGAAAAATAAAGAGGAATATATCCTAGCCTTGTCGACCCCATAATCACACGATGGCGTGATGTCAAGCAAGAGCTTCCTTTGAAAAAAAAAAAAAAAAAGACTAAAAGAGACAAGAGGTAAAAATAAAAGTATAAAATGTCATGACACTCACTTCTTTTAATACGTACAAAGAATTGAAAGGATTCTCCAAGCTGAGGGACGATACAATGGAAATGTTAAAGATTAAGGTTGAATGGAAACCCTACCAAGTTCATTTCCTTGAAAGCGATTACAATAAATGGTGTTTATGCGATACTAAAGTCTTTCCCATGTTTTATTCAATTTATTTTCAACTTGATTTTCTATTTTCTAAGTCATGTGGACTTCTTGTTCGCGTCCTAAATATTAATATCATTTTCAGGTAGTTCAGTAACTTTTTAGTCGTAGTGCCCAATAAAAAGAAATTAATGTTACCCCATTCTATCAGAATTAATAGCAAAAATATAATTCTGTACATCAAATTTTATTGAATTAACAATAATATAAAGAGCGTTAAAAAGATCAAATAGAACACTTTTTTTAGCTGAGAGAATTAGCTAAGCAGCAACTTTGGTGGTTTTCTTGTTTTGTTTTTTACTTGAGAGAGCCCGATTCAAATCCCGAATGAAAAAGTAAAATTATACCACAATCCCTTATAATTCCCCCAAATCAAAATATTTATTTAGGTTGTTTATTTTAAAACAGCAAATAATAGTGCTTAAGTTCACAAAATAAATATAAATCATAGATTAAACTTTATAAAATTTGACAAAACAAGAAGTTCGGTCATTATAAACTACGAGGACTGTAAATGTATCAAGTTTGGTGTAGATCCACTGTTATATATTTTGCATTTTTTTAAACTATGGATTTTCAAAGATGACATTGTTTTAGCTGGGTTTATTTTTTTTACAGAGTCACACATGTTTTATAAGTTTGGAAATTTAAATTAATTTATTTAGATGCTACTCACATCGGTGGGTATGCGGGCTAGACGTCAAACTCATCTAGTCTAATATGCCGCTTACGGGAAGGCCGGGGATCGAATCTCAGCCATGTGCAATGAAGGTCATTTTCCTCAATTGTTCTCCAATCTGTCTTCACGCAAGTGCGGGTTTATTTCCTCTAAATTCTACTCAATAGTGTTATTAATAGTGAATAGTTCGGACGGGTAGTAAGACCAGTTAAAAAACTTAACATTTTGAGGGCATGTTAAATTTTATAAATGTAACGAAACGCTTTGTTACTTCATTCGTATTAAGAATGGTCAAAATAATTGTTACTTTTTGTGAATATTCGACAATCCTGGCTCCAAAATTAAAAATTAAAGGACCAAAAAAAGCCAATAAGTGTAATGGTGTACACAAATGTGTCTTCAAGGTTTTGTTATTGCAGAAACAGACATGCAATTAGAGAGAGAAAAATAAACAGACAAAGTTAACCCCATTACTAATTTACCTCCTTTTTTTTTAGAAACTTTTACAATGAAATAAAATATGGAAAATCAATTGCTAAGCAAAATCAAAAATCAGTTTTATATTGTTCAATGAACGAAAGAGGGTGAAAATGAAGAATTGCAGTATACCTCAAATAGAGTCCTCTTTTATAAAGCGTTGTATTCATCGTATCGGCGATCTGCGTGAGTTATTAGATGAGTCTCGTTTACCCTGAGAGTCTTACCGCAGCCGATTACACCATGGCCCTGTCTTAAGATAAACTATAATGGAACCAAGCAATAACAACAGCCAGCCGCTATAGTCACAGTTTTATTCTCGCATTTCCAGTGTTTAGTCACTTCTAGCGCGGATACGCTGTGCGGATTGCCGTCAACAAGTTTTAAAACGACGATATAGTAAATATTGTGGCCTTGAGCTCGAGGTACGCCCTATAAATGGTCAAGAGCAAGTACATTAATAACGACGTATAAAGAATAGATTTATAAAAAAAATGTTTGCAGTCATCATTAATAACATTTTACTATTTGATTAGTGTTGACCTGGAGGTCTAAGGTAAGGTGTCCGACTTCTGTGCTCGGGGTTCAATCCTCGGTCCCAGCACAGATTTATCTGATTGCCAAACCCTTCCTTCACCTTTGACAAGACGTGTATTAAACACAACTTGTGAATGTATGGATAGCACAGGCCTCCACCGTGGTTCGAATCCACGTTAAACTGTAGATCCTCCATTTCATCTCACAATCACCCTATCATTACACATTAGCGTAAGTACATATAACCCGAACGGGTATTAAGACGCGGTGCTAATAATAATAATAATTATTAGTAATTAGTATTATGTTATATAGGTATTGATACTGTCAATTAAAATTGACATGATTGACGTATGAATATATTAATTAAGATCGCTACAATCCCCTCTTTGCTTCTTATTGCACACCAAATATTACGCCCCTGAAAAGAACGATTAAAATTTAAAAACAAATATTCTTTTTTTCTATTTTACATACATGTACACTACCAGATACTTTGGTTTTTTAATCTCCAGCATGATTCCCGAAGGATCGCTAAATATTTGTTTACATGCATGTCCGAAATATTAGCTCCTTCAGTAGTGCATATGCAAACTGAACTAAGGGTCCCGAGCTCAATTCCCGATATGGCCAAAACATTATTTATCATTGGTGAAATCGGGACTTCCCCTTTCGCAGTAATGAATCAACAGTTGGGAAACTGAATGTTTTGTCTCCTATAATTAATAAGTCAGTTCACAAAGTGACCCCGATTCTTTTTTTTTATACAAACATGTGAAAAGTCAATATTTTCAAAAACAGAACACAAAACGTGCTTGCTCAATAAATTATTTAGATCACTGCTTATTAAACTATTTAGATCAAATTTTTCGCTAGCAGAAGACTTCATAATTCATAATTACTCCAGACAAAGGCATTGGTCTCTTCTGGTCTATTTTAACAGTGACAGGGAGATCGTGGTTCTAATCCCGGATTATATGTGCTAAAGCTGTTTTTCTTGATGTTTTTCCCCTCTTTGTTCAAGCAAATGTGAGTACACTTCCTCTAGAGTCCACCTTCCTCATTCCTACCCCAAGAGTGTGAATTTGCGGATACCCCGGAAGAATGTACCACGTCTATCATTCATAATTATTATGGAAAAGAAGAGGTGGGGAAGGCGGTGAGGGGAGTAAATAGCATTTTAATACTGATGATTATTAATTAGTGTGTCACAGTGTTGCCAGACGTCTTGATTTTAGAGGTACTATGACCCCCCCCCCCACCAGGGTTTTAATATTCCCGATTTTTGTGAAGAATTTTTACTTGAACGCAATGTATTCTTACAAACGAGATCATATTTGTTTTATCAAGCGGCAAATGGTTAATAATTAACGATTTTTATCATTTTTACTTAATATAATTATTATGACGTTAAAACTAAAACATATTTAGTATTTATTTGTATTCTTTCATGTCCCACTTTTCTTGACAAAATTCTGATTGTTTTAGCTTTACCAATCTTAATTCCGATTCACAAACATAAAAAATCTGGCAACGCTGGTGGGTCATATTCAACATATTTTATTAATCTTTTCCCGAAAATCATTTCATGGTTTTTCTTCAATATTGGTTTGGAGTTTTTAAGTGTGGGTGCACTTCTGACGGATACAGCCGCCTTAACGATCTATTGTACCTCACGAGGCAAGAAGCGTGACCTCGCCGATACAAGACTACGCCATGTTCTGTGGATACGTGTCTCCTTGAAGTGGAGAAGAGAGAGAGTAAGAGAGAGAGAGAGGGGAGATGCCAAGGTGGATAAACGTTACGCCATAAGGTTTGCCTTGATGACCATTGTTGCCAACAAATGGTAAGAGCGTCCAGCCGCCGCTCAAAGGTAAAAAAAACCTACTCGTTGAAAGTTTTTTCCTTGAGAAATAAAATATTATATTATACTTACAACACATAACAATTTTATTTATATATGACTAAAGATATTCAAAATCACTACAATTTTCATATTATTAAGAGCTTACCCCACCCCCTCAAAAATTATACAATTTTGTTTGTCATGTAAAGTATTCTACAGAAACAATTAAAAAAATAAATTCGTTTGAGCAATTTTCGAAATATTTCAAATTTTTTTAATATCGTTCATGGGTGGTCAGCAATTTTTACCCAAAATACAAAGGGATACAGTGTAATTAGCTGTCAGGTAAATACGCGATTATATCAATTTTAAACAAAATCGTTCAGAACCATTTTCGAAAAAATTTATTTAAAAAAAATTCCCTCAGTAAAACTACCATTATTTGAGGGCTAGAGTAAAAATCAAAGAACGTCCCAAGATTGTCTTATAACAGGGGCTCTCGAACTTTTAAGACCGAAAGAGACCTTGCACTAGGAAAAATACATGTGGGAGCCCCTCATAGCAAATTTTACACTATTATTATGAACATTAAATAACGATAGTTTAATGGCACAAGTATAAAACAAACAGAAAACGTCACATGTTCTGACTGCGCCTTTGGCATATGCCCTTTATTCGGATTTGAAAAAATCGGCAATCCTAATTAATGATGCTATTTTATAGTGTGAAAAACAAATAAATTTGCCTCACGGAGCCTGAGATAACTTTGACGGAGCTCACGCTCTTCGCGGAGCATAGACTGAAAACCGCTGCCCTGTAACATCTGAATATCAAATTTGAACAAAACCCATAGAACCGTTTCAGATCTGTTCCCTGGGACAGACACACAGACGTTCACAGACACAGACTCGTTATTCGGATACACATAACACTTTAAGATTTATCATAATCATAATGTTTTTTGGTAACAATTTTTTTTATATAAATGAATGTATGCCAGATAAAGCTAAATACATAAGGTTGTACATTTATGTACACTCCGTTTACCCTTAAAAGTCTTACAAGCCTCGCCATAGTTGAACCATGAAACCTAAGCTTGCTATCTTTCAGGGTGATCGAAGGGTATTTACAACATGGTGGAGTTTGAAATGAAAAACATTAAGATGTGGGACATTATATATGTTGCAAATACAAAACTCTTAGTTTGTTGCTATAAAGGTATATTTAAATTCAATAGGCCTATCTACAGATCTGCTTCAGTGGCCGCATGGTTCAAGACAGGTATGGTAGCCCTGTGGCCTTTTTAGGTGCTCGATGGTGCCTTTTCGTATATTTGGTCAATAATTATGTATCTTCCTAATTTTTTTTTTAATTTGTCATTCTCAAACGGCGTGTATTTTAACTAATTAGAATAAAATAATAGTTATTTTAAACCATTATGTTGAACAAATTAACAGCGCTTATTGATATATATATCCATCCATGGTTGGTGTACTATCATATTATTAATTTGTCAGTAGAGACCAATACGAATTATCGGCGTAACGTCAACTTGACATGGAAACATCGATTTAGTTACGCACCCTGTGTTGCTAATGTAGGATTCCAGTATAGTAATTAAATATTCATAACATACGTAATTATTAAAGTCTTTGAACCTTTGAAACCTCACAGTATTCATTTAAAAAAAGTATAATATAGGCTACATAAATGTTGTACTTTATTTAATAAAAATAAAATTAATTTAGTTAATTCGCACTTTTGTCGCTCTTACTTAATGTAGGGCCAGTTTCATAGTCAGATTTAGTACGCCTAAAGTGCGAGTCGATACTAAATACAGGACGAAACCTACCTAGACCAAAATGGAATGGGCCAGTTTCGCATATGAAACTGGCCCATTCCATTTAATTTCAGGTAAGTGACGTCTTGTATTTAGTATCGACTCGCACTTGAGGCGTACTAAATCTGACTATGAAACTGGCCCTAAGTGACAAAAAATAATTTTTTTTACAAGCTAGCCCAACCCAACAAAATCCAACCCTTAATGCACCTACACATTAAAGGTTGGGTTTTGTTAGGTTGGGTAATATTGAAACCAGCCTATCATAAACTTAAAAACCAGTTAGTACATAAGTGTATAACCCTAACGGGTAGTAAGACGCGGTGCTAAGAAAAAAGTTATGCTTTCTTTAGCGAGATTGTGTGTGTCCAAGCTGTATATTTTCACTAATGGGGTAAGGATGAGTGAGAGAAATAATTAAGAGGAAATGTGTCCATATTAGAGTGGAGATTAGAAAAAAGCATCTTAATAAACTCAAAAGACATTCGATGCCCGAACTTCTCGTCACCAGCAAACCAGACCAGACGAGACCTTTTCCCGCGTTCCAATCAAAGTTATATCACAACGTCCCGAGTGATGACCGTTCATTGATGTCAGATTCGTGTATCGTGTTTACGAACAGTGAAGCTTACACTCAATTAATAAATAGTAAAATCTAGCAGGACTGTGCCGGGGATTGGCAGATTATAAGAATTTGGAAGCATTTTAGTGGTAATCTACCCGCATTTGCATTGAAGTAGAGTGGTAAACAATTGAATAAAAATCACACTCAGACTGGGATTCGAACCCTGATCTTCCCGTATTCAGCTGGCTAGTCTAATACAAGAGTGACGCCTTAAACCACTCAGCCATTCCGTGATTACAATAAACCGTCTGTGTTCGGCGCTCATTGGCTACATACAGCTGTTAGAGATTTCCCTTTAGGAGGCCCTTGTTTCTGGTGTGACGACTGTGAACTTCTTGAATTTAACGGCCTTAATAATTACTCTAGTTTTGATGTGGAGGCTCCCGTGTATTACTCTCACCTTGGCCCACACTTAAGGGCTGATGTGGCGAAACGGGGAGTGGGGGGGGGGGTCCCCAACCCCACAGCTTCGCAACTTTGTCTATTTCGAAAGCAAACCCTAGCAAAACATACAACACCCCACCATCACCGTTGTAATTTATCACAATGAGCGTACTGAATGGGCTGCACACACTGACTGACGAGAGTTTCAGTTGGGAACAATCTGGAGAGTCAAAACTGGAGCCAACCAACCTCTGAGAAATATTTCCTATCCTCAACTCAATCAGTCAACTGTTTCATAAACTCCGTGGTTTCTACTCATTCCTCTCCAACCCTCGGTGGGGATTTCTCTACCTTCATCTGTCCACGTCTTCGTCTTAAGATTAACCGCTCGTCCTTTCCTGGCTAACAAACTTATAAGACAGAACAGTGAGATAAAATACGTTACTCCTTTGTTTCTTTATAATTTAGAGAAAGTATTGTGATCGTGCATTTTCTACCTCGATATTATGATTAATTTTTACGTTCTATGTGCCTCCGAACAAAAAAAAACCATAATAATAAAGTTGGTCTTGCAATTCCTTCTGTCCCTGGCTGGGAGTACAGCCAAATCGGTTTAATGAATTGCTTTCGAATTTTATGTGTAGATGTTACAAAGTAATACCATAGGATATTTTTTATTTTGAATCTAGCCTTCAAATTAAGGGCAATGATTGATTTTTTTAAATTTGAAACTCTTTTTTAAGCAATGCGTCTTACTATCCATTCGCGCTATACGCCTGTGTATTAATTATGCTAAGAGGTTAGGGATTAGGAAGGTTAGATTTAGAAGAAGTGCCAGGAAGTCCACACGCATTTGCATGGACGAAGAACGGGAAACAATCAAGGGAAAAAATACCCTCAGTGCACTCGACTGGGATCGAACCCCAATCTCCCCGTCATCGGCAGTCAGTCTATAACTAAATTAAGACCTTGGACCATGCGGGCACCGAAGCGGTTTTAAAAATCGTTAAAAATGGTTTGAACAAAAACGTAGTTTATAATTTGTATGAAGTGTATCTTACGATTAACAACAATAAAAATGATTTCTCTGAGAAAAACTTGCTTAAGGTACGGTAGCTGACTAAAAACTTGTTTTTAAAAATTTTGTTCCAAATTATAATGTATTATACAAGAAAGTTTGTATTATTGTGTCGTACCACTCATTTATTTTAAAGAAGTTGGTCGTGAAGCAGGGGTGGTAAACACGATGATCAACAAGGATTCTGAAGCCTACTAAGGTCAATCGACCATTGACAACAGTGTCGACCCGGTGGGCTTGGGGTAAAGTGTTCACCTCAGGAACCTATGTTCGTGGGTTCAAAACCCAACCGGGGTCGACGGATTTGTCTTGAGCGATAAAAATCTTAAGCACAAATTCCTCCGGAAGGGAAGTAAAACCATCGGTCTCATATCGATTGTGGCATGTAAAAGAACCTTGAAAGATATGTGAAAATACCAGCAAAATTGGTAGACACTTTCCCTCTCGCTCAGAGAAATTCTTGTGCGCTGATAAAATCAATCGGTTCATTGAGTACACGTTAAATACCCCAACATTCATTTTTAATTTAGAAAAAAACAAATATATGCCCCCTACTGTGTTTTCACGGCTCTCCAAGTAGATGGCAGCACTGACCCACCCACTCCCGCGCCCTTTCTACATCCAAACATCACAAATCATATAATTTTATTGTCTTTTAGTTAATTCTGTGTTACTACATTACCTGTTCCTCTTTAGTTCAAAGATGATTGTTGTCAAACTCAAACAAACTTTTAATGTTCATATTAAATTAAAATGATATGTGTAATGTTTGAAAAATTGTGAAAGATGACATCATTTAAAAATATGTTATTTAATGTTATTATTATTATTACTAGCACCGCGTCTTACTACCCGTTCGGGTTATACGCACTTACACTAATGTGTAATGTTGGGTGATTGTGAGATGAAACGGAGGACCTACAGTTTAACGTGGGATCCGAACCACGGTGGAGGCCTGGCATTCCACACATTCACAAGTTGTGATTAATACACGTCTTGTCAGAAGTGAAGAAAGGATTTGGCAATCAGATAAATCTGTGCCGGGACCGAGGATTGAACCCTGGACCCCCAACACAGAAGTTTGACACCTTACCCTAAACCGCCAGGTTACCATATATAATAAATAAATTAGGCTTTGAAGCCACACACACAAACATATGCATGTACCATGGAAGATTTGGGTTTCTAAAAAAGCAATGAGGTTAAAGTTAAATTACAGCCTATAGGTCCATAATAGTACATTGAGTAATGAGTCTGTTCTAGACTTCAAGTAAGTTTATAAACCGTGTATTGATATAGTCGAAGATAGTTCAGAAAGTGCCTGTTAAATAACCCAATCATAAAAATACGATTCCCAGACAATATAATATATTTGTTATTAGCAAATGAAATAATATGTAATTATGTAATTATATAATATGAAATAATTATTATAAGCCCTTTCAAGTGTTACGAGCAAATATAATGTCTATATTAACTTTTTTATTTTATTAAATACCAGCAGAAGTACCCAGAGTTGCCCGGGGTAGCCACGCAGTATGTTGCGATGTTACCTCAGGCAACGCTTTGCTTTGTTTCAAACAGACAAATAAAATCTTCATTTTATTGTTTCAGACACGGTTTTTAACTAACTAAAACGAATTCATTAAAATAGTAAAATTCTGGCTACGAGGTGTACATGTTCGTGTACAGGAGCTACTAATGTTCAAATTTTAGACCTTTGCGTGAGGTAGATCTCACACAATGCTCATGACAAACAAACCATTCATTTTATTAATACATCTGAATGCCAAACCCTTCCTTCACCTCTGACAAGACGTGTATTAATCACAACTTGTGAATGTGTGGAATACCAGGCCTCCACCGTGGTTCGGATTCCACGTTAAACTGTAGGTCCTCCATTTCATCTCACAATCACCCTACCATTACACATTAGCGTAAGTGCGGATAACCCGAACGGGTAGTAAGACGCGGTGCTAATAATAAAATAATAATAATAATAATAATAATAATAATAATAATAATAATAATAATAATAATAATAATAAATAATAATAATAATAATAATAATTTTATTATACAGATTAGCGTCTGTAGAATCATGTTTTATAATTATGTTTTATAATTATGATTAAATCATTATACATGAAATTATTGTAGCTTTAAATAATTTTTATGCATAAATGTTATAATTTTGAAAGACACTATCAGAGAAAAATATCTTGAGATATCTGGGTCATGCCATGTAATCGGCAACACTTTTAATGGTGAACATAGGTAGACACGCCGCTAATAAATTCTTTGTTTTTAATAGCTTGTGAAGGAATATAGTGGCCGTCATGCTTGTTAACAGTTCTCTCCCGTCTCACTTCATCAATCAGCCACCCCCTTCGTGTCCAAGTTAGCCCTCCCCTCCCTTCAAACACATGCGCAGTACAACACACTAAACAAATGATCCGTAGGACATGTATGATTGATGAATTTTCACACGGGTCCTGCCATTGGGCAAGTTTTGTTTGTACCGGAGATCTTGTACTAAGAGTTTCAATAAAATGATAGGCTAATTATTGTCTGGCGCAAAAGTTTTTACTTTCTCTCAAACCTCGGAGAGAAAGTATTGTGATCGTAAAAAAAAAAAACAACTCAAGATTTTGATAAATGTCAACGTTTCATGGACCCCCTGAAACCAAAATAGTGGTTTTCGCAGTGCCATCTTCTGTCTGTCTATACCTCTGGCTAGAGCCGAAACCATTTTATTGATTGGGCTGAAACTTTGTACCTGGTTTTTTTATAAGGTCCCCTCCCCCCCTTCCGTGAGGTTTTAGAATTAGATATCTAACCCTAAATTTAAGAGTAGTTTACTGAAGGGCAAAAAAAAAAAAAATTCTCAAAATTCGCTCTAACAATTTTGATTAAATATTATATCTTGACTGTGGTCTGTTGACTGTTTATCATTATAAATAAGATGGCAATTCTCTTTTTCTCAAAAAATGACTTTGAGGGTACTTTACAGAGTTAATAATTTCTCTGCAACTATTTGAGATACTAAAAAAAATTATCATTGTAAAGTTGCAGTACTATTTAAAATACAATACTTTATTTGAAATATATTTTTATAAAACCAATAAATTTCTGAGCTATAAACAAATATAATATATACTTTTTAATTCAGGTATATGAAAATTAATTTGATTCTTATGTTCTTGGTGAACAAAGATATTTCTCTTTTCTCAATTATTCTGTAACAGTGTTCCTAGTTTATGATGCCATAGAGCATAAAGTAACAGTCCTACTATCTCCTTTCACAAATCTTACGAGTTTTTAGTAAATGTCTATTTTAAGATAAAAGCGAGAGAAAGTCTGTGCGGTGCACTCTACCATCTATTTTAGTTCGCTTTGTTTTTAAATCCAACGTTGATGGTTTGCTACAAGTACCCTACATAGCAATTTGGTGTATTTACACTCGAGTTTTCAGAGGAGAGTGGGGAATGTTAAGTTTATTTATAATATGATTTAGATCAGGGTTCCTCAATGTGTGAGGCACAGAATGGCTGTATCTTTGACACAAATTGTTTAGCTCCTCACACTTGGTGAAGCTCTAGCTAGCTGTAAAATAAATGGTACGACAACAATTCGTACAAACTTAATCATTTTAGTCTATTTTAGAGTGGAACAAAAAAATTTAAATCAAGTTTTCCAGTAAGCTACCCTTGAATAAGTTTTTCACGGAAAAACAGATACATTATTTTGATAATCATAAGAAGCACTGTTTTGTTCAACCATTAAAAACATTTGTCAAAAAGTTGGGTTTTCAGTAAACTACCCTTGAGTTATTTATGTTTGCAAAAATAAAACTATATTCGTATCAATTATGTAAAAATATCCCCAAATACCTATTTTGATCAAAAACATTCCAGCTATTTTCAATAATTTTTTTTTTCAAAAATCAATAATTAGAATTACCCCATAATATTTTTTAAATAAAAAACAAATCTATAAAGTTATTTATCAGTAAGACGACTCCTAAATTAATGTGATAAAACATAGTAATTAAGGCAAAACTTGAATATTTTTAGTTTGTTTTAATTACAAACCAAGAAGAAATGCATTATGTTGAGAGGATATTTCTTAAAATTTCAGGTGAGACTTGAATGAATTTTTTTTGATAAAATCCTGATTTAGATCAATATTATTTGAATATATACAGGTCCCTATTATAAAATTTAAGATTATCTATTAGTAGATAATTTTAAAAGAATCAATTTCACTCTATATAAAAAGCGAAAGTGAATTATTTTTAAACTGCTAATCACAAAATATAAATTTATGCTCCACGTCTGACAACCCATTCAGATTATCTGCATATAATAAATAGGGTGGACAAGGAAGGTGAATTTTAAAGAAAAGTACCATAATTCACATGGAGGAATAAAATTCAACCTCAATACACTCGCTGGGATTCGAGCTCATATCTCTTCAATACCATTAAACCAGACTAGATTAGGTTGATGATTTAGCCCGTGTGCCCACCGATATGATGCCTCATAGTTTGATTTTTTTTTTTTTTTTGTGAAATACAAAAAAATATCCTTCTGAAATTAACAGTTCTGGTTTCAGTCTCAGCTAGTTACAAAAACTCATTACTTTGAAATTGTGCTAGTTGAAAGGTAATTTAATAGTATGTGGGTTTTGCTTTTCTGGGATGAAGTTAGCCAGTTAGCCACAAACTGCATTTAGAATATTAAATGCGCAAATATGATATAGTTTGCCGTGTGGTTTGTAGTGAAAATGCCTAGTTAAAATCCCTTTGATATCTACTAACGAATAACTAACTCCACATTTCATACCAGACGAACTTGATTTTTTTAAAGAACGTGTTAGTTATGCAAACACGTTAAATTAATAGCAATGTAAAATCTTTTTTTTTATGTGAACATCCGAATTTGGCGTTGTTTGAGTTATTAGTTTCAGTGAATACAAAATTGCTGACCAGAAAATTTAGTTTTTTCTGCTTGAGTTATTAAAATAGTGTTCTATTAGCTTCCCCACAGTACACTGAGATAATAATAAAACTGGGTGATGAATTAATTTAGCTAAAATAAAAAAAACTTATTTAAAAAATAATAATTTATAATATATATAAAGATCCTCGAGGGCAGTCTGTCTATAAGCAATTGTTTTATTGGATCGGCAAATGTTAGTATGTCAGGGCCATACGGAGGAGGCAGGAGGAATTTGGGGTTATAAATAAGGACACCTACTTTTCGTGAAAAATTCAATTTTAAAGCATGAAAATTTGTTTCACGTAGTAAAACTAACTTGTAACTGTGTTTATATGCCAAATACTAAGTTTATGGACGAATTTTCGTATATATAAACAAAATTTGAGTTTATCATGCCACAATTTATTTAATTAATAACGTTTTCGGTATGGTTCATTTTGATTTTTAAGATGTTTTATAAATTTTATTGTTAGATTGAAGTAGCGGGAATATTACGTCAACCATGACCATCAATTATAAATTATCGACTAATTGACACAGATGGATTATTATTCTCATATTATTTTATTTTATAAAGCCTACTACCTAATTATTCTTTTTAGCATCTCGTCTTACTACCCCTTAAGTTTATACGCTTATGTACTAATTACGCTTATGGTTTTTAGGGCTTAGAAAGGTTATAGTTAAATGATGTGTACCCGCATTTGCGTGGAGAAAGGAAAATAGTTTTGGAAAAAAAATCATCCTGAAAACACCCGACCGAGATTCGAACCTCAATCCCCTGCGAGAGTAGCGCGTTAAACCACGCGGCCACCAAAGCGAGTTACCCCCAAAGTTGTTGGTGTATAATGCAATTTATACATATTCTATTATCTAAATTAAAAATATATCAAATTGCATTCAGAGTTCTGTATTAAATAATATGTTTTAAATGAGAAATATATATGTATATACATTTTAATTTTACGTACCCCCTTGGACGTCTTCGGGTACCTCGAGGGGTTCACGTACCCAAGGTTGAATACCACTGTCTTTAGACCGTTCGACCAACGAGGCCTGTTCCTTCAGCGTTCAGTACGCACCTTTAGGTTCACAGTTGTGTGACAGAGCGGCTTCCCTTGTTTGTCATTTCATATCATTGCTCTTGCCATTTCTGCCAGCCTTTTCTACTCTTGTTTACATGTTCGTGTCAAGTTGTTTGATGTTTTATTTTTGTTGTTGTTTCAACACTACTGTTGCATCATCCAAAACAATGAAATGTATTAAAGAAATGTAGTATTTAGAGTTAATTCAAGGCCGTCGTTAACCGAATTGTTTTAGACGTTATTTGTATAGACAAACCCCGCACGGGGCGCAGGAGGGGGGAGGAACAGAGACCAGGGCAACATCACTCTCGTCTTGTTTGGTTTGAAGGTGCCAGGGAGGCCCGAGTTTGAATCTCGGTCGGGTATACTAATATATCTCTTCCCCCCTAAAAGGTTTCCCACTCTCCTTAGATGCGAATGGTGGTACACTTCCTCTGAACTCTATATCACCATGGCCGAATTAAGATTTTGTAGTCACCAGGGCAGCAAGTACTTTGAAGCCACCATTAATATTTTCAAAAGAAAATAAAGAAAAATTAAATTTTATTTTTACAAGGCAAACAACACTTAAAATTCAAACATTTTGCTTTGCAGAGTTTAGAGATTTAGAGTAAATTCTACTTTGATTAAGTATTCACAAAGGAAATAACTTTTCAGCCAATCTCTGGAGGCCTCTGGGCTGTAACCCCTAATGGCAATGCTTTAAGGTGGGGATGCAGGGAACGCGAGAAATTGTGTTTTTTTCTGTTAGTATAGCGAAACTTTTTGTGGTCAAAATAAATCAAATATTGCTTGCTTCACAAGGTGATATCAATAGTCTGTCAAGGGTGTCCTGGAATTTCATGAAAACTTTTTCTCTTCGTTTAAAAAGTATTTTATATAATGTCACTATGCTCATGATAGATATTCAAGAACGGTTGATATCATCATGTGAAGAAAATTAAACTTTTATGTTTCTACGGGAGCAATATTCTTATTTTGACCAAACAAAATGTTTTGCCTTTTCTCGCGTCATCTTCAACCCCACCTTTATCCGGATCTTTATGTTACCCATATTTAACTTTACTTTACATCCATTACTGTTTCCAGCCTGTGGCCTGCTTCAGTTTTTTTTTTTAATTCAAGTCACATATTTTTCTACTTTGCTAGGCCTGTCTTAGCCTCATATGCCTTATAATCTATCCTAAGACTAGGACAGACACAACATCCAGACCCTAGCCGTTAATGTATCAATGTGAAAGGATAAACCTGTAGTTTCATCAATGATAAATTTTCGGCCATTCCGGGTTCAGGGACCCTTAGCTCAGTAAGAAAACATGCTACCGACTGAACTAAGGTGTCGGACCCATATGTAACTAAAATAGTATAAGTATACGGATATACCAGATAGCTGCTAAAATGCGGTGCGCGTGCGCACACACACACACACACACACACACACACACACGCGAAATAATATAATGGAAAGATGAATTTTAAGGACATTCATTATTATTTGGCTGGAGGTCGGATGAAAAGCTACAATATGTGATTGAACCCTTCTAGTAAGATTCAAGCATTTCACCTTATATTCCGCCTAGATGGACTGATAAATGTTATTATAAAACGGAAAATTCACAATGTAACATTCAATAAATTACATTACAGACACGATATTCTTATGACATAAATTGCCAAAGATGGTATTATATTTACTAGGGGTTAAGCGTTGACAATTCATTTAGAATATTCGTCAGCTTAATTTCTTTATGTACGATACTTTAGTTAAGTCGGTAGCGTGTCTGTATATTGAGTTAAGGATTCCGAGTTCAATTTCTGGTACCTATAGCAAAAAAAAAAAAATCATCGATGACATGGGTTTCCCTTTCCACAGAGAGGAATGAACGGCCGAGGGCTGGATGTTGTGTTTGTTCTAGATTTAAGTTAATTTATAGCTCTAGAGCTGATATAATGAATCGGTCCAGAAAGTGCATGTTAAATACCTAAAAAAAATTCTTTTTTAAAAAATATTCTGGATTCGACATTGCCAAATATTTTTAAAAAAATCAACAGTTTTCACATTTAATTTTTAACTATTGTAATTCTGTATTGTTATTTATATAGTAACAATTAATATTTGTGTGTCAAAAAATGTAATTACATGTTGTAGTAGTAACGAGATTGATCAGCTAGGAAAAATAGACTACTAACTTCGTTTACCCTGAAGGCTGACAAGCTTACCTTGCATGGCGCAGCTTATAAGCTAGAGTCATAGTGTAATACGTCAAGGTAAGACTTCTACCTTTCAGTGTGAACCTAGTCTCCATTTAACTTTTTTTCGAATGTCCGGTGTGTCGGAACTACCGAGCATATAAAGTCCGATTCATTATCATAGGAAGAGCCCTTTAGGGGGGGGGGGGGGGGGGGGGAAGAAAAAATCTGTTCATATTGATAACATTTAGGTATAGGCCTATTTATTTTTTTATAGGTATTGATAATATTTATCAAAATTAACAATTGTAGATCAAATTAATTGACGTATAAATACGTGAAAGAAGATCTATGCCTCAATTATTGTCTTACGAATGGACATAATCTGACAGCTATAAAGAGTTACTAAATCTACTTTCACGTATCCATACGTCAAGTCTTGTGATCTGCAGCTGTCCCTTTTGATAGCTATTACCAATATAAATAAAATAACACTAATAAATAATATTAGTAACATATTATCATTGTTGACAACGAAAAAAATATAGGTTTGTATTTTCCAAAAGAAATTCCAAATGTCCATTCAAGGATCAAGGCATAGTAACTTGACTGTCTGTCAGTTCTATGAAAATTAAACTGTAGGGATGAAGCGATTCGTTGCAGAGACTGTACCTAAATATCGGTATAAGAGGACAGCGCCCTGATACCTAGAGAAGGGGCCGGTCAGCACCCACAGACAAGTCGCATGCTTTGAGGGATCAGGATTGCTATTCATACTAAGAGACGGGAAGATCAAAGCCTCCTAAATCCCTGCACTCCCCCTCATTCAACTGACTACATGACAACCGCGCAGGGATAAACCTCTTTGTATCGGATGTAATTCAACTCACACTTAGAGTATATACTCGACACACTAGAGTGCGGTAACGTCTGAGCACAATAGGTGGACCTCTGAGGCAGTTTAAAAATAAAGCTACTATTGTTAACTTTTTGCGATACTTGGGACATCAAATTTTCTCAGGACTGATACATTTTATAATACCTGACCTTTTCCAGGTTTTATAGAGTTTTTTATCACCGCATCTTACTAACAGTTCGGGTTATAAGTCTATTTATTAATGACACTAATGTGTTAGGAATTAGGAAGGAAGTGCACCCACATTTGCGTGGAGGGAGAGCGGAAAACCATTTAAGAAAAATCACCCTCAGTGCACCCGATCGGGATTGAACCCCGATCTCCCTGTCTTCGGCAGTCCAGACTGACACGAGAATAGCGCGTTAGATCATACGGACACCGAGGCGGGATTTTAAAGAGTTAACAATAGACTACGCATATTCCAAATGTTTTATATTCAAATCGATAAATAAAAACCCACATCAGTGGTCTCATGATCTGACTCGTTCCTCTCGTTATGAATTATATTTGCCGGTCATGGGAGGATCACGGTTCTAATCCCGGCCGGGTTTATTTAGGGTGCCCCCCCCCCCTCCTCAATTAATTTCCACTCTCCATTCATGCAAATGTAGGTTCATTTATTATAAAATGCTACCTTACTCATCCCTAGGGATTTGGTATCAAAAGAAAATAATTGTTGACAGTTGGTATCAATATCGAGATTTTATTCGGGGGAACGTGTTTTTTGTAGACTATATAGTAATAAAAAATATAACTTTTGGTTTATAATGTTATTTTCATATTTATTAAAGAACAGAAAATTATAATGACTTAATCATAGTATTGTATGGTGTATATTTTAAAATAATTTACTATACCAGATTTTATTAAAAAATTACTATTTTATCAATTTTGTACCAATAAAACATACACAAAAAATAAATTAAAAAATTATTTAAAATGGCTTATAACTGCCAATTAGGGTTTTTTAAGTACTTTAAAATTAGAGTTCGAGTCGAGTTTTAGTAACTGATAGAACTCGACGATTTTTACAAAACTTGAAAAGTTTTGAGTACATGGATTTTCGATCTTTTTCTTGAAAATTTCTGGTTTAATCGCTTTATTCAGTTTTAAAATTTAATGTCATAGCAAATAAAGTCCCTAAATATTTATTTTTGTCTAGCTAAAAAAATAATTGTACAACTATACTAAAGTTATTTATAAATTCAAATTTGTGAGACCATAAATCTACTTTTTTTTTCACAAAAAAATGCAAATATAAAAAAAAAAGTCTGTTCTTATTAAGTTTATAGACGGGTCTAATGCAGAAATTCAACTTAAAATATTTATAATACAAATATTGTTTTATACTATAAGAACTCAGGAAAAAAACTCGTTTTGATTCAAACTGGACTCTAAGTTAAAAATGCCTACTCGCACACAAGAATCTATGCATTCTTTTCCCCGAAATGCTTGTTACTTGTTTCAGTTAAAGTAGCGCCTGCTTTGGAAAAGAGACACTCATCAACCGAACGGTTGTTTCTTTCGATACCGATGAGTGATTACCCACATCAGTGAAAATATCGAAACAAAAGTATCGAGTATAAAAGTACTAATATCGAAAGGAAAATATCGATACTTTTTTTTCACATCCCTACTTATCCCTAATATATTGGTGTAGCTAACCCGAAATGAGTAACAAGAAGGTGTAAAACTATATAGGTAACTAAAAAAAATCTTATTATTTTTACTCTAGTTTATTAAAAACTTGATGCAATAATATTTAAAACATATAAATATGTCAGTGCTCTTCACAAAATCACACAAATTGGAAATAAAAATTGTAGTTTACATACTGCGTGTTTAGATAATTATTGTAAACATATCAGAGAATTCCAGTATTTTTTTAAAAATTCTGAATTATCTATCACTTTTACAGGTGCGTATAAACTAGAATACTATTGTTATCAATATTATTGGTAGGTCCCCTATATAAAAACAAAAGAAGCCGTTAGTGCCAGAAAAAGTGAATAAATTATAGCTTTAAGGCGCCACTCAAGATTTAAACCTAAGAACCATACAAATAAAAACAAAACCAGACTAGGAAAAAAAAGGTAAGAAAGAGAGCAAGGAAGAAACTTCATCGAATTATATAAATTAGATAAGGGGTCAAATGATCAAAGCCCTTGGGAAAGTTTATGTTTATTCCACCTTCGCAACATTCAACACTACGCCACTGGAGTCTTATATTATATTTGCATCCATACAATCTTATTTGAATGGTACCGAATGTAATACCGAGTGGCTACTATTTAAATAATGATTTCTCACTCTCTCTCTCTCTCAAAACGATTGCTGGTTCAATTTATTTCACCTCAAAATCATCATTCTTATCTCTAATATTATTTAGCACCGCGTCTTACTACCCGTTCGGGTTATACGCTTAAGTACTAATTACTCTAATGGATTAGGAATTGGGAGGGTTGAATTTAGAGGAAGTGAACCCGCATTTGCGTGGAGGGAGAGTGGAAAACCATTTAGGAAAAACCACCCCCAGTTCACCCGACCGAGATTCGAACCTTGATCTCCCCGTCCTCGGTGGTCGAGCTCAACACGACTAGCGCGTTAGCCAACTACGCCACCGAGGCGGGTCTTATCTCTAATAAAACGTTTTGTAAGTCGCTTAAAGTCGTGAAAATGAAAAAAAGAATCTAATGAGAATACCTCTCTGTGCAAGTGATTATAATCTATGCGCATGCGCATAATAGATACGAACCTTCTACCCCTCCCCGCTAAAATAGGAATACCGTTTCAATAAATTATGGCATGACGTTTTGTTAAAACTATCAGATACAGTAATGTGATAAATTATGCGTTAAAATGTCGATAGCATGGTATTATTTAGAGTGGCTATCTAGTTTCGCTCAAACTCTGTTCCTGCACTTAACTCTTTCATTGGAAAAAGAAATACATTTTCGGAATGGGATAGCAGTGCAGACAAAAAAAAAAGTCACAATAAAAAAAAAGTTTTAAAAGCTTAATGATTGAATGTTTATTTAGTATCCCATTTAACTAACAGTTTGGGATATACACTTATATATTAATTACGCCAGTGGTTTTAGGGATTAGGAAGGTTATATTAAGATGAAGTGTACCAAAATTTGCGTGGAAGAAGAGTGGAAGACCAGTTTATAAAAAAAAAATCGCCCTCAGTACACCCGACCGAGATTCGAAACTCAATCTCCCGGTCATTGGGAGTCTAGCCTAGTGCTAGAGTAGCGCGTTAGACCACGCGGCCACTGAAGCGAGTAATGTTGGATTTGTTAAGTTTATGAATATTTATAAATGTATATTCTAACACAGGGTTATTTCACAGCTTGACTTACAAACATTCTTTACCCTAGGAGGGAATGTTATTACTATGTAACAAAAACCTGTGCCAAAAGTAAAGTGTAATATAAATAATAGTTAAACCCACATAAAAATAATAGATTAAACGTCTCCCAAAATCGAACCAAGGCCATCAAAAACTGTAGCGCATATCCTCTAAACATTTTTTGTCTATAGGGCCGAATCCAACTTTAGTACCAGTCAACAGATGAGTCATTGATTGGAGGCAAGTACTAGCATTAGAAAATCCATTTAGTTCTCTTGCAAGGGTCAAATGAAAATCGCGTGTGTACATATATTTGCGCGGGAGTGTCCATTAGCCATGCAGTTAGCGACGCGTTGAACTTGTGTCTCTGACAGGTGAAAGGGGGAAGGAAGAACAGGAAGGAAAGTATGAGGAGGAGGGGGTGGGGGGGGGAACGAGGGCGATGTCCGGAGGGCTTAGGGTGGGGGTGGGGGGTGAAAATTCAACATACCGTTGCTACAGTCAAATGGAGATAAGCTCACCCAGACACGTGCTTACCTCCATGACCCAACAAGTTGAACATCGGGTTGGTTATTTATTGAGTTTTTTTTTATCACACGGTCTTGCTACACATCCAGACATCTCGCATTCAATTCCACTAATGGGTTAGGGAAGATAGAGCTTAGAGGAAAATATACTCACATTTTTGTGGATGGAAGGTGGGAAACCATTAAGCCCTATTGAATACGCAGTAGTCACGATAAAGTAACGATACGGTGACAGACGCTTCGGTGGCCGCGTGGTCCAACGCGTTACTCTCGCAGTGGACTATACTACCGATAACGGGAAGCTCGGTAGGGTGTACCGACCAAAATGGTTTTCCACTTTCCTTCTACGCAAATGCGAGTACACTTCATATATATAACATCCCTAATCCCTAAAACCATTAGCGTAATTAGTACAAAAGCATATAAACCGAACGGGTAGTAAGCCGCAGTGTGGAAAAAAAAAAGATGACGGTATAGCTAAAATAAGGCCGCAATCACAGTCATTTATATCAGCGATATTGCAACGGTACATATTCGATACAGGGACAGTACACTTTTGTTCGATGGATATTGGTTGAGCTCAAGATCGCTCCTTGTAGCACGTGTCGACTAGCATGTGCAATTTTTCAAATTTCGATCTAACTTTTATAGCAATTATTTAATTTTTGAGAGCAATTATAAATTCCTATAAAATAACATTGATAAATAATTCTGAAAATTGAAAAATGACACCTGGACGCGGGAATCGAACCCGGGACGTTCGGCTTAGTACGCCAATGTTCTACCACTGAGCTATCCAGGAGTTTTCCTGTGGCCAGGGTCATTCTCCACTCATTTTTTAAGGCAAAGTCTATGATGGACGTGCGGAAATCGTCGGCTTTATTCACGAGCTATCAGATAACGCAGCCATCTTCGACTCGGTAGTTGGCTAATTACTGCCACTTTGTACAAATATTATTATAATTGTACAGGATTGCTTGTTAAGAATCAAATAGCCGAAGCTATTATTTGTGCTTTTAGAGAGGAATACTCATCTAGATGGTATATTCTGAAAATTGAAAAAAAAAAGTGTAGAATTGATTCTGGACGACTCTGGATAGCTCAATGGTAGAGCATTGACGTATTAAGTCGAAAGTCCGGGTTCGATTCCCGTGTCCAGGTGTCATTTTTCAATTTTCTGAATATGGTATCTAGATGGAGTATTCCTCTCTAAAAGCAGAAATAATAGCTTCGGCTATTTGATTATTAATTGATAACTAAGTAAAATGCTATCAATGTTGACCCCAAAAAATGTTGTTTGTAATGTTAAAATTTTTCTTTCTACCAGAATCCTACTATACTTTGATATTTTTACTATTAAAAAAAAGAGAGTATAAAATAAATGATGATTTAAGGATTTTAATTAAATATCTATATCACTATTAATTCAAATAAGGGCTACTATCACCTAAGACCACATCGTGAATTCACCCTACATGTTTTCACACTCGTGACAATTAAATCGTCGACCCTGCCGGAATTAAAAGCGAATTCTCTACGAGTTGTTTAGAACATTTTGCAGGCATAACACCTAAGTGACTTTGCCACACCCCAGGCCGAAGAAATGCATGTTCAACCCTTTAACTTAATAATATAATAATTATTATTATTATTATGCACTGCGTCTTACTACCCGTTCGGGTTATAAGCACTTACGCTAATGCGTAATGGTAGGGTGATTGTGAGATGAAATGAAGGACCTACAGTTTAACGTGGGATCCTAACCACGGTGAAGGCCTAGCAACATTCACAAGTTGTGATTAATACACGTCTTATCAGAGTGAAGGAAGGGTTTGGGAATCGGATAAATCCGTTCCGGGACCAAGAATTGAACCCTGGACCCCCAACACAGAGGTCTGACTCTTACCCTAGACCACCAGGTCACCTTTTACTACTAGCACGTACTTCATAAATGATTTTTAATTTTTAGTATATGATTGTAAGGTTTTACATTATTAAGTCTGGAGTGTGAGAATTTCTAGCTCGTCGTAATCGCCACCCTTCAACTATGTATAAAAAAGCGCTTTTATTTCCTCTTCATGAAAAACTATTGCCAATTGGCCATCCAAAACAAAATCTCATTTTCGAAATTTTGCAAAACCACTTTCTCGAGATCCACAACAATAAGAATATCTCTCGATATTTATAGGACCATCCGGCTGTAGGGGTGTAATAATCCTAAATGGGCCAGTACTCGCCTCCAAGGGACAGTCCTGAGCGAATTAGTTAGTAGACAAATGAGAACATTTCAACACAAGGCTTAGAAACAGATTTTACCAAACTCAACAATCAGTGGCGTGTCGTAATGTCAAGGTAAGCAGAGCCGTACCTGTAAGATGTTCTCTGTCCCTCTGTCTCCATTTAACCAGTCATACACAGGCTCTGCACTACATACTTCACATGGGAATGTATTATCGCTGATATTTGACAGGGTGTTGGGGTGTTGACAACATATCACAGGGCACAGGTACAGTTTGAACACGCTTTGCTTAACCTCACAACACGCTACGCCACGTTACTGATACCAGTGCCTAAATACCAAAAACTTGAAAAAAAAATCGTCATTTAACTATGAATTACCACGGAAAAACGTATAAAGGCGTCAGTCTCGTCTTATCTGATTTAACGCTGAAGGGAAGGTAGATTAGCTTCCTCATCCCTAACCATTAATATAAATATGATGACATCCTGGACAGGTAGTATGACGTGGGGCACATAAAAACAATATGAATCTTACTTTGACAGCAAAACAAATAGGAAAAACACATAAAATTATTTAGTTAAAATGTTTAAGAAGTAAACTTTATTATAATATAATAATTACACGTTTATAAATATCACTCGCAGGATTAAGCGACACGAGTGACCTTGACGCGGGGCGGTAGAGGTTTGATCCTAGTTGTAAAGTGTTTATTCTCTCTCTTTTTTTAATCCCTCCTACTCATTCTGTTTCTTTTAGACTAGATAGTTGTGAATCTATGCCAGCCAGTATTGACCTGTGAGTGAATGAATAAAGTAATCCTTTTAAATAGCTGGAATACGTTCTATGAACGTAGTTGGCGCAAATAAATTAATTTAAAATAAAACCTTCTACACTTTCCACTCAGTGATAATGAAGCGGATAGAAGCTTGGGCGAGAGGGGGGGGGGGTTAGAGGGCGAGAGAAAACTAAAGCGACTACCATACTCCTACCGCCTCCTTCCTCTTGCTGTACTTCTCTTCCCCTCAGCATTTACAAAGTTACAGACCCCCAAGTTTGCCCTGGGCACTTTTGGGTCGACGGACATTAATACAACTTTTGTTTGTTATCTGCAAAGCATTTCGGGAACCTTGCGCCAAAGACACACGTGTGTGTGTGCGGGCGCATGCGTGTGTGTAGTAGCCTTGCCGCTTTATGTGGTAGTGTGTTTTCTCTCAATTCAGTTTGTTATTTTGCAATTATACCGTTTAAAACTGTTCGTGGGTGTACTTTCTTTTTTTATTTACAAAAATCAATTGGTCATTTATTTTACTGGGCTTTTAGCAACCAGTTACATTTGCATACTACATTGTCAATTAAAATCTACGATTAAATAAACTATCATAGAGTCAGTCACACACACACAAGTGTTGTTATCGTTAAGCCATTTTAGTCTTATAATCCCGCGTTCCGGGAGTCCGACTCATCAGCTAAGTCAGCAAGGCTTCTATGTAATGAGCTTTAGATTCCAAATTCGATTCCCGTTATGTAATTGGGGTGGGGTATCCCCTAGCCCTACTCTAGTGTTACCATATCCGGATCCTGTAAAACGAATAGGTACGTTCTAAAAATGACAATTTTTTCATCCAACACACTTTTATTAATGTGAGTACAAATATCACATTTTTTTTAAAGAACGCCTCTTACTACCCGTTAGGATTATACGTATTATTATTATTATTATTATTATTATTATTATTATTATTATTAGGTGTTCTGTCTTACGACAGGTTCATTCCTTTTGTTAGTAAATTTAGACCACCAATGCTCCCCGTCCTTTGCCTCATCCTTCAGCTCCCAGAATTTTCTTCTTTCCTTCAAGTCACCTAATATTTGAATCCTCGGTCTTCCTAAGCTCCTCTTTCCCTCAACTTTTCCTTCAATGACGTCGCGCAGAAGAAAGTTTCTCCTAAGGATGTTTCCGATCCAGTTTACTTTGCACCAAAGAATCACATCCAAAATGGTTCTATTCTCGCCCACTATTCTTAGGACTCCTTCATTTATCACCCTTCTCAAGTCTTCTCTAGCACCACATTTCAAAGCTCTACGAGTATTTCTTTTCCATCTTTATAAGAGTCCATGTTTCTACTGCATACAACGCGATGCTCCAAATGTAGCATTATCTGCATAATATGTCCATACTAATTACGTTAAAGTATTAGGGATGAATATTGAAGAAAGTTAAACTTTATAAGAAAATACTCGCAATTGCTTTGAGAAAGAGAGGAAAACTATCTATGAAAAACCACTCTCAATACACCCAACTGGTATTTGAAACCCAATCTCCCAATCGTCGGCAGTTCAGTCTACTGCGAAAGTGACGCCCGAGGTGACTTTAATTAAATATCGCATAAATTAAATAAGGATAAATAGTTGTATTAATATAGATAGCACTAATAATGGCTATCTTAATAAATAAAAATTATATTTTGCTTTGTCTCAGACTTCAACAAACTTTGTTGCGATTTTATTTGATATTTAAATTTAAGAGTATGTCCTTGATACCGGTTGTATTTGATAGTAGCTGGTGTACCCAATCTTCGCACGAGGCATCTATGAAGTAGCTTTTAGTAGTATTTTTAGTAGCCTACATAAAATAAAGCACAGGAAATAGTAACCAAATCTTAAATTATGTTTAGATGTTATCCCTTAATTGGTTTGAATTGTGATACAAGACGCTGAAGTAGGCTAACTAATGCAAAATGTCAAAATAGAGATATAATATGAACATGTTTTTAAAAGTTGACATTCCTTTTGAAAAATAAGTTATAGCTTCTTTATACACAATACTTAGAACTCCTGACTGTTGGTACTAGTAAAAAAGAAGTGTCACAAGATAAATAATTGGTCGTTAGGATTGTAATTAAATCCAATCAAAAGTATTAAAGCATTTTTTTTTTACCGAATTTACCCCGTTTAAACTTTTTGTTCCGTCTACCCATTTTATTTTGATCCCTTTACCTAAAGAAATAACCTTTTATCCTTTATTGCTCTATTTACCTTTTTGACACTCTCCACCTCGTTTACTTTTTACCATTTCTTTCCTTTTTTTACGGCTTTTTAATCATTTTTACAGAGCACATTGGTGGTCTAAGTTCACTGACAAAAGGAATGGACCTGTTGTTAGGACAGAACCCATGATGATGATGATGATGATGATGATGATGATGATGATAGTTTTAATAATTATAATCACCACTTTTAGCCTTCATATAGTTTTATTGTTTTTACTATTTACTTTTTAATTATTTACCTTTTGATCCCATTGCACTTTTTGATTAGATTTACTTAAACATTTATACAATTTTTTGCCGTTTTGCTCTTTTCATCACATTTTATACTAATTACCCGCTTTGCCCAGGAGATATATTTTAGGGTAAAAAGGTAAAAAAGTATATAGGATTTTGGTATAGAGGGTGTAGGGTATAAAGGATGAACGGTAAAAAGGTTTACAGTTAAAACATATTAATATAAATAAATCACAACAGATAACAAATTAACATATCATGGCGACATGAAAAGAACAGTTTGTTGTAGATACCAAACTCTTCCTGTTTACCCTCCATAGCAACCAAACTTCCATGGCCACCAAACTAGAAAACAAATGGTATGAAATGAAGTAGTAAAGCTTTCTCACGGCGTTATGATTTCTTCATTTTTTCGTTTTTTAATTAATTCAAATAATTCTAGTCAAAATTTTAAAATTCTTGCTTCGAGGTACACACATTCGTGCACCGAGGCTACAAATTTTTAAATTTCAGACCCCTGCATGTGGTATATATTGCGCAATGCTCATGACGTACACACAAACTCTTCATTTTATTACTATAGATAATATGCACGTGATCAATGGTGTTATTGATTATTTAAAAACAAACTGACAATTTTTATCATAGTTTTACTTTAATTAATATTATTCGGGTTAATACCCACCCAATAAATACATTTTCACTCTACCAGTCCTTTCTTTAGTATGTCCCCGTGTTCGACTATCTCCAATGTTCTGCTACCTGGAATTCCACCAGCTTATCCACCCTTTCCTTTAAGTGGTTTATTGGTACATTTTTACCATTCTGCCAGCCGTAAATAATAGCCACCTTTCCACAACCAACTATCGACTCCAAGTCCCCCTGCCAAGTATTATTTATCTTACTATATATTATTATAAAAAGTATATAGGGTGTATACACTTAATACTGACCTAAGGCAACCTTGATAATTTGACATATATAAATATATACATACTACTCACACCGATACTTAATTATTATTATTATTAAATTGTAAATATTTAGCATAATAGATTTGTACCATGGCTACAAACTAACATAGCCACCAACCTCCACCACCTTAAAAGAGTGTATACATACTTAACCCATTTTACGAGGAAGTCAGCGCCTAATCACGGACACTCCACGCACGTCAACACAGAACACAGAACACTGCTTATCGTTAGAGTTTGGCAAGAAAACAAGAATGAAGTCACGAAGTGGCATGTGACCCCTGTTCACTTGTACGTTACCCCAAGTTCAATACGCTGCGCATGCGCTAAAGCTTGGAGAAAGGAGCAATAAGTGCTATCACGTGTCTCTCCCTACCCCCTCATAGTCATCCTCACGACGTTGTGCGCAGGCGTCAATGAGAGGGCCATTTCTGACTTGTTGATGACATCATTGGTCATTTGATATCTCCCTACCATTTTTTCCCACTGTTCAAATTGAAATATAAGCTAGTACCCAGAACGGAACTTGACTCTTTGATGCTAATAGGAATTAGGGACTTACCAACATTTAAGTGATAGTTTTAAAAAAAAGTTTTTTATATAATTTTTTTATTTGAAAACTTATTCTAAATTATGTAGGGCTTAAATTTAATTATGTTTCGACTTTATTTTTTATTTTTTTTACTAAATTAAATTTCTTTTGGAATTAGAATTTGCTTTGGATACTGACATACGAGTATTATGGTCTTTAACCTTTTTGATCCGAGTTCGGATGATTTATTCACAAGTCAAAATTATTTAATTTAATCTTCATGCGCTCTCTTGAACTTTATTTCTTTTGTCATAAATTTACAGTTGTAGTGAGTCCAAGCGTAACTAATAATGTTTGGTATCATATTTTTAAGTTTAATGCTACTGGGAAATACATTAGATGTTTTAGTATGTTATGAATTTATTGTAAACTTAGTAGATAGGTTGTAAAGGAAATAAGTATTTTCGTGTCTAAGGTACCCGCAAGGTACCCCCGTCTCATGGGTTATTAGTTGAGAATAATGATGTTTCTAATAAACATTTGATCCAGGTGTATAGTTACAAGCAAAACTCTACTATTTGTTTTATAAAAGTTAGGTTTCATAAATACGGAAATGTGATATGTATAGACTTTTAATACGAGCTTAATATCATGTGAATATAGTTATCTTTTGAACGGCTTAGCCCTAATGTGTAGATGATAGGTTGTATCCATGCTTACAATCTAATTTGCGTATAGTTAGCAATATAATTAATTTTGTTTACATTTGAACTGGTAATGTTTCCTTACGATGAATATTCTCTAATTTAGTTAAACGCACTTTGAACGCTTTAATTTAATATTGCTTTGTATACCTATGTCCTGACAAGTAATGTTGAATTATCTACTATTGCGCACTGTCCGCAATTTCTAAATATTATATTGTTTACCTTTTGGGTCTTATTCTATTCTCTGATAATAAACGACCTTCAGGCCAATGTTAATTTCATGTCATTCGTTATGCATTTACATTAAGCTAAATCCTAACTCCCTCAACGTCAATAGTTGAATACACTATTTTACTTAGAGTTAAGATAGCTAGGTCTGGATACTTGGGCTTAGCATATTTGGGTGTAGGTCAAATAAAGATCCCTTGTGATCTGCCTTTTTTTATTCTTTGTCTTGCAACCCCCGACACAACGGGTTGACATTATTTATACAAAACTGGCTACTTTAATACTCCTACCCCTCCTTCTTACCCCCCTCTCCATTTGATCTCAATGAGATCGGCCTTTAAATCAATTTGAAAAAAAGGGCCGGGGGGGGGGGGGGGTATCATGACCACCTCATGTAAGGAACTAGATGTCTTATCCTTTTTATTTGAACCTTGTATAGAAACCCTTGCTACTCCAGGATTAACAAGTAGTCTGGTAGGCCTACACAACACCCTTTGGGCAGATACACCTGCCATTAACGTGAATCTCCCTCTATAACGCAGTCGACCAGTAATTAGCAATAAGCTTAGTATCTGTCACTCACTCCCTTCTCTCTGCCCACTGTTATTTCACTTGTCGACAAATGTCTTGCCACTTCGTGTCACTAACATAAAATTTATATTACATCAATATACATACCCATTTTACACTAGCTAATTTACAAAAATTTATATTTATCCAATTGTAAATTAAGTTCAATTCTAGAGTAATACATTGTCAAAAGTGAACAAATAAAATATAGTTTAATGTTGGTAATCGAACCAAGTTCCCCTAGTTGAGATAGTCCTTGCATCCTTGCTGCCATCCGAGATTTAATTCTTCTCTTCTACTCTTATGTTGGCGGTCGTGGCTGGATATAGTTCCTTCTACTCAAATCTAATTTGGGCTTGTTTGATATATTTTTTTGAAAAACATATTTAATTCTTAGTAGAGAGAGATATATAATACATTATTTTAATTTATCAATATTGATTAATTTTTTTAAATAAAATTGTTTAATATACGGTTTTTTTTATGCCACAAATATTTCCTCCTTTCAATCAATCTGTCCGTTGCCTAGCTCACCTGTCCTATTGTGAATGGTGGCTGACCTCATAGATGAATGACTCTACTTGCCGCCTCCCCTTGTATATTAATTGCTGCTTCCTGTTCTGAAATACTCAACGACTTTCTTTATTTTACATTTAATTTGTAATTTTTGGTTCAAAGTTTACTTGCCTACATACACGTAAACTACTTATAGTTCGTTAGCTTAGAAACGCTCTCTCAACCGTTTTCAAATCCTGCTGATATTCGACTGATTTGATCTCATAATTTATATTCACCCTCTTGGTTTCCATCCAGTCCGTTCCGATGAATGCCGAGCAAGAAACATTTGTAATCACTAACAGTATAACTTATTCCTCTACTTTATCAAAATATAACAAAATAATTTGAGTGTTTACTTTAGTAGTTTTCCCTCCTTAGCGTTTATTAAAGTGACATTTTGTATAGGTGAGGTTGGACACCTGTGGTCCTGGTTTATCTCACATATCTGTCAATGGTGATGAAATTTAATGACAACATTTTCTCGTCATTTAATATTATCTAATACCACTAAGCTCGTCCCAATATACCTATATATTTGACAAATATTCAAGAACTGGCGATGTCAGCAGCTGAAGAAAATTTGACTAATTTCTGCTGGAGCATTATTTGACTTATTTTGACCCCAAATAAAAAGTTTTGCTATGAAAACTACAAAAATAATAATAATGCTTAGCACCACGTCATACTAACCGTTCGGGTTATATGCTTAAGTTATAATTACGCTAATGGGTTAGGAATTAAAGGTTGAATATAGAGGAAGTGAGCCCACATTTGCGTGGGGGGAGAGTTAAAAACAATTTAGGGAAAACCACCCCAGTTCACCCGACCGAGATTCGAACCTCGATCTCCCGCCCTCGGCAATCTAGCTCAACACGAAACTAGCGCGTTAGCTAACTATACCACCGAAGCGGGTAAAAAAAACTACCAAAAAAAATTGACCTTTTCTCCCGTCTTCTTCCACCCCGCCTTAAAAAGAGTATAGAAGAGAGATGTGGGCAAGTAGGCCTAGCTTCATTTTCTTACAGATGACATACGAAAGTTAGAAAAAGCTTCTAGATCTACTTTAGCGTATTCCTATTTAAAGTCATATAATATTCATCTGTGACTTGATATATATTACATATAAATAAAAAAAATATAGTATAATATTTTTAAAGCAAAGATATGTTTATATTTTCTAAAAGGTGTTCCAAATGTCCATACATAATAAAATCAAGGTATATATAAATATATTATCTAAAGATAACTGAAAGAGCGCAAGTTATAGTCGCGACGTTCTGCGCTCCTGATACCGACAAACATTTAATAAATACACAAACAAACGTATGATTTTAGACTCGCACCACCAAATTATGTCGATTGTTTCAAAAGATTTTTTTTTATAAATATGATCGAAAATTACTTTCACATTTGACGCCGGTATCAAACTTTGTCTGACACAACACAACCCTCTGACGGTTCACAAATACATTACCATCGTACAAACACGCTCGCGCGGCACATACAAACTCAAAACACAAACATCACACACACAAAAAACACTATCCGAGATAGATACATTGATGTCACACAGGATTTAATAAATTGCCCGCAATTTGCCAGTCGTTATGGGCGCATTTTGCCGCAGTATGAGGCGAAGTAGCTGTGGCGTGAAACGCGATGAGTGTTCTATTCACTGCACATCATTAACCTCATTATCTTGTGAAAAGCGCGGGTTTCGGTCCTGTTGGAAGCTAAATAGATGAAACTCCCCGGTATTACTAATAATTGGAAGGGTTGGGAGTAACCCTCGAAATATAGACAAAGATAGAAGAAAATACACGGAATAGTTGATTGAAAAATAAAAAGGCGGTAAAAAAAAAATAATCATACGCTTTTTCTTTTTTTAGATTTAAACATTTTTCAACCCTCATACGAATGAATTAGTAATGTGGTGAAAAACGGAATACCAATTTGGTTTAATAAAGAAGATCTGCATTTTTTTTTTAAACTCCGCCTGAATTCGCAAACAATTATTAATTCTTTAGGTTGCGAGCAGTCACGTGATTTAAAATAATGACCTGTCAGATTATTCGCTTCGCTTTTATGTTCACAAATAAGGGTAGGAAGCCAATCAAGATTTTCCCCCTTTACAGCTTGTGTTCTAGGTATTTAACTTTTTTTTAACACCGCCTCTTATTACCCGTTCGTGTTATTCGCTTATCTACTAATTACGTTTATGTTTTAGGGAATAAAATGTTAAATTTAGAAGAAGTGTACCCGAATTTTCGTGGAGGGAAAGTGGAAAAAACATTTTAGAAAACCACCCTCAGTACACCCGACCGAGATTCGAACCTCAATCTCCCCGTCATCGGCAGTCTAGTCTACTGCGAGAGTAGCACCTTAGACCATGCGAACAACGAAGCAGGTATTTAATCTTTAAATTTGCGGAAGAAATATTCGGAATAAATAGTCTCATTCCAAATATTTTTTATGAGAAACTGGAAACACCAGCATAATGATTTTAAATTCCTAAATCTGATCCAGGAGACCTGAATTTGAACCTTACCGGATGTACTTTGTGATAAGTTTAATTTTTTTAGCACCACATCCTAACACAAGTTTGGGTTATACGCTTATGTACTAATTACTCGAATGTGCTGTGGACGCGGAAGGTTGAATTTATATGAAGTGTACCCGCATTTGCGCGTATGGAGAGTGGCAAACCATTTAGAGAAAAACACCCTCAGTACACCCGACCGGGATTCTAACCCCAATCTCTCTTCATCGGCAATCCAGTATATTGCGAAAGTGACGCCATAGACTATGTGGCCCCCGAAACGGGTATGAATTTAATTAATATCGTTAAATCAAGATTTATTTTATGCTTCCTTTTAAAAAAATCAGGTAGTTAATATTTATAATACTGCTACAATAAGGCGAGACAAATATTTTACGAAGAAATTGACAATAACCATTTGCAAAGTCGATAACATTTTTTATGTATATTTTTTTAAATTTACATTCTTTTTAGCTTGAGAGAAGCAGTCTGACTTTGACGAACTAGGCTACACTATGGCCCTATCTTATAGCTTAATTTAAGATACGGCATAGTGGAACAATGCAAGGTAAGCTTTGTTACCTTTCAAGATAAACGAAGGATACCACACAAAGGTTATTAACGACTTATTCTAAGGCGTAGGGATCGAAAGAAAAACCTTTGAAGAAATGCACTTGCATTAGCGTAGAATAGGGTCAGGAAAACCACAACCAAAGCACATCTGGACAATCACCCTTGCACACGGCCGAGATTCAAACTTTCACAATCCAACAATCCTGTCATTAGGAATCCACTCTGATGCGAGAGCGACTACAGAGACTGTGTGGCCACCAGCGTAATGCCATCAATCAGGTCTTTCTTTATACTTTGTTAAGAACAAGTGGACATGTAAGTCTACATGGATTTTTTTTCCACCACGTCTTACCACTCGTATTTAACCATACCAATAGGGTAGGGATGGAGAAGGTAGAATTTAGAAGAAGTGTACTCGCATTTTCGTGGAGAGAGATTGGGAAATAATGTAGAGAGAGAAAAAGCCCCTTTCACCGGTAAATTAATCCAGAAGAAACTGACATCTTAGTTCGTCTGCCCATCCAAGCTGGATGCGAATAAAATTGGTACGATCAATAATAGCGTCGAGGCGGACCAGTTTAGACATACCACATTTTGGTGATTCATCCTGACGTAAAAAATATTATATATTATTTCCGGAGAGACGGTAAAGTGATGCTCCATAGTCCTCGGATGTGCAACTCCGTCGTGCTGGTCACCACTCCCGAGACGTGTTTATAGCGTGTAGTGGGAAGTAAGGAGTAACGTGGTGGGAAGGAGTAACGTGGTGGGAAGTAAGTAGTAACATGGCGAACATAATATAACGTCACGACCTTGCGAAACTGGTTATGTCCAAGGTCGGAGAGGGCTTCTTGCAGGAACGACTATCAAATTTAAAATACAATCATCCACTCCTATAGGGAACACACTTTAACACCGTTCTATAACCCAAATCGGTAGCCGCAAGGTTTATGCCGTCACAATCGGAATATACTAGATTGCCAGGTTAAGTGGATATCGGGGTTCGAATACCAGTCGGGTATGTTGAGGTTGATTTTTCCCTAAATGGTTTCTCACTCTCTCTACACCAAAATTCGAGGTGCATTTCCTCTCAATTCTTACCTACCTTATCCCTAACACCCTAGTGTAAACTTGTGGATAACCCGAACGGGCAGTAAGACACGGTGCGCATCACACTAGTGTATGCATCCTCATCAGTGGTTACACAGTCTAAGGTATCAAACTAACAACAAACAGGGTTTCTGATGACAGGGAGATAAAGGTCCGATTCTTAATCTGGTAGGCTACGAGTATTTTTCCATATTCAACACCGCAGTTTACCCATCCCCTCTCCACGCTAGTGCCGGTTCACTTCCCCTTTAAAATACCCTCCTCTTCCCTTCCCCTTACATTAATTAACTAAGCCCTTAGTGTTAAACGTAATAGGTATAGAATCAAACACCAGTGGAATACTGGAGGTACGAATGTGCAATATGTAAGGAAACATTTCCGAGAAGGTGTTCAGAGAAAAACGAGGGAGGTTTTCTTTTTCATTTTCCTTACGCCACATCTTTCTTCGTCTTTCCTTTACCTTCCCCAATGCACTGATCCCCTTTATTCCACATCACTGAGCAAGAGGTTTAACAATAAATTCGATGATTCATTCAAAGAGTAAATGATATAAAGGTGGTTTTAAAGAACCACTCGTGGCAGTTTAGGCTAAAATTGACTCAAATAATCTTGTCCAAGACGATAAGATAACCTCGTTTAAGAAGATAACACTTTTACTTTTTATATTAACATCCCCAAGGTTAGTTTGATGGGATTTCTTTCCATCCGGAGCTGGGTGTGCACTCAGCCCTTTGGCTGGATAGTGCTGCCTGCACTGTCCGGTGAAAATCCCATGCTAGGGGAGTTCCCCGTTGCACACTGAATTTCTATAAGCGAGAGCGAAAGAGCCTACTAATTTTGCCGGGAAAGATATTTTCGCATACCTCCCAGGTTTCTTTTACATGCTACAATAGACATGGGACCGACGGCTTTACTTCCCCTCCGAAGGAAGTTGTGCTACGGATTTTATCGCTCAAGAAAAACTCGTCGACCTCAGCTGAACTTGAACCCACGGACATCGGGTCCCGAGGCGAGCACTTTACCCCAAGATGACCGAGGTCGACAAGATATGACTAAACACAGATAAACACTAAATTATTTTACTACCGGCTCGGAACCAAACCAGTGCTCTCTGGCTTGTTATAGTTGGATCCCTTATTTTAGTTTAAAAGTCAATGGGAAATCTACCAGTTGCGTGTTCCTCGTATTTCAACTTTAAGTGAAATGAAAGTTGTTGGAGAAATTGAGCGGCGATAATCTGATAATTTTACGAGAATAAAAATGAAAAAGTAACAAATTGCTGCAAAGTTGTGTAACTTAGTTATTTTGCAATATTTTCACTTTGGGTGGAAAGTGAAATGTTATGTTCCTATGTTATAAAATAGTGATGTAAACATGAAAAGTGAAAGCTATGTTCCAAGTGTAAAAGAATGATGTAACAATATAAACGGTTTAGTATCACTAAAAATCTCCTATATTTTACAATGACCATACCAATATAGATATTCAATGTATTTTATCTTTGTGTATTTATCACAACTTGTGATGTGGGAATGCCAGGCTCCACGTGGTTCGGATCCGTTAAACTGTAGGTCCTCCATTTCATCTCAAAATCACCTCCATTTCACATTAGCGTAAGTGCGTATAACCCGAACGGGTAGTAAGACCGGTGCTAATAATAATAATAATAATAATAATAATAATAATATAATTTTTATCTTTATTGGAATATTTTTTCGAAATTACATTTAATTTAGACTGTCGTTTTTTTGTTTTTTTTTTAGCACCGCGTCTTACCAACCGTTCAGGTTATTGGTTTTTATACTAATTACGTTAATGGTTTCAGGAATTAGAAATTACATTTAGAGGAAGTGTTTACACATTTACTTGGAGGGAGAGTGGAAAACCATGTTGTAAAACCACCCTCAGTTCACTCGAACTAGATTTGAACCTCATTTCCCCGTCATCAGAAGTCTAGTCTACTGAGAGAGAGTAGAGCGTTAGATCATTAATTCTTTACTTTAGTTTCACACCACGCGTTTCAATATTCTTAGAAGAAACACCTCACTAACTAATCTGAGGGAACAGAATGAGTTTGGTTAGTTCGAAGGAAAGTCTTGACGGATGGTAAACAATGTGTATGAAATAATATCTCCTAGTTACACCCGGCCATGATTCGAATTCTGGACTCCAAACAAGAAAGATAACGCAGCCTAGGTCTTACCATTTAGCTTACTCATCAATATTCCTTCACAGAAACAGAAAATAAATATAAACTATTTGATGGCCATGAGAAGAACTAAAGCGCTGGTCCCCAGTTAAAATACCAACTGCACACACTACCTATGAATAGTTTGGAGTCTTATTTTATCAGGACGTCCCAATCCTTAATACTTTTAAAAAGCAATCTTAAGAAACGGAACCCGTAATGTTCATCATCACTTAAATGTATCTAATCTAAGAGAGCATGATAAGGGTGCATTTTAATTCAATGCACAAGCATATGCCTGGAGAGAGTGTTAAACTATCATGTGAAGAAGAGAGAAAAATCCGACGGAGGTTGGAAAAAACCTAACTTGATTAAAGTTATTTCACTATCAAAGCGAGAGCCATGAAGCCAGCCATTTAAAAATAAATTCAGTTATCTACTCATTTATCCATCTAAATGTATAACCATTTTTATATCCATTTGTCTATTCATTTAACTATACAATCATCGATGTATCCATTCATCTATCCAATCATCTTTCTTCCTATACAACCATCTATCATATATAGGCCTTTATTTATATATCCAATAATTTACCTCTCCATGTATCTATATATTTATCTATCCGATTATATTTTATTTATATGTATCTATATATCTATTAATCTATGTTTCTATCAGTTCATACATCTATCCATACAACGATCTATCCATCCATCTATGCACATACACCTCACGATGACTGCACCTAGACAGTGAAGGTGTGACTTGACAACACTGGTTTGCATGGGCGTAACGTCAAGAGAAAGGTCGATGGCTCTTCGCTCGCCAAGAAAGGACGGGACTCTTTTCATTTCAATACGAGGACGGAATACAGCTCTACAACTTTAAAGGTGATCGATCCTCCTCCCCCGCCCCCGTCCCACCGTGACCGAATATAGATATTCAACTTAGATGAAACTGTATATCAAGACACTTAACTTTTTTTAAATATATTTTCAAGAAAAGGGTACTGGGTTTGAACTTGATCTAAGTAAGGATGAGAAAGTAATTGAAGAGATACACCCAATCTAGCGTGGACAGAATAAATCACAAATGTAAAACCATCCTCGGTGAACAAAGACGAAATTAGAACTACGACCTTGACATCGACGGCGATTAAAAGGTTTTACAAATTTTAATATGGTTAATTCAATTGATTTACAATAAAATTCGATTAATTTTATCTCAAATTTTAACAGCAAGACAGCTCACAAGTGATTATTTTTGACACAAAATCAGAGTACAAACAATGACCAAATTTATTTGGTATATTTATTTTACCATACAAATATTAGGCTTGTTTTAACAAATAAAAAAATTATTCGAATATGATTCATATAAGGCTGAGTTTCGTAACTGTAACCATGCATAGGGCCTACCCTAATATTTGCATTTCATCTATAGTTATTTGTATGAGCTGGTTTCTTCCATCTTGATTCGCTTGGAATGGACAATGTATTTATACAGTTGGCAGCATAAAGCCACAATCGGTGGCTGTGATATCAATGATAGTTCTTAGTGGCCGATGATATTCACACGTTCATCACAGACTCTGTCTTAAAATATGAGTGAAGAATGACCCTGAGTAAGGGACAATCCCTGGATACCCCTTGGTATAGCATTGGTACGCTAAGCCAAAGATCCCGGGTCAGACCATGCGGCCACCGAAGCTGGTATAAACTTCGATCAAATATTATTATTTTATTAGTGTTATATTATAAGTATTGATAATATTTATCGGGTCCGGGATTCAATCCTCGGTCCCGGCAAAGATTTATCTGATTGCCAAACCCTTCCTTCACCTTTGACAAGACGCGTATTAATCACAACTTGTGAATGTGAGGAATGCCAGGCCTCCACCGTGGTTAGGATCCCACGTTAAACTGTAGGTCCTCCATTTCATAACACAATCACCCTAACATTACACATTAGCTTAAGTGCGTATAACCCGAACGGTTAGTAAGACGCGGTGCTAATGATAATGATAATAATAATAATATCTATCAAAAGTTACATCTGCAGATAACATGACAAATATATAAATACGTTAAAGTAAATCTAATATTTTTTCTAGCTATCCTTCCTATGAAAATTGGGTTGAACAAATATGTTACGACTTATGTTTAAAAACAGTCAGACTGTTAGTATTAATAAAGTAATAATTAATACTGACAGTAAGACTGACCGTGTGCGCGCGCTTGTTAGTATTTCCTTCAGTCTCAGTAGCAACAGACAGCACACGTCTTTTTCTTTATCATCCATGATGTTGCACGGTTGCCTGTAGGAGCTGAGAAATGATACTAAGACTGATCGTGTACGGTCTCGTTGTAAATACTGATGCATACTGACAGCCTGACTGTCAGTCTTAGGACTGACAGTCTGACCGATCGTGTAGGGGCCCTATAAGTATTTGTATTATCAGTCAATTTTGCGCTAATATGTTCTCAACTAGTGTAACTTATGTTTTTATAACTCAATGTTATAATGATGGAACTACTTCTAGGAGACTGGACCAGTGAGCTAAGTCAGTAAGGCTTGTGGTTGGTTTCATGGTCGGGTTAGTCCACCTCCGTCAGTTCTTGGTATCCTTGGTGCCTTGCGCACGACCCAAATAGTGAAGTTAGTTACAGTTTCACAAGTGTGGTTGGTTGGGTACATAAGACCGCCGCTATGCATGACACCACCAAACGCCATGAAATTACGAAAATTGGAACCAATACGAGTAGTCGAGCTGCTAACACGCCTGACTCGACGGAACCTTATCTGACAGGTCATATACAAATTTACTAGATTACTCAAATTTAAATGAAGAAGTTTTAGTTTAGCTTCAGAGTAGATGAATAACGTAAAGGTTTATTTGCATCTAATGCAGTTATCTTATAATACAATCAATTCTAACAATCCAAACGGGTAATAAGATGCGGTGATGAAAAAACTTATATAGATGATAAATGACACCTCAACATGGGAAAGGCACCACTCATTGACCTATTCAGAATTCATCCAGTGCTAGGCGTAGTTCATTACTCATAGTTTAAGGTAAAGTCTAAGATGGACGTGCGAGATCGTCGCTAATTATATATATATATAATTCAAGGCGTAGAAAGCTATTACTCTAGGGGGCCGGGGATTCATTATAATATTGCTTTTATACAAATTATTGTGGGAGTTGTGTGTGTGGTGTGTGTGTGTGTGTGTGTGTGTGTGTGTGTGTGTAGGTAGATATAGGTCAATTGATTACTAATAATATATTAAATATAGGCCTACCAAATTAAGCGTGACCATTGATTATAAAAACAATATGGTATATTAGAGGACATTACTATACCCTGATTTTGGCTTAAAGAACAGTTTAGCAAATGCAAACATATTTCTTTTCTGCCAACCTTAATAACATGCTATGGTATTATTTGTGTTATTTTATACGTATTGACAATACCCATCAAAAGTGACAGCTGCAGATAACATGACTTGATGTATGAATATATTAAAACTGTTTAATAACCCTAGTAACTACCAGACTTTCTATCTAAAAAAAATCAGTAATAAGTTTGTTACACGCCCTAGTATAATTTCAAACCAATATTTGGTGTATGGAATGATGTAGCCCAGACGCGCAATATATATACTTTAAAAAGTAAATATAAAACTATAATTTTAATAATCATTGCGACCTTAACAGAAATATGCATTGACCCCCAGTTTGAAAACAACCATCTCAATAAAATATCCTTTTAATTATTAATTCAAATATTAATGCCTTACTCAAATAGAAAGCACTACCTGCTCACCATTTCGATATTGTCCTCAAGGAATGAATCACTCGGCGCTTGGATTCGTTCTACATAAGGTAAGGAGGGGTCATGTAACAAGAGCAGACCAATATCAGAAAAGTCGAATACAAAAGACAGTCTTCCCAAACTTCCTTTCACAGCGCGCGCGCGCGTGCGTGTGTGTGTCTAAACTTCCCCGCACGACTAGAACACAGCTTCGGGCTGCTCACTAGACGGCAATATAGGAAAGTTACTTGCTTGCTTTCCCCAACATTTGGTAGGAGGAATAGGCAGAAGATAGGAGGGTAGAAGGTATGGGTGAATAAACGACCTTACAACATGATGTCACGGAATAAACTTACTTTAAAGAATGTGGCCAAATAATTTATACAGACAGCCTACCCTTGTAAGGTTTTCACGAGCTGAACATCTAGCTCTTCCTAGCTGGGTTAACACAATGGCAGAATGTGAATAAAAAACGGGCAGCGGTATATCAGTGCCAGAGCATTCGTCCGGCGTGCTAGGATCTTGATTTCAGTTCTGATACCAGTCGGGAGAACTGAGGGGGGGGGGGGGTAGGTTATTTTAAAAGTGGTTTTCACCGTCCCTCTCTATGAAAAGGTTGGTGCATTATCTCCAAATTCAACTTATTCATTATTTTTTTTATCTGAGTGATGTATAGGCGTCACTCTTGCAATAAACTAAACTTCCGATGACGCGCAGATCGGATTTGAATCCCGGTGTTGTGTGTTGAGAGTGGTTTTTCCAAAACAGTTTTCCGTTCTCTCTCCAAAAAAATTGAAAAAAAAATTGGGGTCACGATTTTTATAGATTCGACCTGCCTCGTCCCTAACACATTAGCGTAGTTAGTATATAAGTAAAAATACAATAAATGATCACTAAAAAAATATAAATATTATTATTTTATAATATAAAAAACTCACCAGATACCCATTTTGAAACAAATTATTAGAGCCATTTTATAAAATATTCAAACTAAAAAAATTCATCAGTAAAAAAGATATCCTTAAACTAATTTCTCCCCAAAAAAACAAGTATGCAGTTTTATTTGTAATGTCCAACATTCCCCAGATAAACAGTTTCAACACAATCTTTAGAGTTATTTTCAAAATATTTTAGAATTTTCGAAAATCAGTAAAATGCCATTTAACGAGTTTTACCCAAAAATTAAGTTTACAATGTTATTTGGGAGGTCCCTAAATATCAATTTTAAACAAAATCGCTAGAGCCAGTTTCAAAATATATTGTATTTTAAAAAAATCACTAATCACAAGACTACCCTTAATTCGAGGGCTAGGGTCAAAATAAAACAACGTTCATGGTATTGCCCTATAACAACTATATATTAAGCTGTGCTGAGGGTCCGGGGTTCAATCCTCGATCCCGGCACAGATTTATCTGATTGCCAAACCCTTCCTTCACCTCTGACAAGATGTGAAATTAATCACAACTTGTGAATGTGAGGAATGCCAGCCTCTACCGTGGTTCGGATTCCACGTTAAACTGTAGGTCCTCCATTTCATCTCACAATCACCCTACCATTGCACATTAGCGTAAGTGCGTATAACCCGAACGGGTAGTAAACGCGGTGCTAATACTAATAAATAATAATAATAATATATATTAAGTTCGAAACAAATTCATCATACCGTTGAAGATCTGTGGCCAGAAACAGACAGAATTGTAAAATCCTTTTTTGATTTCGGACACATATAAAACGTCAAGATTCATAAATATCTCGAGGTTGAAAATGTTCACGATAAGGCCCACAACACTTTCTCTTGATAACATGATATAGAATAAAAAAGTGTAAACTACGGAGATGTCTTGCTATCAACGAAATTAAACGATCTAACATAAAATATATTTTACGAGGCGAGTGAGCTTTAAAGGAAATGTACCCGCATTCGTCCAGAGAGCCGAGGTAAAACCCACTGTGGTAAAACCAACCCCAAATACACCAGAGCCTTGTGTTATAGAAAAATGTGTTTTATCTATAAAATAATTTTATAAATTTTTTAAATTCATGTATGGGTGGTATATTACAAATTTATGTTATGATTGTCCAGAGGATCCAGTCCTGATAGCTGAATCAAATTAATTTAAGTGAATAATGGCAAATTGTACACCGAAATCGAACCTGAGATCACGCAAAACCTAAGGTCCCGGGTTTTGTTCCTGCTTCCAAGTTGTCATTTGTCACTTTAATTAATTCAATAGGTCAACTTTTTAAAAACCCGAACAACTTTTTATATTTTTGCGAGAACTTTTTTTGTTCAGCCATAAAATCCTCCTTTTATTTATTTTATCTTAGAAAATAATAAATACAGGCTTCTAATAGATTAAATAATACGCATCTTCAATTTAACACAATCATACGACAACAAGACTTTTATTCCGCCTGGAACCTGTGTTCTTTTGTTATTATTTTTTTTTAAATTCGCAAGTACCGGTACAATTCTTTTTCCACATGCCTGGGACCATTCATTGTTTGGCGACACAATACTGAGAGAACCACTCTGAAAACTTTCCCCAACAATAGAAAAGGGGCAACTAAACGTGATCAACAAATAAATGCAAGAATGGATCAACCGCACATTTATAGCTAGAGGTCAACGCATGTGAGCGTTCAGCGACGTGTATGTATACATTTAGTCCAAACTTAATATTTAAAACACAATTTATAGTATTAAGAGTGTGTGTTTCATTGGTTGAGATTTTTAAAAAAACTGTTGTCTATTTTTCCGGAAAGTGTTGTTTAAAGTGTAACATATTTTATTTGGAAAAGTTGGAATACTATGCATTTCCGATGATGAATCAGAACTTAATGCTAAGGGGACATAGCTTGATAAGATTTTGAAAGTAAGAGACATCTGAAAGATCTTTCTCCTCCCTAATAGAATCCTAATTCAGTAGGATTTAAGTAAGAAAAAAGGCCTTTTATAAAAACATTACTACTAAAATTAGTGTATATTAAAATATACACTTTTCGGTACTATTGTATTATTGTATTGAAGCGGTAATAGCATTAAACAAATTAGGGTAACAACATTAAATCTATTCGTTATGCAGTGGCGTCTCCACGTCAAAGACAGGAGGGACGAGTATGAGGGTTCCCTGGTTCAATACCGGGTAGTTCTGACAAAGATATCTACTACTTTTATATGTGTTTGTCCCACTACCCAAGAAAGTAAATATCTAGGTATATGGGCCAGGTGTGGTGTAATATTAATCGTACTTTTCCTTGGTGATGATAGTTTGTAAGTTGTGTATTGATACAATATATTAAAAAAGGGCACGTTAGATACTTCGATTTTAAAACAGCGGGGATAACCTTTACTGTACAGTGGCACAGTCAAGGCCAGAACCGGGAGGTGTAGGGATATGGAGGGAAGGGAATCATTATCTGTCCAGGTAGAGTGAACTAGTAGTTCCATAAAGTAGTTCCATATCCTGTGGACCAGAAGTTAAATTATTCAAATATACAATTATCCAAGTTTACCTGAAACCGGCAAATGATTACTCTAGTAAACAAGGGAGTGAGTCTATTTAGGGTGCGTTCAAACATAGTCGGGGTGTTCGCGTTCACTCATCACCGCTGAGACGCTCTATGTGCCAAAAGAAAAATAATATAGTTAAGTGTTCAATACTAGTATTGTCGGTAGAGTATTGCGGCCCGCGAGCCAACAAAAGAGAATCTTTGGCCCTTGGATATAAAAAGGTTGAAGACACCCGTCTTAGACCATGTAGCCATCAAAGCAGGTCATAAATTAAACTAAATAAACCCAGTAGAGCACTTGTAATAAAAATAAAAGTCTTGGGATCTGTGTTTACTAATTGAATAGCAGGATGACCTCATATACAAAGAGTAAACTGTTTTTATCAACAGCTCCCGGAATCAAACTTGGATTTCTTATAATTTTGGTTGATTATTTTGACCGTAAGCGGACCATTTTTCAATATTTATTAATCTAGTTCGTTATTTATAATGACATAAGAAAACTAGACTACGCATGATTGGAATAGTGTTACCTATGGTTTAAACCAGTGGTATTAAACTTTTTTTTTATTTACTTACCCCTCAGATATAATTTCTATTCAACTTTGTACCCCAAAAAAAGTTTATGCAAAGTAAAGGTTACATTCTATAATCTAATATAAAATAAATTACATCCAAAATAATGTATTAAATAATAAGTTTCAAATTAAAAATAATTATACATATATAATTTTACCTAAGATGTCTTCGCATATCCCCTGGAGTAAGCTTATCCCAAGTTGAATACCACTGGTGTTTAGTATATGGCCAACAAAGGGGCGGTTGAGATTCGAATCTCGGCCATGTACGTCGGAGGATGGTGGTTTTCCTCTTATGACTTATCACTGTAGTTTTCCCATCCCTTCCCCACGCTAATGCGTGTGCACTTTATTCAAACAACCTATCTAATTTATCTTTAATGATCATGGCTTTAAACATTATAAATAGATTTTTTTTATATAAAGATGGCAACTTTTCTGGAAAAAAAAAAAATTGTTCCTAGCGATTATTTTCACGTCGCTGCAATATAAAATAGTGAATGTAGATGTTCGTGTCTTGAACAAAGCGGCTCATATTCAACACAGCATATTACCGTGGCTTACCAACAAAAGGACGGCCGATCAATGGAGGGCTTCGCCTATTTCTGTATCCCGCAAAAGGGTGGGGGGGTAGGGAGTTCCGGAAGGTAAAAATTTACCGTTGAAAAATAACATTAATAACAGTTAACGACGCGGACGAAACACAAATTAGTTCATCAATATAAAGGTTTGAGGGGCGGGTGTAGAAAAGGGGAGACTGGAAAAAGCTGCAGGTGGAGCGGCTATCTGGTCATTAGTAGCGGGGTGGAGCGCGGAATATGATACAACAATAGGTAGGCAAATAATTCTTACTGACACACTATGTTGTCATACATCTTTCGAGGCTTGCACCATACGAATTCACATATTTGCTACTTTTAAAAAAATATATAAATTTAAAGCAGAATTCTTGGAGAGAAACAGATGTAAGCCCTGATTTTTAATAGAAGAAGCCCCACTTCTGACCACCAATATTGAATGAACAGGGTTGCCATTATTTTCTTACTACCTGATTCCCTGCGTTTTCCAGAAGGAATTTCCCTTTTTTTTTTTCAGGGCAGCTTAGATTGAAGAAAAGAGTAATCAAATTTCAGTTTTCATCAACCCGACTAGTGTAAAGTCATGTAACTTATGTTTAAAACGGTATTATTTAATATTGATGGGGAAATACATCTCCTATCCCTTCACATTTCGCAACCTTTGTTTAGGGCCAGTACATGTTTGAATCAGCGTACTTAATACTTCGGTTCACTTTTTCATTAATCAAAAGACCTATTAATTTATGCTTTCAGAGTTAAGTGTCCAAAATCTACAAATATTCCAGTATTTTCACTAGCGTTCTAGATGTCATGAGGATAGCGGCAGATAAAAAACTTTTTTAATGAAGAGAAAAAGTTGACGTTATATTAAAAGATATCCTTGACAGATATTCAAGAATTGTTGATATTACCATGTGAAGAAATTAAACTATGTTTCTAGTGAAGAAATATTGATTTACTTGGGTCAAAAAAAGTTATTATATAAAAACTTTAGAGTTCCCAACACTCACCTTAATTAAGTAGTTTTTATTCAATGAAAATGTTAAGGAAAGTCCCCATTAATGTTTATTAATTAATTTATTTTTTGCAACGCACCTTGTGCCCGTTCGAGTTATAGTCATAAGTATTCACTACGCTAATGTGTTAGGGATGAGTAAGGTGATTTTAGAACCAGTGTAGTCACATTTGTGTGGGGGATAGTGGACAACCATTTAGAAAAAAAATCACCCATATTACAACCAACCGGGATTGGAACACCGATCTCCCCATCATCGGAAGTCCAGTCTAGTGCAAAAGTGATGCCTTAGACCATTCGATCACCGAAGCGAGTAAAAGTTTGTTATTGAAGAGGGAACAAATAATTTTCCAACAAAAACGTATTTATTAAAGACCATTAAACTACTACACCCATTAACCACTTAGACACGGGGTCAGGAAACTTGCATTGCTGGTAGCGTGAATCCGCCACCGCGCCAAGAGAGAAATAAGACGCAGACACTAACCTGTTATGAGCGGCGAAATGGAGTCTTAGAGGCGTTGGCGGGGGCGGCGAGGAGACGTCTCTTCTGAGGCGTCTGTGGTGCGTCGCCAGCGCGTCCCGGTCGTAGGGCGCGGGCTCGTAGTGGCGGATGAACTCGTTCAGAGGCGGCGTCCACCCGACTCCTGCGCCTGTCGAGGAAATGGGCGCATTAGTGGCGTCGAGACGCTAGTTTACCCGTTAACGACATGACACTCGCCCATACAAGCGAAGTAGCGTTGATTTTTTTTTTAATAAAAAAGTAGCAGAAGGGCGTTTATAAGATTCAAAATAATACACTAACCTATTTCAAACTGATGTAAACCTTAAGAAATCATCAATTTACTAGTGGAGAAATCCGTTTCTGTAGTCGAATGGTAGGTATCACTCTCGTAATAGAATGGAATAATCATGATGGGAAGATTAGGGTTCGAGTCCAGGTCGGGTATACTGAAGATGTGTTTCCTAAATGACTTTTCACTAACCCACCACACAAATGTGGATACACTTATTATTTTAATATTTCCTATCCTTAACCCATTAGTGTAATTAGTAGCCTTGATAAGCTTTAACGGGCAGTGAAACGCGGTGAGTAGTTAAATTTAAATAATACTTAGAACCGCGTCTTACTACCCGTTCGGGTCATACGATTAGGCACCAATTACGCTAATGGGTTAGGAATTGGTAAGGTTGAATATAGAGAAAGTTAACCCACATTTGCGTGGAGGGAAAATGGAAAACCATTTACGAAAAAACCCTTTCAGTTCAGCCGAGCGAGATTCGAACCTCGATCTCTCCATCCTCGACAGTCTAGGACAACAGGAAACTAGCGCGTTAGCTAGCTACGCCATCTAGGCGGGTAATTAAATTTAAAATAAATAGTTTAAAATCCTTTCTAAAAGTATCTCAGTCACATGACTCTCCCAGAATACTAACACAAGAGACGGTAATCAAAACTAATTACCATAAGCCTGCCCTAGATAAATAAATAATGACATGCACTCTGGCGACCTCGTCTCGCTAAGACCGACAGACTGATTTCGTGGAATCATTTTTGAGTCTTCAACACACGAATTAAAATGTATTTGTGTGAAATTTTATCTATACCATTAATCATTAAATGTTTGCATTTTTAAACCTCACTTCGAAAATTTGATAAAGCCACAATAACTGTTTCAAACAAAAGACGGCAACATAATTATTAAAGGATAAATAGTTTCGGATAAATTATCGCAGATTAGTGTAGTCTCTAAAACTTAGTTTATTCGTGTTAGATTATTATTACTATTACTAGCACCGCATCTTACTACCCATTCGGGTTATACGCACTTACGCTAATGTGCAATGGTAGGGTGATTGTGAGATGAAATGGAGGACCTACATTTTAACGTGGAATCTGAACCACGGTGGAGGCCTGGCATTCCACACATTCACAAGTTGTGATTAATACACGTCTTGTTAGAGGTGACGGAAGGGTTTGGCAATCAGATATTCGTGTTAGAGATTGCAATATTTCCACCATACTAATAATAATATTTAGCACCGCGTCTTACTACCCGTTCGGGTTATATGCCTAAGTACTAATTACGCTAATGGACTAGGAATTGGGAGGGTTGAATTTTAGAGGATGTGAACCCGCATTTGTGTGGAGGGAGAGTGGAAAACCATTTATGAAAAACCACCCCCAGTTCACCCGACCAAGATTCGAACCTCGATCTCCCCATCCTCGGTGGTCTGACTCAACACGACTAGCGCGTTAGTCAACTACGCCACCGAGGCGGGTCACCATACTAATGACAAAGTTATAGGAAATAACTAATGAGAAGATTGTGTGTCTCTTTACAGCTTGTAAGTTAATTATTGAAACACACACTTCGGTGGCCACGTGGTCTAACGTGCTACTCTCACAGTAGACTAGACTGCCGATGACGGGGAGATCGAGGTTCGAATCTCAGTCGGGTGGTTTTCCCTAAATTCTTTTACACTCACCCTCTACGCAAATGATGGTGGACTTCATCTAAATGTAACATTCCTCATTCCTAAAACTATTAGCGTAATTAGTACATAAATAAGCGTAGTAGCCTTTAACCCGAAAGAGAAGTAAAACGCGGAACTAAACATTTTTTTATCAAGCTTGAAACACACACAGGAACTCACCAGGATGCATTAAGTTTATAGATTTAATATAGCTGAGCCAGTATTTTAAGGTGTTGTAGTGGAGGGAAGGGATTACAACTTCAGGAATACTCGGTGTTAACATAATAATATAAGGCGTTAGATTTTGGATCTTTTCATCGCGTTTTACTACCTTTTAGGGTTACACGCACATATAGCCTATTAATTACATAAATAGGGTTGGGATGACGGAGGTAGCATTTTAGAGGAAATATATCTATACATGCGTGGAGGGATGGCACACCATTTAATAGAAGCCAACCTCAGTATACCCAGCCGGGATTCGAACCCCAACCTTCTCGTTACTGGCAAAATAGACTAAATTACTTTGGAATTTTAAACCATGTGCCCACGAGTGCGTGTAAGAGGACAGTTAAAAAGGTTAGGATGCTGTTATTCTGGGTCAGAGACCATAAATACATATAGCCCTCTTTGAAACTAGTATAAAATACTTTTGAAATACAACAAAAGGTGTTCAAAATTACATTATAAATAAAAAAAATTAGTCAGATTTCAACCAAATTTAGTATTATAGGCCCTGCTGTGTGATATCATTTATGTTTTTTTAGTGTACAAGTTAACATACACAAGGGTGTCCATAATAGTCTATATTATATCTTCATATGCTGAACATGAATATTTAATCAATAATTCTAGCGCAAAAATTTAATCATTTTTAAATAATATATCTAGATAAAATTATTTCTTTTCTAGAATAACGTAAGTCTATAGGAATTAGAAAATATATATTTATAGATTATGTTAATTTTTACTCATACATATGTTAGGATGTAAAGATGATATTTGTGATAAGAAAACCAATTTTATATTAATTACATAACGAAGTAAATTCTTGGAAATTGTTTTTTACAGGAAGGTATTTACGAGGCTCGGCTATTTTAACGAGAGAGTTTTTACAGAATGGTGAAGGATAGAGAGTGTTGCCCTGGAAACGTATGAAAGAACATAGATTGAATACTTGATTGACACGCGATATATTGGACACGGTATTCCGCTCAAGTTGCGACACACAGGTGTAACGGCCCTTGTATCAAGGCATGTGCGACTGCACATTAGCATTTGCATACCATTGCCCGGTGCTAGTTAACATATTTGGATGGTGGAGAAATCTGGGGAGAAAACGGAATTTCTGATAGCTACATCTAAATAGCTGTTTTGTTACACGGAATAACTGGCAGCACCAGCTAAATGCTGGATACACTACATATATTACACGACATTACTGATAAAACCAGCTAAATAGCTCGCCTTCCCGCTATCAAACTCCTTTTACATTTTTACAACTAAAACAGGTTGTTTGTTTGAACATTTGTGATACTTCACTTATAAAAGTACACATTGAACTAAAAGAGTGGATTGAGTAGACTATTAAAAGGGTCAATATAAATTATCAAACCGAATAAATAGGCTCATAGAATAAAATTAATGTTTGATCATAGGATTAAACGGTTAGATTAGATTATATTTATCATTAACTGGAAACTATATCCAAAATAAATATTTTGTTTCAATACTATGGGATTAAGCTTGTGAATACGGATGCAAAAAAATATTCCTGTAGAACCAGGAACGGATCCAGATAATTTTCATAGGGGGGTCATAATTATAAATAACAAATTACTTACAATTTTAGATTTCTGTTTAAAGACATTTAATAGTTTCTCATTCATGTTTGATAATATGTGTGTTTTAAACCGTGGTCATGTTCTCCAATTTTTTTTATAATCAGATAGTTTTTATAAACTATTTGGAATGGCTCTCCTTCAAATTAAAAATTATAAAGTTCTCTCTAGAAGCTATGAGTAGTCTAAACCTTGATTATTTTTTAAAATTATTTTCTTTTATAAGCCATTTAAAGTGTTCCTCACCCAGAAATTTTTGAAATTTGGATGCCCACTCGAAGCTATTTAGAGTGATCCTCACCCTAGTTTCTTACATAATTAGATAGCCCTAGAAGATAATCTTTGAAGTGGTCTTCCACCGACAAAATTTTAAGATTTTAATTATTTCAGAAAATAGGCTATTTGGGGTGGTCCTCGCCTGCAAATTCTTAAAAAATGGCATGCGTAATACATCTAGGGGGGAATTTATTCTAGGGAGGGCAAATTATTTCCAGGGGGGCTGAGTCCCCCACAGTTCCGCCGCTACTGATGTCCACACATATTCTATATTCGGTATTCGTGAATGTACTGCTCTCAGATGATTATTAGTCTTCTTTGATGTTAGGTAGTCTACCGTATCTATGCGGAACAATGTTCGTTACTCGCTATGCACGACAAATATTCGCACATGTAAACGAATATTTTTTCCACACTTACGTTAGCCATATCGAACAATGAATAAACGTGAACGAATAATGCACGTGTGGACCCGGCCTAAGAGGTGTTGCGAGTAAAAAGATAAAAATTGTAAAATTTATCTATGTTGTATTTTCTTTCTAAAATTTTAACTTTTCATTTTGTTTTTTGTATTAAATTTCTAGCTTTAACAGGGGATCAACTGACCCTTTGACCCCCCTACTCCCCGTGAATCCGCGTCGGTGTAGAACATTTGAAGACTTTGTGCATGAACGTAAAAGTAGACTCCCACATCAGTGGATATGCGGAATAAATACCAGGCTCATCTAGTCCGCTTTTCCCGTAAATAAGAGGTCAAGGTTCAAATCCCATCCGGGTGTAGTGAGGATGCTTTTTCTTAAATAAGAATCAAATAGCCAAAGCTATTATATTTGTTTAAGTGAGGATTTAATCGCATCTAGATATCAGATTCTGAAAATTGAAAAATGACACCTGGACACGGGAATCGAACCCGGGACCTTTTGCTTAGTACGCAAATTCTTAAATAGTTTTTTTATAGTTTATAAATAGTTTTAAATAGTTTCCATGCAAATGTTGGTACATTCCCTCCTAATCATACCTTTCCCAACCTTACTCCATTAGAGTAGGCTTAATTTTTTTTAATCATCACCGCGTCTTACTACCTGTTCAGGTTCTACGCATTTATGACAATTGCACTACTTAGCTAGGTATGAGGAAGGAAACATTTTAAAGTAATTTACCCGCATTTACGTGGAAGGAGCGTGGGAAACCAATTAGGAAAAGCCACCCTCAGTAGACCCAACCTAGATTCAAACCCCGGTCTCCCCGTCATCAGCAAGCTAGTCTAACACGAGAGTAAAGCCTTAGACCGTTCGGCCACTGAAGCAAGTATTTGAGTGATTAATATGCGTATAGTCTAATCTGGTAGTAGGAGACGCAGAGGTATCTTAAAAAAAATTAAAGTAGACCTATTTACTTTATGACCTATCGAATAAGTATCTTCTCATGGCGATACAATTATATTGATTCCCATGAATAAAAAATATTATTAATAAAAAATTTATAGATGGTTAAAATGACCCCAACTGGCACTGTGAATGATACAAGTGTGAGCCAATTTCATCTAATCTTTACATGCCTCATACCTACAACTGTAATTTATTAATATATAAATATTTATTTATATAGATGTATACACATGAATAAACTGAAAGGGTACTAGTATAAGTATTTAAAAAAAATTGAGACTCAAAATATTAGTTTTAAGCTGAAGATGGATTTTTGATGACATATTTTATAATAACCATATTTCATCTCAGTTGTAAAATCGTGGAACCATCAAGAATGGAAAACCGGCTCTCCTTAGTTACAATCAGGAGTTTTTTTTTATAAATAATGACGCGTATTTGTTAATGTAGAGCTACGATTCTGAAAAAAATAAGAGTAGAAATAATTGGCGTCACTAAATGCAAGCCGTTCTTCAATATCGTCGTGACCACAACGAAAAACAATGTAACAACAACCAGCTTTCCATTGTCAAGTCACGAAACGCTCCTTCACCATTAGATTGGTCTGTGTTCCGATAGCGTTCTAGTTCGTTGTATACAATAGAATATCCCCTTTACGAAGTGAAAATATACACAGTGGTTCTCCGTGGGATCGCCAAACTCAGAGTATGGGAGCTGCTTTCAATTTGTTAGATTGTGTCACGAGCTAACGGATTTAAAACTTGCTGCATTATATTACGTATTGACTATTATAGAATGTCAAGAAGGTTTGCAAGCACGCCTTTGTTCAATCGGGGGTAGGCTCTGTGGCTTGGATTTGTAATTTTAATGGAAATACTGTAGCGTTAAAAATGTTTGTATGTATTGTACTAAAATGCATTTTTTTAAATACAAGAAAACACTAGATGCATCCATTTTAAACAAAATTGTAATCAAATATACATATTTTTAACCCAATGTGTAGCTTACCGAAAAACATGGCATTCACTTTCATCAACTATTTTTTTTAACAGTAAATACATTTTCACTCTTTTCAAATTGCAGTTGTCAAAATGTATCTCTGTAAGCCTACTTCTATTCTTTTATTATCACCTTTAACTGAACATGATGACACACAGATTGGTAAAGCAGAATAACGCCTTTACTTGAGAGCAACACTTAACCAAAGCTGGATTATTTTCCTTCCAGACAAGAGGTCACATATCCTGCCCTTGAGGCAACACTCTACAACAGTAAGTTATTTTGGAAAGTTAAATTTGTGTGTGTGTGTGTGTGTGTGTGTGTGTGTGTGTATGTGTGTCGCGCGCGCGCGCGCGGGCTAGCTACTGAGAATGTCACTGCGAGCTACCGGTAGCTCACGCTCGACAGTTTGGCGACCTCTCCTCTAAGGTGATCTTCCGTCTGCCATTTTCGGCGCCAGGCCTAGAAATTAGACCAATGAAGGGAACTTGGTTTGTCTACGATTTATTTAGTAACTTAATACCATTTGAAATAAATACATGAATTAAATAAAAATCGTTTTAATCAACTCCTTAACTTAAAAGTTAAATGTACAATCACCAGAGTCGGTGGCTGCATGGTATAAGGCGCTACTCTGACAATAAACTAGACTGCCAACGACAGCGGGATCGTGGTTTGATCCTGGTCGGATGTACTGAGGATGGTTTCCCCCAAATGGTTTCCCACTCTCTTTCTCCACGCGAATGCGGGTACACTTCCTCTAAATTTAACCCCTCCTCATCTCTAACCAATTATTATTATAAAAGCGTATAGCCCAAACTGGTAGTAAGACGTGGTGTTAAAAAATGTACAATCTGCTAAAAGACACATCAACGTAAAAGTATTTCTCACTCATTTAAACTTTGTTTCTTTTGGCTCCAATTGTCTGTAGACTAGTTCAATACTTTCATGTACCGTATCTTATTACTTTTAATTATATATGTGACTTATCTCATATACTTAAATAATTAAAATGTCTTATAACACGAGACTTATTTTTAAAAAAATCATGACTATAAGGTGTATTATATCAATTTTAAATGGTAGCTACAGGGCCGGATTAAGGCCAGCGGATTCCCTAAGCACAGCTCAAAATTGGTTTTCCCTTGGTCTTTTCACGCTTATCTGGCAATATATTAAGACTCAATAAGTGCTGAGGTTGAAATACGACATAAAACCCTTAAATACCCTTTTCGGTTTCCCTCAGTGATTTTAAAATGGCTGTCCCTGAAAATGAAACAAGGGGAAAAAAATCTCACTTTAACTTACTCTCCGTCCGGGTCATTCAGATTTTTTAAAAAAGGGGTAACGGCAGCAAATAAGTAATAAATTAAAAAAACAAGCATATACCTATAACGAGAGAGTGGTAAACCATTTAGAAAAAAAGCCTCAGTACATCCCACTGAGATTCGAACCCCGATAACCCCAACAACGGCAAAACAACACAAAAAACTTTTGTTCGCATTGCATGTCTACCGTTGTGGATGTTTAATATGAAATGTAATAATATTTTTTATAAATATTATACATTTTTAGTAAGGAACGACGTGTTGATAAGATAAGTCAATTAAATATAAATAAGTTTTTTAAATATATGATAGATAAAGCCTAATTGAAAAAAAGAGAAATATGAGGGGTGTACAATATAGGAAACGGTTAAGTTTAACTCACAAATCTTTCAAACTTGTTACAGTGTATTGTTAGTTAATTTATATTGAATTTATAATTGCCTTTTATAATATTCAATTTATCAGTTTTCTATATTGTACACCACTAATATTTCCTATTTTTTCAATTATATCTATTGTATTTAAAATCTGAACAATATTTTCTTGACTTATTTTAATGATGTTTTGTTCGATTCCTTAACTCAGTCGATATAGCATGTCTGACTACTGAATTAAGAGTCCCGGGTTATATACTACCCGACTGGCCAAATAGGTATGTATCATTGACGAAATGGAGGGATTCCCTTTTCACAGTGTTGAATTAGCGGCTGAGGGATAGAGAGAGTTGTGACTGCTATAAAATTGAGTTTAGTTTATTAATCATGAGCTTATATAACCAAAAGGTTCATGTAGTGAACGACTATTGTGACAAAAGTATCTTAAATACTTAACATCCACTGTTATTTTAGTTTAAACGTAATGCAAGTATATTAGAATAAGTGTCACAAAAGTTGTGACAAAATGAATACAATTTAAACCATCGAAATCCTTTATTTCGTAAAAATAGTATTGCTCATTAAAACTTGCCAAGTCGCGCTCTTATCCATCCTCCCGCCTTGTTTTCCTTTTACTATTATTAGATTCCGTGCTAAAGGCCTAATGATACAATCCTGAATAATTTTAATTGTCCTACAAAATCTCTAAACTTGGAACTTTTATAATACTGGTTGGAGGATTATTACGTCAGAGAGGACAGCCAGTGAACATAAGTTGCACTCAAAACATACTTCAAACACGAACTTTTGAGATGAAAACTAAAACCTTCACTGTCTAACAAATATAAAAAAAGAAGCTAATTTATAACCTTACAAGTTTTATGCATTTTATTTTAAATGTTTCCAAGGTTGCCACTATTTTATTACTACCGAATTCCCTGCGTTTCCCAGGAGGAATTCCCATTTTTCCATGCATCTGGGATTGAAATTCTATTCTACGTTGCTTTAGACAGCTCACAAAATGTACTTTTTATTGGTTTAATCAAAGTTTGAAATGATTCAAAATGCCCTAATGATTAAGTATGAATTGAGCTGATTCAACCAAAGTTTTTATTCAATGGAGAAAGATAAAGTCTAGTTAATACTTTCTTCATGGTAACCAAATTATCTTGAAATGCACATTAGAAATATCATAGCTTTATCACTTGAGGACAAGGCCTCCATTTTAAATCATTTTAAAAAGCTAAAACTCAAATGTTACCCTGTTTTAAGGTATTTAAAACTTAAATGGTTTAAGATTCCATCCTAGCCATTTAGAGAAAAAAACAGAAATCCCTAATTTTATTTTTAAAATATATGCTAAATTGCTTTATTCCAGAATATATTCAAAATGGTTCTAAATCAGCCAAAGAGTAATAAAAATGTATATGTAGCTTCCAACCAAACAAGAGATTGCTAGTTAACCCATTCAACAAACAATAATGTCACTGAAATATAATTTTAAAACTATATGGAGTGAATAAATTAAAAAATTAACATGTGTTTATAGAATAAAAATACTAGAATCCGAAAGAACCACCATTTGAAAATCTATCGTTTCTTCATCCGAATAAAATACATCCAAAGATTATGGAATCCATTAAACTTAGGCGAAATATAAATGAAAAATATTAGGATTTACAGAAAATAAGTAGGCCCAAGTAGAATGACTTTACAATATATTATTTTATTTTAAAATTGAGATAGTGTTAAAAGAATTTACACCACATGTATAGCCTATTTGTTTAAATAATTTGTACACAACAATTATTGCATAAATAATATCTTTAGTAAGATGTATAAACGAACCTTATTACTAATTAACTTGGAATTTTTTTTAAAATCAACATCATTATTAATATGTTAGAGAGTATAACGTGACACCCTCCTTTTGTCAAATTATTCAGGAGAGCGATAGTAATATATAGAGAGCCCAAATATGTATGCCTATGTACGCTCCACAGAGCAATACACCCTGTCAACACCGTGTCCGGACGTTACATCACTTAGTTGCCCTTTACATTCGATGCAATTACGGGTTATCGCCAGCACTGCATTAAGCATTCATGATCTCCGGGCAAGGATCAAAACCAGAGGACCCTTCTAGCGCATTTAGATTCCTCATTCAAACCAAACATTACTTGTTTGTTCATAACAAACTGCGCATATACAGGGTGGGGCAGAAAGTGTTGGCACATTTAATATTACAATAAATTTACTATTTTAACCACTAAATGCTTCAAATTAAACTTAAAATAACCACAAGAGATTGAAAATTGTCTACATACCCTTAAAAAAAAGTTAAACAGTGTCCTTAAGATGGCCACCATCATATGAAATACATATTTGTATGCGCTCCTTGAAACTTGACATGGCTTTGTGCAATGTTTCTTGGTGAATTGCTTCAACTTACAGCACAATTCTTTCTCTATGCAGCACAAGATAAAGTCTGAAGCTGTTAAATCTGGTGTCGTGGTGGCCAAGCGATGTCCCCAAATAGTGAAACGAGGTGCCAAGCAAACATTTTGCCAAGTGCCTACATTTATGTTCAACCTTTCTTACCCCTGAACTGCAGCGTATTGGCATGGATACCAACAACCCGTGGTTCCAGCAAGACACAGCCCGAACATCACTGGAAGTGCGTCGCAAAATGTTTCCTGTGCACCAGGCCACTGCGATCACCAGATTTAACAGCTTCAGACTTTTTTTTGTGGTGCATAGATAAATAATTGTGGTGAAAGTTGAAGCAATTCAACAAGAAACATTGCACAAAGTCATGTCAAGTTTCAAGGAGCGCATTCAAATATGTAGTGCATATAATGGTGGCCATCTTAAGGACATTGTTTTAAAAAAAATTCAAGGATAGGTAGAAAATTGTAAAACCGTTTGTTGATATTTTAAGTTTAATTTGAAGTGTTTATTAGCCAAAATAGTAAAGATATATTGTTATTAAACGTGTTAACACTCTCTTCCCCACCTTGTAGTTGGTCTACGAACGGAATGTTTTGAATATTCTAGTCAATACATTTCTATGAGCAGATTGGAGACCAGTCGGTACGAAAAATAAAGCGTATGCTAAGTTATGAAATTATCAAGGCTACGGCCATACTTGCTATCTGGTCGCCGCGACAAAAACGCTGCGACCATGATCCCAGGACGCAAATTCTTGTTTAACTTGCAGGTGACCATACTAGGCGACAACCTGCCTATCGAAGAGACTTGGTCGCAACGGAGCGACTTTGGTCTCTTGAATAATGACATGCTCGACGTTCTGGCGACTAGTCGTTAGTTTGTGCGGCGACCAGTCACAAGTTGGCCGTCCTTATTATACTTAGGCAAGTTTCGATAGTCAATTTAGTACGCTCAGTGCGGCGCTATACTAAATACAGAGTACCTACCTGAAATGAATGGAATGGGCCAGTTTCATATGCGAAACTGGCCCATTCCATTTTGTCTAGGTAGGTGTCGTCCTGTATTTAGTATCAACTCGCACTTGAGGCTCACTAATTGACTATGAAACGGCCCTAAGAGATGCAACGTGAAATTAGGTGCACGCACATGATTAATTAATTCAACCATACAAACAAAGTGGGAACAAATATTTAAATTAACTAGGGTTAATGAATCTTCTAAATGTTGGAAGTGTTTTTATTTTATTTATTTATTTATTTTCACTGCGTTTTACTACCCGTTCGGGCTATACGTTAATGTTGGAAGTAGAAATATTTGTTTTTAATTATCATTAATGAACCATGGCAAATAAAATATTAAAGACCTATATGAAATGGCGGAAATTGTGAAAGCTTTAAGCGTGTTCAAAGTAGGTATAAACCCACAAAATGAATTACTCATATCCAAAATAAGACTATGCGTGTGTTCAGTGATAAATTATAACAAAGTAAGCATTACATGCCATTAAGTAAGCACATGTGAGTACAAAGTCAACATGTGTCAAAAGTGAGCATACATGATGCAAAATAAGTGAAGTATACAGGTTTATTATAATCTCTAATGATTTTAATTAGATTGTAAACAAACGAACGTTCCTATTTTAATAATCGCTTATTAATTTAGAAAACAAATCCAATAATTTCCGCACAAGTAATTAGCTTACTTGTTTAGTTAATGGTCGTTTAGCGCTTAATAATTTGAATATTCAAAGCGTTTTAAGTTCCATTCTTATAAACCGTTATTTGCGTGGGACATTTGAATAGTAAGTACTCTTTAGTTTATTGGTCAACAATTATTTGTTGCAAAAAAAACCTGTAAAGCTTTTTACATTACACAACAATCTCGGAGCATTAATTTGAACAACACGTCAGACCGTCGGAAGATACGCTCAAAGGCTCATTCCGATAGTATGGTATTCGGTTACGAAGAAGTCGAGGTTCTAAAGTAGCTCGAATTAACTGATACTTATCCCCTCTTGAATTTTTTTCCACTCACCTTAAATACAAATGCGAGTACATTTATCTTAATTATACCCTACTCATTCCTAGCCTCATTAGTGTACGTATGAGGGTAGCGCGGACGAGTAGCTAGGACGTGGATCATAAATAGCCACTCGTTTAACAACATTCGAATTAGTAGTACAAACAATCATTTAACATTTTAGACAATTGAAAGATAGATTTAAAATTGTTTTAACCGACTTTAAACTATTAAATGAGTTTCGTCTGAATTAAAAGATCCCCCCGCCCCCCACTGTGTTTTACCACCCGTCCGTGATATACGCATTTAGTTACGCTAGTAAAGTAAGGACGAGGAAGATATAATTCAGAGAAAATATACAGAGCTTGCGTGGACTAAAAGTGGGAAACCATTTGAGGGCGGGGGCGTGAGAAACACCATCAATACAATAGGCCGGGGTTCGAAACCAAACCTCCCCGTTAACGGGAAACAATACCAGATAATACTGACATTTATTTCACGCGACCACCGAAGTGGGTGTCTTAAAGAGCTAGAATAGTCTAGCAGGATTTCATTAACTCCAGAAGCCAAGTGGGTTTATAACGTGACCGGACAGAACTGTCCGGCAGTAGGAAAACCAACAGGGGAGAAGAAAAATACAATGTCTATTCAATGTTTTGTGACCAGGAGTACTTACTCCTACTCAGACTCCTCTCTTTTTCTAATGTCCGACTTCGATTCCTTCAGAAATGTCTAAGTATATTAATTAGTAATAACAAATTTACTGCAGTAAAATACTTCAATATAGATTACTTGATGGGAAGATTCTTTGGCACTATGTATTTATATTTTAATAGATTTGTAAATCAAAATTACAAATATTGCTCCCACAAAAATTAAAAAGTAAAAATATAAAATGATTTATTTACCATTTATTGTTATCATATTATAAAGTTTTATTTTGAAGTCAGAGTCGGTACATTTTTACCGGCTCCGACCCCACCCAAAATTGTTACAGACTCCGAATCAACAGCCCTGGTTGTGACTCCTTTATTAAATTACATTAATCCATTCATTCTCTGCTCTTCAAGTTACCTCACATTTCCCAGTCATTTAGGTCTTAATGATCATCCAAAATATGTGGATTTTTGAACTTTTAGGAGTGGAAAATGTTTTAAACTTTTAACTATTTTTTTTTACAAGTGTAACGTTATAGAAACTAGTTTTGTATTCATTCCCGTAATCAATCACCAAACTCGTGTACTTTAAAAAATTGTATCGATATTAAACCTAAGCATAATATCCGAGGGGCACTATTTAATAAAAAGAGTTGATAAATTATTTTTGTAAGTTTGAATAAAATATCTGCAATGTTATTATATTAATGCTTTTTCTGGCAAAAATAAAGTTGTTTTAATAAAAAAAATATTATTTGTATTTTACTGTCCATATTATATATTTTAAAAAAATCTTGCAGACTTTTCCTAATGCCGAGAACACTTCGATATAGCCTACTATGTTATGTAAAATATAAATGTATGATTATCATGTGGTAAAAATAAAAAAGACCGTAAGATAAAATATAAACAAACACTCGGGGAAAATGAACATTGAGGTAGTGATGACATTTTATGAAACTGTACACGTAAATTAATATTTTTCACCTGGTTTAACGAAAACATTTTATAGAGCTCTGTATGGTTTTTGTTGCTACAGTCCGGAGTTATGACATTTATGGACGGATGGAAAGTATTAAAACCATTCTGTATTATATGTTTGCCAAAGTAGGGTGGGAAATCAGCCGTAAAGAGGGATTGCATTTTCAGGATATGTATTTTGTACAGTCAATGACCGAAATAAATTCCAATATTGAATACATTTCGTTTATTTGGATTCATCGGAGTACGATAAAAAAAAATTATTTGCATTTTAGTTTAACAAACTTGAATGGCAGTTTATTGCAATTGATTTCGCTGTTTTGTTTCAAATGTTGTCATTTAAATAAAGCTTGAATTAAAACGAACACAAAAATTCTAATGAGGGCGAATTTTAAGGAAACTAAACCAAACTTGACTGACAAAGGATAGGGGAAAACTTACCTCCAGTGCATTTAGTCAGATATAAAAGCTCATCCTTCCAGGTTAGAGGGAAGAACATTAGCTTAAACCTAGTTCTGCTAGCGTAAAGTAAGAGGTCAAACGTTAGTTTAAACAAATCGTATTTTGAAGATGTAGATCATTCCGCAATTTAGCGATCCAACATGAAAGAGTGGTCCTAGTTTTATTGCCATACAATCACATACAACAAACAACAACACAACAACAACAACAAAGTTTTTTCAATAGTATCACATATTTACAATAGTTAAATAAACTGTGGTTTTATAGAGTCACATTTATAAGCAAGATATGTTTTTAAAGAGGAGGCCTACCACAGCTTCATATTAGTTAAATAAAATATGTTCTTCAAGAGTACTATAGTTTTTTAGTAGTTAAATAAGTACAATCTATTTGCGTCACTCTCGCAATATACTGGACTGCCGGTGACGGGGATATCGGGCTTCATATCCCGGTTGGGTTTACTGAGGGTGTTTTTTTCCTAAATTATTTTACCATTCACTCTCCAAACAAATGCGGGTGCACTCCTTTTTAGCTAAACCTTCTTCAATCTTAACCAACACATTAGTGTAATTAGTACGTATGAGGATAACCCGGACGGGTTGTAAAGACGCAGTGCTAAAAAAAAATGTTTCTAAATTTGTGTCGGATACTTTAAAATACCCAGTTTTACTTCAAAAGAGTATAAACTCCTTTCTCCGAGACTATTACAACTCCATGTATACCACTATAAAAAAAAGGCCGATGAAAAGCAAACAAATAACACAGAAAGCACGTAGTGATACCTCCATAGAGTTGACAGTTGAAATATCGCTATCCTACATTATAGCAGCGTGCTCCGTGCAATGTATAAGCGACTTAAAGTGTTAATAACGGTATTTTTTTCAACTTTGTAACTAAGTTCAATTTAATTTATTTAAAAAATAAATTGGACCCATTTTTTTCCCCTTTCTATTCCTTAGCGTCTACCTCTAAACTACTCCCTTCCTACACCTATCTCCCCTTTAGAAAAATCCCCACGCGTTTTATGGTTGAAGTCTCCTATCATACAGTTTTATCACGTATTCCTCCCCCCCTCCCTTCCCCATTCCCCTTTCTTTTCCGCTCGCCTCGTCTTCCTACTGGCTTACCACAACCTCACCTCCACCCTTCTACCTTATTCCGAACCTTCCCTGGCCGATACCACACTCCTTACCTACCACCACGCCATCCATGCTTTTAATCCCTATAAAAGTTTTAGGAGGCCCATAAAAGTCTACATCACGAAACAGGTCTTCTTACCCCCACCTCCTCCCCGCCACGATCCTCCTCCTTTCTCTTTCTTTCAAAATGCTTTCAGTTATCTTAATTGATCATTTATCACTCTTTGACCAAATGTTGAATTAAATATAGGGAAGGGTTATTGGACGAAAACTCAAATGTACTTTATTTCGGATTATCCTCCTCCCCCCAACCCTTCCCATCCCAACCAACAAAACCGCCCAAAACGAACGGCAGATAAGTTTGTCAGTCAGTAGCCCTTTAGGATCCGTCTTTGAATTACGTAAGGATTTTTTTCCCCCCAGGATTTTCGAACATATTTCTTGATCTACCCTCCCTCTATCTTACGTAATTCTTTACGATTTGGTGAATTAGATTATTTTAATCGCTTAGTTTTTTTTAAGATGAGGATTGGTAACAAAGCTAGGGATAAGAAGTTTTATAATACTTTAATAATTGCAAAGTAAATTAAATATAGCCTTAGTGAAATTCTCATAAATAATATGTCTATTTTTGGACAAAAAATAATAATTAGATTTTTTTTCGTCGTAAATATTGATAGTAAATCTTACATAAGATGGATTTTGACCCTCTCACCCTTGTAGAAAAACTATGAAAATGCTGAGCCCCCCAACAAAAACCCTTACGTAATTCAAGGACGGCCCCTTAGCGAAGTTGCGTACTTTGTGATTTCTAAACTATTGTGAAGCGGGTTGAATCTTAGCTTGGCGCACCTAAGCACCAACACACTTAGATACCAAATACGAAATATAAGAGGGAAGAAAATGAAGAATTCACCCTACGAGGTATCTTATTTATGTGCTGATAACACTTCCTTCTCCCAATGACGAGTCTAAACACTCACTCTATTATTTGCACTTGGACAGCATTGACTTGCATTTCAAAATTAACTTTTCTTGTGTTCCATTCTAGATAAGACATTATGTTTTCATGGACCTTTATTTAAATCGTGTAAGACTATTTTTAGATTTATTTAAGAATTTATGGTTTTGGTTTCAATGTAATATCTTTAAAACTCTCCAAATAAAACGTAAATACACTAAGTGGAGCTATTGGTGCCTGGGACTGCACTTGAAATTTAAACATATGCGCACACCACACACACACGGCACGCACACGCCCACCGCACCGCGTCTTACTAACGGCTCGGGTTATACGCACTTACGCTAATGTGTAATGGTAGGGTGATTTGTGAGATGAAATGGAGGACCTACAGTTTAACGTGGAATCCGAACCACGGTGGAGGCCTGGCATTCTTCACATCATATCATTTAAAATGTTAAAAACATAATAGAATCAAATAGCCAAAGCTAAGCCAAAGGTCCCGGTTTCGATCCCGTGTCCATGTGTCATTTTTCAATTTCCAGAACATATTAATTAAGTTAACTTGATCATATCCTTAAACATATGATTTTGAACCCTCTAAAAACAAGGTGAACAAACGTAGAGAATGTGATAGAAGTACGAAAGCCGGCGAAGAAAACAAATAAAAAGAAGGGAGAATAGGATGAAATATTGCGCACATAAATACAGAAACCGGAGGCGTATGCGATATTAACCGAATTTACATTCCCGACTTGTCTGTAGACGAGCGAGTCCAGATATATTATTTTTGCGACGTCATATAGCAACTTTTATTACCAACTCTTTCAGGTGGGGCGGGGGAGAAGGTCGGGGGTTGTATTTCGAGCGTGTGGTAGATGTTTCATACATCCGATACAATCGATTTTATTTGTTCTTTCTGTAACAACACAACATGCAGGGCTAGCTCTTTTTATTCGTGTGTGTGTGTGTGTGTGTGTGTGTGCGGAAATATTTATTTAATTAATGAGTCAGCGTATAGGATGTAAGCAAATATACATACATGCAAACATTTATTTACTTTTTTAATTGGGGGCTGTCATGTTTTTTTTTAGTAAGGAGGGGTCATCCCTACCTGTTATCTAGTTCAGTTGGAAGAGGAAGTAATTTTTTTTACGTGTATTTAATATCTGTACAGGTGATCACATGGACTAAGGCGTCGCTTTAGCAATAGACCGTATTGCCGGTGACGGGGAGATTACGGTCAAATTCTAGGTCAGCTTTTACTCTGGATGATTTTTCTTAATAGTTTCCCAGTCTCCCTTCATGCGAATTCGGGGCATTGATATATAACTTGTGATTGGGTCAAAGCTCGTTATGTGAGCACGTTTCTGCTAGGTTTTTTTTTTCGGCAAGTGTGTGAACACACAGAAGGTGTATTTAATTTCTAAACATAAGAAAGCATACCATCTAAAGCAGCAAAATTAATCTATTAAAAAAAAAGGACAGACAATTTAGCTCAGTCGGTATCGCGTATGTCTACTCAGGGCTACTACTATTTTCTTACTGCCTAATTCCCTGTGTTTTCCGGAAAGAATTTCCATTTTTCCAGGCAGCTTAGATCGAAGAAAATAGTAGTAAAATTTCATTTTTCCTCAAAACTGATGATTTAAGACTGATGGTAATATATATCTCTTGTTCCTACACAACCCTTGTTTAAGAGGTATTAAGACATGATAGAATCAAGGTGTTTTAATTCTTCAATTCACTTTTTCTTCCATCCAACGAGTTACTATTTTAAGCTTTCAGTTAAATGTCCCAAATTAACAAATATTTCAGTATTTTCATTATATTTTGCCAAATTTGTATTTCCTCTGTTTTCCACATGCGTGGCAGCCCCGCTCTTGAACTTACGTTTCCGGTTTCAACATGACCGAAAAAAAAATCATCACTGATGAAATTGGAGCTTCCCCTCTTACATTGATGAAATGACGGCCGTAAGACTGGGTATTATGTACACCCTAGAGTGAATCTACTTTTGTAAGTCGTATAACGATATCAGTTACTTTATGTAAGAAAGATGTAATATTGTGAAATATTTATTATTATTATTATCATTATTATTATTATTATTATTATTATTATTATTATTATTATATTATTTTATTATTATTATTATTATTATTATATTATTATAGGCTATAGCATTACAATTGGATTGTTCCGCTTGAGACAGTCATAAGTAGAATTAATACAATAATATATAATATCCCAATTGTGAATTGCAAATTTCCTGTTTACAAAATACAAAAGTTGAGTGAAAACTTGGTTAAGATAGTAAGAATAAATGGACAAATATTATTATTTTTTAGCACCGTGCCTTACTACCCGTTCGGGCTGTATACACCTACATTGTTTATTAATTACACTAGTGTGTTAGTGATTAGGGAAGGTATATTTTAGAGGAAGTGTACCCGCATTTGCGCGAAGGGATGGAGGAAAACCTTTTAGGGAAACTACCCTCAGTACACCCGACCGGGATCGAACCCCGATTTACCCGTCTTAAGCAGTCTAGTCTATTGTGAGAGTAGTGCCTTATACCATGCGGTCCCCGAAGCGGGTGTAAATTAATTAAAAACTGGACTGTAGAGAAATATACTAAAATAAAGATTATATTAAGAATAGTGAAAATTCATTATAATAACTAAGTAATCATAAGGCAATCTTGAAAATGAGTAAGATTGTACAATCAGGGCCTACCTACTAAAATCTTAGAATTAAAAGGTTAAGGTTAAAATTGTTAAAATATTGAAAATGACAAGATTATTCCGAAATAAAATTGAATCTTGAACGATACCTATATTAGAAATAAAAACTTTGTGAGGTTGTTAACAAGTCAAAATTGATGTAAAATTCGGTTTGATAACATTTTCTTGCTTGGTGACATTTGGTTCCCTTTGCTTCTTGCCGGGTCGCAGAAGCTTATCTGTAGTGTTCTGGATTTGACAACTACGTAGTTTCGACGTAAGAACGCCATCATCAGGTCTTGAAATTGGAGGTGGTGTGGTTCCTCAAGCAAATTATTTGTAAAGTAGGTTGATTCAGAGAATGCCCATTCTTTTAAAGTAGTGAAAACTAACGAATGTGAATCTATGAAAAAGTAACATTATGAGGTTAGCTGACTTTCTTTACTATTTAGATATATATATATATATACACACACACAGTCAGAATTAGGTAGGAAAGAACATTTTCTGTCAATTAAAAAAGTTACTAGAACAGTTTCTGATAAGTCCTGTAAACTGCGAATGTCACTTTTAATATACGTTACCCACACCTACGAAATAATACTAATAATAAAGTTAAACATCGTTAATGGGTTTTTTTAGTACCGCATCTCACTACCCGTTATGGTTATGCACATATTTATTAATTGCGGGTGACCTGGCGGTCTAGGGGTAAGGTGTCAGACTTCTGTGATGAGGGTCCGGGGTTTAATCCTTGATCCCGGCACAGATTTATCTGATTACCAAACTCTTCCTTCACCTCTGACAAGATGTGTATTAATCACAACTTGTGAATGTGAGGAATGCCAGGCCTCTACCGTGGTTCGGATTCCACGTTAAACTGTAGGTCCTCCATTTCATCTTACAATCACCCTATCATTACACGTTAGCGTAAGTGCGTATAACCCAAACGGGTTTTATATTATTATTATTATTATTATTATTATTATTATTATTATTACTAGCACCGCGTCTTACTATCTGTTCGGGTTATACGCACTTACGCTAATGTGTAATGGTAGGGTGATTATGGGATGAAATGGAGGACCTACAGTTTAACGTGGAATCCGAACCACGGTAGAGGCCTGGCATTCCTCACATTCACAAGTTGTGATTAATACACGTATTGTCAGAGGTGAAGGAAGGGTTTGGCAATCAGATAAATCTGTGCCAGGACCGAGGATTGAACCCCGGACCCCCAGCACAGAAGTCTGACACCTTACCCCTAGACCACCAGGTCACCAAACGGGTAGTAAGACGCGGTGCTAATAATAATAATAATAATAATAATAATAATAATAATATTAATTGCGCTGATGTGTTAGGAATGAGGAAGATTGGATTTAGAGAACGTATACACGCATTTCCGTGGAAGAGTGGAAAACCATTTAGGAAAAACCACCCTCAGTAGTCAGTACACCCTACCTGGATTAGATCTGCGACCGCCCCGTCGTCGGTAATCTAGTCTAATGCGAGAGTGACGCCCTAGAGCTTTGACCCTTCGACCAAACATAGCGGGCGGGTGTTTATCTAAGTTGACGGCAGAAAATATGTATTTTTATAAAGGTTCCTTACAACTAAAATCCTACTGTACACATATTCTCCCCCAGGGGAATTCAAACCATGACTGTTTCAATTTTTAGGACGTAAAATATCCTCCTCCTCTCCTCCCAACCCACCACCTCTTCTTCTCCTATGTAACGTCCTTCACTGTGCGGAGTATTAAGTCGAGCACGCGCTACTGGTCACGAAGGATTTCTAGGCAATCAAACCTGAAAGCGGATACCTGTACCATCGAGTGGTAAGGAGATCTTGATAAGGAACGGAGGGGGGGAGTGGGGAGAGGAGGTAGAGATGCGCCGCTTGTTAGATTTATCTGACGAACGGGAATCTGGGACGTGATTAAGAAATATCGATCGCGTAAAGAGATAAAATAGAAAGAGAGAGAAATTGAGAGAAAGGAGTGAAATAGTGAGAGTGAGTGCGTGAGATGGATGAGGTCACGATTTGTAAGGGCAGTACGGTGAGGAAAATGAAGAACAGGATCGTTATGGGAAACTACCTTAACTTTCGTTTTATCTCTCCTGACTGAAACCACAATCACACTATTAAAAAAAATTGTATCGTTTGACTTTTTGTTTTTATTTGATGATTTTTAAGTACAGCAAAACGCCAAACATACGAATTAATTCGTGGCAAAGCTGGTTCAAATAATCGGAAATTCGGATAGTCGAACCAAAGAAAGAATATTATTATACCATTATAATGTACACTCCAATTACCTTGAAAGATGGCGGTCTTTCCTTGGCAGATAACACTACAGTCCTATCTCATAAGCTACGTCATAGTGGAACCATGACAAAATACACTTATTACCTTTCAGGGTATACGAACAATAATATTATAGTCATAATAAATGTTAAAACTTATAAAAATGAAAAATAAGTAATCTTTTTATCACCATGTCTAGCTACCAGTTCGGGTTATAAGCATATTACTCATTATTAATAATAATAATAATATTAGCACCGCGTCTTACTACCCGTTCGGGTTATACGCTTAAGTACTAATTACACTAATGGATTAGGAATTGGGAGGGTTGAATTTAGAGGAAGTGAACCCGCATTTGCGTGGAGGGAGAGTGGAAAACCATTTAGGAAAAACCACCCCCGGTTCACCCGACCGAGATTCGAACCTCGATCTCCCCGTCCTCGGCGGTCGAGCTCAACACGACTAGCGCGTTAGCCAACTACGCCACCGAGGCGGGTTACTCATTATTATGCTATTGTGTTAGGGATTAGTAATGTTGAATTTAGAAGTGTACCCGTATTTGCGCAGAGAGAGAGAGTGTGTGTGTGGAATATAGTTTGAGTAAAAACACCTTCATTACACCCGACCGGGATCCAAACTCCAATATCACCGTCATCGTAAATCTAGTCTCATGCGAGCGTGACGCCTTGGTCCTTGGACCATGCAGCCACAGAGGCGGGTCATGTGATTATTATTTGTATAAGAATGGACAAGAATAATAACCACGTGGCCTGACTCAGGGAATGGAGGAGCGGATGAAAGAGATTAGGTTATTTGGCAATTCGGATAGTCGGGGTTCAGATATTTAGAGCTGTACTGTACATTTCTGTTTGTACATTCAAATGCCAGTATTTTTTTTATCGACGACTTGAACTATCATGAGTATTTAATTTATGTGACTAAAATTAATGATTTTGTGAATAGTATGAGGCTGCACCCGTAATCTTAATTGACTACCAGGCGGTACCCTCTATTTAGCCATACCAGAAACGTACGCCTACAAGGTTGAAGCTAAGTGCCTAGGCTTAGAAACTTAAGTAAGGTCTTACTTAAATTCAAATCAACAACTTTAGTTTTAAATAACTATTATATATCTATGCATGGGTTCTAGAGGTGTACCAGGATTCGAATCTGGAGTCTCATACATGTTTTGACATGTTTCCAAGTAGCCGAGATATATGGTCTGACAATCGAATTACTAATATTTAGAAAACCTTGATTAATTTAATAAATTAATTTCAGCACACATAAATGGGACGATTCTGCGCCAAAATGTGATATGCAGGATTTCTTGAAATATTGTATTCATAACGGAACAATGAAAATTGACTACGCCAATTCTGTGAAATAGTTTTACCTCTAAGTAAATGGTTATAGAATATAACATAAAATGGTTTAAATAAAAGAAAATAGTAAGAAATGACTTTAATAAGAGAATATTTGCTCTTGGTAGTTTCCTATTATTTAAAAAATTAGGATGATTTATTTTATTCCAATGCCATATTATAAAAATCATTATATAACAATTGTACTCAATTGCGTTGTCTGTTCCTCACCCATTCCTCCCTCCCCACAAGTATTTGTTTAAAATATTTTTTTAGACAAAATTAAACGTGTAAATGAAACTCATATGCTTAAACGCTCCTTTTATATTAGAGAAAAACTTTGAGCCCGTATTGATTTTTGAAACACACGACTTAGCTATATTTTGAGTTAAAATTTGGGGTTTTGGGTTAGAGTATGGTTCCCTAATGAGCCTGCTCAACCCAGATACCTTTGTTTCATTCCCATTGCATTCATTTAACTTGTGATTATTAGGTATGGTATATTTATTTTTTTATGTTTTGGAAAAGAATTCGAATCTGAATGTTTGTTTCAGCGCAACACTGCTATACCGCTCGGTACACCTGTCCGGGACTCGAACCTCAACCTTCCTATGATCGGCAAAGGAATTTATTGCAAGAGTAACGCCTTAGAACACGCAACTATCGATGCTGGTTTTTTTAATAACACCGCGTAACCGTTCAGGTTATACGCTTATGTATTAATTACGCTAATGTCTTTAGGAATTAGGTAGGTTATTTTTAGAGGAAGTGTACCAGTATTTGAGTGGAGAGAGAGTGGGAAAACTACCCTCAATACACCCGACCGAGATTCGAACCTCAATCTCCCCATCACCGGTAGTCTAGTATACTGCAAGAGTGACGCCTTAGAGACTATACGGCCACCGAAACGGGTTCAATGCTGATATTATCCGTACAATATAGAAATTTATCTATAAATTAATTACTGCTCAAGATACCTTATCTGCAACATAATGGGAGAGACGCGGTTTTGATAGAAATACTAACTTGGATTGCTAAATAAATCGGTATTGGGTATCAGTGGTGTGTTAAGCCATAGATACAGGGTTCTAATCCCATTCAATGATTTTTTTTTCAATCCATAATCCCCATTTTGCTATCGATTTCTTCTCTTATCGCTTGTTGCGGCTTTCAGAATATAGTTCTTGTATCGAGCTCAGATTGGTCAAATTTAAACCCCCTGACAAATCAATTTATTTTATCACAATTTGTTACCAAGCCCACAACAGTGCAGTAGTAATAATAATAATGGACTAGAAATCCACCCCTCCCCACCCACCACCTTTATTCGTTTCAATGACAACTCTAACAGCAGCCGTCTCAACGACGTCAAGGACATAAGGTTTTATTTCCGTCAGTAGAAATGGTCAGAACCTGTTCCTTCATTAGTTTTATAATGGCGTGTAGCACCTCTTTGGGGATTTTAAATGTGTCTCCTGGAAGTAAAAGGGAGTGGAAAAAAAGACTCAAAAAAAAAAAAAAAGAAGTGGCAATTTGTTCTCCTCGTATGTTAAGTACGATTTAATTGACGCTAACCCTCAGTTGGAGAGGACGCGAGATGTGGTAGATTCATCCCTTAAGGGTGGAATAGAATACCTGAGGGTGAAAAAACAGAAGATGAATGAGTTACAAAAATAAATTGGTTTTATTCCCCTTTTTATTTTAAATAAAATTTACTAGACCTTAAGGTGGGATGGATGGGGATGAGATGAAAAGCCAGCGTTTTCCGCAGTTTGTATGAAAACACATTTTTTGGCCAATATAAATAAAATATTGCTCCAGTATAAGCATAGAATTTAATTTTCTTCACATGGTGACCTCAACATTTCTTGAATATATTTCAAGGATGTCCTGGAATTTAATGTCAACTTTTTCTCTTCATTTAAAAAGTTTGTCATCTAATGCCGCTATGCTCATGACAAATATTCAACAACTGGTGATATCAACATTTGAAGAAATTTAAGCTCTATGTTTGTACTGGAGCAATATTTTATTTATTTTGACCAAAAAAAACGCAAAAACACTGGCCTTTTTTCGCGTCCCCCCCCCCCCTTCCATCCAACCTTAATAAGACAACTTTTGATTGATTTATTTGTATCACCGTGTCCTAATACCCGCTCGGGTTATACGCCTATGTTCTAATTACTTTAAAATGGGTTAGGGGGTGAGTAAGGTTGAATTTTAGAGGAAGCGTTCTCGAATTTGCGTGGAGGGAGAATAGAAAGCTATTCTTGGAAAGAACACCCTCAGTAAACCCAACCAGGATTCAAAACCCGATCTCCCTGTCATCGGCAGTCTATTCTAATGCGAGAGCGACGTCATTAGACCAGGGGTTTCCAACTTAAAAGTGCCCGAAGGCAAAAATTGAACCCACGAGTCTAATGGTGAGGCCGCATCATAGCCGGCTTATTTTTGTCAAGTTACGAAAAAAAAAAAAGAGAACAGTTATGTAATTGTGAATGGAATAAAACGCGATAATTTAAACATGTTTAATCACATTTTAAACGAATTTTCCGACTAAAGTATACTCGCATTTGCGTGGAGGGTGAGTGGAAAATGCATTGGGGAAAAGCACCCTCAATATACTCGATCTAAATTCGAACCCCGATCTTATTGCCGTCGGAAATACAGTATAGTGCGAGAGTGGCACCTTAAACTGTGAGACCACAATGTAGATGAATACGATCTTTAAGGTCCTGATTACAGTTTTTTTTAATGTTTTCAACAAATGTAACAAAAACAAGCATACATGCACTGTAAACTTCTTCTTCTTCTACTACTACTACTACTACTACTACTACTACTAATAATAATAATAATAATAATAATATTAGGGCCTACTTATAATAGTTATAACAACGATGATGATAAAGTAATAGTAGTGCTACCAATCTTATGATAAACCACTAAAAGAAACTATATTCATGCATCCCAACATTTTCGTCTAAGTTATGGCACATAAAAGTTTTTTTTTTTTTTTTTTTTGTAAAAGCGATGAGAATTCATTCATGGTCTCGAAGCAAAGACTCTTGTAAGGATGAAAGAGAAGAAGGAATGGTGTGCGGAGAAAAAGGCATTACAGTTCACGGGAGGTAGGTATTATCACCCGGGACATTGGAAACTAATCGCCCGGAATAATCGGGGCATTTCTCAAGTATCTTCCCCCCCTTCCCCCACCCTCACCACCATTAAAGCACCTTCCAGCACCCTCAAAAAAGTATTGCGAAAATAGTTATATTCTTTCTCGCCGCTTTCTCCAACGAATATATATATATATATATAGGCCTATATATATAATATATATATATATATATATATAGGCTATATATACGCGTTGGAAGTGACTTTTTTTTTTAATCCGGACATTAAAATTGTCGAATGAATTAATGTTAATATATGCAGTACCTACCTTGATTTAATTATGAATGGCCATTTAGAACATCTTTTAGAACACATAAACATATTTTTTCGCTGTCAATATTGATAACATTTTACTATTTATTTGTATTTGTATTATTTTTAATCTTTGATAATATCTACCCTAAAGTGAGAGTTTCAGATCACATGACTTGACGCATGAATACGTTAAAGTAGATCTAGTAACTTTTTCTAACTATCAGATATGTCCATTCATAAGTGCTGTGCGAGAAATAGTTAACGTGCTGTGATTTTATTTCCCACTAAAATATGTAGTTAAATAAACCCAATTAAACATGGGTAGACAAGAACATTTGAGTTACAAGACCTAATTATTTATTTATTAAAAAAAACCGTTTATAAAACAAATGAGATTTTACTTGTTAAATACGATAAAAATAAGTCTTAAGTTTCGGTTTATACTTTGCTGCCACTTGTTTTTAAATATTTCATAAGCCAGGAGAGAGACTCAAATTAGCATGCGGGAAAGCATAGTCCTGTTAAAAAGAGTATCCACACAATAACTAACGCACAGAAGGACTTTAAGTGCTGGTTTCGAGATTAAAAATAAGAAAGGAAGTGAAGTAAGGAAGTTAATTTTAAAAGAGGGTAGGCAAGGTGCACCTTTTGATAGACTCCAGCTTGAGTGCTATGAATGAAAATGAGGGGCTTTACAGACATGCGCCTGTATTAAAATGGAAAGGGGGGTGGTGGGGTGGAAAAGTGAGTAAGAAGGAAGTCAAGGCCACAAGAGGCGGAAAGAAAACCAGGAGGGAGTAAAAAAAAAAAGACGAACGTGGCATACTCTGTAAAGGATTCAGACTTTACTGGTTGGAGTGTTGGGAATGCGAGATGTTAGTACTTTTGCAGTTATTATAGCGAATAATTTTTTGGACAAAATAAATAAAATATTGCTTCAATAGAAACAGAGTTTAATTTTCCTCCCATGGTGATAGCAACAGTTCTTGAATATCTGTCATGAGCATAGCGGCATTAGATGACAAATGAAGAGAAAAAGTTGTCATCAAAGTCCAGGACACCCTTGACAGATATTCAAGAACTGATGAGGTCACCATGTGATGAAGAAAATTAAGCCATGTTTCTACTGGGGCAATAATTTACTTATCATGGGAAAAAAATTTTCATATAAAAACTACATAAACATTGACCAGTTCTCGATTAACATACACTCTTACCTTAAGAGAGTCACCTACCGACGCGTTGACACTCGTTGCAGATGTCCAGAAATTCCGCGTTAGTTTAACAGTGGTTTTTATATTTCAGAATGTGGTTTACGTCGACACGGAGGGGAGTTGAGGGGTATCTTCATGTCCATATAGGATTAATAATCTTATATTTTAAATTTTAATATAGTGACAAAATCATGAAAATGTGAAATTAGATAGTTTTCAAAGACGTAGTCGCAAAGTCGCAGTTCTGAAATTAAAGTAAATGGTTAAAAACATAGCTCTGGTCCACTTAAAATCAATAAAATAATGTTGTTTTTACATATTATGGTCACAACAAAGGATTCTAAGATAAATGTGTATTGTGTGGCTTTGAAGCTTCAGAACTGTGACTATCAAAAAGCTTGAGTCACATGTTCACCGAAAACAAAGAGCAGAATCTGTTTGAGTTGGGCAGCCATTCACACGCTAACATACATACCTACGTGTTGACACATGATGCATTGCAACGCAAACTTTAATAGTTACTAACAAATTTTATATGAACAAATAAATATGTTAGGGTGCAATTAGGAGGACTGGATGAAAATAATCTATCTCTTTCAGGTTCATTCTAATGTTAACCTCCCATCTGCGTCTAGGTCTTCCCAATCCAATGGTTTCTTACCATTGAGTTTGCAAGTCAGTAACTTGAACACGGTTCTAGATTCTTCCATTCGCGCTGCGTGTCCTTACCACCGTAATCTACGAGACTTTATTATACAGTACTAACAAAGTATTGTGATGATTACAGGGTATGTAACTCATCATTATGTAACCTTCCCGCCTCCCCAGTATTTTAATCCCTTTTTGGAGCAAATATATTTCTAAGCATATTCAAGACAGTCTCTTTAATAAATTACTCTAAGGGTTAGTAATAAGGATGGTTGTTTGTATAAAGTGCACTTACATTAACGAGGATAGGGTTTGGAAAATAAATGATGACGGATCACATTATAAAGATCACTCTCAATTCACCCAGCCGGAATTCTAACCTTAACATCTCTGTCGCAGGCGATACAAAAATACTGTGCGTCTGAAGCCTTAAAACACCTGACTACTAGTACAATCCGACACCTTAGCTCAATCGGTAGCCTGTCTGTCTATTATGCTGAGGGCCCTGGGTTCAATTCCCGACACAGCCGAAAACTCTATCATTGGTGAAATGTGGGTTTACCCTTTTACAGTGATGAATTAAAGGCCGGGGGCCATATGTTGTGTATGTTCTAAATTTAAGTTTGTTTATAAGTGGTGTCTTGATATAATAAGTCGGTTCAGAAAGTTCACGGTGAATATCTCAAATAAATGAAGATGAAAAACTACCTACAGAATTTTTTTTGTAGGTAGAATTGGATAACAAATTACTTCAAAGATCCCCCCGCCCCCCCCAAACAAAGGTGCTCAACTTACATCGTAGTTTTTAAAAACATTGGTTTGCAATCACATATGAACCACGCTAAGGGTTTTTACGTTACAATTTTCATAGAAAGGCTTTTTTTTTAGAAAATGCAAACTTTTTTTGCGTCTAAAAGTGACAACAACAAGCTATGCTATTAGTGTTGTTTTATAAGTTTTGATAATATATATCTAAAGTGACAATCGCGGATCACATGATCTGACGTATTTATAAGGTAGCTTTAGAAACTTGTATAACTGTCATATAAGTTTCTTCCTATGAAAATTTGAGTGTAGGTTTTATTTATATTAAACATACGCTATAAGTAAAAATACTTGTAAAAATGTGTAGAGCTTATATAAAATATATTATTCAAGTTAACAAATATTTTAGAGATTTAAAAGTGGCATTCCCAGAATGTATTTCAGTTTGCATTTTATAGCACAAGACGTAGCTGTCATGCATAAAATAACAAATATACATACTTATGCTTATTTGGATATTCATTTTAAAAGATAAATATACTAAATATTCCACTGTCAAACAAACGTCTGTTAGTATCTTAGTATCTTGCAAACTTTTTTTGTTGTTGAAAGAACCCAATGCGACAGAGCCAGTTTAATCTCTTTGAATGTAAAAATAGGGCATATGGCAATATAAAATGAGAAACACAAAACTTTCTAGAATATAAAAAAATCGGGTAGAATACGTCTTGAGCAGTATAAAACAAATGAAATAAAGAACACGTGTACTTGCTTGAAGTATAATATAGCTGAAGCATTAGATATTGAGGTTGTTTAAGGTTTACACTTCATACACATACATTGTCTTCGGGCTCGCAAGAGACTGAATCGCAAGTGAGGAGGAGGTAGAGGTTCAAACCTAAGCTGGGTGTATTAGGTTGGAGGTTTTCCACATTGGATCAAATACTGTGGTTTTACCCTGTCTTCTTCACACGAATGCAGGTGCACTTACTAATTCAATGACTTCAGTTAGGCCGTGAATGGCCTCGATATTAAACGTAGCAATTTCTAGTTTCTCTCGACGTCTTGAAGGGAGAAGTTATGTGATCGTTAAAAATATAGTGTTAGAGGTTTTGATAAAATAATATCGACGTTTTATGACGTCTTGAAACTGAAAAAGTTATTTTTGGGTTGCAGTCTGTATCTCTTACTAGAGCCGGAACAGTTTTATCGATTCAGCTCAAACTTGATATCTAGAGTTTTCATAAGTTTTCCCAAGGGGATTTTTGGAATTAGATATCTAGCCATTAAAATTAAGGGTAGTTTACTGAAGGGCAAAAAGAGATCAAATCGATTTTCTCAAAATCCACTATAACGATTTTTTTTTAAATATTGTATCTTGACACTTTAACATTACAAACAAATTGGGATTTCTCGTTTTCCCATGAAAATGAATTTTAGATAAAGGGAAATCTCCAATTCTGATCATATCTCTACAACTATTTGAGATACGAAATAACTTATTGTTGTAAAGCTTTAGTAGTCTACTTAAAAAAAATAATTTGGAATATATTTTTACCAAACCCATATTTTCTGAGCTATATGCAAACATATATGTATATCTAGGCTGTATATATATATATATATATATATATATATATATATATAAACACGTCATAGAAGTACTATGAGTACTACATAAGTATATATGTACTCTTATACATATTTATGTAGCCTTAATACTTTGAAATAAGAAAGATAATTGTTATGCTCTTTGATGAACAGAAATATTCCTCTTTTCTGAATGTTTCTGTAACACTGTATATTATTACATTTAGCCTATGCGTTTTGGTGGAGTGTTTCTGCAACAGCGTGTATTATTTATTTTCACAAATTTTGCGAGTTTTTAGTAAATGCCTCTATTTTAAGATTTAAGAGAAAGAAAGTCTGTGCGGTGGACCGTACCCTTTATTTTAAAATAATTTTGTAAATATTATAATTTATAGTAGGGGTCTAACCTATTTTGTCTAAAAAATAAAATAGTGAGATATTCTCAACAACAAAAAATGGGCGCCATTTTAACTGGATGGGGAAGTTATCTCCGCTCGGATATATAGATAATTTTATTATGTTTATTTAAAACACAAGTATACACGTCTTCAGGAGAGAAAAAAAGCAACAGATTTTTCGTAATTTATCTTTTATTAAATGCTAAATTGCCTTGACTATGAGCTACGTTGTAGGAACTCGATAAAGAATCTCATTAAGTGAGAGAGAGAAAGAAATCATGGCGTCTATCCTTAATCGTTTCAATCTCCATTCCATTGTTCATTATTGGATTCTTCTTGACCCTTACGCAGCCGCCTCAAGTGACTTAGTTTCCCTTTATATATATATATATATATATATATATATATATATATATATATATATATAGTGTGCCTATGTCCTTTTTGGTACCAATGCTATTTAAAACCATAATACAGTATTACTTTTTTAATTTGAAGTTAGAGGGATATAAAAAGAAGCTTCGAATTAACCATTTTAATGAGTATCAAGACAGCTGGTGTACACAATAAATCAATAACCTCAAAATATAATACATGAAATACTACTAATTTTATATATGCTATATAAAACATACATATACGATAAACACATACATAAAAAACAAGAAAATTTCAAGCACAAAATATTAAAAAAACTTGTAAAAATTAGCATACAAAAATTGACGAAAGCCGAGCCAACACATCCCCCATATTAGGATATCCGCGCGCCGCCGGTACATAATTCCCCCGAGCTCTCATTTACTGTGTGTCAATAGGCTAACTCCAACTTTATTTGACATTCTTGGCATATGGGGTGGTTTAATAAAGACGGTTTAGTTAGGTTTAAAATGAACACAAACACAAAAAATGAACAATCTATAGGCTTCGAATTGTCCATATATTTCCTTATAAGATTCGAATTAAATGTTATTTTTTTACCATTGATTTAAATAGAAATTTCATGGGGAATCATGGCGGGTTCAAACTATCCAATTTTTCGTGTTAACCAATCTCTAACCAGTCATTTCCTACTGTAATATTTTTTGACACATATAACTATTGATCCATTTTTATTTCACTTCAGTAGGAAGACACGCGTTAAAGTTCAAGAGAGTTTGAGGATATTTTTAAAATTTTATATCTTTGTTGGGACACTATATTTACTATCTCGATTACAAACTTTTGTTATAAAATAAACATTGCTGGAGACCTTCTTACGTATTTGCATTGTTATATAAAAATATATCAGTATATCTAAGTATCAAATACTCGTTTAGAAAACCCTTGATAAATAAAAATTCAACTAGACCCTCTATTTAAATACAGATTAACCATCAGTATTTTTAATTTTAAGTGTACATAACTATGGGGTATTTATAATTAACATTATTGAAAAAGGATAGACACCGTAGAGTTTAAAATGTATCCACCCACATTGGCATGGAGGGAGGGTTGGAAACAATTAAGGGGAGGTGGGACTCTTGGTACACCCGACCGGGATACGAACCCCGACATCTCCATCAGCATAAATCCAGTACATTGTGATAATAATGCCAAAGGCCACGGAACAATTGATCCATGAGATTTTCAATAATTTATTTGAATCGACAACTAGATAAAGAGTGAAGCGACCAACCATATAATTTTATATTGATTATGAAAGCGGTAGCAGTTTCAAAATTAAAGCGAATCCTGTCGAGAAAGTCGATCGAAAATTGAAGTTGCGGCTTACGTATGAGATTTGAATAGTAAAAGAGGTTGAAAAGTAATCCCATCCAGACGAGAAAGATCGGTCGGCTTATTGAATCTACCACGCATACGTGATAAAAACCTCGGTCGCCGACACGCTATTGCTTTTATCAGATCGATACAGGAATAATCCATACGACTTACATTTACGAATCTACGGTGTTTTTTCTCTCTCTTCCCCCCCCCTCTCTTCAGGACCCGTGTGATATGAAGCGGATGAGACTAACGCTTTTGGTGGCATTTTAAAAAACACTTTTGTTGGAAAGCTATATTTCTAAAACAAACATTTATGGGAGACTTTTGACAATATTATGATAACTATGAGTAAATAAAGAACATTAATTTTACTACTAGAGCCTTTTTTAAATGTAGATACGTATAATATATTTAATTCAATATAGTATTTTTTTGATACAATTAAAACCTTTAAACCGATATAAATAATTTAAACTAAACAGCACCACATCTACTTTTTGGTTTTACCAAAGCCAACTTATATAATATATTAATTTAAATTTTTTTTAACTATTAAAAGCCTTTAAATTTAAATATTACATTTGAATAAAATACATATTTTTTGGGTTCTACTTTAGACTTTATATTTATTTTATTTTTTTAATTTAACATTTATATGTTTTTGTTTAGTAGTAACACAAACGTTCACCATAAGCGTTATTGAAATTATTAATTGCGTCCCATCTTTGATGTACACCCTTAACTATATTAATGACGTAGAGTGAGCAAGATTGAGTTTAGAAGAAATGTACGCAACATTTAGGTACAAGAAGAATGAAAAACCTTTAAGTAAAAAAAAAAACCTTAGTGCGGCCGGCTAGGAATCGAACCCAAGCATCCCAATCACCGGAAAACCAGACCTAGAGGAGCTTAATGTTTAATCCGTGTGCTCCAACAATTCGGGTTATTTGAAACTTAATATAAAGCTAATTATGTGCAGCATAGCATAGAAGAGAATGAGAACCACAAGTGGAAATTATTCTCGGTGCATTATATTATATCCAGAATACGAACCTCAACTTTTTCAGTGTGCAAAAGAGTTTAATGCGAGTATAAACCCCTAGACCGCTCCATACCTCTGCAGGTTTATACCCGAGACTCCCTGTTAGACAACGTGTTGCAAGAGTTCCCAGTAAGGTTTTCGCAAGGATTTTACAAGTTTTTCGTTAAATATATGAAGCTTAAAATAAAGTCAGTGTGTCCTACCAGTTTGAGTTGTACGAATTCACATTAATATATTATGAAAGCAGAGCGGTTGAATTTAAAGCAAGTGTACCCGAATTTGTGCAGAGGAAGAATGGAAAACCGTTTATTAAAAAAATTCCTCGATCTGTACATCTGACCGAAATTCGAGCCCCTATCTACCCGTTATTGGAAATTTAGTGTATTGCTAAGGTGGCGGCTTAAAACACTCAGTTACTCAAGCGGGCTATTATTAGTTAATAAATACATTGATTTTTTAAAATTATGTTAGACATGATAACACGGCTTAATCTAAGAGGCGTCCAGCTTCGGTGGTCAAATAGTCTGAGGCATCACTCTCTCAGTACACTAGAATGTAGATGACGGGGAGATCGGGGTTCAAATCCCGGTCAAGTGCACTAGGGGTGGTTTTCTCTAAATGTTTTTCACTCTCTCTCCACGCAATTACGCGCTCTTGCTGTGAAATTAAAAAGCTAAATAAATAAGCTACATGTTTATGTTGATTTAACAATATTATTTCTAACTACCCTCGAACTAGCAAACAATTGAATACAATCTTTTGATTATTAATAAGTAATTATAAGCCTAGTATAATATAATATATAGAGGTGTGCGAATCTTCGAAAATTTCGAGACCTTGCGGATGGCAGTGAGCAAAAGTTTTTTTTTATCTGTTCAGGGATCTGCCTATGCGCAGACACATCAACAGCCTGATCGAAGAATAATATCAGAAATATATCCGCCATGATCGTACACAGAAATTGAAACATGTAGAACTACCTCTGAGCTTGTTTTGGTCCCTTATCGAAAATGAATATACTAACATTGTAAAAAAGAGGCCCTAAAAAAACTCCTGCAGTTTACTACTATACACCTATAGGAATTCGAGTTTTCTATCCTCACCATAACATCGATATCTACCAAAAAAATATTACAGCCTCTGGTTACAGGCAAAGAGCCACAAGAGTGCCTCTTGGTAATTCGTTCAAGAATTCAAGAACCATGTTAGACTAAAAATTGTTTTTGCCGATATAGAACGAATGGATGTTTTGTGTTATTGTTGCTTAACTGACCGTTTCACATAAAATCATGCCAATTTTAAGATTTCTTTAAGTATTTTTTTTATTAACAATGAAACATAAGGATTAAAAAAATTAAAGTATTGTATTTAACGTACACTTTGTAATCAACTTCTTGAATCTACTGATTGATTACACCAACACACGACTTATAAACTAACTTAAATCAAGAACAGGCACAGCATCCAGCCCTCAGGCCATTAACTCATCACAGTGAAAGGGGAGAACAAGATCCCACCAATAATTTTTTTAAATCGGACGTCCGGATATTGAATCCTGGACCCTTGGTTCAGTAGGCAGACACGCTATTGACTGAGATAAGGTGTTGGATACAGAAAAATGTACTATGCACAAATGTTTGAAATAATGTTCCCAATAAGTAAAATACTATAAAAAAGTAAACAAAACAATTAACTTGAAAGATAATAATGGGAATCGACTTTAAAAATTAAAATATTTAATCTCTGTAATACATTGTTAGATCGAAGAGTGATATGATATAATCAAACATCACTCTATAAAAAGCAAAAAATTGTGCTGATGTACAATGTAAGTTTTTGAAATACGTTTCTAATTCATTTTTTAATCATAAGGAATGTGAATATGAAGCTTGTTTGCCAAACAGCACTTTCAAAACAAATTTTTAAAGTACTAAATCCAAACAAATAGGTCCAAGCGTTTATAGTTCTACAGAAGTGCTCAGGGATAAAACAACATAAACACCACTTTTTCGGAATATGAACTACATGGAAAGTGAATTCTTGTCGAAATAAAATGGAGCTTTTTTTTGTAGGGGCCTTTACTTCACATTTGGCTTGGTAAAATAATAAATTTGCTAATGATGTATTTTATGAGTCCTTCAAGCCAGAAAAGTAAATTGAAAGTAGTGAGTCGATTAAAGTAACTCCTTCTAAAAAATATTAATAGTGAAACAATTTAACTTAAACTATCCTAAGAACTTTAGAAAGTATAGACATTTATTATTCATCACAAAAAAAAAAAAAAAAGACATTTTTCGTAATGATAATGCTCAGAATATAATATGTATCTCATCGCTCAATTTATGGGAATGTATTATAAATGACCGGACATGTTTGGAGAATAAATACCGAGTTGTAGAATAGACACAAAAAAGTTTTATTAACGTATGGTTTAGCTAATCTGATTAAATAGTGAAGAGTTATTGGGGATTATTATGGCGTTTTGATAAAAAAAAGTGTATTATTATTATTGTTATTATTATTTAGGACAGGTCCATTCCTTTTGTCAGTGAGCTTAGACCGCCAACGTGCCCTGTCCTCTGCCTCCTCCTTCAGCTCCCAGAATTTTCTTCTTTCCTTCAAGTCATCCAATATTTGAATCCTCTTTCTTCCTATGCTTCTCTTTCACTCAACCTTGCCTTCAATGACTTCGTGCAGAAGACAGTTCCTCCTAAGGATGTGTCCGATCCAGTTTGCTTTGCACCAAAGAATCACATCCAAAATGGTTCTCTTCTCACCCACTCTTCTTAGGATTTCTTCATTTGTCACCCTATCTATCCTCCTGATCTTCTCAAGTCTTCTCTAGCACCAGATTTCAAAACTCTTCAAGTTTTTCTTTTCCGTCTTCTTGAGAGTCCAAACTACTATTCCAAAAAGCGCTATGCTCCAAATGTAGGAATTTAAAAAATATGTTTTTTTTTCTTCAAAATTTCATGTTTGTACTAATTTCGGGGTTTGAATTAGATTTCTGGTCGTGGTGAAATCGGTAGTTGCGATTAGCGAGCTTAAAAATTTAAGACATTTTTGTGTGAATAAAACGGATACCTTTTAAGGATAAATTATATACCAATAAACGACTTTCAAACTAGATAGACAGTGAGATTAAACATCTACGCCAGATGCTATTATTATTATTATTATTATCATCATCGGCAGCAGCAGCACCGCGTCTCACTATCCGTTCGGGACGCACTTACGCTAATGTGTAATGGTAGGGTGATTGTGAAATGAAATGGAGGACCTACAGTTTAACGTGGAATCCGAACCACGGTGGAGGCCTGGCATTCCACACATTCACAAGTTGTGATTAATACACGTCTTGTTAGAGGTGAAGGAAGGGTTTGGCAATCAGTTAAATCTGTGCCGGGACCGAGGATTGAACCCCGGACCCCCAGCATAGAAGTCTGACACCTTACCCCTAGACCGCCAAGTCACCCCACCTTCAACAAATTAGTTTTTTCGTGGGCTGTATCAAGTTGTGTCCCAAGTCACACCCCTCGAGCGAGTTGCGTCTCAAAGAGAGGACAGATAAAATTTCACTACCACCTGAGATGCGTCCGAAGGATGGTACAGATCAATTGTAATGGCACCCAATTTGAATCCGAGGGAGTTAAGTCTAAGAAATAAAATACTATAGGAAGGATAAACAAGAGAATGCTCGGACCCGCTTCGGTGGCCGCATGGTATAGCGCGTTAATCTCGTGTTGGACTAGACTGCCGAAGACGAGGAGATGGGGTTCGATCCCGTTCGAGTCACCTAAAAGGGTTTTCTACTTTCCCTCTAGGTGAATACGGGTGCATTTAATCTAAACTAAACCTTCATAATCCCAACACATTAGTGTAATTAGAATATAGGCGTATAAGCCGAACGGGTAGTAAGACGCGGTGCTAAAAGAAAGTATGTTTCGGCCAATTCTACAGTCAAACATCACACAAAACAACCTAAACTGACCTAAAGAGAGTAAACAGTAGACGTATTTCAAATATGGATTGAATGTTCGTCATATTATTATTGTAAACAACTGACTACTAGTGGAGTTTTATAGGTGAGACGCAGTCGGACGCATACCGGTATCCCTCCCTCAGGTCGGTCTGGTGGTCGCAGGACATTACCCAGTACCTAAAGTCTGTTCAGCGTAGGAATTGTTTTCTGAAAGGCCTTTTTTCCTACCAGAAATCTACTATATAGTATGATATTGGTAGGAAAAAAGACCTTTCAGAGAGTAACTCCTACCGTGAATGGAGTATACCTTACACTCCTAATGATCTCAACACAATTTTCTGGACGCAACCCGATCTCCCCGGTGTTTGTACACCTAACTTTCGTCCTAAGTAATCGGAGGTCAGTCCTAACCCGAGGCACAGGGAGTCAGTGATATATTACATCAGGAGGTTGTAGTTCCTCTATGTTTTTACCTTCCCCATCCCTATCTCATCAGCATAATTATATGTACATTACCGATATGGCCCGTATAGACAGAATGGGTAGGTCTACTTTTTTTTTCATTGCGCCTCACAAGCTGTGCGGGTTATAGGCATATGTACTAATTAAGCTAATGTGCATGGGACGAGTAAAGTTTAATTTAGAGGAGGTGTGTCCATATTCGTGTGGAGGGAGAGTGGAAAACGGTCTAGGGAAAAAACATCCTCAGTACACCCGACCAGGACTGAAAGGGTGTAATACCTGTCCTATTCATTTCTGGTTTCGTCTAGTATCCAGATATTAAGGTGTTTCCTCGGTTGGCTTATCTAGAAGTGATGGCTCATGGCTTACTACCCATTCAGGCTATTCACATATTTACACTAATGGGTAGGGGTGACCTAAATGCAGATGGAAGGATAACATTGGAATGGACCCGAAAGATATAGGGTGTAATGAGGTGGACTGGATAGAACTAGCTCAAGATAGGGGTAGGTGGCGTACTTTAGTAAGTGCGGCAATTAGCTTTCGACTTTATAATGCCATAGAATAAATAAATACTGTTGGGGGTGAAGAAGATAGAATTTATAAAAAATATATCGTCATTTGCGTGGAAGGAAAGTGAACAACCACTTTAGGAAGACACATTTTTATACCGAAATTTGAGTCCCGACCTCTTCATTCCCAGCAAAACATACAATTTTGACGCATTTTTACGCGTGCCCCCCCCCCCCCCCACCCGGGCGGCTACTAACCAAGTCAACCACAGAAAGAACCTAAAATAATTATTGTGACTAGTGCTTAGTGATGATGGTTAGAACGGATGTCTTAGGTTAAGTTAGTTTGTAGGTCGTGTGTGTGGTGAGGGGGATAGAGTACATGTTAATAATAGTAGGGATGATACTTCCTCGTCTCGAAACCAGCCCCTCTAACAGAAAGAGTGTGTCACGGTGGAAATAAAGAGGGAGGATGAGCCAATCTTTGCTCGAGGCCAGCCAACAGAAGCCAAGAATCAATACGAACAGCCTCCTGAGACGCCAAGGAAGAAGAACTGGGGGAAACTATGATACATACCATCAGAGATAAAAAAAAAAGAGAAGAAAACTCAACTATTCAACACAGAGCTCATAATGCTCGTGAGAATTTCATCTACAAGAGCTTGACGGCGCTGAAAGATTGAACCCGAAATATGACCAACTTGCTCCCTCAAGGTCATCCGACCATCAACATTTTATTGCATTATTTTAACACGTATATTATTATAACCTATAAATACAGATCCAATTTTTTCAAATCATTACAATTCCACTTATCCACTTTTATCATTTAAATTAGTTTAAGAATGACACCTGGACACGGGAATCTATCTCGGAACCTTTGGATTAGCGCACCTATGCTCTGACACTGAGCTATTCAGGAATCGTCCCGTGCTCTGGGTAGTTGTTCGCTCAAGAGTTTATGGCCGAGTATGTGATGGACGTGTGGGAATCGTCAGCCATATATGAGCGACCAATAGAATCGCGAGCTATCAAATACCACATACATCTGCGACTCTGTGCCAAATCTATAATACAAGATTGATAATATATATAAAAGGTGACAGCTGCAGATCACATGACTAGACGTAAGGTTAGGTGAAAGTAGATCTAGTAGCTTTTTAAATTGAAAATTGGACTGTAGAAATGTTTGGCCATTGTTTTCATTGTTTAGAATGAACATTTAATCGGTGGGCGCGAAGACAAAGGCGTCAAACTCATCTAGTATGTTTTGCCATTGACGGGTTTACAATCCAAGCAAGACCAGTGAACTGAAGATTTATTTTCCTAAATATGTCCATCTCTTCCTTTACGAAACTTCTGATATATTTATTCTACTTTCTACCTTCCTATTTCTTACATAATTAGGGTAATTAAGTGCGAAGCACCCGGATAGGTAGTAAATATGCGGTGAAAAATATTCCAACATTTTTAAGTTGGTATACTATCCTATTTATAAATATTTATCGTTGATCAATTCTAGGTTTTCTTTGAATTTGGTTGAATAACAAATTTATTCTGGTTTAATATTTTGGCTATGACATATTCATGGTTGGGGAAATGTCAAACCCTCCTATGTGAGACTCTCCTATTTTGTTTACAACATTTTTTTAGAGGCGCATCAAATAAAAATGACTCCCTTCCTTCCTTTCTTCCTTCCCCAACCGACTTACCCTCAAAACACAGACCAGTCGTCGGAAGTATGTGAATGTCTGTGTATGTATATTTAATAAGGGAATTGAACATACCCCCAAGCCAATTTCCTCCACAGACTTGAATTTAGTCTCCTTAAGGCTATTCGACAAGAAAGCCTCGCTAAGAATGTGAAAGATCTTGTGAGGCTATAACGTTTTGGTAGTGATTGTAACATAGGCTGGTAAGTGACGGTGACCATTCAACTCTGACCTGTTGTCGCTCTGTATTTTTTTTGTCCCGGAGGGTTTAACTTTGATCGGTCTCTGCCGGGCGGACATTATGTATTCTGATACTCGGTGTGTTGTTTCTAAAATCGGTACAGCCAAAAGAAAAAAATATATATAAATTTACAATGATCAATTCGGTCTCATTAATAAAATTAACGAGTAGAGTTAGCTTAAAAAAACCAAATTAATTCTTAATAACGATATTGTATACTACAAAATGAGATAAAAGTAAATCATAGGGATATAAAGAAACAGTATTTATATATGATTAAAAATAATGTAATTTTTACTACTTTTAAACTGCTATGTACATTAAAAATTATTTGTCTTTAATATAGTATATATAATTCAGTGTACCTCACATGCATGTCTGGTTATACTAAATTTAGCCTGATAAATTAATTATTTTAGCCTATGATTAGTGAATGATGATGATTTGAAATCATTGAATCAGTATTTATATGTTATAATAATAATAATAATTATACACTTGTTAAACTAGCGCAATAAAATGTTGATGGTTGAATGACCTTAAAGGGTCCCACACGAATCGTTTCAAATTCAAAACGCACCGTGCGCATCAACGTCCTTTTTTGGTCAGTGAATTGGTGTTGTCGAGTCTTGCTGTGGCGAAGAGAGTTATGTAAAGGATCTTGGAAGATATAAGCGTCTGTTTCCTCAGTCTTGTTCCTCCCCCCTCTCCCCGTGTGGTTTTATATTGGTTCGAGCCAGCGAGGAAAATTGTGTTTTCTTTTCAAGTGAATTAAATTCTGTATTCAAATTTCTGGTCGAAAAGTGCCTTGAATACGACATTAGTTTCTCAGAGAGCGGGAATAGAAAATTATTTGGAATTGTATTCATTCCGCGGACTTAAGAGGACTGTAAATGAGTTTTATAGAATATAAAATAAATAGTTTAAGGCAAGAACGAACTTGTTTTAGTTGGCTCCTAACAAGTATATTGGGTATTTTTTATGTATACTCATAATTATGACATATTTTAGTATGTTATTGTTTCATTGCTATTAGTGGATATTAGCGCCAATAATGAATTTTAGAAATCATTAATGGACGTAGGTGTCATAAGTGGAAGTATTTGTGTTACATGGGAAATAAATTTTAGCTAATTAAGTCATACACCGAAATGTATTTAAAAAAAAGTGTTTTCATATGTTTACACATAGGATAAAAAAAGCTCCCAACAAAAAACAAAGAAATAACGTATATATATATATATATATATATATATATATATATCAAACAAGAAACCAACTAATGAGTATAATCAACATTTTTGAATAAAGTAGGTGATGTTACATCTCTTGAAATATAAAACACGACCGGTTGAAAAACATATAAAACTAATTAACCCATTCAATTCGTAGTCACATAAAACAACATGCTACACAATAGCTTCCTATGAATTGCAACTAATTAGTTGGATTATAAAGAAATATATTCTCGTCTGTTTTGAAGATATTCCATTATTGACAGAAATTATTTGAATAGTTTTACATACCTATTATGAAAGCTTACAATTTTGTGAGCGTCCAAAATAAAATGTGTTCTTTCATTTGGTGTAAATTCTATTACTCAAGAGAGTAATAGCTGATTTGTGTCTGGTAATTGTGTAGGCGCGGATAACCAAAGTTTTACAATAAAAATGTGAAAAATGTAAATTTGATCCATTGGTCATTGAGTTTTTAAGGAACGTCACATGTATACTTTCCGAGCAGCGTATTTGACTTTTTTTTTTTACTTTCACCTTCCTTGTCCCATTTAAGAAGTTAGAAAAACCAAATAATTATAGCTTATAATGTAGCAGCTACTGTGTAGCAATAAAAAAAAAAATAAGAAAATCTATTGTATTCGAAATTATTCACACACATTTTTTTAATGTATTATCTAATTTACCATTTTAAAATAATTATAACCAATAATAAGGAAACTATTCTACTGGCCACCTCTGACAAGACGTGTATTAATCACAACTTGTGAATGTATGGAATGCCAGGCCTTCACCGTGGTTCGGATTCCACGTTAAACTGTAGGTCCTCCATTTCATCTCACAATCACCATACCATTACACATTAGCGTAAGTGCGTATAACCCGAACGGGTAGTAAGACGCGGTGCTAATAATAATAATAATAGTAATAATATATTATTTATTTTTGTTAATATATACATACATACTATGTAGTTATTTTTGTTAATATATATTGTATGTATATATTAACAAAAATAAATAAAACGGAGTGCACCTACGCTTTGAAGTATGAAATTTATCTCAGTTTAAGTTTACAATTATTTTACAATTTACAATTTTAATATCAATGTTACAATGTAATTTATAAAATTATAAATCAAAATATATCTAGGTTGAAATCTTAGATCTTGCTCAAAGTGAAGATAAAACAACTAAATCAAATTGTTATATTTCAAAATAAAGTATTAAATCCCTTTTCATCATCTCAACAATTTTTATTTTTGTCTTTTCGCCACTTAGTTACATAAAATAAACTTTACTATAGACAAGATCGCGATGGCGTCGTCTCTTTAAACGCTACCAAATGATCTTTGAGAACCTTTGGTTAGAATCCCGACAGGGTCAGAACATATTTTGTCTTCACGTGGTAGATATTGAAGTAACTTATTAAAGGTTTTTTAATTAGTACGTTTAACCCCATTGATATTAACATACTAACCTGAAGAAGTAGTTGGGATAGGAAGAATATCTTCGAGGAAATGCATACGCATTAGCATGAAAAGAGAATGGGAAAACTACAATGATAAATTATACGTGAGAAAAAAAATCAAGTACGCCCAGCCGAGATTAGAACATCGATCCCCCTGTTAACGTTACTTTAGTCTATTACGAGCTTGACACCCCATACCATGCTACCACCGGTGCGGTTGAAGTTAAATTTTACTACAAGTGTGGTATCAGATAATAGTAGCCCCACATGCGTTAGGGCATCTGATTTATTTATTTTTACATAAATCAGAAAATATATTTCAAAGAAACAACCAAAATACAGACACTTGTTGACACACGGGAGACCATGGCCATATTTTTCATTTATGATCCCAAAATGAAAGTAGAAACATAATTTAAATGACATTCGATGATAGGGCTTTAATTTGTGATGAGTTCCGAATACAAATGCATCACGTTTAATATGCATGGCGCACAAACAAACAGGTCATTATTGCAGCGACACGACATTTGCAACCCGAAAAAAATAAACATTAACTTCTGAAGCCCAACGCGGCGTAGTCACATATTGCAATGAAAGACAAAATCACCCAAAAATTACTGTATTTTTTATTTTATTTACAACTTGCTAAAGTACCCGTTTTTCTCCTAACGGATTAGAGAACCAAATCAATATTTGATTCAGTAAAATGGTGTTCGCTTTTCATCTTTAAGGGTGATTAAAAGTGGATGAATTTGGGGATTAGACGGTAAAACTGTTGGTCTATCAACTTAAGAAAGTTGTGTACAGCTCGTTTGACCAGAAGAAACACATTACAAATAAATGGTACGGAACTCCGCACGGACTTTCTCGCTATATTGTTTAAAAATTGAGATATTTACTCAAAACTCATAATATGTGGAACAAAATAATATACACTAGCAAACCCAAGCATAAATTGCACTATACTTAGATAAACATTTTATTGAGTCCCAGCTTTAAATTTTATAATTTTATTTTTAAAGAATTAATGTCCTCATTTGTATGTTTGGACCAATAAAAATGATCAGATTTAGGGTCCACAAGGTCAACACTTCATATTAAAATTTCGACTTCCAGTTAAAATTTTAACATTTTATTAGGTGTTTCACATCTTCAGGTCATCGCATTGCTATTCAATTGCTCATTTATAAATTTTTACCAATACAAAATGTAAATATTGGCTACTGATTCTAAAATGAAGGAGATAGATTATTGTTATAAAAACATTTCTTCTAAGAGGTTAAAGGAAAAATAACAAACTTTTTGAGATACTTACTTATATTTAATTACTCTATGGCATTACAGAATTATTGCGTTAAAACTTTTGCTCACAAAATTGTATTAATATATTTGCCAATATCTCAGAAACTGTTGTTTTTATAAAAATATATTTCAAATAAAAGTTTTTTATTTTTAATAGTACTACAATTTTTCAATGATAAGTTATTTAGTATCGCAAATATTTGTGGAGATACGGAAATTTCCGCTTCTGTAAAGTACCCTAAAATTCGATTTCATAGGAAAATGTAAATAGCCATTTTATTTATAATCTTAATCAACGACTAGATACGAATTTTAATCAAAATCGTCAGAGCAAATTTTGAGAAGATCTGTTTTTTCTCTTTCCACTTTTTATTAATCTACTCTTAATTTTAGGGTTGAACAGAAACACAGAAAGACGGCACTGCGAAAACAACATTTTTTTGTTTCAGGGGTCATGAAACGTCAACATTTATCAAAATCTCGAGTTAGATTTTTTTTGACGATCACAATCTCCGAGATGTCGAAAGAAAGTAAAAAGGTTAAGATCCTGTCTAGAACAACATGAATCACACTATATAAAAATGAATTAAAACTTTTATTTGCAGCAATGGTGTGATTGTCGGGTCCAACACCTTGGCTCAGTAGGTAGCGTCTCTGTCTACTGAACTAAAGAGTCCCGGGTTCGATTTACGGTACGGCCGAAAAAAATGTAATTAGTGAAATGTGGCTTTCCCCTTCCACAGTAATAAATTAATGGACGGGAGTGGATGTTGTGTCTGTTCTAGATTTAAGTTAGTTTTATAAGTCATGTGCTGGTATAATCAGGTTTCACACACACATGAGCTGATATCAGCCCTTTAACACGCCATAAGGCGCTACAATTTTCCTTGTGCTTCTCACATTATTCAACAATATATGTACCCGATTTGGTGGCTCGATGGTCTAGGGCGTCACTCTCACAATAAACTATACTGCCAATAACAGGGAGATCATGGTTCATCCCGGTCGGGGCTACTGTGGGTGGTTTTCCTCAATGGTTTCCCACTCTCCTTCCACGCCAATGTGGGTATATAACCTCTAAGATGATTCCTTCCTATCCCATTAGAGTAAATATCATGTATACGTATAGCAGGTAGTATGACGCGGTGCTAAAAAAAAAAAATCCTAGTTTTATATCTCTAGCTAAAAGATAAATGGGAGATGAGTGAGTTAGTGAATGAGAGTGAGTGAGATAATGAATGATTGCGTGAGGGCTTTAATGTTTATATTATATAGAGATACGTTAGCACGATGTTAACACACACACGTGCTTCACGTTCACATGGAGGATACATGTATTCAAACACAGATGCCATGTGTGTGTATAATAAAACATGTTATGAATTTTTTTTCACACAACATACCATAGTCAAATATTTGTTAATGAAATATTCAAGAGACTTGATGAAGCTCTCATATTGAAATTAAACAAAAGGCACATTTCTTTTACAACTTAAATACAATTAATTTAATCTATCTATAAAAAAATTTGTTAATAGATAGTCATACAATTTTTTGTTGACATGTGTATTTAAATATTTGTCGTAAAGGTACCTCTTTAATTCTGTTTGAGTTTACAAGTGATTGTTTTATTTATTTTGTGATCCACGGCTTGCTTTCCATCCGAATCATTCGAATATTTAAAGTAATAGGTTCGTGAAAAGGAGGGCATAATTTAGAGGACGTGTGCCCGCATTTGTGAGGAGATAACGTGAGAAAGAATTTAGGGAAAAAGTACTTCTGTACGCCCTAACAGGATTCAAACTCCAATCTCCTCATCAATGGAAGACCAGACAAGACGAGACTGAAGACTTTACCCACATACCCATCGGTGTGGGTGATTACTGAATTTATTTAAAAATTGATGATTGAGCCTATTTTTTATTTTTTTACTTTTTTGTGATTACTAATATATTACGTTTGTAAAGATAGATTTTAAAATTATTTGTAAATTTATTGTTTAGAAAGGTTTACGTCTGTAAGAAGACATATTTAATTTTTTATGAAACCTTAAATAAAGTTATTTTATCCCCTGAATTATCCACGGGTTACAATAGTTAATAACGCTCCTAATAGTCACAATGAAATTATGTTTTCAAAATTACTCAAATTAAAAAATTGTATTTATTTGAATGCTTTATGTAAGGGACTTTAATTCCTCGGTGAAATTTGAAACACTGCCTTAAGGGTATTCATAAAAGGTTGGAAGCGATAAAAGGGCAAAATTTTCTAAACATTTAAATTAATAATTGTATTTGAGTAAAAAAAAGTTCTCAAAGTAGCTAATAAAACTCAATATATTTTTTAATGAAACGATGTAAATATGTACTATATATTGCATGTAGTAGATCTACAGTTAAAACTAACAAAAGAAGGTGTCAATGCGGGGTGTGATCATGTTTTATCTCTTGAGAGGGTAAACTTTGTTCAATGTTCAGTCACACCAACTGAACAAAATGAAGAAGGGGTAGCAAAAAAAAAAACCTTACCCACCAAACACGAACTGGTGTGTGTAGCGAAAAGGAACTAAACAATAAAGAACTGCAAGACGAACAGATTAGAGAGAGATAGCGAGAGAGTAAAGAATGTACACATAAAAAAGAAAGAGTTAAACGAACTGACGAAGTCACTTTCACTTTATATAGAGTGTGACGTCATCGATTTTCATCAAGTTGCTCTATACGCTCCTGTTCCCTTCGTAGCGGAGACTACGCCGGGGTGGTACAGACTGATTCCAGTGAAATGAAAAAAAAAAAGTGAAAAATATAGAACCGGAAAATGAACCAATAAGAAATGTTGCGGTAGTGTATTCTTCCTTACTAACGATCTCAAAACAAAACAAAAACAAGTCTATATTCTTAAAAAAAAAAAACTAGCCCCCTATATATTAAAAAACTTAAGATTTTCTGAGGAAAAAAAAACTATGTGAATAAAGCAACCAAATAAACTACAGTAAATTAAATGTATAAGCAATATAAAATAATGTTTTATTTTCCAAGAATTTAGCTGTCGGTATCACTTCTTTCTAATGAGCTAAGGGTCCCAGATTCGATTCCCAATAATACTGAAAAATTAATAATCATTAAAATTGTAATGTATAGTGATTAATTGTCAACCAGGGGCTGAGTGTTGTGTATGTTTAGGGTTAGAATAATTTGTAATTAATGTGCTAATTGGTTAAGAAAATTCACGCTAAATACTTTTAATTTAGGTTTTTTTTTTAAGTTTTGGTTCATACAAGAAAAATATTTTGAAATAAATGATACCTTTTTTTTGTGAACCAAACATATTTTAAAATAAAATAAATACTATTTTTTTTAAAGAAGTAGGGATCCGATAGGTGTAATAAATACAATTATTAATCAAAACACAAAACTAACAACCACATCGTGTTTATTTTATCGCGAGGAATAATTACTATTAGCGAGTATATTATTCGATAGCTGTAATCATTGTGCTACGAGTGTTACTACCCGTCCATATCATCCGCATATTGACACCAATTAGGTTGGGATGATGAATGGAGAATTTAGAGCAGTTTACCCGCATTTGCGTGGAGCGGGTGATGAACGATTTGGGAAAAAATCTCAGTCCACCCGACCAGGCTTTGATCCTCGACCTCATTGTCACCGGCCAACAACACGGCACTAACGCCTTTTCCTGAATTCCCAATGTAAATGGGTGTTAACATAGTCGAATTTGTATTTGTGTATCAATGGCAAATATGTAAAGTTATATTATCAGGCTATTTATATCGGATTTTAATGTGATTTAACTCGCATCGGTGGCCGCATGGTCTAAGGAACTAATATCGCAGTAAACTAGACGGCCGAGGACGGAGAGCTCGATGTTCGTATCTCGGGTCGGGTGTACCGAGAGTGGTATTTCCAAAATGGTGTTCCGCTCTGCATTTACGCAAATACCGGTACACTTCCTATACATATAACCTTAATCAACTCCTAAAGTCATTAGCGTAATTAGTACATAAGCGTATAAACCGAACGGGTAGTAAAATGCGGTGCTAAAAAAAAGATTTAATCTTACAATGCACATGCATGCTATAAATAAATATATGCCCCAAACAAGGTTTTTATAAGCGAAACGTTTTAGTGCACGCAAATACCTTTTTACTATGATAAAACGAAGCCCCCACTGTTTGTACAATTAATGAGGATTTAATATGTTAAAAGAGTGTATTATTTGAGTAGCACGCAATTTACCAACTTGTATTACAAAGATTTTAGCTATTTATTACATCAAGTAGTGCATGGCATTTTAAAACAACTTTACAAACTTCAGCTTTATATCAAATTAATCAAATAAGTTCTTAAAAAGCTTGTGAAAAAGAATAGCAATTTTTTTTTAAAGCAAACACAGCACAAAGCAAAACTAAACGGAATGCTCGAGGCGAAATAATAAATAGTAAACAAAAGGATTTTTTTTTAGAGCAGCTTAAGAAGTGTGCTTCGTGTAGATACAGAAACACTTAATGATTAGTTTTTGTAGCGTCTACTTATTTCTGTTCAACTCCGTAGAGGAAAGCTAATGGATTCGCGGTGAATCTTATCTTTTCTACACAGAGGGATTTTCCGGGGGTACAGATAAGTAGAAGTAATGGGACCTTAGTGAAGGTGGGAGTCATCCCCCCTCCCATACGTGGAAAGAGAGAGATACATTACATCCTTTATTGAGCGAAAACTGGAAAGCTTTATGAGCCCTAAGAAACGTTTACTATCACTTATAAACAAACTACAGTTAACTCCTGATTAATCGTGAGTGGTGCGGCTTATCCATGCGTAGATCCGGAAATTTGCATTCATTTTCATATTTCAGATACTAGGCTTAATTACAAGATCTACCTTCAAGTATCCGTACGTTAAGTCATGCTATCTGCTGAGCCTGTCACACTTGATAAATATTATCAATAAAAATTTAAAAAAGCATGGCGTCAACTCGTAATCGAACCATAATGGCAGAACAACCATCATTTGTTGCCGAAGATAGTGCCAACTTATACGCATAGAGGGTGCAATGTGGTCAGCACACAAAAAAACCACACCGGACGTTAATCTCAGTTTTCTACACCAAAGCCGCTACGTTTTCCCCGAAGTAGCTCCCCATGGGTCCTCACGAGGATGAATTGACCTCGTTCCTAACCCACTGTTTCATAGAAATATATGGAAGGGCCGAGGATCGAAACCGGGACCTCTGGATCTGTCACCAGGAACTCTTTTGACAACTAGACCACAGAGGCACGCAGATTTTATCAGTACCTATAAAAAAAATATAACAGTAACATTGTAGTAAAATTTCATCAATGTTGAGCGCAAAATAAAGAGTTTATACTTTCTAAAAAAAATTGGACAGTAGGTTTCCGGGAAAATAGTGGCTTTCTTAAGGGTTTCCGTTGACCTGTTGTTAAGAAAGTGTTAATTTGTGATAGGGGATTAAACAAAGTAATAAATTTGATTGTAACTATTTTCCGAATATCCGTATGATTCCTCCCTTTTATTAGCAATCGAGAATAAATTATAGTGTTAACTGAATGATACAAAATGGTAATAAAATCACTTTATTAAGAACAATTTTTTTTATGTTTTCTTCCTTCTCTATTCAAAGATTAATACGACATAATAAACTGCGTTTGAAACAATATGATCGCTCAACTTTTAACATAAGAGGTCAGAGTTTATTTCCAATCGGATGCAGTGAGAATGTTTTTGTAGGCTAGTAAGAATAGGTTTATAAGTTTAGTATATGATCACACAGAGAACACAAATTGAGGACGATAATTTAGAGATTACTGCAAAAAATAGACATATAACATTTGACATGGATTATGAGTGTAAATATTAAGAACAATTTTAAGCAATAACGATATTAGCTTGGAAATTAGGAAAATAATACAGTCGGGAAATGCATGTTATGGTATTTTAGTTACCTTACATGACGGAAATAAATTTAGGGCGTTCGAAAACAAGGTACTTAGGGAAAAATTTGGTCGAAAACGGGGTGAAGATACTGGGGAGTGGAGGAGGTTACATAATGAGCTACATACCCTGTACCCATCACAAGACATTGTTAGAGTACTCCACTCTCGCATATTAGGGTGGGCAGGACAAGCAGCGTGAATGGAAGAATATAGAACCTTGTTCAGGTTTATTGATTGGTAAGCCCAATGGGGAGGTACCATTAGGATGACATAAACGCAAAAGGGAGGATAACATAAGAATGGACCTGAAAGAGATAGGGTGTAATGAGGTAGACTATATAGAACTAGCTCAAGATACGGATAGGTAGAGTACTTTTATAAGTGCGGCAATGAACATTCGAGTTCTTAATTCCATAAGGGTAAGTAATAGCCAGAAAACTAATATTAAAGATTATTGGTAAAAAAAAAAGTAAATTTGCTCAACAAATTCACGTTGGTAAATCTAATTCCCCTACCTTCCAAGTAGATAGAGAAAAGACATCCTTTTGAGCAAGTTTAAGTTACATGAAATGAAAATGTCTATATCTATATATAAACGTAGAAATTACCACAAACCGAACATTTTTCTTCAAAGACATCTCGAATAAAAGCCAAAATCGATCTCTTTTCTTCTTTTAACATTCAAGTTTCTTTGTAACTTACCCTCACCTCCATTCCCTTTCCTTCTTTCCCCACGACTTCTTATCATATGTCCCAAACACTTCAATCTTCCGTCCTCAATCTCATTCAATACTGTCTACTATCCCGCTTAAAGAAGAAGGGGAAAAAAACCTCCTTTCGGCTCCTATTTGGAGCACTCCTTCCTCCACCCTTCTCCTCCTTTACGGGCCTAACCTCATTTGTCAACCTATCTTACGTTCCTTCTTACCCAGCCTCCAATTCCCAGAGGAAATTTTATTTCTGTTGCCACCATCTTAATGGTTTTTACAGTATAATAGATTCGGTATAAAATAGCCAGAGACGGAACATCATGAATATTGAACAGACCTCAACCCCCCTCCCCTCTTGATCAAGAAACATTGATGAAGTTTTTAGTTGGATTTCAATGCGAGATAATGATAGTGATGGGAATGAGAAGGGTAATGAAATGAACAAAGAAGCTTCCTTCAAGAACAAATGAAGTTATTATTGAAATTCTGTAATTGCTTTTACTCTCTAAGTTATTTAACGACGGATTAAGAGGAAATTGAGATATTTACTAAGTTTATAACAAAACTGTCAACCAGCTCTAATCTCCCCCACGGATGTCTGTATTTTTACTTCATCATATAGATAAAGTACTATAACCGTGAAAAATGTTTTACCTCTATTATTATAATTGATTTTGATGTGTTATGTAGCCCTGAATTCCGTCCGTCCCTCTGTATTTCTGTCTCTAACTGGAGACCTATTTAATGAGTTCAGTTCTAACTCGAGATGTAGATGTTTTTTGTTCATACATCGAGATAAAACCGTGATTTTGATTCAAGCTATAATATTCAGGGTCGTTTATTAATGCCTTGTTTTTGAAAAAAATTAAACTGTTATAAAAAATAACGCTTTAAGATTTTGCTCAAAATAGGTATCTGCGAAATTGATAAAAAAAATAGTGAACGCTTGTTCTGTAGAAATATTAATTTAATAATAGCTTAAAAATAAACTATTTTTTTTTCAAATTTCATTCCAAACAATATTAGATTGTATGGGCATGCATCAACTCACCTAAGGTATATTGATTCCATACCCCTCCCTGTTTACCTAACAAATCGCCACATGCCAGTATCATTCAAATACTCATCGACTCGCCACGCCCCTCCTAACGTACCCCATGGTCATGGCATGCATGTGCTTTGTGTCATCGCAAAAATCCGCCGCGATTATTGTGGAACGAATTAACCTAACCTACCCAACCTAATTTAACCTATACCCAATACGGACCTATTAGAGTTTCCATACTATATCTTCGACAATTATACTGAAGAGGATGGATATTTTACACCTGAAATACGGTCCAGTAACGAAAATGAACGTCCCTGTACGAGGTAGTAAAAGAAATGTATACTTATTTATAAATATATTTCGTTCTTATTTGAATTACTGCAATACCTCTATTTTCCTCTAAAAATGGAGTGTGGGAGTTGATGGAATCTCTGATAAAGTAAAGTGTGGCGAGTCAACGATTACCGGATTATCAGGATGTCCTAAATGTGACTGTGGAGTAAAGTACCACGTACCACGTTCCACGTTCAGTTCTCTAAAAGAGGTTGTAATTGTTTCGTGCCTAAGAATTTAACACCTGTTTGTAAGGTAGTGTATTTTACTGCAGAGTAGCTTTCAGACACCCTGTATATGAAAGTAATACGTTTGTGGTGTAGTAATTATTTTATTATAGTACTATTAACCATAATAATTAGTTTCGATGAAATAAAAAATATCGAGCTACCCACACAGGAGGTCAGGAGGAAGCGTATCAAGTTGACAATTTCATATTGTCTGGTTTGCCAATGAGTTCGAATTCCGGCCGGGTGTAAAGAGGGTAATTTTCCTTAAATAGTTTTACACTCACCCTCCACAAAAATGTTATACCTTTTGATCCCAGTTTTATCTCCCTTATACCTACCAAATGGGTTATTAATATCTGTATTTTTATACACCAAATGGATAGTAAGAGAAATAATTAAGTATATATCTCTTATACAAACAGAGAGGCCTATTTATTTATGTATTTTATATGAAATGTTACATCAATATCACTCAATGAAAAAAGATCCTTTTGGGTATCCTAAAATCCCATTCTTTATTTGGCTGCCCTCATAACAAATAAAAGTTTTTTATTCGACATATACTCAACTCAAATCTAAGCATGAACAAATGTATTAGTGTAATCTAATTTCATATTCATTCTAATCCATTGGAAAGAAAAAGCATTAAAATCTTTCAATTCCCCTCTATTCGCTCTCTTTCATAAAAAAAATATATTTAAAACTCTAATAAAAGAGGAGCTAAACTGAAATCTTAATACCCTTGAATTAAAACTCACAGGATTTTCCAAGGCTTCTCATTTAATTTGATGTACGAGACGGACAAACTTTTGCTTCGCAGTTGGTAGTTCCCTCTCCCTGATCCCCTTCTTTATTTATCTACGATTCTACCCCATTTTTCCGTTTCTCTCTCTTTAAAAAAAATATAATAATAGTAGAGTTAGCCCTCTCTTTTCAGCCTGAATAAGTCTGCATTAGAATCCATACGGATATAATACAGTAACGCCCAAATGTATCAGCGGCACGCCCCCCCCTCCCCCCTCGCCATGCGACTTAGAACAATAATTCATATCACGGCCACGGGTCGTGTAGGGACTGATAAGAGAGTTGTGAACCATTTTTCAGGTTCAGCATTCGTATATCAGCGTGGATACGTTTGTAGAAGAGGGGAGAGGGCGTATAGAGTCCGTTCATGTCGGATAACCTCGCGCTGAGGGAGCAAGCAGAGTTATCAGAATTGGGTGGTGATTAACGAATAGACGATATAGTCCAATTTTAATAGTAAAGGGCAATTTATAAATTACAAACATGTTTAGGCGGCCAAAATTGGTAACATTTTATTATATATTAAAAGTGACAAATGCAGATCACATGACTTAACGTATGAATACGTGAAATTAGATTCAGCAATTTTTTTTTTTTTAGTTGTGTGATAAAATTCTTCATATACAAATTATACTGTACAAGTAGGTGATCAATGCCTGCGAGTCTATACTTTAAAAGCAATTATTTTAACCCACGTCAGTGGACATGCGGACTGGGCGTTAAGCTCGTTCAGTCCGGTTTACTGGGTGACGGGGAGGTTGGGGATATTATTCCGGCCATCTGTACTGAGGAAGAGGTTTTTTTTCTAAATTATTTCCCACTCTCCCTCCATGCGAATGCAATACATATACTCCCGATTTTATCTTCTTTATCCCTACTTCATGTATGCAGTTAAATGAGAAAAAATAACCCTGACGGGTAGAAAGATCCGGAGTAAAAAATATATATTTTGGCCTATATCTCACCCTGTGGAAGATAGGTTATAGAAACAAAATACTATAAAATGTTTTAACTCCGTAAATTATTTACTAATCATCTATTTTATATATATTATATACATAATGTATACCTCCAATTTCTCTTTGGACTTTATATTCTAGTTTTTCTTTGATTTGAGGTGCTAAAAACGTGTCGCTGAATTAAAATGAATGAATAAAACAAAGTTTTTACTTTTTATCGTTATTATTTTTTATTAGTTTTCAAGTTTGAAAGTTTTGTGCATCTCTTGAATGGTTCGTCTAAAATTTCATCAAATTTTAACTTTAGCTAATTGAGAAATACAAAAAAAATTCTCTCAACAGAAATAAATACACCACTAGACTTTTATTAATATAAATTTATCAGGGCATAACAAGTGACGTCATTACTTTGCAAACGTTTTATTTATTTATTTTCCGTGCTTTGTGTGTCATTTTTTTTTTCTCTCCGCATCTTATTACTCGCCAAGAATGTCTGAATTGAGAGGAAAGGTAACCGAATTTGCCCGGAAGTAGAAAGCAGAAACTATTCAAGACGAACCAACCTCAATATTCTTGGTCGGGGTACCCGGACGGATAGTAAGACGCGGTGCAAAAAAATGTTTTGCTAATATTTAAGATTTTCCTTGTAAGAGGGAGAGAAACTAAGCTAAACGCAGTCAACGACGCCCCAATTAACAAACCGCATATTTGTCTTACATGCTAATGAAGACGAATGAAGCCTTAGTTGTAATGAATTCAACAGAAGAGGAGGTGCTAAAATTTAAGCGGGACGAAGATCTTGTATAAGACACTAATTAACTAATCGCATTACTTCAGTATATTTCAGGGCCAACAATTCGTCAGTCTACATGATAGCACAAGGAAATACACACACAAAAAAGTATATTATTTACACGTCAAATTAAGATTAAATAATAATAATATTTAGCACCGCGTCTTACTACCCGTTCGGGTTATACGCTTAAATACTAATTACGCTAATGGATTAGGAATTGGGAGGGTTGAATTTAGAGGAAGTGAACCCGCATTTGCGTGGAGGAAGAGTGGAAAACCATTTAGGGAAAACCACCCCCAGTTCACCCGACCGAGATTCGAACCTCGATCTCCCCGTCCTCGGCGGGCGAGCTCAACACGACTAGCGCGTTAGCCAACTACGCCACCGTGGCGGGTAAGATTAAGTAGCTTGCACATTTGGGTTATCAAGATTCAAATAATATACATGTCTCCGGGGTTCAATCCTCGTCTCGGCACAGATTTATCTGATTGCCAAACCCTTCCTTCATCTCTGACAAGACGTGTATTGATCACAACTTGTGAATGTGAGGAATGCCAGGCCTCCACCGTGGTTCGGATTCCACGTTAAACTGTAGGTCCTCTATTGTATCTCACAGTCACCCTACCATTACACATTAACAAGAGTGCGTACAACCCGAATGGGTAGTAGGGCGCGGTGCTAATAATAATGAATAATAATAATACACATGTCATGGTTTTTTAACTTTGCTTAAAAAAAAAGTGTACTTCTCAGATTAAATCAAAAGGTAAGAACCCTAGATCTATCCTTCCTCCATCAAACAAAGTCATATTTTAATAGGGTCCCAACAGAAAGTTTTAAATTTTTAACTGGTCAGAACTTTCGCTTAAATTTTCGTGATTTTTTTAAATTTTAATATCAAAACTACTTCATAAATAATCTGACATTTCTAAGCGTATGCAATGTTTTTCAGTGTTCTCCAACGTAGCACCCCACCTTTAATACGTTAACTAAACACGTTTGATGTTTGATTAGTTTTTTAATTATTAATGAACAATGAAGATTTCTGTTAGAATAGTAACTTTCACGACGTCGTTGAAGAGTAATAGTGTACAAGTAAGTTCTAACCAACCCCAGACTCATGACGAGCCATGAAAATGGCCATCAATTCCGACGTCGACTGAAGAGTCAATAAAACGAAGAGCAGTGATAAAGTTTAGCTTTCATGGCTGAATCGTCTGGGATCTAGCAACAAAGGGTACGAGTTCGATTTATTTCAGAATGAAATGTAATTACGGTGACTCTTTACAGAGGAAAACTTTTTGCGTTGGCGACCAAGTTACACGGATCAATGGGCAAGCGGCGCGGCGTCAACCTCGACTGGCTTGGCAGTGGTCAACATTTGAATCCCAACCGAGTGTATTGAGGGTGTTTTTTGAATATCATAAATGGTTTTCCATTCCTCATCCACGCAAATGCAGGTATATTTATTCTAATACTAAACCATCCTAAACACTACTCAGCGTAACTATTTGTATAGGCTGGATGGGTAGTAAGACACACAAAAACAAACTTAAAATGTTTACATTTAATAATAATAGGCCCCTACACTTTATTTTCAGCAATCGTTATAATGTCTTAATTTAATTAGACTACAGAATAAAACTAAAAAAGATAACTTTGATTATAATATAACTTACTTGAATTTGCTTGGAGAGAGAACGAGAAAACCACTAGCTGTGAATTCAAACCTCGTCCTTCCAAGTTAGAGTATGTTACATTATCATCGTGTCCAATCATTTCAAATGTCCGAAAAAGACACGAGTCAATGTCATGACAGTGTTTGGGTTTTATTCCCTACGACTCAAGTTATATATATATATATATATAAATGACGATATTTTAAGGGTTATACTTTAAATGATAATATAGACTAGAGTTCCTGAAATAAATTATACTTCTAAACTAACTATAAAAATTATATATAATTATATACATACATTTATAATCCCCCACTTCAGCGGCCGTATGGTCTAGGGCGCTAATCTCACTATAAACTAAACAGCCGATGATTGGGATATCGGGGTTCGAATCCCGGTCTGATGGTGGTTTTTCCTAAATGGTTTTCCATTCTCTCTCGGTGCACTTCCTCTAAATTCAACCTTCCTTATTCCTAAATCATTAATGTAATTAGTATATATGCGTATAACCCTGACTGATAGTAAAACCCGGTACTAAAAAACGCTTTAATGAATTATATGTAATGTTTATATAAAATATTATAATATATATAATATATATATATTATATATATATATATATATATATATATAGTAATATATATAGTCACATATACTTGTTAATTGATGAGTTTAAGGTAGCACGGTGTTATTACAGACAATTCAAGTTAAACACCTGCTGAGTTAACGGGCCCGGGTTCGATTCCCGGCATGGCCGAAAATGTATCGTTGGTGACAATGAGAGTTTACCCTCTGTCATGATAAATTAACGGCCGGGCACTGGATGTTGTGTCCTGTCCTAGTCTTAAGTTAAATTATAAGGCATCTGAAGCCACTACAAGCCTATCTAGCCGGAAGTGGAAAAAAATATATGGCTTCAATAAAAAACTGACCCAGACCATAGGCTGGAAACAGTAATGGATGTAAGTAAGTTCGATTCTGTCTTTACGATCAATAAAGTCTTTAAATTTAAGGTAAATCAATTTTGATATATACAACGACACTTCAGTTATATAAATAGCACTTAGGCAAAAAGTACTGAATATATTAAATACGATTTTCAAGTCCAACACCGCAGTTCGTAGTGTGTCTCCTTATAGAGAAAAAGTTCCAAGTTTGGTTCTCCTCGAAAACATAACATCGGTGAATATTCGTCAAAGGAGAGGATGTTGTGCTTGTCCTAGTATTAAACTAGTTTTTACTATATTTTTTTTTTCAGCGCATCTTATAACCAATTGGGCTATACGCATAAATATTGATTATGCTAAAGTGTTAGGTATGAGGAAGATAAAATTTAGATTGAATGTATCCGAATTTGTGGAGGTAGATTGGGAAACCACATATGAAAAAACAACCCTCATGGCACCCAAATAAGGGATTATACCCGTCACCCAAGCTTCCGTCTAACAAGAGAGTAGGTGACCTGGCGCTCTAGGGTTAAGGTGTCGGACTTCTGTGCTGGGAGTCCGGAGTTCAATCCTCGTCCCGGCACAGATCTATCTAAATCCCAAACCCTTCCTTAACCTCTGACAAGACATGAATTAATCACAACTGTGAATGTGTGGAATGTCAGGCCTCCACTGTGGTTCGGATCCCACGTTTAAACTGTAGGTCCTCCATTTCAGCACACAATCACCCTACCATTACACATTAGCGTAAGTGCGTATAACCCGAACGGGTAGTAAGACGCGGTGCTAATAATAATAACAAAATAATAATAATAGAGTAACGCGTCAGACCATGCGACCACCAATACGGCCGGGCTGGCTAGTTTGTTTAGTTGTGTATTAGGGTGATAATTTTTTTTAATGAATGTTATATATTTATTTTTAAAAACCTCCACGACTTCAACTCACAAGCTAGCTACACCGACCGAGCGGCCACCACATGTTAGCGAAGATAGTGCCAACATTTACGGATATAGGGAGTAATATGGTCAGGACATCAAGCCCTCCGGTCATTGAGCTTAGTTTTCTAGACAGGAGCCGTTATTAAACAAAATTAAAATAGTTCCTCAATTACAGTCCTCACGAGGTTGAGCTGACCCCGTTCCAAACACACTACTTCACAGAAAAATCCAGATGCACCGGGGATCCAACCCGAGACCTCTGGATCTGTAGCCAGGAGCTCTGGCGAATAGATCACAGAGGCGGTCTAGGTGGAAATACCTATAATAATAATAATATAAATAAAAGTAGTTTCATTTCCGAAAGATATTTCATTCCAAGCAAGTATTTTGTCGAACCGGAGCGTCCAGACAGGAGTTTAATCAGCCCCGCGTCGTGCGGTGACTTATGGGATCCCGTCGTCAAACCTGAAATAATATTAAACACGTGCAGGGTATGGAAGGGCAGTAAAATGGGGCAGGGGTTGACTCGACAAGAGGATGAGTGATAGGGGTGGTTGCTGGTCGCGACAGGGAAACATGGTGGGTGGAGGGTGGAAATGGATCATGTGAAGAAACATACACCCGATCCACAAAGCTACTGCCCAATTTTCACAGGAAGGGTCTTTCAGAAAATGTACTATTTTTTTTGACGCAAACATTGATAAAATGTTACTATATCATTAATGCTTTTGGGTGACGCGACGGTCTCGGTGTAAGGTGTCGGACCTCTGTGCTGGGGGTCCGGGGTTCAATCCTCGGGCCCGGCACAGATTTTTCTGATTGTCAAACCCTTCCTTCACCTCTGACAAAATTGTATTAATCACAACTTGTGAAAGTGTGGCGTGCCAGGCCTCCACCGTGGTTCGGATTCCACGTTAAACTGTAGATCCTCCATTTTCATCTCACAATCACCCTACCATTACACATTAGCGTAAGTGCGTACAACCTGAACGGGTAGTAAGACGTGGTGATAATATAATAATAAATAAGTGCCATTTTATAATTATTAATAATATCTATCAATTATGACGGTTTCAGATCACAACACTTGACGTATGAATGCGTGAAAGTAGATAACAGTTTCTTTTCTAACACCGCATCTTACTATCTGTTAGGTTGCTTAAACGCTAGTGTTAGCTGAAGAGGATAGTTCGAATTTAGGGGTGTTTTTCTAAATGGTTTTAACCACCCTCTGGTAATTCGATTAAACCCCATTCCTATCCAGTTGATAATAAGCTTAACATCCCACGAACGGGTATACGCTAAATTTTTTATTGTGATAATACTACTGTTTAGGTTCAACCAATAATTTAATACGCTAATTGTTAGGAATGAGAAAGTTGAATTTAGAGGAGGTGTACCCACATTTTCGTGGAGCAAGAGTGAAGAAGCATTTTGGAAAAACCACCATCGGTACAAATTACCGGGATTAAAGCCCCGATTTCCCTGTCATCGGCGGTCTAGTATATTGAGAGCGTGAAGCCTTAGACCATGCTGCCACCGAAGCGGGTATCTAACAGTTTTTCTAGCTGTCAGATAAGGCAGCTACTGGACTGTATGTAGAGACTTCAACCCAACTAATTGAAGCAGAGAGGATAAAAGGGATAAATCTTAAAGGAAATGTGTATTCATTCACCTAGAGAGAGGTTGGAGAACGAAATAATTCATTGTTTCGGTTAAAAATGAACCTCAGCGTTTCTATAGTCATATTCAGGCGTGGTAATAATTAGTTATATTTTGATTATTTGTCTAACAGTCGCTTTACATAAGAGGAATTTCTGAACTTTTGGTAAACTCCGAATCAGTCATACCTTGCCTGCTTTTCCCCCACACGGAGACAATTTAGATCCGACAGGGACGTGAATCCAGAATTTCTTCATAGAGGGTTTGTTCATCGTCTGAAGCACAATGTTTCTACGATCACTACGTGTAAGAGAAAACTGTTTAAAATATTGATCTAAAAGTAGAAATAATAACTTTATCAAGTATGATAGAAATTTAGGTTGAGAACCAATTTCTACAGCTACTTAAGTCGAGCCGCCTCGTGGTATAGTGTGGTCAGAGCTCCTGGCTTCTGAATTAGAGGTCAAGGTTCGGTCCCAGGCTAGTACAAAGGGGTTTTTATCGAAAGGAGAATAATCCACATGCTCACCAGGATTTGGTTACTTACACTTAAGTGAGGTTAAGATCTTCATTGGCCCCACACATTCATATTCACTATCTTCGGGGCACGGATAGAGCCTTCACGTAAAGCATGTTCGATTAGTACATTTGGGAGTCTCCTGGGCAACGGTACATTAGTACTTGCTACTCTTATTAGTATTAAGCTAGCCCTAAATCATTTAAAATGTCAATGTTTAAAATTGCTTATAGTATTTATTCTTTTTTAATTGGTTTTTATTTAATTTGCGAGTTTAAAATGTCCAATGAAATTCAAACATCGCTTAGCCTGACTTCATTGTGAAAGAATAACTCCAAAATCTAATCATAAAAATAGATTTACTTTATCTTCCTAAAAAGAATGTTGTATGAAGAATGAATCAATCCTTTGTCACCACGTTTTACTGCCCTGTTATTATTTTTAGCACCGCGTCTTACTACCCGTTCGGGTTATACGCACTTACGCTAATGTGCAATGGTAGGGTGATTGTGAGATGAAATGGAGGACCTACAGTTTAACGTGGAATCCGAACCACGGTAGAGGCCTGTCATTCCTCACATTCACAAGTTTTGATTAATACACATCTTGTCAGAGGTGAAGGAAGGGTTTGGCAATCAGATAAATCTATGCCGGGACCGAGGATTGAACCCCGGACCCTCAGCACAGAAGTCTGACACCTTACCCCTAGACCACCAGGTCACCTATTACTGCCCTGTTGGGCTATAAACATGCGTACTTATTATACTTGGGTGAAGATTGAATATAGAGGTAGGTAGTGTAAGCCTATTTACATTTGCGTGAAGAGAGAGTGGAAAAGATTTGGGAAAAATCACCTTAATTAAGTACACCCGAAAGCGATTCGAACCCCGATGTCACCGGTAGTCCATTCTATTACGAGAGTGACGGCTTTGGACTACTCAACCAATGAAGAGGTTATTAAGTTAACCCTTCGTAGCAAAACTTTTTTTAGTACCGCGTTTTACAAACCTTTCGGGTTGTAAACTTATGCATTAGTTTACTAATTATGCTAATGTGCTAAAAGTGAGGAAGGTTTAATATAGAGGGAGTGTACTCGTATTTGCGTGGAGGGAGAGTGTAAAACAATTCAGGAAAAAACTCATTACACCCTAAAGGGATTCTAACCTCGTTCTCCCAATCATCGATAGTCAAGTCTATTGCGAAAGTGATACCTTACACGGGTACGGGTAGCAAGACTTACACATCGTTATACACATCATAATAGAATTTGTACTCAACTTAGAATCAGTTACATTGAGCAGTAAGACGATATTGGATAATAGAATACACTCGTTTCAAATATGCAAATTATGGCACAGATTCGCGTTGGCAAAGTGAGGGTGAAAGTATAAGTGTAACGCTATTAGGAGTTCAGGCAAAGATACACACACACAAGTAACAATGTAATCAAACTTATACGGTAGTATATTCATACAGTACCCGCTTTAGTGGCAGCATGGTCTAAGGCACTACTTTCGCAATAAACTAGACTTCCGAAGAAGGGGAGATCGGGGTTTGATCACGGTCGAGTGTAGTGAGGGAGGTTTTCGCTCAATTGTTTTCCACTCTCCCTTCGCACAAATACGGGTAGGCCTACACTTCATAAAAATCCAACTTTACTCATCCCTGAAAAATCAGAGTATTTAGTACATAGTCGTACAACCCGAACGGGTAGTAAATTATTATTATTATTAGCACCCGCGTCTTACTACCCATTCGGTTTATACGCACTTACGCTAATGTGTAATGGTAGGGTGATTGTAAGGTGAAATGGAGGACCTACAGTTTAACGTGGGATCCGAACCATGGTGGAGGCCTGGTATTCCTCACATTCACAACTTGTTATTAATACACGTCTTTGTCAGAGGTTAAGGAAGGATTTGGCAATCAGATAAATCTGTGCCGGGATCGAGGATTGAACCCCGGACCCCAAGCACATAAGTCTGACACCTTACCCCTAGACCAGCAGGTCACCGACGGATAGTAAAACTAGGTACTAATTAAAAAAAGAACATATACAGTCCCATTTTCATTGAAATAATCTTATACGACAGCTAAAAAAGTTGCTAAATATACTTTCACGTATTCTTAAGGCAGATGCAACCTCTGAAAGAAAGTATCACCACCTATAAAATTAAAATAATACAAAAGTAAAATCTTACTAATGTTGACCACGAATATTTTTTAATAAGCCCGTTTCTAACGTATTCTTATTATAGTTTGGTTTAAAATAACTGAAATACGGTAAGTATGTGTAGCATGCCACGGCCGTAAAGGTTTACCAAAGTAATATTTTGGGGAATATATGTTCTAATAAATTACTTTGATTACAAAGGAACTACTAGAAATTTGCGATTTTAAGTTATTCAGTTAAAATTTCGTCAGTTACGGCGACTGACAATATTACCGATAAATATGGAGGATGCCAGCGCCCGAATTAACAAAACTCTATTATCCCCAAAATACTGCTCCAGTAGTTTCATTTTAAATAAGTAGAACTTCTACAGTACGGAATTAAAAGCTAGCGATTCCCAAAAACAACAAAGGTTATTTTTAATTTTTTTTTAAATCTGAGACTTGATTGGTTTTTTGCCTGCATCATTAAAACTATTTTGTTTTCATTTGCGAACAAAAATATTTCAACTTTTTTTTTTACATTCAATCTGGAAACCCAATAAAAATATCAACCCAAAACAAACACAAAAACTTTGACCCAACCATCCAATACATGTTGGAGCAGTACAGTTTCTGTGGAAAAAAAGTGGTCGATATGTTGTTAAAGAAGAGTCACATACGTTGTCACTTTATATAGGATAGCATTTACAAATTTTAACAAATAAAATGTGCACGTATTTTTAAACACCGTTCAAACATATTTCCTACAGCAGAGTCTTGTTAGTATGTTTTTTTCTATTATTACCTTTTCTTAGATACCAATAAAAATCTTAAATTATTAAAAAATATTTCAACGAAAACAATAGGATTAGGCAGGTGAATTTTTAATATTATGTATCAGCACTTATATCCAGAGAGAAAATATAAACATGACTAAGAAAACAATGACTTCTCTGTGTGACGGATTAGAATCGAACCTTGTCCTCCCGGTGGTGATAACATCTTGCCTACAGTCCACTTTTGTTAAAAAGGCAATTTTATAAAATACAAAACACATGTTTTGGGTGGTAAAAATTGATAACATTTTACCATGGTATTTGTTTTACTTAATAGCTACTTTGGTGGCCGCGTTGTTTAAGGCGCTACTTTCGCAATAGACTAGACTGCCGAAGACGGGGAAAGCATTATTCGATCCCAGCCGGGTGTATTGAGGCGTGGTTTTTCCTAAATGGCTTCCCCCCTCTCTCACCACTGTATGGATGCGGCTGGAATGTACGGGTAGTAACAATATTGATAACTTTTATAGCTGCCACGAAGAAAATTGGACCGTAGCTCATTATCAAAGGCCAGAAAAGGCGGAATGAATACGAAGGTTTGATTTTAGTAAACAAAACAAAACACTAAAAAGTTACCGTGAATATACTCTACAAGCCAATAGTGGCAAAACGTCGACTTTGGTGGTTTTGGGTTAGAGTGCTTGCCTCAGGACCCGTTATTTGTGAGTTCAAACCCAGTCAAGGTAGACGGATTTTTCTTGAGCGATAAAAATCCGTTGCAAAACTTCCTTCGGAAGGGAAGTACAAACGTCGGTCCAATATCGATTGTAGCATGTAAAAGAACTCTGGAAATTATTTGAAAATACCTTTCCCGACAAAATTGGTAGCCCCTTTTGCGCTAGCTCATACAAATTCAGTGTTTAAGGCAACGGGGAACCACCACGATTCATGAACTACCTAATAAATGGGATTCCTACCAGATGGTGCAGGCAACACCAACCAGCCGAAGGGCTGAGTACATGCCCAGCACCGGATGGATGAAAATCGCATCAAACCGACCTTCAGGTTGTTGACATTAGCAGAATGGCAAATTGTAGGAGAGTAACAGCTGCGTCTAAAGGTCACGACCGAGACCGTGGACTCTACTTCTACTGTCCGGTCGAAAAAAACATTTCCTTGCATTTTAATTTGTTCTGCGAACTGAGTCTGGAAGAGGTGCAGAGTAAGCAGTAAATATTTTTTTCCCTCTTTGGTTGGAGAGAGGCATGTTTCATACCAAAAGAGAAAGAAATACCAATTTAATTGCTCTTCTCTACCCTCACTACAATACCACGCCAAGCGCCCCCCTGTGCAGAGGTTTCATGTTCAGCCTCACCAGCAGCACAGTCCAATTATCATAGGATCAGATTTTTAGAAAATACGATCAATTTTTTCCCGGCCAACCTTGATAATATGTTACTATATTATTAGCGTTATTTTTTATGTATTAATAATATATTATTTAAAGAGTGACAGCTTTAGATCACATGACGTGACGTTTGAATGAATACGATAAAGTAAATATACCGCAGTAACTTCTATTGTTGTCAGATAGGGCTCTTTTTTATTTTAGCACCACGTCTTACTACCCGTTTGGGTTATGCGCTCATGTACAGTTATACTATTATTTTAGAGCTTAGGTGGGCTATATTTATAGAAAGTGTATCCGCATTTGCGTGAAGGGATAGTGTAAAACCAGTTTGGAAAAAACCTCCTCCAGTACACCCGATCGAGATTCGAGCCTCGATCTCCCCGTCATCGACAGTCTAGTCTACTGTTAGAGTAGCGCGTTAGACCACCGAAGCGGGTCAATGAGGATCTTCCTATAAAAAATTGGGTTGTACATTTGCAACAATTTTACAAATACACAGAACACGTTGTCAAAAGGGACTTAAAAACTTGTTTGCTAAGACCCGCGTCTCGTTACCAGCGCGCCAAAAGGCAGTCAAAATGTACTCCCCCTCATCACGGTTGAATCTTGAGATGTTTTATTTTAATCAACATAAAAATTCCTCCCGGCTCGTCTCATCTCTTGCAGTCCCGACTTCTGAAACTATTTCTACAATGTTTGTGCTTTTACTGTCTTTTCTCTTTCTCTCTCTTTTTCGCATACCTTCGTTCTTTCTGAAAATACACCATTGCAATAACAACAAATGAAAGAAACAGAACCATTATTATTTGATCTTTTGTTTCACCGGGAAGAGGTATGGTTTGGTTGCCTGGCTTGCAAGAGAGAATTAGACGTCGTTATTTTGATAAAGCTGAGAGGATATTTCACAATATCTCTTTGATACGGAGGCCCTATGGTGGTGAAATAAACCAAAGCTACTCAAAATCAAATAAAACTTGCAAAGCCGTATATTCCTAATACAGTGCGTCAATTTTTAAGTGACAGCTCTTGAGTGTATCCTTTAGAGATATATTTTGGAAATTATATTAACCTAGGCTAAATATATATATTTCTATTATAATCTTACTTCCAAATTAAAAATGCTTCCTTTTTGCATATTTTTGAAATTTTAAAATTTTCGGGCACATCCTTGTTTCAACAGGTTCGATCGAGAAGCTCTCTACAGTCCAATTAAATATCTATGAAATAATAATAATAATAGTAATAATATAATAAATGTTATCAATTTTGGCCAAAAAACATGTATTTTTCTTTATAAAAGGTCATTCCTATAAAAATTGGACAGTACAAAAAATACTCGTACATTTCCTTTTTTATTAGAAATATTTGAAGTGCACTTTCAGAACCATTATTATATCCGCACACGACTTACAAACTAATCTAATACTAATAGAGAGGTAACACTCATGACCTTTGCCGACAATTCACCAATTATATATTTTCAGCCATAATTGGAACAGAGGCAGAAACACTACTTGTTGAAATAATGTATCGAATGTGCATTTAACTAATAGTGTATCTTTCTTTGGTTCCCTTGGGTTTGATAAAGTCTCATTTTATATGAAGGATATTTAAAAAAATACAAACTTTTTCATTGAGATCAACATTGATAATATTTTACTATATTGTTATTGTTATTTTATAGGTATTGATAATACAGCTTCAGATAACATGATCTAGTAGCTTTTCTAGTTGTCAGATAAGGTCCTTATTATGAAAATTGGGCTGTATTTAAATTAGTGATAGTCAATACTAGCGCAAGAACTTGCGACGGTAAAAGGTGCCGAAAGGTTCTTAACCGTGCATTTATTATAATAATAAAATCCGCTGTACTAGAAACTAAATCTGTCACATGTATTCCTCTCACAAACAGTGGCGTGAAACGAAATGGAGATGGGAATAGAGAGTGATAAAGGGGGATTATGAAAGGGGGTAGGAGGGTAGGAGTACCCTTCAGCACGTCCCAAGCTGAGACGTGTTAATAGTTCAGTCCTAGAACCCGATGTGCGAAATGGCTCTCACATCCACACACACACACACTAACACACACACGTGCGCGCGGACAAACACGTCGCTCCCTCCGAAACGCACCATATGTTACAGATAAAGTGTCCCTGCCTCCTGGAGTCGTATTATCTTCCTTAAAAATGACCTGGTATGGGGTGGGGAGGTGTACGCGACGGTTGGAAACTCCCCACCCAACCCTTCACTTCTCCCCCCCCCCCAACCCTTCGCAAGTTATGAATGGAAATGTAGGCGATGTTTTCGGTTCAATTGATTTTTTATTCGCGCACTAAATCAAGTGCCAGCCACGGGCAGTAAGTGACTTGAGCTAGAACAAGAACTTGAGGGGGGGAGGGAGGGGGGAACCAAGTACAGCCAATCAAGACCAAAGCTAGCTCTCTTGTCGGTTATTTATTTATACATACATATATTTTTATTATTATCTTTAGCTACACGTTTTACTACTCATTCGGGCTGCACGCATTAAAAAAGTTAAGATAAGAGAAAGGTTGAATAAAGAGGAAGTATACCCACATTTGAGGAACAGTCATAAAACCGTTTAAATGTAATTTTTCAAACTCTTAAAGATTATCGTTTAGTAAAGTTATCCTAGTTAAACTTTAACCGATTCATTTTTTTTTAAATCTCAACCATTTAAAGTGGGATTACAGGGGATGCGAGAAAAGGCCAGTGTTTTTTGCAGGTTTTTTTTTTTAGCAAAACATTTTTTGGTCAAAACAAATCAAATATTGCTTCAGTACAAATATAGAGTTTAATTTTTCTTCAAATGGTGATATCAACAGTTCTTGAATATCTGTCAAGAGTATCCTGTAATTTAATGACAACTTTTTCTCTTCATTTAAAATTTTTTCCGTCTAACGCCGCCATGCTCATGACAGATATTCACAACTGTTAATTATGGCTGACGGCACTGTTGAAAATTGTTGTTTTGATGGAGGGATGAGAAGCAGGGACCTATACAATCTTATTAACTTGAACCTACTCTTCCACCAATCATCACACTAGGTCACTTTCCTCCAAGCTGCACAGAGAACGAGTGTTATATTACTTCAACCTTGCATCACGGCAAAGTAATGGCTGTTACCGGACTGAAATGGTTTCAAAATGACGTCACGAAAGAATGCACCGTTGCAAGAACGAGAAAGTCCTCTTAAAGGTAAGCGCCCACTGGGTCGGTACCGCACGGACCGCACGGACGGAACGGAAAGTACAACTAATTCGTAGCATTATTTGTTACCAAGATGCGCCCACCACGTCGGTACCGCCGGCAACGGACTCTCCGCCGTTCCGCCATCCGACAGAAAGTCCGGGCGAGTGAATTAAAATCAAGTGCGGGCCGGAATTTTTGGCGTCATCTTCAACCAGATCAGGAAATAATGTGTAGTATTCGCCAAACTTAAGTCTTTTCCTGTTGATGTGAACCCAGAATTGTCGTTTCGTACATTTTCTTCCCACCTCTTCAATTAAAAGGCAACTAAGAGCTAAACATTCTTCATCGCTTTCCATATTTAAATATTACGGTGAAATATCACTCACAAAAGCACAAATATAAACATGAAACAAATCCAACAATAACAGAAATGCAAACATTACTTCCTTGAGCTTTCAAACGAGAAGCTCACCTTCTGGCTCAAGAGCAGCTGAGAAAACTTAGTTTCCATCCGTGCCGTCAGTGCGGATAGTGGGCGCACCCCCCTAAAATGTGCGGTCCGTGCGGTACGTTCCGTCCGTGCGGTACCGACCCAGTGGGCGCTTACCTTAAGAAGTCTGACCAATCACCGAGAATAAACCATTCTATCTTTCTTGGTACAGTGAACTCGAAATAAACTGGGGGATTCTACACTTGATGTACACTCCGTTACCTTGAAAAGAAGCAGTCTTACCTTACCTATATCTCATATAACCTACAATATAGTGGGACCACTAGATATTAAAAAAAACTATAGTTTTCATAAGAAAGGCCTTTTACATTAATAAAAAACCTGTCAAAATTAATAATATTTCACAATTTTAATTAGTGTTATTTTATAGGTATTTATAATCTATATCAAAAGTGACAGCTCCAGATCACGAGACTTGACGTATGAGTACGTGAAAGTTATGTATATTTTCTAGTGTCAGATAAGACCCTTCCTATGAATATTGGACTAGAGATTTCTTTCCAAGTCAAAAGAGGTTACTATCATAGCATTTATTAAAATATCAAATTGTCCGTTTAGTATTAGAATGGAGTGTACCCAAGTCTCCAACTTACGGATCAAATTATCCGTACTCACTTCGATGGCAACGTGGTCTAACGCGCTTCTCTCGTGTTGGACTAGACAGCCAAAGACAAGGAGATAGGAGTTCGATCCCGGTCGGGTGCACTGAGGGTGTTTTTCCTTAATGGATTACCACCCTCCTACGCAAATGCGGGTGCACTTCCTATCAATCGAACCCTTCTAATCCCTAATCCATTAGTATAATTAGTACATAGGCGTATAACTCGAACAGGTAGTAAGACCCGGTGCTAAAAGAAAAGCAAAGAAATTATCCGTATGTTATTAGAATGGAGTGTAATTAAGTCTCAAATTCAGGGATCAAATTGTCCGTATGTTATTAGAATAGATTGTACTCAAGTCTCCAACTTAAGAGATCAAACTATCGGTATGTTATTAGAATGGAGTGTAATTAAGTCTCCAATTCAGGGATCAAATTGTCCGTATGTTATTAGAATGGAGTGTACTCTAAGGTAACCGGTTGTAGAATTTAGCGCGGTTATTCGAGGAATACTCGTCAGGTTTCGAGGCAAGATGACTCGTCAGCATTCAGATCTGGAACTCAAGGACCGCGCGCGACATTGCATTGCGAAACAGCACTTAGTTCGGAAACTGTTTCATGGGATTCTCCCATGAGCGTGCATTTTCAACATAAGGGCTAGTAAAGTATTAATCTTATGGGTCAGGATGAGGAGCGTAACATAGGTGGGTTTTTTTTTGCAAATAACTTTTCTAACCTAAGGAGCTATTTGAATGTATATACTTTTTTTGGTAAGGATGAATCAGGTATCGTTTAGAGAAATTGTACTCGCATTTACGTGATGGGAGAATGGGAAACTATTTAGGGAAAACCACCTAAATATAACCCGACTAAGATTCAAATTTCAACTTACCTTTCACTGACAGATCAAACAATACGAGAGTGGGCCACATTTTCCGCGTACTTTTAGGTGCCGGTTGTATATAAATGCACCTGCATTCGCGTGAAGAGAGGATTGGGGAAAAATAAATCGAAAAATCGCGTGTAAAAAACTCCCAGTGCACCTAGTAAGGATTAAAGCCATGATATTTCACCAATGGTCAAATAAGAGTCTGACACTTGCGTCCTCGTGGTCAAAAGTGCGGGTGTTCTTAAGGTGGGATGTAAGAAAACGCAAATAAAGGTCCATATTTTTAAAGTATTCTTTTTTATATAAAAAAACTCTTATTTGGACAAAATAAATAAAATATTTCTTTAGTAGATACGTCTATTTTAATTTGCTACGTAGTGTAATCACAACATTTCCTCCATGTTTGTGATGAGCATCGCGGAATTTAAGCAAGACTTTTTCACTTCGTATAAAAAGTTTATTTTTAAATGCCAATGTGCTCAGGAAAAATATTCAAGAATTGTTGCGATTACTATATGAAGAAATTTTATTAAACGGATCCACTACTTATTTTTATAATTAAATATATATACTTATGCTTTATAGAGGCCGATTATCTTGTGTGTGTAGGCATGTATATATATATATAATATATATATATATATATATATATATATAATATATATATATATATATAAATAAATAAATAATGGGACGCTCAAATCCTCGATTCCCTTGAATTTTATGGTATTCGCGAGGTTAAAGATGAGCAATAATTTAAAAAAGATAACTCTAATACAATTATTATGAAGGCTTTGGCTTGAATCACAATTTCAAACAATATTGGTAACAGTAATTACTATACATAATTGTGTAGTTGGGATAATAAAAAAAAAATCACAAAAATGTAATCTAATTAATCAATATAAAGGGTTCTCTTTCTTTTTTTTATGACGTGACAAATATGACAAACAAAATAGCACTTGTCAGTGATATAAAGCCTTTAGAAACTTTATTTCCCAATTAAATTTTAAATATTTTGACTATACTAGAATAGTAAACTTTTAAAGATTCAGATTCGAGAAGTATAGGAAACAACCCATCTCTAATATACATATATACACTTGTAAAAAGTATACAACCCTGAACCCTCAAACGTTATAAAAGCCAGGAACCTGTCAAAAGCTTGACAACATTGAAGTGAGCTTGATGAAGTTTAATCAAATCTTTCATTACTGAGTTTATAATCCTATTTGAAAATACAGAGGATTTTTCTATTAATTTCAGACGGTGGTAGGGGGCGAGGGGTGTCAGTTTTCAATGCCAATTCATTAACGAGGTTGTGGCAGCTATACATGTCCAGACTACCGAATAGATCTCCTTGAAATGGACGAGTACTTTATCTAAAAACAAAAAAAACACTTTTTTATCTTACATTTTATTCATTATAAAGAAAACATAATTAAATATATAACGGAAGTGTTGGTAAAAAAAACTCTAAATTCCTAGATCCGATTCAGCAGTACTCGGTTTAACTCCAACCGCGAATGCGATGGTAGGGTTTTGTTTTCATTTGTCATTTTCCATCTTCGGGTGGATACCAATGCATTTTCTTAAAAATATCCTAAAAATGTTGAAAAACTGAAATAAATAGTACAAATATAATTAAATGCCACTCAACGAGAGGTGACCGAGAGTTTTTGCAATGCGACCGCGTTGTTATCGACTGCCTCTATTGAGGGTATGTCGGGGTTCAATCCCTTGACAGGTGCTTTGAGGATTCTCTTTCCCGCTTTTCTTCGCGCTAATACGAGCTACTAGTAAATTTTTTCTATAGAAAGTGAATCCTAATTTTAGTAGGAGAGCGGGAAAGCTTTGACTGACCCGTTATAGGCAAACCAGACTATCTGGTCCTGCTATTTTGGCCACGAGTCCTTCATTGCTTGTGCTATATATATAAAATTGAATCCTACAAATTGGGTAAATAAAATTGCATGTGTGTATCAGAAAATGTCTATTCAACGAGCAATTATTTTGTTTGGAAGGCCGATACTCGCTTAGTATACCTACATTGTTTTATTTCTAACCAGACAGTTAATTAGAGTAATGTGGTTTTTGTAGTAACGGTACAGCCCGACGAATAAAAGTGTGCTTCCCCGAGGCAGTGATAAAAGGCGTCCCATCACTCACACATGTATATACAGTAGCTTAGTGGTTTGAAACAACTGGCGGGGCAGCGCACTAAAAGCCAAAAGGGTACTATAGTGTTCTGCAGAGTTGAAACCTTTAGCTGTGGTCTTGTTTCAAAGTAAAATGTCAACAAACAAAAAAGAGTCGGACTATTGAGAAAGAGAGAGAGAGTAAAGGGGAAAGAAGGTGGGGAAATGGTCGGATACACTTCTGAAATGAGACTGCGGTAAATGTCCGCTTGCGCCAGTGATGTGTAAATGTTCCTTTGAGATCTGTCTAGTCCAGACCTTTCCTGAGTAGAAAAGAATGTTTCTCTGCAATCCTACCCTTCACTAAGAGTGTGGCACTGCTTTTTATTTTATTTTTAACCCCGCGTCTTACTGCCCGTTCGAGTTGCACGCATTTGTGTTAGGGATGAAGAAGATTGAGTTTAAACTTTAGAGGAAGTATACCCGAATTTGCGTGTAGGGAAATTGGAAAACTTTTTAGGGGAAAACTAGTCCCTATACACTCGACCGAGATTCGAACCCCATTCTCCACGTCATCGGCAGTCCATAATATTGCAAGAGTGACGTTTTTAGAGTTTATATCACCGAAGTGAGCGCCACTTCATTACATTTATAGTGATCAGAGTTCCTGGCTACAGATCCAAAGATCTCGGGTTCGATCCCCGGTACACCCAGAATTATTATCTGAAACAGTGGGTCTGGGGCGAAGTTATACCCAGCCTCGCGAGGACAAGTGAGGAGCTACTTGAATAAAGAAGCGGCTCCTATCTAGAAATCTGAGATTAACGCCCGTAGGGTTCGTTGTGCTGACCAAATGACACCCTGTATTTTGTATCTGTCCCCTCTTCGGGATGCAACTTGGTCACGGGGTGATATTTGGGACGCAGCTCGGTACAGCCTAGTGTCTCAGTTAACTTTTCTTTTTCACTCCAGGTGCTTAATATTAAAAATGTGCAGTTTTAAGTCCCAAATTAACAAATATTTAAGTATTTTTATAAGTTTTAGGAAAGTTTTCATTTCTTGTTTTTTACAAACAAAAAAATACCCGTTTCCCCCCCCCCCCCCCCTTTTTTTTCAAGCACGTGGTAGCCCTGATAGAGGGGCATAATATTTTCCACACGTAAAAGATTAATAAATGTTCACACTCAACGAAATTTAATGTCCCCAATCTTTAAACGCATAATTCGGATACATGTTTAAAATAATCTTATTATTATTATATGCTATAAAATTAATTTACTGGTGGTGATAATGCTAAAGTTCTGTATTTAAATCGTTCGGAATTAAGATTTCAAAATCGAGCTTAAGAATATAAACGTCAATTACAATAATGTAGCCTAAAATAGCATAGTTACTTTAAAAAATAGTAAGTCACTAGACTTGAGAAAATATCTCTATACAAAAACAGATGACCCTATTTGTTAGGAATAAAAACATCCTTTTTTAAAAAAAATTCCAACTCATAAACTCTCATTTGGACATCACACTAACTCTTTCACCAATAAATTTACTGTCTTGAATAAAATCTTATGCATCGTATATTTTATTTTTATTTTTTACAAATAAAAGGTTATTAGCAAGAAAAATAAGTAAAAAAAACTACTATAATTTGCTTGGCCTAAAGATGGAAACCCACGTCGCGTGAAAACCACCCCCACCGCCCCTAGCCGAGGATCGAACCCCAGTCTACGGGTTAGTGACTGCTACCCTACTCGTGCGGTTATCAAATACATTATATAAAAGGTGAACTCGCGTGCCACGAGTTGCGCCCCAATTTGCTGGCGGACATTCCGCCCCGTTAAACTTTTCTCTGCCCACCTTTCACCCTGGGATCTTTCCTGTGTTAAGTTAATTAAGGCAACCTTTTAGTACGGATGTCCGCCACCAGTATATTGGCTGCAGAGGAATATATTGACTTCGCTCTGCCGAACACCCCTAAAACCTTTTATACCTCTACTAAATGGAGTGACCTTAACCAACTTTTTTTTAAAAAAAGGCGAAGGTGAGTTCTATTCACTAGAGAGAAAGAGAGAGGGAGAGAAAATATTTCACAAAATGAGATGAAAGTTTTGGAGGAGGGTGGGAGTATTTTTACTTGTAGTTGGAAATAGAAGAGCTCGATAACAAAAATTAATGTGGCCAGATAGGTTTTTATGGCATTCTAGTGTTTTTTTTTACTAGGAGTATTATAAGTTTACTTTATGAAACAAATGATTATATCAGAACACGACTTGCACACTAATTTAACTCAATACATGCAATATTTTAGTCGTTAATTTATCTCTGTGAAAGAAGAAACCCATATTTCACCAATAATAAATGTTTAGGCCACCCGGGATTTGATCCAGGACTCCTAGATCAGAAGACAGATGCACTACGACTAATCTAAGAAGTAGTAGTAAGACATTCATACGCGATACATGTTTGATTCCAGATAGTTATTTATTTTTATTTGTTTGTGCATTAATAATAATAATAATAATAATAATAATAATAATAATAATAATAATTATAATAATAGCGTGTCTAGGCTACATCAATCTGTAGTTCGAATTTACGGAAAGATAAACCAGTATTAATGTACTGTTGCCCAGGAGACGCCCTAATGTTTTAGTCGTATATCCTTTTCGCGGAGGCTCTTTCCATGTCCCGATAAGATGAGTTGACGGGGATAGTGATTTTGACTGTGTGAAGGCAATGAAGATCTTAACCTAGCTTAATATAATATAAGCTAATCAACCAAATCCTGGCGACCAAAGGAATTATTCCGCTTTCGAGAAAAATCCACCGGTATCAGCCGGGAATCGAACCCAGGACTCTAAGTATGAAGCCAAGAGCTCTGACACACTGTACCACCAGGAAAAGTTGTTTGTGTATGATTTGTTATATTACCCAAATAATTAAGCCAAGGTTTAAGTGTTCGGTAAAAATATGCTGTTCCTAAGTTTAGTTTATTATTTTTAGTAAAACAACCACAAATTTAAACAGTTTTAACGTACACCCCAAATTAAAAACACAAACTAAAACCCTTGTCGGTATTTCGACGTTCGTATAAAACCATCATTCAAATTCGATTCACGTCGGCCTCAGTGGTCTTGGTGTAAAGTGCTCGCCTCAGGACCCGATGTTCGTGGGTTCAGACCCAGCCAGGGTCAACGGATTTTTCTTGATTAGTAAGAAATCCGTAGTACAATTTCCTCCGGAGGGGAAGTAAAACCGTTGGTCCCATGTCGATTGTGTATGTGAAAATACCTTCGCCGGCCAAATAGTTAGAACCTTTTGCGCTCGCTCAAAGAAATTCTCGTGTACCGATATAATCAGTCAGTTCAGAAAGTGCATGTAAAATGCCTCAAATAAATAAATAAAAAGGTCTATTCTGTAATATCAAATCCGATAAAACTCGTGTTTCGCCAAATATAAATCCGGTATTTTACATTTAGCTTATATATTTTACCAACAAAGCCTCTACATCAAAACCAATGGATAGATTCACCCAATATATCAAAGTACTTTTTAATTTAAAAAAACAACTCAATACTTTATTCACAGTGTCCACGCCAAACATTATGGTTATATTTGTAAAATAAAATGTACGATCAAGACCGCACGTCAATATATATAAACGCGTCAAAAAAAAAATGAAATCGTTAAATAGTGAAAAAAAAAAAGTATTGCCAATGTTTACGGCATGAATGGTTATTTCAAAAGGCTATAGAGTTTTTGAGTGGAGAAAGGGTGTGATTGGTTTAGCAGGGCGAATGTTTGTATAAACCACCCTCTCTTCCCCGACGCACCCATTTATGATGCAAGTATCTTCTTCTCTCTCCCCCTGTCCCATTTTCAGGTGGACTCTTGTTTACGCTTTTGCGTGTACGCACGCTACCCAGTGGCGCCAGTCAATTTTCATCCCCTAGTTCTCTTTCCTACCCCCTCCTCACACTCCTGTTCGTTTGTTTCCATGGCAACACCGCCACACAATCGTCCCCGAGATGTGCGAGGGGGGGAGGAAGGGGTGCAGCTACTACCCGCGCCAAACTCATCGGGTCGTGCCATAACAGCGCGACTGATATTACCTCAACCAGTGTACTTCAGCGTGTGTATTGCTTACGTAAATAGCGCACGCAGCGACAGGCTACATTACCGAAACGGTCTTAATTATCTCATTTTCCCGTCTATGAGATTCTAAACAAACCAAGCCAAACTTATCGAACAAAAACAAATATAGCAGTTTCTTGGAAGGTAAAGACAGAGTAAAGAGCTTAATAATTATGAAAATTAAGATCGTATGGAAAAAGGAACGCGAGTTAAGAGAAGTATTTTTTCAGTTTTTTAAAAAAGAAAGTTGACCTGGTGGTCTATGGGTAAGGTGTCAGACTTATGTGCTGAGGGTCCGGGGTTCAATCCTCGGTCCCGGCACGAATTTATCTGATTGCCAAACCCTTCTTTCACCTCTGACAAGATGTGTATTAATCACAACTCGTGAATGTGAGGAATGCTAGGCCTGCACCGTGGTTCGGATTCCACGCTAAACTGTAGGTCCTACATTTCATCTCACAATCACCCTACCATTGCACATTAGCGTAAGTGCGTACAACATGAACGAGTAGTAAGACGCGGTGCTAATTAATAATAATAATAATATAAAGAAGAATATTTAATTGGCAGAAACAAATTGAATTTTGCTTTTGTAGGTACGTTTAGTTTAATCTACTACGCATAGTTATATCAGAAGTGTCCTGTTCAGATTATACGCATAGTTAGTTTGTATGATAATTATTACTCTAGTGCAGTGGGGATGAGGTAGGAAGCATTTTAGAGGCAATCTACCCACACTTGCGTAGAAGACGAGTGAGAAAACATGAAAAAACACCCTCAGTAGACCTGAGCGGGATTCGAACCCTACTCTCCCCGTCATCAGCAGGCCAGTCTAACACGAGAGTGACGCCTTAAGCAATTTGGACACTGAAGCTGGTCAATAGTTTTTCAATACTTTTTTTTAACATAATGTAATTTGATGAGAAAATGTGTAAATGAAGAGAAAAAGTCTTCATCAAATTCCAGGACAGCCATGACAAATATTTAACAACGGTTGAGATTACTATGCGTATAAAATCAAAGTAAAAGCAGTTATTTAAGCCAAATTTGATTATTTTTTTGTGTCCAAAAATAATAATAATTTTGCTATTAAAACTGAAAAAAATACTGGACTTAAATCGCGTTCACTTTAGTTTGTTTCTATGCGTGTATCCTCCAACGAAGTACACCTTTTATTATTATTATTATTATTATTATTATTATTATTATTATTATTATTATTATTACAATAATCCGACACCTTAGCTCAGTCAATATGCTCACCATGTTATGAGTCCCAGGTTAGGCCTAGATTACTGGCGTGGTCGTAAAATGTATCATTGGTAAAATGTGGGTTTCCTCTTTCCCAACAGTGATGAATTAACGTCCGGGGGCTGGATGTTGTGTCTAGTCTAGAGTTAAGTTGGTTTATAAGTCGTGTGATGATATAATTAGTAAGTTCAGAAAGTTAATTGCTGTACTTACAAACGTACAACACCTGTCCCGATCGTGAGCTAGTTCTATCCAGTCCACCTCATTACACCTTATCTCTTTCAGGTCCATTCTATTGTTATCCTCCCATCTGGGTCTTCTCAATGGTATCTTCCCATTGAGTTCACTAGTCTGAGCACGGTTCTAGATTCTCCCATTCGCGCTGCATGTCCTGCCCACCATAATCAACTGGACTAGACTATTCTAACAATGTCGTGTGATGAATACAGGGTATGTTACTCATCATTATGTAACCTCATCCACTCCCTTTTATCTTCATCCCTTTTTGGACCATATATATTCCAAAACACCTTGTTTTCGAATACTAATTTTGTTTTGTCCTGTAAGGTAAGAGACCACGTTTCACAGCCTAGAGAACAACCGATAAATTATTATCGTTTTGATATTATGAGATTTACAAACTAGGACTAATAATACCGCTGTTCACGCGTTCTAAACATTCTCGCGATAGACTTTACCGTCAATATATAGAATATGGATATACTGAATGTATACACGATTTTGGAGTAAATATTTTATTAAGTTAGGTTTTATCATTTATTCATTGAGTAAAGATTAATCTGTCAAAATGTAAAAACGACATTGGCTGCATTATAAATAAAATACTGGAATATTAATTAGAATGGGAGGGAGAGAGGGGGAAATTTGACTATCTATTATTTAATGAAAGTATACTGGCTACCTGAAATACATAACAAATAGATCCTAGACTGTTAGTGAGCTATTCGATGAACAGAAACTAGCCTATTTTTAATTGGTACAGTACATCCGGATATCCCTATTAGACTTTTTCACAGTGGTTTTTATTTCCCTTTTCCTCACTAATGCGAATGCAATTTAGTCCAAGCTACCCTCCCAGTTTTTAATCCTTAAATTAAGTAGTTAATAACTTTGATAAACAACTAAATGAAGCCACATGTAGAAGGCGCGAGGTAGGATGAGGAATAATTAATATGATTTAAGAACATACAAATAAAAAATGACTTTTTTGAGAATAAAATAAAATAACTTATGTCTAGTTTGGATTGAAAGAAGTAACCAGGAAATATAAACACATAAACTGTCATCTAAAGGAGAGGGTTTTTTTTGTGAGCCACATCTTACCACCCATTCAGGCTAGCAAGCATATACAGTAGAACCTTTTTCATTCGAAATCCAAGGAATATCTAAAAAAAAAAAATTCGAAACATATCCAAAAATTCGAACTGACCATTTTATTGAGTATCTAGGCATCTGGTAAACAATAAATCAATAATCTCAAAATTTGCTACACATAGCCACACATATTTTATATGTTATATAAAACACATACATAAAAAAACAAGAAAATTTCAAGCACAAAATATAAAAACTTGTAAAAATTAGCATAAAAAAAATGACGAAAGCCGAGCCAACACATCCCCCATATTAGGATAGCCGCGCGCCGCCGGAGCATAATTCCACGAGCTCTCCTTTACTATGTGTCTTTATTTGACATTCTTGGCATATGGGGTGGTTTAATAAATACCGTTAAATTGAGTTTGAAATGAGTAAAAACTCGAAAAAAATTAACAATGTATATAATCATAGGCTTCAAATTATAAAAATATTTCCTTCTAAAATTCGAATCAAATGCGTTTTTTTTTTTACGATTAATTTAAATATATATAAATTTCATGGGGAATCACGGCGGGTTCCAATTATCCAATTTTTCGAACTATCCAATGTCGAATTAGCCAAAACTTACTGTGTACACTGATGGTGTAGGGATGTTGAATTTAGATGGAGTGTACCCAAATTTACGTGTAGGAAGAGTGAAAAACCATTTAGTAAGAACCACCCTCAGTAATCTCCCCGTCATCACGTCTTATAATCGATGGATTATATTGTTACTTTATACCAGAGCGTAATATATTACGTTTAGCGTAATGTCTCAATATTGGATCGTACGATTGTAGAGGTGGTAAAATTTCATAGAAAGGGCCATATCTGACAGAAAAGTTACTAGGTACGCTTTTACGTATTCATACGTCAGATCATTTGATCTGAAGCGGTCATTTTTAGTAGATATTACCCAACACCTTAAAGATAACAGTAATTATATAGTAAAATGTTTTCAATTTTAAGCGCAAAAAAAAAGTTTTCATATTCTAAAAGACTCTTCTTATGAAAATGGTAGTGTATTAAGTTGGCAGCGCCGAGAGGTTTCAAAGTATTCCAGCGCGAGTTGTGACAAGAGTCTCAACAAGAGAACTACAACGAACAAACTAGCAACACACTAGCAAACAAACAAGCTCTGACCACCTCACCTCCACCTCTCTCTCTCTCTCTCTCTGGGGACCTCTCACCCCTTTCCCACCCACGACACGGTCCGACAAACAGCCCTCGTGAGCGGCACCGGGGTTGATTGGGGCTAACATAAAATACGGAGGGTTCGGGAGGAGAGGGGGGGTGCGACGTGAAAAATGGACTGCAGGGGTTTTTATATGGGTCGAACGGGGCAAAGGTGAACCCAGTGATTCACACACGATACCCACGCTGTCTGGCGGCGGAACGCCGCTAATTGTAGGAGAGAGGGGTAAAAAAACATTTAGTCCTATTACAACGCAATTATTTTGTTTTAAATAGTACGTGCCTTACACTTGCAAATTTAATGAGCATTATTTTTGGGAATTGGTTTTGGCAGAGTCCAGTTCTTTCATCAGAAATGTAGGCCACTACTCATATGTTCGTACCCGGTTCGGTGGCCGCGTGGTCTAACGCGCTACTCTCGCAGAAGACTGGACTGCCGATGATGGGGAGATCGGGTCTCAAATCTCGGTCATGTGTACTGAGGGTGGATTTTTTTACTAAATTTATTTCCACTCTACCTCCACGCAAATGCGGGTACACTTCATATATAACTTTCCTAATCCCTACAACAGTTAGCGTAGTTATACCTCAGTTTTAGCTTATGTGGTGCTGACTGACAGTTCACAGCTGACTTCTGACAGTCAACATTTAGGTATATACCTAAATTTTGACTGTCAGAAGTGACAACTGCTAAAGACATGTTTTTTGCAGATTATATGGTTCGGCGTAGGGATACATAATTTGGTCTGGTAGCTTTTCAAAGCCGTCAGAAGTCAGTTGTGAGCTGTCAGTCAGCACCACATAAGCTAAAACTGAGGTATAGTAGGGTCTACATAAGCGTATAGCCCGAACGAGTAGCGGTGCAAAAAAAAAATATTATCGCAAACCCTTAAATCCACAGCAGAAATAAAGCGGTTTAAAGCGTTATACTCACGTTACACTTAGTCAACTTTGTCGGAGATCATGGTTAGTTAGAATCCCAGTCGTGCATAGTAATAGGGTTTATTTTCCAGATATGACGCTAATGATGGTGAATTTCTTTTAAAACACCCCTCTCATTATTATGTTTTCACCACGTCAAATACCCACTCGGGCTATTGCGCTAGTGGCTAGTGTGCTATGAACAAGTAAGGTTGAATTTAGAGGAAGTGTACTCAAATGTGTGTGTGGAGGGGAGGGGGGGAGTATAAATCGCCGTCAGTAACACCCAACCGCGATTATAACTTCCATATCTCAGTCATCGGCAGTCCAGTCTATTGCGAGAGTGACGATTTAGACCATTCGACCACCGAGGCGAGTTCTAATTCGTTGAAATCAAATATTATTCACCACTTATTCTAAAGAGATAAATATGAGAAATTATTTACATAAAATGGTAAGATCTTCATAGGAATATCCTATTATGCGTACAGCCCAAATGGGTAGTAATACGCGGTGCTAAAAAAAAAACTGTTAGACCATATTAACATATCTCAGAGCGGCCATCCATTGACCAAAACAATCACTATATCCATTTAATAGCTGCCTAAATTGACAGCATCTGTCAAAAGGAACATCTGCATAATTCATGGATTGACTTTATTTATAAGAGACATTAAAGTTGATCTAGTAACTTAATGGTCCGACCGATAGGGTATTCGCGCAACGGCGTTTAGTCAATAGCACGTCTTTCTTTTGAATTGAGGGATCCTTGGTTCGATTTCCGATATGTCAGAAAAATTTATCTTTGGTGAAATTCGCGCGGGTGAGTGCGCGGTCTAAGTTCCAAACTCATTTAATCTGGTTTTTCGCTGACGGGGAGGTTATAGTTCGAATCCCAGCCGTGTCTCCTCTCTAGGGATGAATAACCACCCTTGGGACTGGGTGCTGTGTTTATTCTAGAATTATTTTAGTTTGTTAACGCGTTTATTAATATAATCTGTTGGTTCAGAAAGTGCATTTTAAATGCTCTCTAAAAAAATAGATTGATATAACATTCTACAACTATATCTTGATTTTCTTTCGAATGGCTATTAGAAGCACATTTTGGAAAATAAAACATTTTTTGTAGCTAAAATTGACAACATTTTATTATATAATTAGTATTATTTTATAGGTGTTGATATTTATAAAAAATGACAGCTTCAGACCACATTACTTGACGTATAAATACGTGAATATAAATAATTTTCTAATTGTAACAGGTTATTGAAGAATAAATGTATAAAATAAGAATTTTATTCTTTCTTGATTTTAATAAATGATAACCAAATTAACTTATTTGCTGATAATATTAAATTCCCCCTTCAGTGGCCGAACGGTCTCTCAGGCGTCACTCTTGTATTATACTGGTATGCTGAAGACTGGGAGATCGGGGTTCGAATCCCAGTTGGGACTAATGAAAGTTGTTTTTCATAAATGGTTCCCCACTCTTCTTCCATGCAAATGCGGGTAGATTACTTCTAAAAAATATATATTTTCTCACCCCTGCCCCAATATAATAATTATCATACATATGTATAACCCGAATAGGTAATAAAACAAGTTATTGTTTTTGTTCTTGGTCTAAATTCACAAACATAGCAAGAGAAACAAAAGTCCCCATTTGGCAAACATTGTTCTATCTAGACCTAAAACGTTGTGTCCTGTCATTTTCCAAGCAACATTTATATTTTTATATCTGATTTATGTGTCCGTCAGGTGGTACAAATCTCACAAGCTGGAAAGCAACTTATACTAAGTTAAACATTTTTTACCTTCCCCCTCCTCCCCCCGCACAAAGTTTTCGTCAAGTTTTATTGTATGATCGACATAAATCTTTTAGAAACTTGATCCATAATGGTGGGGGAAGAGGGGGCGGGCGGTAGAAGTATCATACAAAGTTATAAGACGTCTAGTATTATTTGATTGATCACATTCATATGAAATGCATGCTCAGTTTCATTAAATATAGACCACAAAAAACATGTAGCAACGCACGTGTGAGACACAACTTATTTGAGAAACTCAACATCATGATTTTTGTTTTGTTTTATGGCCCGTCATCACAAAAAACAGAGCATAAAATTAACAGAAAACTCTCCAGAAGTAATTAAACCTTAAAATTACTAACCCATATAAACCTGAAACCTATTACCACCAAACTAGAGGAGCCTGGTTATATTTCGGTACTTGGTACTGACCAAGAAGTGTTATTTAATTCATATCATATCAAGATAAATTATTGTGATCGTAAATAAATCTATCTCAAAATTATAACGAATATTTACGTTTTATGTAAACACGAACCCAAAAAGGTCGATTTTACATATTCTGTTTGTACCATGTTTGTCTGTCTGTCTGTCTGTCTGACTGTCAGTTTGTCCCTGGCCACGGATCCAAAACGGTTAGATGGAGTTTGTTCAAACTTTATTTTAGATTTTATAGGGCAATACCACAAAACTGTGGGTTTTTTTTATACGAGCCTTTCAATTAAGGGTAGTTTACGAAGAATATTTTTTTTTACTTCCAAATTTTTCGATAATGACTAACGGTTTTGTTTAAAATGCATATCTAGGATTTGATTGACGTGACAAATAGCGCTATATAATTGGTTTTTGGGCAAAAAGTCGTTGATTGAAGTCGTTTATTGATTTTTGAAATGGCTATAAGGATGTTGCTTAAAATGTATATCTGGGGAGTGTTTAACATGACCATGACAAATAAATCTGTATACTTGTTTGGTGGGCCGGGAGGGGGCATAAGGGGGAAGGTTAATTCGATTTTGGTTAGTTTATTGATGATAAGTTTTTTTAATTTGAATATTTAAGAAAATGGTTTTTGCAATTTGGTTCAAATTTTGTATCGGAAGACTACTTTACACTATCACAATATGAGAAAATTTGTGCGATTGTATCGTACAATTTATTTTTTATTTTTAGATAGAATCACCCTTCTATCCAATAATTAATTTAAAGAGTCCCATAATTCTTAACTGGGGAGGGGGGGGAAGGGGTCATGAAAATATTGATTAGATTAAATTTACTTTTTAATAGTTTAACACGTCATTCTCATAATAAACTGTACTACTTATGACGGAGGGATCAGGGTTCTAAACCCGGTCGAGTGTTCTAAAGGTTGTTTATCCTAAATTTTTCTAACACTCCCTCCATAAAAATCAGGGTGAAATTTTTCTACAATCCACATTCCCCATTAGTGTAAATATGCAGATAGCTCGAACAGGTACTAAGTAGGACGCGGTGCACAACAAAAAATAGTAAATAATTTTGTCTTAAATCGCTTCAGTGGCTGAATGGTCTAAGGAGTCACTCTAGTGACTGGCCTACTGATAACGGGGAGATCAGGGTTCGATTCCCACTCGTGTCTACCAAGGGTATTTTTTTCCCTAACGGTAATTGTTTCCACTCAAACACTGGTAAATTACCTCTAAAATGCTTCCTTCCTTTATCCCTACCTCATAAGAGCAGTTATCATTATACGCGTGTCCTGAACAGGTAGTAAGACACGGCGAGTTTAAAAAAAATATATATTATCTTTGTGATATTAATTCGGTGTTTTAGTATTGCTTAAGTAATTTTTAGAAAACAGAAGAATTTTTATGTTTTAATTTCATTCTTTACAAAGGGTTTTCTTAAATCAAAGAACCTGCTGGACTTGAGGACTTTATATACAGGGTGCATCAAAACGTGGCGCAGTTACAAAAAGCTTGAGAACTACTTATGTATACGCTAGAAAAGAGTGTGTAGTAATTAACTTAATAGCCTAATTTAAATTAGTTTGTAAGTCGTAAGCTGTTAATACCTGCTCGTATAGAATGTACAAGTTAAGTTTGTCAATACTCATATAGGATAATAAGTTATAATCACTTAACATGGCTAGGAGAGTGAAAAGAAACAAAAGAAAACGAATCAATAAATGAAAAGCGACAAAGTAATTAAGTTACGAAGAAGGAAGAGAATGATGCAGTCACTATTAATTAGTGAAAGAGTTGGTTAATTTGTACCACAAACTTAAACAGTGATGTTTTTTTTTATTTGCTTGACATTTTTAGAAAAAAAAGGCATTGAAAAATAATAGAGATTTCTACTTAATATTTCCCGCATAAAGGTACCAGTCTCATCTTATCTGGTTTACCGGTGATCGGGAGGTCAGGATTCGAATCTTGACCGGGAGGTCTGAATTTTTATTTTCTTAAATCATTTCTCACTCAACTATTACCTCCCAAGCAAATGTGGGTATGTTTCCTCTAAATTATAGTTTCTTAATCTTTAATATTTTATTGTAATGTATATACAAATATATAGAGGCCTACATATATATGCATATATATACACCTCTCTCTCTCTCTTATATATATATATATATATAATATATATATATATATATATATTATATTACAAACTGGTGGTGAGACGAAGAGCGGTTAAAAATTATATTCTATACCAACAGACTGTAGGCCCTACCAAGCAGATTAAACAAAAACTAAATCTATAAATTGTTCATAATTATAAAACAAAAAAATGAAAGATTAAATAAATAAACTTATACAATTAAAACTTCAGTAAATAATCTTAATGGACCTCTTTTTCTAAATCTAACAAATTGCTTTTGAACATCCAAAATGGCTTTATTGACTTTTATTTGGCTTTCACTTTTCGATATAAAAAAATAATCGTGTAGTTTTTTAAGAACTTCTATACGCTTTCCCCTTTCTTTTCCACTGACAAAAGACTAAAGTTTGAAAAGTTTTCCAGCTCAGTCGATATTATTTGAACAAAGCACTTTTTTGTTTACTATGTAACATTTTTCTTAATGCTAGACGCAATGTCCTCTGAGAGAAAATTATATTTCCGTTATTTTTTGATAACTTTTTGTGATGATTATTCTTCTTTGTAAGTCATGGGCCAATAAATATTCATTAAGAGGATTAACAAAATAACTATTTTATGGCAATATTTTTTTATGTGCTAGTAACTAGGAGAATATATTATTAACTGATCACAAATAATGTGTGAAGGTATTTAAATGGTGGTATATTTGAATTTACAAGTAAATGCGAGGTTTCAATTATTTTTTTCGAGTAGAATAGTTATAAAAAATATAATTTATTACTAAACTGAATGAGCTTCAACTTGAAAAGCTAAAACACAATTTAATAAATTATATTTGGGATGAGTTTCAATTCAATATAATCACGGTCGAATATAATGCGGGTGTTTTTCCGAAATAGTTGTCCACAAATGTGGTTACATTTACTCTAAATCCTACCTTTTAAATCAATAATTCATTTTTGTAAATATTTGGCTAACCCGAACAGGTAATAAGACGAGGTGTAACAAAATAATCCAAAAGAAAAGTAAAATATGTTTATACAATGTTAATTTATATAATTTAAGAAAAAAGTGAATATTATTTTGAAATAAGAAATAGAATACGTTACTATTTCATGAATTAAAAATGTTTGCACATAAAACCATATAAAAGTTAATCAACATTAATATTAATTTAAGTTAAGTCTATATGAAATAATGTATTACTAGGATTCCTCAAAAAACCATTTAATTAATGCGTCTTGCACAGTCTCTAAATTATTTACTAATAATTATAGTGTAATTAAACTGTAAATGATTTAATGTTGCTCCAATAAATGTCCATTTTCAAAATACGGCAGCACGAATTTATTGCAGAGATACCGGGCACATATATATATATATTGCATCATGTCCCGTTCGGGATATCCACATATTTACACTAATGTCGTAGGGATGAGGAAGGTAGGATAGGAGGAAATGTAGCCGAATTTTAGAGGAGAGAAAGTGGAAAAAACAGTTAGTACAAACCACCCTGAGAACACCCAATCGGGATTCGAGCCCCGATTTCCCCATCGTCAAGTTTAGAGAGAAGCCTTAGTCCATGCGATCACGAACGAGGGTGAAGTCTTAGTTATTCCCCAAAATTTCTCTAAGATTTCCCACCTCCCTATCATCATTAGTTCCGTATCGCGCTGGAAAATAAGGATATGGCCATTGACTTTTACAACGCTTTTCTTTCAGTTTCCGCTCGGATAATTTCCAACAGTTCTACCCCACTTATTGCCTATGAACCTCTGGATTTTCTTACTCTCAGGACATAACTTAATACGCCTCATAAACTTGTTCAAGTAACCTAAAAGTGTTTTTTTTATTATAGTGAATATTATCATTTTAGAGGCTTTGATTTTGGTTCAGTTAGTACTTGCATTAAGTTGGTAATATTCTTTCTATTTAATGAAGTATCGGAAAGTTTGGTAGAAGGCCTTTTGGACACGTGATGGCCAATCCAATTTGGGAGTTACCTTATGCCATAGTATATTTTATTTATGCAATTTCCTTTTTTAGCTAACATTATTCTTGTTTAAAAATCATGGCTATGAAGATTTAGAAAAATTGAACTGAAACCAATACCAATAGATTGAATAAAGGTGACTCCGCCCTCCCACCCCCGCGTCATTCTACCCAAATGAGCAATACCCATTTTAATGAAGATATACAGGTAGGGATGTGGAAGGAAGAATTTTGAGCAAATGTACCCGCATGTGTGTGTGAAGAGGGTGAGATTTATTTTTAAAAGAACACCCTCCAAACACAAGACCCAGACCCCATCATCAACGAACCAAACAAGGTAGTCCTGATTTTTAGTTCACGCGCTCAACGATGTCTGTTTTTAGACTTAATTTCCTACAAATTAAGTGTCCACGGAAGTCATCATAATATGTAAACAGATGCATTGGAGAGATATTATTTTCACCACTCTCTGCCTTCCCGTTCTTTATTTCTTTAGATGAAATGATTGTGCATTTTCTTAAAAATTTATTCTCATCCTGCCCTGCCATTTTCTTGTATTCATAAGTCACTAGTAAGCAACATACAGGCGCTGGCGTACTAGGAAAGTTAGGATGTAGATAACGTGAGTTAGTGGGCTGTGTTTTTGCAGTTTTTATAGCAAAACTTTTTTCGGACAAATTAAATAAAATTTTCCTCCAGTGCAAACATTAAGCTTGATTTTATTCACATAGTGACATCAACAGTTATTATTATTATTATTATTATTATTATTATTATTATTATTATTATTATTATTATTATTATTATTAGCACCACGTATTACTACCCGTTCGGGTTATACGCACTTATGATAATGTGTAATGGTAGGGTGATTGCGAGATGAAAATGGAGGACCTACAGTTTAACGTGGGATCCGAACCACGGTGGAGGCCTGGCATTCCACACATTCACAAGTTGTGATTAATACACGTCTTGTCAGAGGTGAAGGAAGGGTTTGGCGATCAGATAAATCTGTTTCGGGACCGAGGATTGAACCCTGGACCCCCAGCACAGAAGTCTGACACCTTATCCCTAGACCGCCAGGTCACCATCAACAATTATTGTTTATAGAAGCATTAGTTGACAATCTTTTTAAATGAAAAGAAAAAGTTGTCATTAAGTTCCAGGACACTCTTGACAGATATTCATCAACTGTTGATACCAACACGTGAAGAAAATTAAACTCTATGTTTCTACTTGAGCAATATTTTTTTTTATTTTGGTGCAGAAATAAGTTTCGCTATAATAACTGCAAAAGCATCCCCCTTAGCTCGGGATCTCTACATCCCTAACTTTAAGTGTAACTATGCCATGAGAAAGATCAACGCAGCTGACCAGTCATTACTTGAGTTGGCGCGTTTTGTATCGTCCATTCCAGCTGTTAATTACTGTATAAATTCCTAGAGGTCGCTCACTATAGGTTCATTATGACCGGATGCGGTCTGGACCAGCCCCTACGACCCTTGTTAATTCTCTTGTTGTGAGAACACGCAGAGCACTCTCGCGGCCGTAACGACCAATTACACGTGCTTTGCCCTGCCCTTGACTATTAACAACAAAACCACAATAAAGCATCTTATAGAACTAGAATAATAGATTAGAACTAGCTGGCCTGTTGGCGCGTCGATTTTGCAAAGATAAACTCTCAAATGTAGCTTCTAGATTTTAGAAATTTAAATTGGGGATTCAATTGATGTGGGTAAGAATATCATTCAGCTGTCAATTTTGATAGATAATATCAATACCTATAAAATAACAATAATACTATAGTAAAATGTTACAACTGTTGAACATAAAATATTTTCTAAAAACATTTCCTGTGAAAATTATACTGTAGATTCTACTTAAGTTAGAATATCCCGTGAATCACCCTCTTATTATGTTTCTTGCCAAGAAAGAATTCTAATTCTAACCTCCCCAGCCATGAGAGACCAGGCCAGACGAGATTTATGCCTTAGTCTTCATGCTCAAGGATGCGGGGATCGCAACAAAAAATGGTGATATATGTAAACACTTGGTTTAACCTAAATAAGAGACTACTAGGATATTTCAAAATAACCACGTCGGCAAAAAAGGTGAGGCAATTTATTAGTACGCCATGATCGCTTCGGGAGGTCGCAGTTCGAACCCAACCGGCCACATTCAAGATGGCTTTCCCCAATAACGTGATTTTTCACCCTAATTCCAGGCGTATGATGGTTATTTACTATTTAACCTATTCGTTTATCGATGTTCCGGCAAACTAGATGTAGCAGTTGTATGGAAGGAACGACATAATACGAACAATATCTGATAGTCACAAAAGTTACTAACCCTGCTTTTATACAGGGTGTTTCACTCGCTCTCTGACCCTGGGTGCTTCTCATACACCAATTACACCCATTAGTTTGAAAGCTATAAGGAAAACTCAGGAGCTGACGAGCGAAACATCCTGTATATTTATACGCCAAGTCATGTGATATGAAGCTGTTGATTTTAGTAACAATACCTATTAAATAAGACAAATAAGATAGTAAAATGTTATCAAAGCTAACCACAAAATCAGTTTGTATTTTCTAAAAGGCCCTTCCAATCATGCTTTTAATTTAGTTACTACATGGGTGTAGTCGTTAAGATTGTGTGACGTCCACACGTTAAAAATCTTAAGTTTATATCACGTGGTTATCTAAAAAAAATTGTTCCCCGTCTTATTAACCGTCTGGACAATACACATTTAATTACTCTTAATGAGTGTGAATTAGGTAAGAATAATTTATAGGAAATGTACCCGTAGAAGCTTGCGAAACTATTTAGAAAAAACCACCCTCAGTACACCAGGTCGAGATTCGAGCCTCGATCCCTCCGTCATCGGCAGTCTAGTCTACTGCGAGAGTAGCGCATTAGCTCATGCGGTAAGGGTATTGTCAAATCAAACGGTTTATTTACCATAGCTATGGCAATTTTCGAGACCAATGAAACGTATTAAGGGATGTTAGGAAGTATAGCGCTCATGAATACTCATTTGTTACTAGACACCCTCTATCGCTTTAAATGCAGACTGAGCGGTTCCGATGACCCAAATATCTCAATACAAAGAATGATTTTATTTAATATGTTTTAACAAATTTGATTAAACTACCTGTAACATGGAATAGAGGTAAGGGGTTATTAATGACAATTACACCCGCATTTGCGTGTAAAGAAGACGGAAACAGCAATGTGCAGAACAAATTTGGGAAACCCACCCCCAATGCATCCAACCAAGATAAAAAAAATAACGATGCGTGCCCAGATAGTAAATTCGATTTATTCATACCCGGATGGAGATTATTAATAATATCACCTTGGAATCGAGCAGCCCAGGTCATCAAATTGATAGATAACGTCATTCTTCAGTAACCTTTGGATGAGTCACTGTGAAGCAAGTATATTAAGGATTCAACTTGGAGAGAAAGTTGTTTGGAGGAAGGATGGAAACCCATCTTGTGAAAGAAGAAAATCCTTAATGTAGTCGATGGGAATTGAACTCAAGTTCAAAGTCAGGTCTGACCAACTAAGCCGGATGCGGTATATATTCACTGCTGGTACACTAGTGTGGGATTCATCCAATTCAATCTGTCAATATTGTTGTTATTGTATCATGCAGATAAATTATTGTAATCACGAATCTTTTTTTTACCTAGATATTTTGATTAATCTTGATATTTTGTGTATCCCAGAACCTAAAAATTTTGTTTTTAAAATTGTATTTGTCTATCTGTCTGTCCATGGGGTGCAACCAAAATGGTTTGATAGATTTTGTCAAGACTTTATATTTAAATTTTATATAACTATACCTCGGCCGTTTTCTTTTTTATATTTTAATTATAGTCCTTAAAATAAGTGTAGTTTACTGATTAATGATTTTCGAAAATTCGAGGTTTAGTCTTAATTTTGTTAAATTCCTATAAAAGCCATAATATTAATGGAAATGCAATAACATTCCTGGCTGTATCATCGTGTTATCGCTTTTCATGGTTGAAACAAAAAATATAATGAAGCGGAAATGAAATAAATAAATAAATACAAGGCACAAAATTCAATTATTTATGAACCAAATTGATTAAATAGATAGCATTCCTAATGCTCTGTATCAGAAAATACCAGGAAACGGGACTAATTCAATGTAATCGTATGATTTTATTTCCACATTTTGTTCAATACTTTTTTTTTCCCCCTTTTATTAATAGTCGCAAAATGGAATTGCCTAAAAATAATGTTTTTTCCTATATACATTTCAAACACCCCGCCTCCAAATCCACCCCCAATTCTTCCAGGGCTCCGGTGGTCTCTTAGTACGCATAACTTCCAGTTGGTGGTCCTCCATCATAAAAGAATATTAGAAACATTGTTCTATACGCACAGGTAGAGAAAAAAACCCAACAGATTTCTCGATTTTGGGCGCTTCTCCACCAACTCATATTGTCAGTTAACTGGCACCATAAACACAAACAATATCCAACTTTGGAGTGCTAATGAGCGCATTCATCGGCGAGAATATGGAGCCATACACAGATGGGATAATGTGGGGGTCATTTCACGACCGAATGTACCGTAATGTTTGCGACATTCGTTCTAAAGAGCATAATGAAACTAGGTCAAAGTTCCAAAATGTAATCAAACTATTTAGGTTGATGTTTTTATTTTATTTTTAAAGTCGTAAGTTATAGTGCCCGTGATGGTTGAGCTAAATAATCTAAAATAACAGAGGAGGAGGGTAGATTCAACACAACAAAAAGGCACTTTCCTTGAAATATAGAAAACCACAATGAAAAAAACCCTCTAAAAGCCTTAACTTAACCAATTAAATAACGCAGCGTCGGAATTGCCTGCCTAGTTTGAATCCTTTGATAAGACACATAAGAAATTCGTCCCGATAATTCTAAGTTTTTCCAAGTTTTTTTAATTCAACAAATGAAATACGTCCCAACTTGTCATATCAGGTTCCTTCATGGCTTGTTCCATTATTTTAATCCACCAAGCTCGCTCTTTGATTCCACCCAGACTACCAAAGATACTGTAGAAACTACATTCTTCTTTGGAAAAATTGAACACTAAGTCGAGTAGGGAAGAACCTTTTTTATTAGTGAGTAATAGCGAACAAAAATTTGCTTTTTCCTCTATGATAACAAACTTGAAGTTTTTGGAACAGCTTGGCGTCATATACATGGACGGAATGTCTGTCCTATGTTTCTCCAAAGCTGTTTATGTAATCATTCACAATTTTAGACAGTAAAAATGACGTCTACACTCCTTTGGTCTTTATGCTTTCAAAAAGCACTTAACACTGCAGCTCTTCAACACTTAATTTTAAAATGTCGTGAAATTTGTTTGGACTTTGCTCCATCTACAGTATTCATTAACTTTGAAGTGGCTATTCATCGAGATCTGGGAAGAGTATTTACTACCTCCACAAATCATAAAAGGTTGTAGGTTTCATTTAGGATAAAGTTGGTAGAGGAAAATCCAATAATTGAACCTTATAAGGCTACAGATTCTGAAATTGGAGAATTTTTAAAATACTTCTTCGGACTATCATTCCTGAATCCTGGCTACGTGGACGACTGCTTTATTGACGACCTCATGGCGATCAATCCCAATGATGATAGAGTAAGAAGATTTACTGAGAATGATTTTGGAAACGTCGTAAAAGTGAATGAAAAATTTCCACTCATTCTCTCACTGCACCACGCACTTAAATTGCTGTGAATTTTTTCATTCCAAAATAAATTGAGTGCTATATTTTTAAGTTTATAGAAGTATTAAAAAACGTACATCGCGATTTTTACGTAAAATTGCTCTGTAAAGGAAGCGATACACAAAGAAACCTTCATGAAAGAGTAAATTTTAAAGTATGAAACAAGTGAAATATCTCGATTTCCACTTATCAAAAGTGTATGTTACAAATATTTACCAGTGAACATAAGTAGACAGTAAGTATTAACTGCAAAGCTATATAAATATATAAAAATTTCAATTATTTTTACTAGGAAAATTACATATACTAAATTTTATAACTTCTAAAAAACACAATATCCCGTTATTTAATTTGATTTGTCATAATAATTATATATAATAAGGGTTTTAAGAACAGGTAAGCATTTAGATTATTGAATTATAGATTAAAGTTAACCTTTTTTTCAAACAAGGACGCAATTCGTATTACATCCTTTTTAAACAGGGACGCAATTCGTTTAACACACTTTTTAAACAGGGACGTACTTGGTGTACAAATTTTACTTTGGGACGCAATTCAGATGCAGCCTTAAATAAAGACCATTATTATTTTCATCGTCAGATTTAGTAAGGAATAGTTTAATTGGTAGAGTTGATGTAATCTATAAATATAGGGCAAAAGAGATATTATTAGCACCGCGTCTTACTACCCGTTCGGGTTACACGCACTTACGCTAATGTTTGATCGTAGGGTGATTGTGAGATGAAATGAAGGACCTACAGTTTAATGTGTGATCCGAACCACGGTGGAGGCCTAGCATTCCACGCATTCACAAGTTGTGACTAATAAACGTCTTGTCAGAGGTGAAAGAAGGATTTGGAAATCAGATAAATGTGCCAGGACCGAGGATTGAACCCCAGAACCCCAACATTAAAGTCTGATTCCTTACCCCTAGACCGCCAGGTCACCAAAAGAAATAGTAAAATAAATTATCCTTTGACTTATACTCCGTATATTTATTTATTTTTAATGGTGCGTCTTACTATCCGCTCGGGTTATACGCGTACGTGCAAACCAAGTTAATATTTTAGCGAAAAGGATGGTTGAATTTAGGAGGAAAGTATCCGTAATTTCCGTGGAGGGAGAGTGGAAAACCATTTAGTAAAAACCATCCTCACTACAACCGACCGGAATTCGAACCCCACTCTCCCCATCATCGGTAATCCAGTATATTGCGAGAGTGACGCCTTAGACCATGCCACCGAAATGGGTCTTCTGTGCATTTCAAATGATGTAAAAGCCATAAGTTCATTTCTTAAAATTCATTGTAGATTTAAAAAATAACATTATTTGAGCCCGCAACGGAGGTAATATGGTAAAAAGGCATCGGCCCCGTCTTGGTATGATTAGCAGGTTTAAAGTGAGGTGGTTTGTCCCACATGGCTTCCCACTATCTCTCTCTTTCTCTCTCTCTCTCTATCTGTGCAAATGCAAGTATCCTCACCCTAAAATGCTACCTTCCTCTTCCCTTCCTCAATTGTGTAAATAAGCGGATGGACTGGATGGGATGTGGACCACGGGGAATTCAGTACAATTTTCATATAAAGAACCTTATCTAACAGCTAAAAAAGTTACTGTCACTTTCAATTTATTCTATCAATAACTATAAAATAACACTAATAATGATAATAGTAAAAAAAATAGTGTTGGCTGCCAAAAAAAAAAGTTTGTACTTTCTATTAAAATAAGTACCTTTTCCAGTGGTTAACGACTACCTCAATAATGTTAAGTTGTTTTTCGAAACTTTTCCAACAAGGTGTGACAAAACATTTAGAAAAATCAACGTTAATTCACGATAGTATAAAAGCTATGTTGAGACACCGTTTATAAACTTAGCTTTCCATGACAGTTTGGAAAAAATATTTCAAATTATTTTTTTATTTTGTAAAAAATACCGCATATCGGCGCTGAAACAGATGGCGTATATTATTCATAACGAGTCTGGAGCGCAGCTGTTTGATGATATAAAAGGACATTTCTCGATTCATACTTGACAAAGGTACCATAAAATATTAGTACTCATAAACTTGGTGTTGAGATAAAATAACTTAAGACATAGCCAACAGACTTTAACGAGACAAATAAAAGTCTAATCTTTAAAAGTGCAGACACAATTCTCTTGTTTTGAAAGCAGCACACACTTGTGACATACAGAGGCGTGGCTACCGTCAGGTGGGGGAGGGGGAAGGTCCATTGGGGGGGGGGGGGGGCACGTCCTCTATGGTCTATCATAAAAACTACCATCGATAAGATTATTAAAATATGTACCTAGAAACCACTTTTTTTTATCACCGCGTTTTAATGCATGTTCCGGTTATACCCATATTACGGTAATTACTACTCTGATGGAATAGGGTTGAAGAAGCATTTTATAATTAGTATATCCACAATTGCATGGAAGGAGAGTGGTAAACCATTTAGGAAAAACTACTCTCAGTAGACCCAACCAGGATTTGAACCCTGATCTCCCAGTCTTAAGCAGGCCAGTCTAACACGAGAGTGACGCCTTAGACCATTCGGCCACTGAAGAGGGTCGAGATATATTAAAAGTGCCGAATTGTATGGTACCTAACTGCTGTCCAATTGTCATAGAAGTCCAGAAATATTACTCGATCCACTCTCACGTATTCATACGTCAAGTCATATGAGCGTCAGCTGTCACTTTTGATATTGGCAGTATCAATATATATAAAATTACACTGATAAAATATGATAATGTTAAAAAAAAAGCCTGTATTTTCTAAGAGGCCCTTTCTATGAACATTAGACTGTACTCTTGAGGCATTGAAAACAATCTTTCAACCCCGTTTCCCATTCTGTGTATCTTAAGAGCCCCTCCCCCCACTATCCTAGAAAATAATTCAGAAAGCGTGAGAGGGGTGAAAATCTTAGTTTGGTCCCTCCGCCCCCCCCCCCCGCATAAATTTGTGGCTACACCACTGACGACAGGCAGACATATAGCTAGAGCCCTGCGTGGGCGACCCAAAGTAGTATCCACATCCACCCCGTACCCACACGGCCCCAATCCGTATCCGTGTTCGCTACCTTCACCCGATATTCGTGTCCGGGGATATTGTAATATTCCATAACAATCCCATCTGCAATACCAGTTAATTTATGACAGAATAATTTAAATATAAATGTAGCACACACAATTAACAATCATATGGATTTATTCTAAGACTCTAAAAGTCGAGGGGAGTACTAAAATAAAAATAATGTTGTTAGTGAACATAAACATGAAGTTTAATATAATCTTTTTTTTACGTTTATTTCACATCAAATGCAAGCAAAATAAATATATTTTACTAATGCCATGGATTTATTTTATGATTATTATTCAAGAAGTGCTAAAGTATTATATATTACTTTAAAAGTATTAATTTAAAATTAATATTTTGTAGCGTATATACATTTATTATCAGAACCCAAGCTTATTTTATATCTACCTTGATTCTAAATTTACGGATATCCATATATTTATCTGTATCTGCTCAGGGTTCTGCATATGGCATATCATTAGTATTCATACATTTTATACGACATCTTAAGTCTAAAATTAAAGAAGGGGGAAAAAAATTTAAAGTCAACTTAATCTAATAATTTAATTTAATTGGTTGATTAAAAAAAGGGAATCATGATAAAAATATATTGTAGCTAAATGCTCGTTGTTAAAATTTAAATTTCCATTAATGTAATGAAAAGGAATAGAGGCTACTTGCGATCAGGACGACAGAGCCGATGGTGATGTCCGAGCCGATGGTGATGTCCGGGCCGATAAATGCTACAAAGTGATCTGTGTTGGGGTTTGATTAGTTTTACATAGGTTTTTAACAACGCGTATAGTCAGATGTAGTGAAATTTCACGTCTGATTCAGGTCACACACACCGTCTGGCCATGTGCTGCGATTTTTTTTTTAACAAGGGCTCTTTGTCGTTCCACCGCAAGCGACATTTACTGCTCGTCTGGACGCAGCCTAACTGTGGAACGAGTATATGGGTGAAGTAACAAATTTTGGGGGTGGTTTTTTTTTTTTCGTTTAGAACTTGGTTAAACAATTTGTCCAATCCGGCAAAGTATTATTAAATGAAAGAAAGGACAACCCCATCGGTTTGAACTAAATGATTTGTATACAGAGTGACAGCAAAAATTTTGTTTTCAAACGATAAAATTGAGTAATTACCCCTACTCCCACGGCGCAATAAAAATGCTCCTCCTGTATAAGCAACAACAAAAAACTCAGAGGAGTTAAATATGTGTGCGTCATTGCATCGCTAGCCCTATGTTGTTGTAAAAACGTAGAAAAAAGAACCGAAACATGGAAGCTCGAGTAGTTAAATATTTCATATAGAATCCTACATAACTGAAAAACAAACAGTAAAATACCACGTCTACTACAAAGTGTAATAATAAAGTTACATAAATCCGTTAATTTGTTACAAACAAAAAAAACTTTTCTGTTCCCTTTTCCCTTCTCTAAAGGCACCTTTGCCCCCCTTCCTAAAAAAAAACCCCAGCCAGCACCATTCATCACATTTTAAAGACTACGCAATTATCTGTAAAACTACCTTTTCACCCACCAAACCCACCCTACAAACACATTACACAATAAACGCATTAATAAAAAGAAATGGGCCGACATACTCTAAAAACCCTTTTTTTTAATGCGTTTTGTTGTCTTGAATTTTACTTCAAGTTTATAATAAAAGTTCGTAAACGATAAAAATAATACAATAAAAGTGAAAGGAAGTAAAAAGGTATGTGGTTCAAAAATCTCTTTTCTTTTTAACTTTTTTGAAGAAAGAAAAAAAATCATAGAAAAATGTAATTTAGTTTTTCTATAGTTCACATTACCGGGTTCTAAAATATACGAATGAAAAAGTCGTCATGTATAAACTTAACATTCTGCCGGTAGCGACAAAATCGTTTACCTTAAACAATCATTAAAACTTTCAAGCCGTAGGCTCAAGTTATATAATAAGTTAGGTACTATCCCCACAATTAAATAAAATAGGCAATCTTAAGACATAGAATTAAGTTGTAAATAACCGTATATAAAAACATGATGTAAGGGTTTTAAGAATGTTATTCAACACATACACTGATAGAATTAAATTAATTAAAACTAAACAAGTCACTAAATTAAATAATAAGACTAATAAGTAAGTCTATAAGTTAATAAGAGATTGAGAATACATTAAATAAACAAATAATAAATATGAGACACATAATAACTATTCAAATATTTAAAGCAGTCACATAAATGTTCATTATTAAAACAGTTCACAATAACAATCAATGACTACGCCACCCGTGTCATTCCCGTAAATTGCCACTGGTCCCCGCGCACGACACACTGCGCTGACCCGCATTAACACAAACACTGGATGCCCGGGCAAGTCGACCCACTCGCTGGACACGCTAGCCCACACACTGGACACGCTGGCCCACACACTGGACACGCTGGCCCACACACTGGACACGCTGGCCCACACACTGGACACGCTGGCCCACACACTGGACACGCTGGTCCACACACTGGACACGCTGGCCAAGCTGGCCCACTCACTGATCACACTACCCACTCCCGGGCACGCTATCCCACTCACTGGACACGCTAGCCCACTTCCAAACACGCCGGTACACTCACGTCACTATCCACAACTTGGATTTGGGCTCCTCTGGCTATCGCCGACCGTGTCGATATAGGAGTCACAGTTAAAGAGTCTGGAATTCTCCATTTCTAGAATACTGGGTTGGAATAGAATGAACCCAGACTCTTCCAGATGTGTCCCTTTTCTTTAAATTACGCTCCTTTCCTGATCCCTCAAATCTCCCTGACAGTAGGACTGACTGCATACCTGCTAGACAAGGAGGAAGATAGAGAGAGCAGAGGGCGCTGTTAGGGTAAACAACTAGAAGCACGCTAGTCCCACTGTCTGACACTAATCTCGTTACAATAGGATGTTAAAACTAAGCATTTTTACAACTTTATTCAAAATTCACTTCACCTAAAAAAATAGGAGCACATTTTGATTTTTTATCAGAAACAAAAAATTACATCACTAATAAAGGGGCAGGGGTAATGAGTTGTCCCGCAGAGCATATATGATGTATGTGTTGAGTGATGCATGGGGGATTTGAAAATACCTATATTTTATCGGAAGAATTTCAATTAAAAAATGAAATATTTATTGAAAACATGTTGTGACCATGTAATTTAAAGTGAACTTTCTAAAGATACATAATATATTATAAAATACTTCAAACTAATTGAACCTAATAGGGTAAGATTAATACTATAAATCAAGTACTGACGCCTATATATTATGTCCACTCGTTTGATAGCAAGAAGAAACTTGAAATAAATAGTAAATCAGCATCACCCGGGATCGAGCTAGGGCCTTTATACTTGCGTTAGACTACTCTAACCACTAAGCCAAAAGGCTAATATTGCAAAACATTAATAGGAATAAATATGTTCTTGTATTAGTTACAATTCATTTAGGCATAAATTATTAAAAAAAGTTTACGTCGTGTCATTTTGTCTAATATTATTACCTAAGCAATCTGTTTCTGCTGATATTAAAGTTAATTGATGGGTATTCGATAAAAAAAAAATTGCCAAAATGGATTTCTTAGTTCAAGGGGGTGTGCACTCTCTTAAGAGGGCAATTAATTTTCAAAACTCCCCTTTACCTCTATCCCCGATAAATGTCTGGACAAGAAAAGCTATCAAAGGATGGCCGTGCGGGATATTGGCATTCGATATGTTTCCGAAAAAAAAAGAAAATCCGATAAAGATTAAGTGCTGGCCAATCAATTTATTTTATTTAGTTCAGCAGGGTTTATTGAAGAGTTTGGATATATACGTACACGAGTACAAAATACAAGGTAGTTTTCACCTCTAGTGTATTTACTTGTGTATAGGATACTTAAATTATATAAGTGCTCAAGAATCGTTTTAAATGGTAATAATATGTAACATATTGACATAGCTTGCAGCCTTATTCAATCTAGAGCACGCAAGTATAACATAAGTTGGTGGTCTAGGGGTAAGGTGTCAGACTTCTGTGCTGAGGGTCCAGGGTTCAATCCTCGGTCCCGGCACAGATTTATCTGATTGCCAAACCCTTCCTTCACCTCTGACAAGACGTGTATTAATCACAACTTGTGAATGTGAGGAATGCCAGGCCTCCGCCGTGGTTCGGATCCTACGTTAAACTGTAGGTCCTCCGTTTCATCTCAAAATCACCATAACATTACACAGTGAGGCTAGTTCAAGTACTCTACATAATCAGTTACCAAGTCTAACCAACTTGTAGCGAGAATATACTAATACTTAGCACCACGTCTTACTACCCGTTCGGGCAAACGCCTCTGTACTAGTAACACTAATGTGATTTGAAAGGTTTAATTTAGAGGAAGTGCACCTTAATTTGCGTGGCGAGAGAGTAGAAAACAATTTAGGCAAAAACACACTCGGTGCACTCGACTGGGATCGAACCTCAATACCGTGTTCGGAAGTCTAGTCTAACACGAGAGTTGCGCGTTAGACCATGCGGCCAACGAAGCGGGTATATTCTTATTCATTCCACTACTTAGTCAAACCCTAATTTTTGTATATATATATATATATAAAACAGGATTCAGATAGGAAGGATCTTTTTTGTCGGATACGAAAGTTACCATACCTGCATATAGGCCTACCTATTATATACCTGTAACTGTTGAGGAGTTTTAAAGATATATATTTTGTTTAGAATGTTTTCAAATTCATGTATATATATATATATGTATAAATTTGAAAACATTCTAAAGATATTTATATCTTCAAAGCTCCTCTTTACGTTTTTAATATTTTGTCAGAGATAGTTAACGTTCTCACTAATGCGAGAGAAAAAATAGGTAAGAATCTGGCAAGAAGCTTTTTTGATATACAAACGTATTTTTTATGGTCAAATTTGCTAATATATTACTTCGTTAATAGTATTGTTTTATAGCTATTGATATTATCTTGTATAACTAACATTTAAGGTAATAATATTTCACGTATAAATATTTTAAAAGTGTATTATAGTAAGAAAGCTGTCAAAAAAGTTTCTTCCTATCTGAATCCGATTGTAGCTAGCCTGGACGGGTAGTAAGACGTGGAGGATGGGGGAAACCAAACATACTTTTCTTAATGTAGTTTGCACACCTAGGGTAACGGAACGTTTGTTCAAATACAAGAGAGAGAAAAAAAATAGTTAACTTTTAACGACGATGTCAGGGTGAATGATTAAGCACCAGTGTATACAACGAGTGGTATATAAAAGTCTAGGATCTAAAACAAAGATGGCGAAACTTTTTCAACCAGTGTGACACTTAAGGTAGGGATGTAGGGAACACGAGTTTAGGGAAGTGATTTAGCAGTTTTTGTAACAAAACTTTTTTTTTTTGCCTGAATTAATCAAACATTGTTTCAGTAGAAACATAGAGATTTAATTTTTTTTTTCACAAGGTGGTACCTAAACATGAGCATAGCGTCATTAGATGAGAAACTTTTTAGATTAAGAGAAAGAGTTGTCATTAAATTTAAGGACTCCCTTGACAGATATTCAAGGACTGTTTGAAAAAAATTAAACCCTATATTGTATCTACTGGAGCAGTATTTAATTTATTTTGACAAAAAAAAAAGTTTTGCTATAAAAATTGTACAAAAAAAAATCCTTAGCGCACGTTCCCCACATTTCCACCTTAAGGACTATCTGAATTTTCCCCTAGTCTAGTGTGACCGACACCATTTATTTACGGTTTTTAACGAGTATTTAAAAATCAAAACTTGAATATTATGAAATGTAATAAATAACTCAAATAAAATTTCAATATTTTAATATTGCCTGGATTTTAAAGAAGGAAAATTTATTAAATGGTCTAAGTGAGTGTCTTAAGACAATATTAATTTCAATAGCTTCAGTGAAAACATGTAACACCTTCACTGAAAAAAGAAACTATATATATTTATATTTATATATAGATTATGTCTTTTATTTTAACAGATATATATAAAATATATATATATATATATATATCTGTTAAAATAAAAAATAACATAATCTTTTCCATATTATATTCTTTAATTTGAAAAATATCCCCTGAACACGGGAATCGAACCCGGAACCTTTGGTTTAGTACGCCAATTCGCTTATCACTGAGCTATCCAGGAGTCATCCCGTACCCAGGCAATTCTTCATCCAAATTTTAAGGCAGAGTCTGTGATGGACGTGAGGAAATTGTCAGGTAGGCCTACGTATGAGCGATCAATTAAGATAGCGAGCAATCAGATAACGCAGCCACCTTCGACTCGGGATAGCATTATGCTGCCAAGAGTATATGATTATTTTTTCCTTATTAGTTTGCAACGTTTTATATTTTGTTATGTAAGATATTATGTTCGGTTCATAACGTGCTGTCTACAACAGCACATAGGACGCACCTCAGTACGAGCTAAGAGAATTTCTAACCGGCTTCATAACTTTTATTGTGATATGACAATGAATTACATGGCTGTCGAAATATGATTGACTTCAAAAAATTAAACCACGTTGAGAAAAGTTTTATTTGATGTATTTTTTTTTATGTTAGCATGCCACCCAAATCGTGTTCGCCTGCTACCCAGTCCATAGATTTGCCATCCCTGATCTAGAAAGTGTGCAGTGTTTTTTCACTCTTAAGTGTATTAAGGGTGAAAAAACCCACCACTGGTATATGAAAGTACACGCAGCTAAAAGTGTACACATTGTAAGGGAAGGTGTTGTAAATGGGGGAGCAGAAGCAAGGGTGTGTTCTAACCTCTTCCTTCACCCCATAATATTGCTACCAAAACACACAAAAACTAAGTTACCCTCCATATATTACGTACAAACTTTTTATTAACAAGTTGGACGCTGATAACATCAGTGCTGGCGCATACCTTGTCTAAAGCCATTTATAATAGGTCGCCGAGGGCGTGAATTACCATCTAAAGCGAGCACATGCTTCCAGATAAAGGGTTCCTTGACAAATTCATTCATTAATCGTTGTTGAAGATGTTTAAACATGAAATTTGACCGTGTTTTATTTGAGAGAACCTTATTAGAAGTAATAAGTGTTAAATTTTGGACTGTATTTGCATCCATTATTCTTAAGGGGGAAAACTTATAAAAGTTGAATATTTTAGCAACTACATTGATAGTCAAATCTGCTGTCTAATTTTAACTTATTTCTTTAAAATTTTGTTGTGAGAGTTTAATGTGTAGATTTAAGTTGTGTGTAATAATGGTTTGTTTTTTTTTTGTCACATCGTCTTGCTACTCATTCGAGCTATACACATACGCACGAGAAATTTATTTTTACGCTTTTCAAAACGACTTATCGTTGAAACCGGTTGCCTCAAGTTTAGGATATGTATGACCTCTTGTCTTGAAGGAAAATCAATCAATTTCTGGTTTTTGTTGCACCCCAGAGATGTTCAGATCTACCAACCTAATTTTTTTCAGCACTTCGTCTTACTACCTGTTCAAGTTATAAGCATATGTACCATTTAAGCTAGTGATTTTAAGATGAGGAAGGTTGAATTAAGAGGAAGTGTACCCGTATTTGGGTGGAGAGAAAGTGGGAAACCATTTTGGGAAACCATCCTCAGTGCACCTTACTGGGATTAGAACCCCGATCTTCCTGTTATAATCAGTACCGTTTAGCACGAGAGTGACGCCTTAGAGCATGCAGCCACAAAAACCGGTGTGCACATCTTAATAGCTGCATTTAAATAGTAATGAAAAGTTACTCACTAAAATAAATTAAAAGGTGAACGAAAGTGAATGTAAGCTACACTGTGTTTTGTTTGAAAAAAATAATAATCCTTATCTTTTAGTATTAAATGTTGTTTTTGACACCACGTCTTACTACCAGTTTGGGTTTTCCACCTATATAACAATTCCGCTAATGGGTTAGGGATAAGAAAGGTTAAAGTTGCAGGAAGTGTACCCCCATTTGCGTGGAGAGAGGGAGTGGGGAAACCATTTAGGGAAAACCACCCTCAGGACACACCAAGCCGGGATCGTACCACGATCTCCCAGTCATCGGCAGTCTAGTCTATTGCGATAGCGACGCCTTAAGACTATTCGACCACCGAAGTAATTAAATTAAAGTGTAAACTTTAAAACTTGGGCTATCTCGATTGTGTTCCTTCCATTTTTGTTATTTTTACAAAAAAAAATCGTTTAAATTTTTCTCTCTTGCATCTCTATTTCCCGTTCCCGCAAAGGTTGGTTACTCAGCGTTCACTGTAGTCTTTCTTCAACGAGATGCTGAGGCGTCTCCCCTTGATTCTGTTGTCGAGGTGACCCACTTGTGTCCGCGTGTGTTAGATTTCAAGGCGACGTGGGAAGACGTTTAACGGTTTCGCCGTCACGAAACGTTGCCCCACCTTTCAAAAGACGTCATCTCAGTATAGTACTAGGTAATTAGGACTGACACTTGGCACTGCGTATCTCGCTCTGATAATCATTAGCCTAGGTTTTGGTAGAAGTTGCTAGGTAACACCGGCAGTTGTTTGTTCACGGTGTTGAGATTAATAATATACGAGATGTACTCGTAAATAGGGAAGTGAGTTCAACACTGACAGGGCTATGTATGTGTTTATCATACTAAGAGTAGAAAGCCAGGATTCTAAGTATATCATATTAGAGTAGAGCTTGAGTCTAGAGCAGTGATTCTGTGTATATCATACTAGAGTAGACCCTGACTCTAGAGCAGGGGTTCTGTGTATATCATACTAGAGTAGACCCTGACTCTAGAGCAGGGGTTCTGTGTATATCATACTAGAGTAGACCCTGACTCTAGAGCAGGGGTTCTGTGTATATCATACTAGAGTAGACCCTGACTCTAGAGCAGGGGTTCTGTGTATATCATACTAGAGTAGACCCTGACTCTAGAGCAGAGATTCTGTGTAAATCATATTATAGTAGAGCTTGAGTCTAGAGCAGGGATTCTGTGTCTATCATACTAGAGTAGACCCTGACTATAGAGCAGGGATTCTGTGTATATCATACCAGAGTAGACCCTGACTATAGCAGGGATTCTTAGCCTGGAAACCCCCAGGGGTTCGTAAGTTTGTGGGAACAACAGCTTTCACAATTAAATTGTAGAACATCAAATTTAACTTTAACCTATATATGTGTTAAATATATTGTCTTGTTATTTAATGCGTTAGTAAATAAACACCCAACCTATATTACTAAACAAATTATTTTTAAAAATATTTGTATTACCATATTTCAATACAAATTATTTCCTTTGGAATCCTAAGTATTTTAGTTCATGCACTTAAAAACATTATTCTGATAAGGGGGTCCACACGCTTTACCGAGACTGCCAAAAGGATCCGTGGCACAAAAATGGTTAAGATGTTATACGTAGGGTGAGACTGGGGTTAGGAAGTACGACCACCAAAAACATATTTAAGACAACCCCTAATCATAAATCTGCAGAATTTTCCTTAAAAAAGTGTCAGCGAATTACTTAGCCTTGGGCGACATGTATAATTATGACAACTTCATGAATCACAGCTCTAGAAATGAGGTTACTCTGAAGCTGAGGAAATTATACCTGGTTATATTTTAAGCGTAGGTCTCTGAATTTCTAACCAAACCCTCTCACATCCTCACCGCTACAAGTACAGTATCAGTTTGACTGATGAGTGCGCCTGAGGGGACAAACCACGAAGAGTCTCGGAAAACTTTTTAAGAAACTTGTCCTTGCGTGGTAAAGGTAGAATTCCCATTTAACCGACGCGTGTTTACTTTAAATCTGTCCCCGAGATTCTGGAATAGAACGAGAGTAAGGCACAGAAATAACACGTATTTTCCTTCCCGATTAAAGAAGGGACTCCAGGTTTTCTTTTTTGGCTCGCTGAGCAGGAATCTCATTTGCATTTTTGTTTTACATCGTGATTCGGTCCAGCAGAGAAAAAAAAATCCACACGTAATCATTGAAGATGCATTTAAAAAAACACAAGAGACAGAAAAATAATTAAATTGCGGTACAGTATTTTTACAAAAAAAAAAGTTAGAAAACAACTCATAAAATTGCTGGGTAGCTATGTCCTTAAGCTCTTGTATTATAGTTTAACTTATTTTATTTTTTGAACTGCTAACCTACAAAATAAATTTGTTTGCTTTTAAAAATATCAAGATTATTAAGTCTTAACAAAACCAACTTTAAAATTTACACACCGTTCACCCGGGAATAGGTATTTCTCTTCTTTTTAATAGAGTTTTTTTATATATTCATTTGAATTATTTGTACTGTAGGTTTGTGACACGAGGGTTCTTATCACCAGAGAATTAACGTAGTGTTTAGCACAGTTTGAAGACAAAACACTTATTTTTTATACCATGTCTTAGTACCCGTTCTAGCTATTCGTATTCTTTTAGTACTGAGTCTCATTACCTGTTCAGGTTAAACGCATATATACTAATTACGCTAGTGAGTTAGGCTATGGTCACAGTAGCACCGTATTCGGCCGACGGCTGTGGTCAGAGTAACGCCGTTTTCGGCCGAAAGGTGTGGTTTCTTAAACACACTAGCCACAAATTACTATAATATTATGGTCGATATGTTAGAATGATAATGTTATTAATGTAAAATGTAAACTTTTGATTAAATAGGTGAATCCCTATTTGAAAACTTCTTTAATGATTATCGTTTATTCCAAATGCCCTATCATGTTATAGTTAAAATATTCTTAACAACCAAATTAATATCTTATTTTTGCTAAACAAGTTAATTTAAAATAAAAATACTTGTAATTTTCGTTTCTGTCGCAACCTCACGCCATAAAATCCTAGAATTATCTATATCATTATATAGATTGCTTCTTAAATCCCACAAACTCTTTCTTTCAAATACCAAATTTATTAACTTTTCACAGTCCATCATTTAACCATGCCTTTCTAGAGTACAGACGATCTCTTGAAAATCAGACAGTTCACCCGAAAAAAACCAAATCGATTTGAATGTCCGACGTCGGAAGTATTCGGCCGAACTTAACGGTTGTACTATGACCAAGTTAATGGATGACCATGAGATTGAAAATATCGGAGGAGTCAGCCGAGTAAGCCCGAACAATATTTCGGCCGAATACGGTGCTACTGTGAACATAGCCTTAGGCCAGGGGCAGACTATCGTTCGGAACGGTGCGACAAGGTTGACCTAGTGTTTTGTATTGTTTCATAATAATGAAGAGGGTTCAGACTAGAGTCCTGGACACTGCGACAGTTTTTTGTAAACAAAGATGGTTGCGTTTATCGTCCGTTGCGACGGCCACGAAATTTAAATGCTCCCCCATGTAATCAGACGTGCGTACCCCGTCATACTAGCGTTCGTGTCACAGTCTATAGCAGTCTCGTTCCTGTTTCGGAGCCGTGTACACGTTGACCGTAGCCATGTTTGACATATAATTGTTTATAAACGAAGTGCATCATAGAGATACATTGTGTAATGTAAAACACACTAACTATGCAAACTGGGATGTCAAGGGGAAACTGTGGATGGAGGTATCTGCTATTGTTCTCCAAGACTGGTTCTAACTACTTCCTTTTACGTTGAAACACAGCAAATCAAAGCTACCCTGCACTCATTCTGTAGTACTCAGAATATCTGTCTGGATGTTCGCGTAGTTTGAGGAACAAAGTATGAAACTGTTTAAAGGACAGTATGCAGATGATTAGAGGGTGCACATCATAGTTCCGAACTTTCTTCTTCACTTGATACAGCAAGAGCGAGCAGTAGATCATCTTCACTCATAGTCGTCATCTTCCCTACTGATAGAGCCCGAGGGTGTTTGATAAGCCAGCTCGACACCGTCTAGCGGTCAACCATGCTTGCGTTCTGTTCGTAGCGTTCGGAACGCTAGTCTGTCACCAGCCTTAGGGATAAGGAAGGTTGAATTCACAGGAAGTGTACCGGCATTTACGCGGAGAGAGCGAGGGGGAGAGAGAGTGGAAAACCATTAGGTAAAACCACCCTCAGCACACCCGACCGGGATTCGAGCCCCGATTTCCCTGTCATCGGCAGCTATCCTCATTTAATTTAGTTAGTAGGGTAGGGATTAGTTAAGTAGAATTTATATTAAATGTTCCCGCATTTGCGTGAAGAAAGAATCTCCATTTTGCACAAAAAAAGTTTGTCAATTTTCTAGAGTCCGTCCTACCAAAATTGGACTGTACAAAACCGCGAAAAACTTGAAAAACCTGTCGATACAAAAACAGTTGTCAATGTTAACAAAAATATGTTTTGACAGTAATTAGATTGACCCAAGGGGCTTTTTATATTAAGCAATTTCACGTACAGCGACTTAAAAAAATGCAAATGGTTTAATTTAACAGGTTTTTGTTTGAATATCAAATGTTTATTTGTATCATGTATGAGACGTTTCTAGAGCTAATTCATCTGTCATAAAAAATGATCTAGCACTATAAGCTTATTTTACTTAAATGTTACGCCAGCTGTACTCTCTTCTCGGGATATCTGCCACTCTCACTAGTATTTTCCCAAAATATTAAAGGATTGACACTTAAGTAAATGCACCAGAACACTTGTTCGAAATAGTCTTTCCAAATCAAGAGTGAAAATATTGTGTGTAATTTAACAAACATTAGCTATTTAGCTGTGATCTTAGTTACCTTTTCCCCTTCCGCTTCTTTGTCTTGAAATATTTACCTTTGTCTTAAGTTATACATACATATACAGTATATATTTAATATATATTTACTATATGCATATACTGTATGTATGTAAACCCTGATTTCCACTTTTGTGGTTTTACATGACAGCTAGCAGAAGCGAGCAGATGGTATCAGTAATGCCAACATTGTCTGAAAGTAACTTTTGTCAACATATTTGTAAATAATAATTATTTGGTAAGTGTCACTATTATTATCACTAAAAATATTATCAATCACTTTTAACAATGCTTCCCCAAGGATTAGAGTATAATTTTCTTGTACATAATCTAATTTAAGAAAAAAAAGTCTAGTTAATTCATTCTAGTTTTTCTTTTAATTCTTGTGGCCATTACAGTTTAAATAGAGCGTGAAATTTTACATTTAATAGTATTATATTCAGTTATTCATATTTTTATAACGGGCCTCGCATATCTTTAACATAAATAAATGGTTTGTGATAATAAAGAGTAAAAAAGATACAAAATGTTTTTGAAATAATATTAAGTTTAAATTTTGTAAACACCGTGTATGGATACGATTCGCCGTAAAAACTGAAATAAGTTCCCTACGTCATCACCGGCAGCATAGCTTCTATCAAATGGCCATATTTGTTTTCAGCATTTAAGGCCACTTTTAACGTTCTCTTGCTTTTAATAATTAATTTGAATTAAACAGCAAAAGAAAACTTCAAAACTTAACAACCAACCAAACGGTTATTTTCATAACCAAAATCTAACAATTTTAAATAGACATTATAACAGTGAATTCTCGTATAAAATACAGTTAATAAAACCACGTGCGCGAGTAAAAATTTTGAAGCGAAAAAAATATTTAATACTTGTAAAATTGTAGTTGAGTATTTACAGGCGTATCTTTGCTACCTTTAATAATGTTATTACAACTTTGAATAATACAGTGACTTTTTTGAATATTAATTCGGCTACTTAGTCTGTGTGTTCTTTTGAGAATATTATTTCGGTGTGAACATATTATCCTTGGAAAATAAACGTTTTTTTTAGTAATCTTAGAATAATTATTTATTAAATATAAAATAAAAGCGTGTGATAAAAAGAAAAGCGAGTGTTTCTGAGTGATCGATATACATTATTCGAAAATTTAAGTGTATCAAGACTATTAAATAAATATTTTAACCCCAAGATTGTGTTGTGTTGGCCTCTAGGCTAAACCTCGAGTTTTATGATGTTTATATTATTCCAAATACATCTGTGAAGTGTAATAAAAAATACTTGCGAGTGTTTCTCCAGTGTTGATAATTAAAATACCAGGCTAAGATTTCAAGTTAAAAGTTATTGTATTTTTATTAGACTTTGTTATAACTGTTTAAAAGTAGTGAATTTAAAATAGATTTTTGTTGGTTAGGATAGCTTTTGATTTGTCATTGTCATTTATTTTATAGGCCTAAACATATTTTCTTGGATATTGATTTTTGTTTGTTAAATTATTTAAAGTTATCATAAATAGGCCTACATATTAAAACAAAATAATATAACAGATTGTAAAGGCGAGCATAATGAATATGTTTTCTTCGAGAATTTCTCTAGAGGTAAGAATATTATTTTTCATTTTATAAACAAAAGTTTGAATTGTTATATAGTACTCATACAATAGCACAAAATGTTTAATTTTTAATTATTACACTAGTAATCGGCGTTGACATTTAGTTGCAAGAAGGTCCTACATAGCCACAAAGGTTTTAGTTTTTAAACAGTAGGCTACCACTAGGTTAAGGGACTTAATACAAATATGCTTAGACCTTTATGAAGTGCTCAAAAAAGGAATTAAATCTGTGAGTAAAAGTTGTTTTTCCACATAACTATACAATATTTAAATAATTAAAGCATTGTAAAGGCCCACTTTTCAATTGATATGACTGGCTTCCAAAATATCGGTTAGGCCTACTTATAATTCTTCAGCCAAACTATTCAATCATCAAAGAATCTTGCATTAATATTTGGTTTAGTACTAACGATCACAATAAGTTTGTATATTTTTCTATAGGAATACTAGTACATTTAGATTTTTCACATTTATAATGTTATTAATTTGTAAAAAAAACTATTAAAAATTATTTATTTATAATTATAAAAACTAATATGGGATTAAATGCAAAATTTAATTTTTTTTAAATAAAATATAATATTTTAAAATTTTATAAATTATCACATTTATAATGTTATTAATAAAACTATCAACAAATAATTATTAGTAAAATAAATAAAATTTTAAAAATTATTTATTTATAATAATAAAAACCAATATGGGATTAAATACTAAATTAAAAAAAATAATATAATGGAAAAAATAAATAATTAATACTAGCCCTAACATCAAACACTAGCCCTAACATAAATAAAAATTAAATAAAACAGATATGTTTCTTGTATAGACCTCAATTTTGGCTGTCAGAAGTGACAGCTGATAAACACATGTTTTTGCAGATCATATGGTTCGGCGGAAGGATACATAGTAACTTTTCAAAGCTATCAGAAGTCAGCTGTGAGCTGTCAGTCAGCACCACAAAAGATAAAATTGAGGTATATGTATGTATGTATGTATGTATGTATGTATGTATGTATGAATGTATGCATGTATGTATGTATGTATGTATGCATGTATGTATGCATGTATGTATGCATGTATGCATGTATGTATGCATGTATGTATGTATGCATGTATGTATGCATGTATGTATGCATGCATGTATGTATGCATGTATGTATGCATGTATGTATGCATGTATGTATGCATGTATGCATGCATGTATGCATGTATGTATGCATGTATGTATGCATGTATGTATGTAATGCATGTATGCATGTATGTATGCATGTATGTATGCATGTATGCATGCATGTATGCATGTATGTATGCATGTATGTATGCATGTATGTATGCATGTATGTATGCATGTATGCATGTATGTATGCATGTATGTATGCATGTATGTATGCATGTATGTATGCATGTATGTATGCATGTATGTATGCATGTATGCATGTATGTATGCATGTATGTATGCATGTATGTATGCATGTATGTATGCATGTATGTATGTATGCATGTATGCATGTATGTATGCATGTATGTATGCATGTATGCATGTATGTATGCATGTATGCATGTATGTATGCATGTATGTATGTATGCACGTGTGTATGTATGTATGTATGTATGTATGTATGTATTATGTATGTATGTATGTATGTATGTATGTATATTTATATATAAGAAGAGGATGTACAGTTGTAGTTTTCCCAAATCAAATATTCCTGAGTGAACAACTAAAGTACCTACGTCATCTGACCTTCGTTCGAGGGCAACATACATGCCCATTGCCCACCGCGATCACAAGGAACAGCCTATCATTATGCACGGTCTGATAGGTTCCGCCAGTGGGGAAAACACGAGGAGGAAACGAACAAAACAAAATAAGGCCCAATTGTTCACTGGGGGGGGAAAGCTAGTCTTACGCAAGTATGCGAAAATGTTATCTTTTTGTCCGTGCCTTCTTAACACGATTGCATTATCTTTGGACCCTTTTGTTCTATTTTTGTTTCCTGAAACGCACTGCTAATGTCATTAAAATAAACAATGTTGGGGAGTTCCCACATTATTTTATTTGTATTATCAACAAATTCAGTATCTGTATTAATATGTACAAATTGATCGTGTGTATTAGTATTGCGTGTACAAAGTCTTGAAACTTCAATAAATAAGTGAACTTTATTTACTGTGGCGATGAAAATATTGTGAAGGGTTCCCAAAGCATATTTGTTTTAGCACTATGAACAATTAATTGTATAGTAAATGGTTTGGTTTTTCAACATACAAACAAAACAAAAACTCTCAAATGAATTCACATATGGTATCGTACTTTTGGGCCGCGGCATGTTTAGGACGGGATCGCAATTTTTTTTTGTTTAGCACCGCGTCTTCCTACACGTTTGGGTTATACGCCTATGTACTAAATTACGCTGATGGTTTTAGGGATTAGGAATGTAACGTTTAGAGGAAGAGTACCAACATTTGCGTGGAGCGAGAGGAGAAAAGCATTATTGGAAAAACCATCCTTAGTACACCGGAACGAGATTCGAACTTCGATCTCCCAGTCATCGGAAGTCTAGTTTGACATGAGGGTAGCGCGTTAGACTATGCGACCACCGAAGCTGGTTGGGTCGAAATTCTCGTTGAAGTTATAGCTTTATGCTTACATTTTTAAGTGGTTTTAATGAGTAGGCCTCTCTGAAGGTGATAAATTTAAATACAAATATAAGAGGTTAGAAAGATAAAAACTGTTAAGCCATTTAATGGATCAGACTGCCGGTGACGAGGGGATAGGAGTTCGAATCTCTGTAGGGCATACCGAGAAAAACTGTTTTCCATTATGCATACAGTCAAATGCACGTGCACTTAATCTAAATTCAAATTTTCTCATTTCTAACATATCAACGTAATTAGTATCTATGCCTTAAGACCAAACAGAAAGAGAGAGAGAGAGAAATCTTATATACAGAAGAACGGGGGATACCGACGTTAGTGACACTTTTGCGTTCAGCCACCAAGCTCTGTACTCGGTACGTGAGTGTGAAAATTGGACGGGAATTGAAGTTATTTCTTTGTTGTATATGATGTCATGTTTCTAATGTTAAACGTCCTAAGGATTATTTAAAATGAAGTGGAACATTTTAGTGCTAAGGGTATCTCTACTGTATTCGTACCGTTTAGAATAGGCGGAACATTTTCCACATCACAACTCCAGCGATGATAGAGAGAGAATGTTCTAATTAGGAGTCAGTCTTTCTAACCACTGAGGTGGGCAGTTGAAATAAAACTTCAATGTTTCACAAGCTCTTGTTTACAATACGCTGGAATAAATTCTCGCACTTAATTTGACTCACTTTGTAGCGGTGTGGTGTTCACACAGAATAATTTCCAAAAAGCATGTACACCGTAATGAGCGCTAGAACCAGACTTTGTTTAACAGTTTTTTGTTAGCCGGGTCCAGCACGTGAAATAAAACCGTCGAGGTTCACACAGCACCTACACGGAAACTAATTATTATCGGCTGTGTACAATCATCAACGTAAACAAAATTAGCTTATACTAACGAACATATTGCACAGAATTACATACAACTAAACCATAAGTCTAGTTTTCATTGGAAGAAAATTTTATAAAATATAAACCTAATATTTTTCTTGTCAATATTGATACGATCTATAATATTAATGTAATTTTATATATAGTTTTCAATAATATATATCGAAAGTTGACGACCTCGGTGATCTTGGTGTTATGTACTCGCCTCAGGACCCGATGTTTGTGGACTCAAACCCAGTCGAGGTCGACTCATTTTTAACGAGAGATGAAAATCCGTAGCACAACTTCCTTCGGAGAGAAAGGTAAGTCGTCGGTCTCATGTCGATTGTGGCATGTAAAAGAACCCTGGAAGGTGGGGGAAAACCTTTTTCCGGCAAAATCGGTAGGACCTTTCACGCTCGCTCATAGACATTTCAGTGTGAAAGGCAACACATTCTGAGCTCCCTTAGTACATAAGATTTCTACCAGATGGTGCAGGCAGCACTAACCAGCCGAAGGGCTGAGTGCATGATCAGTTACGGATAGATAGAAATCACATCAAACCAACCTTCGGGCTGTTGACTTAAGGCGGGATGGAAGGGGACGCGAGAAAACGCCAGTGTTTTTGTAGTTTTTATGGCAAAACATTTTCTTGGCTAAAATAAAAAGAATATTTCTTCAGTACAAATACATAGTTTAGTTTTCTTCACATGGTGATATCAACAGTTCTTGAATATATGTCAAGAGCATAGTGGTATTAGATGATAAACTTTGTGAATGAAGAGAAAAAGTTTTCGTTAAATTCCAGGACACCTTTGACAGATATTCAAGAAATTTCGAGGTCACCATGTGAAAAAAATTAAAAATTCTATGTTTGTGCTGGAACAATATTATATTTATTTCGGCCAAAAAAAAAAGTTTTGCTGTAAAAACTGCATAAACACAGGATTTTTCTCACATCTCCTTCCATCCCACCTTAAGAAAAATATATATATATATATATATTTTACATTCTTGTGGGCAAATACCATATATAGAACGAATTAAGTATCTTAATTCCATTTCTATGCAAAAATGAATGGTCAGTTCCTGAAGAAAAGGGAACTGAATCCAAATTGAGTAACTAAAAACGTGAACTTTAATCCTATTTAAAAGTAAAAGTCAATGAGAATTGTGCTGATGTTTGGTTTGAATATGAAGTTGAAATTGTGGAGTAGTATTTTAAGTGTAATTTTCGACATCCAATTTATTTCAATTTATTTTTATGGCAACAAGTGCTGAAAACCCCGCCTGTTGAAGGAAGAGGAAACTTTGTAATTGAACCCAAACTTTGGTCTACAATTTGTTATTTTTCACCGCCTTAAAGGTCTTTTGAGTCCCACGTCCGTCACTTTAGCGCAGTTGGCGGCGAGTCTTCCTTCATGAAACTCTACGTTCTAAATGTATGTTTAGTTTAATCCATCAACAGGCATATATATATATATATACACATGACAACACGTTTTCACACAGGCTACATATGTTGTTGATGTTTGCTTTAGTGAATTGCGTAATTTAAAGTATTAATTCTTATTATTTTTATGTATCCATCTTCTTCTATAATAATAAAGTGAAGATTTTGTTTGTTTGTCTCTAATTAGCGTTGCGCGATATCAATCACACGTAGATGTCTGAAATTTAAAAATTAGTATCCCCCTATGCCCGAACATGTGCACCTAGAAGCCGGAATTTTAAAATTCTGATTTGATTGTTTTTAATTAATTTAAAATTGGGTTGAAATAAATAAAAAATAACATATTTTTTTCTGTTTGTTTAGCATAGCAAGGCGTTGCACAGTTGACCGGGAAACACCGGGTTCTTTTGCCAGTATACAGACAACTAGTATAGCAATCCTGCCAGATACCACGTGATTTAATATTTATATAATATATCCTATACATAGATTAATGTGTGTATTTCTAGCTGAGCCAGTTTGGTTTTTTTTTCTCTGATTCTTAATACTTGTCCGAGATATCCACACTTATCCTAATTGGATTCCCGGCATAGATGACATTTTTTATAATTAGTTAAATTGAGGCTTTTTCTAACATGATGAACTAACGCCTAGCGGTCTGGATATTGTGTATGTTCTAGAATTAAGAGAGTTTGTAAGACGTGCGTTTATATAATCAGGTGGCGTTAAATAGTCATAGTGACAAAAATAGACTACTGCCTCAAGAGGGGATTAATAATTAACCTATAAAAAAAACCCACCAAAGCACCTATTTTTAACCAAATTTATTTCTTTTTAGCACCGTGTCTTAATATCCGTTCGGTTTAAACGATTATGTATTATATTATGATAATGGTTTAGGGATGAGAAAAGTTTCATTTAAAGTGTACCCGCATTTTCGTGAATAGAGTGGAAAACCATTTAAGAAAAAACCACCCTCAGTACACCCGGGTGGGATCGAACCACGATCTCCCCGTCATGAAGCGCCATTGGCAATCTAGCCTATTGCGAGAGTAGTGCCTTAGACCATGCAGTCACTGAAGCGGGTGCCAAATTTCTTGAAAAACGATAAATACATCAAATGTGTTTTTAATTGTAAGTTATTTTTCAAAGCTGGCCGTGGTTTCATATCAACCCTTGCAAGTGAGCTACAAAAGAAAAAAATAATTTTGCCCAAACTGTTTGATGTAACTTCTTGGAATACTGACTTCGTCGAAAGATACGTTGTGTTTGTTGTTGATTTAGACTGTTTTAGGAAAATTTTGAATAATCGTAGATATAGTAAAATTAAGGAAGAAAGATACATGTGTCCATATGCAATACTGTATCTACACATTAGTTTCAATTAGTAAAAAATTATGTAGAATACAATTGACGGTTTGGACACACATACACTAATTATTTTAAGAGCCAGTATCACTCCCAGTGGCGGATTTATGATGTGGGGGAGCAGTGGAGGCGCATCAGGGTGATCACCCCAGACAGGAGTCCCCCACAAACCCCCACAAGAAAGAAAACATAAAACTATAATTAACATATTTTCTTCAAAGAAAGCAAGGAAAGTTTGTATACAATTCCTAAATGGTTTTCCACTTTCCCTCCACGCAAACGCGGGTTCACTTCCTCTAAATTCAACCTTCCCAATTCCTAAACCATTAGCGTAATTAGCACTTAATCGTATAACCCGAACGGGTAGTAAGTACTAAAATGATCCCAATATATTCTGTTGTCAAGCAAATAATGCAGAGATCCCCACTTAGATACGTTTTCCGGTTCGAGCGTTATCATCGTGCAGTAAGTTATATAATTTACAGGTTAATCGGCCGCTAGTTTAGAGGGGGAAACGTTTATGGGCTCCTTAAGCAGGATTCACACGCCAGTAACTTGGCCCGTGATGTTTCGCAACGCCAACAAGAAACCGTTGATTCGCATTGCGTTTTAATTTTGTAAGTTGATTGACAGATAATTATGTGCGTGAAACAAGGACAACGAATGAAAGATGTTTCATAAAAGTGTACGAGTTCCAATACAAAATGTATTTGATAAAGGCCATTTTATGTGTCATGTTTAACAGAAGGCCTATATTTGCGCCGATTGCCCCCTATGAACCAACCTGTGTGGTGTAAGACCACTTCAGTGACCGAATGTTCTAAGGCGTCTCTCTCGTTTTAGACTGGCCAGATGATGGAGAGATCAGGGTTAGAATCCCGGTCGGGTCTACTGAGGGTGGCTATTCATAAATGGTTTCCCATTTTCCTTTCACGCAAATGCGGGTAGATTACGTCTAAAGCGCTTCCTTCCTCATCTCTACTCCAAAAGAGTAGCTATCGTAGATATGTATAATCTGAGCAGGTAGTAAGACGCGGGTTTAAAGCTCTACTCTCGTGTTAGATTTGACTGCCGATATGGGGAGATCTAAGTTCGAATTTCGGTCGGGTGTACTAAGGTTTAAAAAAAATTGTTTTCCAATCTCCCTCCGCGCAAATGCAAGTAAACTTCCTCTAAAATAACCTTATAAGTCCTTAGTAACTTATATAAGGGTATAACTCAAACAGGCAGTAAGACACAGTGCTAAACAAAAGCAGTGATAAATTTAAGAAAAAAAATCGTGCAAAGGTTAAAAAAAAAGCCGAACATCATATTTACACGCGTATAGCGGAAAAAACAGATCACGGGGATATCTGGTATATGGTTTAGAAATAGTCATAGTCTATAGTTTTCTTAGGCAAGCGTCAACGTGTGAATTATTACGCTTTAAAAATTTCGGTCACGATACAAACCTTAATGTCTATTTCGTTACGACCAAAAAAATATGTATGCTGTTTTATTTAATTAAAGTAAGCGTACCTCGCAATGAAAATAAAAACTAAAAAACTGCCGAGAGGTTAAAATTCAAAACGTGTAGCGTATTACATTAAAAGAATGTTATGAACGAGTTGAAATGGAAACGAAAGAAATTTAGTACGAAATATATGAATACGCATTACTTACCAAGTGTTTTTAATATTTTATTTTTTTTACCTCATTTATGAAAATTTTGTTTTAAACGGTTATATTTTAAAAAAAATTAAGTAGGGAGCATGTTTACGAAAACATAATGTGGTCAATTCAAGATATGCGTATCAAACAAATTTTTTTTAGCATTGTGTCTTACTATCTCTTCAGGTTATTCGTATATGTAGTTATTACGCTTATGAATTTGGGATGAGGAAGGTTGAATTTAGAGGAAGTGTACCCACATTTGCGTGGAGGAAGAGAGGAAAATCATTTTGGGAAAACCATCCTCATTACATCCAACCGGGATTCGAGCCCCATTCTCCCTGTCCTTGGCAGTCTAGTCCAATACGAGAGTAAACGCCTTATACCATGCAGCCATCGAAGAAGGTATCAAACAAATGTTATAGTAATTTAGTTAAAATAACACTTTTTACTTTGTGCTTAGAAAGTTTTTTGTTCCAAGTTGTCGTTGAGGTTTACCATTTGCTTGCTACATTGTTTTAAGTTACATATAAATAATACATTAACTTCAAGACTGAACAGAAAAAATATATTTTAAAAAGGTGTCAATTGGGTTTGCTTAGGGCACATTATATACCTGAATTACCATAACCTAACACACGCATCGATGGGCACGAGGACCAAGACGTCAACTTCATCTTTTGTTGGTAACTAACCTACTTGAGTAGCCGAATGGTCTAAGGCAGCGGTTACCAAACTGTGGTACGCATACCACCAGTGGTAGGTACAATTATTCCTAGTGGTATGCCGTGAGAAGCCAAACAAAACAAGCAGAGTAACGTCGTAAAAAGATAGGACCTGATCATATCTTATAAATATATTACGACTAAGTCTGACCAAAAGTAAAACAGATTTAAACAATGGATGGAGGAGTGGCCACATTGATTCAAGCTCAGATAGCCGGTGCGGCCGCGTAGTCTGTTTTTGTATATCCCTGGGCAACATTAAAAACATATCGAAATAGTAAACATGCAACTTTATCTTGGTGGTACTTCAAATTACGGAAATTGTTGGGGTGGTACGCCATTTAAAAAGTATATACCTAAATGTTGACTGTCAGAAGTCAGCTGTGAACTGTCAGTCAGCACCAAAGAAGCCATGGGGCTACTGTACATGTAAACCGTGCAGTCAACATAATTACCCCCTCCCTCTCCAAATAGGAAACGATCCTCAGCCCCTCCGCTCAGCAGACACTTTATGAAACGCGGCTAGCGAGTGCTGAATAGCTGTACACCACAGTTTTGGCTGTTTTGATTACGCGTTTACAATACTTCCACCAGCCGCATATGATGATAATGTATGTAAGTATTTTGTGTAATACTTACAAGAGCAAAATCATTTCGGTATTCGTCATTGAAATTATTTTCTCCAAAGATTTAAAATTTATTTTTGTCAAAGCGTCCGCGGACCGGATGAACCTATTCCGCGGGCCAGGGGCGGCCCGAGGTAAATTTTGTGCCCGGGCGGTATTGCTTTTTGGCGCCCCCTATGTAACTGGTGGATAATATAGTCAATTCGCCATAGGAGTGGTGATAACTGACAGCTAGCAAAAGCTACCAGATCTACTCTCATGTATCCATTCGACAAACCAAATGATCTGCAAGACCATATATTGATTTGTTGTCACTTTTGGCAGTCAAAACTTTGACAGAAATAATTTATCTTTAATTTTGTTTTTCTTTTGACCGTTCTTTAAATCTTCTTCTAGCTTTCAGCTGCCACATTTCCCATGGCGATTGGACTCTGGGAAAATATTAAAATAATCTCCAAACCTAACGTAGCCTGGACGTGATAGGAAAATAATATGAAGGGGAAACTCCACATTTTAACTATATACGCTAAACGTTTCAATTCGAGATTGTACCAAAACGGTTAGGATTACAAATAAAATTATAAGAACCTATTGTGTGGACAATGTTATCATCTATTTTGTACTATAAGTATAACAAACACTTTGACAATATAAATTGCTTACGTTATAACTTAAAAAAAAAGTTTTAGGGCGCCATGTTTTCAAGATGGCAAATGTAAAATAACCTTTTTAGAGCGCTACTATATTCTAATTTACTCACCATAAAATTAAACTAATAAATGTAAAATTTCATGTTAATATCAAAAAGTGAACGAATGCAACTCCATTATCACGCCTAGGTTATGTTAGGTTAGGAGTTGTTAGGTTTGGGGATTATTTTTATATCACGCCCAGGCTACATTAGGCTAGGTTTAGCTTTGTTTGGCGCCCCTGCCACCCCTTCAGCCGCCCCTGCCACGGGCGGTAGTTTGAGAACCCCTCTCCTAGACCATGCGACCAAAGAGCGGGTGACAGGCTGTTAAATCAGTGCCACTGTACTAATCACGCCACTTGTTATTAACGGGCCTTAGAAAACGTGTTTTTTTAAACCACATTTGTGAACACGCGGACTAAAATGTCAAGCTCATCTAGGCTGGTAGTTGAGTAGTAAGAAGTGAAGCGATATGTATATTTTTTAAAAATCACGTTTATTTTCATCCGATCGATATTCAATAGCACAGATGAACGTTATTGTCAAAGGCTCGCCATAATCGTTCTAATGTTGAAATGAGTAGCTTTACCACTCACACCTAGTCATGCAAGCGGCAAACACAAACAGAGGATAGGCTACTCAACAGGGCTTTGTCTGGCTGCTTGTCAATCACCTCCCCCTACCCCACTTCACCAAGGATACTATTCAATTAGAGGAATTAAGAACAATTCGCCCAAAATTACTTTCTGTAATCATAAGCTTATAAACTCCATCCCATTATAATGTTAAGAACTAGGTTGCTACTCATCCCAGATCCGCAATTTTTTTTAATGAGCGCGCTTTTTTTTAAATGAAAACTCCCAACTTTTAGCGTTGGAAAAAATAAAGTTTGTTTTTACTACGTAGAGATTTTCCTGACCAATTAAAATTTAATCTCTTTAGTATAAGGATTTGAAATTATTGTAAAGTTAATGCCCCTGATAGAGATTTCATGTTATCACAACCTGTATCCATTACTAAGTGCTTGAGAGACTTTATACAACGCTAAAAGTACTTACCTAGATCGGCTCTATAACTAGGTCGGTAGCTAAAGGTCCCGGGTTAGACTCCCATAAATTGCTAATCCCCCTTTCACGATGATTATTAATTAACGACGGGGTTACGTGTTGTGTGTTTAAGTTAGTCTGTAGGTCGTTGGTATATCAGGGTTGCCACTATTTTATTACTACCAAATTCGCTCTGTTTTCCGGTAGATTTTGCAAAATTCTCTGTGTTTTCAAGTTTCTTCTTCTTATTATTATTATTATTATTATTATTATTATTATTATTTTGTCTTAAGACAGATTTATTCATTTTGTCAGTGAACCTACCCCGCCAATATAAATTGCCTTGTATTTTATTTGTTTGTTACGTTTATTAATCCAGAATTACCCCTTACCCCTTGACGATTATCGAAGTTTTACTGTACTCTTTTAGTTTGGAAAACACATCTAGTAAAAGCGAAATACATAACTTAAACATCCTTAAAATGTTTCTGGAAGGTAACATAGCTAAAAGTCTTTGGAAAAAAAACACTTTAAAAATATCCATCAAAACTTGACAGATTATATTCTGGTACTTTGATTTCTCGTGGTTACCATTTCTGTGTTTAACATTTCAAAGGTTTCCCGACCTAAATTAACAAGTTGCATGTATACCTGCAGCTCGTGGGCAGCCTTTTAAAGTCAGTGAGGATCGTGTAAGGTTGCCTTAAAGTTCTCGCGACTTCGAAAGACACCAGAAAATGAAGAGAAAGTTACTGTTACTTTAACGAGTCAAGACAATATGAAACTTTTTAGCCTTGTTATTTATTCTACAGTTATTCACACGGCTAACAAGATTTTCACAGAGTTTAATTGTCTACCAAATTAAAACCTGAATTCTCTCAATAATAATATAAAATTATTGAGAAGAAATAAAGAGGTGTGGGGGGGGGGGGGAGGATGAAAGGAATCAGATATTTATTTTTATTTATAGTGCGATGATAGATTCAAGTTTCTTTGCCAACATTTAAATTTTATTTCTTCTATCTATTAGTGCACTGTCCAATTTTCGTGGGCAGGAATTATCTTGTAGATAAAATTTCATGTGCCAAGGCATGTGGTCTGCAGCTATTACTTTTGGATATTGTATCAATACATATAAAGGGTTCCGTACTTATAGAGTTATTAAAGGATTACAATGAGGAATAATTATTTTTATTACATAAGAAGTTTTTTTTCTGAAATGTCGTCCAACAATTGATATTGTGTCGGTGACCTGGCGGTCTAGGAGTAAGGTGTCGGACTTTTGTGTTGGGGATCCGGGGTTCAATCCTCGGTCCTAGCACGGATTTGTATTATTGCCAAACCCTTCCTTCAACTCTGACAAAACGTGTATTAATCACAACTTGTGAGTTTGTGGAATGCCAAGCCTCCACCGTGGTTCGGATCCCACGTTAAACCCAAACGGTTAATAAGACGCGGTGCTAATAAAAATAATAATAGATATTGAGTCTATATGACCACCTTTAGGAATTACAGTCTTTAGCCAAATTCAAATTACTCTACAAAATACAGCTATTCTACTAACTAACATCAAGTGTTAAGATCACATGAGCTCACTATAGATTCATAGAAAATAATTATATAGAAAGTTTACAAGGGTTATTTTCACAATAATTCTCGGGATTTACTTCTCCATTTTACAAGTATACGAATAGATTGAATCTGCATTAACTATTACAGATTCAATTAAATGGATCATCATTCTTTATAGCAACAGGATTCCATGGAAACCATGTAATTAGTGAAATTACATTTATTTTAAATTGTTTAGTTCATCATTATTTTTTCCCTTTCTCATCATATCATCACTTTGGTTTTGAAGCTGTTGCCTGATACTGACACTTCGTATATGCTGTATATAGGCCTATCTCTTTATATTGATGAGGTAGATAATTACTTATTTAGTATAATAAATATATTTGATCTCCAATCAAAAGTTATAAACATATTAGATTAAATAATTAAATAAATTGTAATTACATCTATCACTATACTCTTATTATTAAATATAATAATAATATAATCAAAGGTTATAAATTTCGGGCGCAAAAAAAGTGTGTAATTTTTAAAGGTCCTTTCTATAAACATTATAATCTACTTCGGTGACTGCATGGTCTAAGGAAGGGTATTTCAACTTTAAAATGCCCGAGGGCCACAATTGAATCCACGAGTCGAGTAGCTTCATAAACAGCTAACGGGCGGAAGGAAATATGACACACGCGGATGCACAAATTATTATTAAAATAGAGCACAATTTAGTTAATTACTGAATTAACATCAGTTAGAGCTTTCATGGATATTTTTTCCCCCCACAAATGTCAAAACTTTCTGTTTCTCGGTTCGACATATAAATTTTACCACGGTAGATTACTTTCCCAAAAAAACTTTGTGGGCCGTAAAACCGGGCATCGCGGGCCACGCGTGGTCGTTAGCCAACCAGTTGGAAGCCCCTGGTCTAAGGCGATGTTTCCCTTACCTTTTTGTTCGCAGCTCCAAATATAATATTTTTCCGGACTTGCGACCCTGAGGGAAGTTTTATATCTCTTTCATATTAGAGTTTATTCATTTAATGTAATTAATTAAAACATCAAAAACAGTATTATTACGGAAGGGGGGAAGGGGTAAAGTCACATTACACACATTTTCCAGGAAAACAACTTTTACATCTCAAACCCCATAAGGACCCCAGCAAATTCCTTTTTTTAATTAATTTAAATATGATATACTCTTACAACCATATATAATTTTACGTGAATTAGAAAGATCTCACGATTGTCTAACAGATGGCAGCACTAGCTAAATTTGAATTGCAATTTTACCTTCCCCCTTTTTCCCTGTCTCCTTCAAATGTAAATAACAATTATTTTTAGTGAAAATGTGACTTTGTTACAATGTTCGGTAAGGGACTAAAATATTTCAGGGGCTACTATAATGCAGTTTCATTCTTGGGGTGAGTTCTTTTTTATTTTTTATCAATGGATGTTAGTTAATCAACTAAATTGAATCAATTTCAGTAACTTTTTAACTTTACTAATGAAAATTATACAATATGTTCCCGTGAAAAAATTGGTGACAAAAACATATTTTTTCGGTGACAACCATGATGCTGTTTTATTGTGTGGGTGTACTCTTCAAGTTGATGGGCAGAGTCGTGGCCGTTTTTAGTAACTAAAGACGCCCGTGGCAGAGTACAACGTAAAACATTCTGAGGATCTTGATTGTTACAAGACTTGAACATCCTTGTTTGCAGAGTTAGACTATATTGTTAGAATAGGGACGAGATCCTTTTAAACTTTCAGAGTCAGAACGGGCATGTGCTTCAACTGGGTACAAAATTCTGAGTACAGGTAGGTTTCAAAACGTTGTTTTAACACTTGCTAAATTGTCAGTATTGCAGTAATTAATTATTTATAATGTCCCAGTTTTATGAAGTGTTTGTAAATAAATGTATGATGTCATACACTTTTTTAAAAAATATTTCTTTAGAGCTTCCCGCAACCCTCAGAAACATCCTTGCGAGCTTCATTTGGGTCGCGACTCACGGTTTGGGAACCACTTGTTTAAGCCATCACTCTCGCAATAGACTGGACTACCAATGGCAAGAATATCTGGGTTCGAATCCTACTATAGAAGATTTTTTTACCTAGAAATGTATTTCCACTCTTCTTAAACTCAAATGCGGATATACTTAATCTAAATTAAACCTTCCTAATCCCTAATACATCAGCGTAATTGGTGCATATGTGCGTATAGCCTGAACGGCTAGTAAGATGCGGTGCTAAAATAATGATAAAAAATTATAATGTAATTGCTAAATTATGAATTTAATTGTTTATTGTTGTTTTGTATCAGGAGCTCTACAAATCTAAAAATGATTACTTGAGATCGAACTTATAGTGAGCTCCTAATTGCAGGTTACTTGAACGTCCCTTAATTACACCCCACACCTCCGTGACGAATGAGAAAATCCGGTTATCCGACCTGATCGGTATCAGTTAATGATAAAAATGTTATAAAAACTTTTTCTGTGAGAGTGATGCGTTCTATTATAAAGCTGTTATGCTTATAATTACAATTTTTTTTAAATCAGTACAAAAAAATTAAGCCAACATGTGATAAATTCCCCCCCCCCCCCTTCCAAAGTTGAAATGGAGTAGCTATATTGAGTAAAGATAATAGAGAGAAAGAAAATGGTTGAAATACATGATTTATTAAAACTTACTTTTCATTGCTAAATCAAGATAACACTGTGTTACCTCAAACGAAATAATAATTTAAAATAACATAAGTTATATCGTCAATCACAAGGAACAGATATTAATGCCAGGAAAAACTATTTCATCCAGACCCGTAAACAAATCTTAATTTTGACATTTGTTTTACCTTTAATTAATGATTATAAATAAACATAGAATGGCGGTTCCTTAAAATTAATATTTCACTATAAAAGATCTCAATTCTAATACGTAGCATGAAAAGCCAACAATAGGAACAAATAAAAAGTAATATCATGAAATATCTTTGAGAAGCGTATGCAAAAAAAAAAAAAAGTAAAACGTACGGTAGGTACAGTTTTTCGTAGAAAGTTCGTTCTGAAAGGTCTTTTTTCCTAGCAAAATCCTGCTATATAGTATATACTATCAAGATAGGAACTTTAATTATTGTCATTGCACATGTACACATATTTGGCAAATAGAACACTTCTCAATAAGATAAAATTCAAGGGTGAAGTTCCTTGCGCTGCCGCTGTCCAATTCGAAATCATTTCTCAGACTTCAAAAAAGTACTGTTTAAAATGGTCACCCTTGCTCTTATATATAAATATCCTTGGGAAGAAATGAAGCCAAAGTATTTCTCTTAAATTTACCTAATTTATATTATGAAAACATTAACTTAAATGTTCTGAATAATGTTCAATCCGACAACCCTCCTTTACTAGATTGGATTCATAACAATAAACTTTCTATTAATTAAAAAAAAACTAAACTTATCCTATTCTCAAAACCAAGCCACAAGAAAAAAAAAATCATGGAAAATGATATATGCTACTACTGGAATTTGTAGACTATTACTTAGCTGGGCCTTACTATTGACAAGTATCTCTTATGGGACAGCCACATAAATAATAAGTTATAACAAAAAAAACTAAATCCTAATGCAGGAGCAATAAACTGATGTGCCTATGCACTAACTAATCCAGCTAAAAGAACTAGCTTTATTTTTCTTTGGTACACTCATATATAATATATATGAGTAATATTTGGGGTTTTGCAACCCAATCGAGATTAAAAAGACTATCTGCACTTCAAAATAGAATTATTAGATCACTATAACAATTACATGTTAGAGATAATAGAACTACCGATATTTATAAATATCTGGATTTAATCCTTTCAATCTTTTAAACCTATGTAAAATTTCATTCTTAGAAATCCATAATCCTACAAGCGAACTTAAAAGCTCTTTGGATCATGTAATTAATTATCAAATAAAAAAATCAGTGATATTATTTGTAAAAATTTGTAAATACTTGAGACACGCAATCATGAGCATTGTTAGCGGGTTGAGTGAAGAGACAATAGGGCCACGTCTCCACCAATAATGTATTTAATTAGTACAGACTTGGCACCTCCAAAGAAATAATGAAGTATTTAGTTACTAAAATAATATTTCCGTTATATTATTCGTGTTTTTCAGTTGGTACAAAAACATCTTTTTTTTTCATTCAAAGTGGTAATGAGTTCGTTATATTTCTTCCCGCACACCCTATAATTAATAGCAATGACGCCTCCGGATTCAAATTGCAATAAAAAATTAATCGACATTTGATTAAAATTGAATAAACTTGTTTATTTTCTAAGATTTAGAGTTGGCACACCATTGTTTAAGCATCTATTTACTAAGATCAAAAGGTTAAAGTGGTAAGGAAATCTTAGGATCATCTTAAGATTGTAATCACAATCCCTCATCTATGGACCAACTATAAATTATTGTAAGATAAAAAAAATACAAGTTTTAGCTCGTTCAATGTGAAAGCTTATGAAATAGTCGTTTGTTTGGATTTAGTCAAATCGAAATATGTCATTAAGGAAGGTAAAAGTTTGTTCTTTTAACTTGCTTTTAACGCATTGAGGCTTATTTAAACTCGAACTCTTATAAACAAACGACATTATGTCAATAAAAATGTCTTACCTTGACGCGCAGGAGACAACGGCGAAGAGACTCCTCTTGCAACCAGGTGTTGCAAGACGATCCACGAAAGAACTATGTAGCCCGTAACACCACGCACCAACATTGTTGGAGTTTTCTTTTGGAAAGGAAAAAAAAACACACACACACACAAAACACTTTTCACTATCTCACGTCATCGTCGCTCCATTTTAACCTTTCGTTCCCTCCAAAATTTACTTCACCACCCCACCTTCGATCACGATTCCTTCCAATGCCTCGCATGAGATACAGATCAACTCCTGTCAACAACTGTCACAAGGAACTCACAGCCATTACCACCTGAATAACCACACGCGCGTCTCTGATTCACTGACTGGGAGGGAAACTGCATTCGACTGAAAACCACGGCCGTCTGGAGCACTACGGCTGCCTGTCCAGATCAGACTAGTCAAGGTCGATAGAAACTCACAACAGGTCTCGCGCTAGACCCCAATACGGAAATATTGCAGAGTACTTTCAATTTAAGGTCAATAACAATAATACAGAATTACTCAAATGGAAAACGATCTGATGTTTCACACACACATTGTTATTCAAGGAACGCTTTTGATAAAAATTTTGTCAGGATTGTGGAAAGTTATCAATGTGTTATATATGGTGAACTATTACAAATTTTATATTTTCCTGGATAAAGTTAGTTTAACATAGTTTAAAAAGAAACATTAAGTAATTAAAATTCAGTAAACGCTGATAATCTAAAACCCAGTAGTATGAAACTTTGAATAATCCATGCAGAATTTTCTTGAAATAGATAAATAGATAGGGGGGGGGGGGAGGATTTGTCATATTAAAAAAAGTTTTTGTTAAACTCAAAGCTAAAATTGAATTATGAAATGTAAATGATAGTAAAAATTAAAGGTACGGGAGATTTAGGTGGAAAGTCGAATTTTAACTCAAATTGAGTTAGTGGTGTCAACTGTTAGACCATTATGATACCTTATAATGCGCTTTTAGATTCAAGGTTAAGAGATCCTTGTCATATTTAAATTCATTAAAAATATATTTCCTGGGATCCTTTTGGGGTTTGTGATATAAAAGTGGTCCTGGAAAATGTATTTGTGACTTTATACCCCCCCCCCCCCCAACACCCTTGTATACTTCTTGTTTTCCAAGTTGTAGTCATCACATATGACTTTTCTAAGATAATATGGCAGGGAAGAGGATGGTTGAATTTAGAGCAAGTGTACCTTCCTTCATGTGGAGGGAGGGTGGAAAATAATTTAGGGGGAACTTATCTTAGGTACACCAGAAAGGGATATGGACCCTGATCTCCCTGTCATTGTCATTCCAGGCTATTGCCAATGTGACGGCTTAGATCAAAGATTCCTAACCTTTTTCATCTCAGGGCATAAATAGTTGAGGACAATATTATCACGGTACACTTGTTTAAAGGCTGTAACATAATTCATTTTTCTATTAAATTTGGGTAAACATTAAAATGATTGGTAGTGAGATGCAGATGACAAGTGTATTTTGCTATCAGTGCTCTCATCTACTTGCAAAGCCAAGTTCCTGTTTACTTTAATTCTTTCAACAACATTTTTACAGATGTTCTCAGGCATTTCAGCAATATATTGGCCTATTATATTAGTGAACAAAGGCCCTTTTGAAATTTACTCTTTAGATTCTTTTATATGCATGGTTTCAACAATGACCTGGCATGCTGGCCTAATTTCATTTTTACCAATAACACCTGGTTTCGTGTTAGTTTTTTGGTGATCACAACTTTGAATAAAGCCTCGGGTGCACTATCTGAAACATTTTTTCCCCATTTTAGTTGCTGCCTCAAGTTGTGATTTTAAAATATATTCAAAATAATATGATAGTTTTTGAGACTCAGAGCTAGTTGGTGTCTGAACACCACTTTATTTTGCTCTGAATAATTTTTTCATTGCTCGGGCGTTCTCCACAAACGATACAGATAGAAACTGGTTGGTCACATCCAAATTAAACCAAAAGCTTAATAGCTATCGTTATATAACTGTAGGAAGCTTAAAACTGGAACTAGTAGTAGATTTAGCACAAGATGGTTTGTTTGAAACCTTAATAAATTTTGGTGGCACAATATAATATGCTGCGACACACCGGTTGGGAATTATTATTTTAGATCATATTTTAACGACAAAAGTGGATAGAAAAATAAAAATACGGTACCTGTACTATAAAAATATATTATGCGGACGTAAAATTACTTAACATATTCAATGCTTTTAACAGTCAAATGAATGTACATTTTACAAACATACAGGAACAAATTCACTCGCACTGCAGTCATCAATGTATTCTCCCACCTAATTTGTTTGATGATCTGAACAAGCTCTGGTCCAATTTAGTTTGAGGTTCTGCTGTAGTCGAATGCAGTGTTACACAAACCTTTTAGGTTCACAGTACAATTAAAAAGCATAATATTTTTGCAGCACATTGATGTACCCTGGAAATTACATAACTTAATTGTGTTTGAATTGTTAACTTTGAGGTGTACACTTTTTTGACAAGTGTGTAGGGCTTATCATTATTTCAATGTTTAATTCAAGTAGGAGTAAGTAAGAAATACTGATGATTCATGGCTGCTATACATACCAACTTTGTGTTCTTATCGAAAAGCAATGGGTGGCACTCTAGGCTGTAGCAGCTCCATGCACTGGTCTAATGAATGTAGTAATTAAAAAACGTAAAAATCTAGTTTGTATCTCCCTGTGCCTAAGGCCTACATACACTCGTGTACACAAGGTCAGATGGGCACAGGCCCCCTCATAGCATAGGAAGCACTTATGTCGCCTGTCGGCATGAAATTCCCTCACAATACATTTATGTGCGCTTTTTCTAGCTGTAGTAGCAAAAAAATAAGTTTAAAATATACATTTGTTGATTTCTAATTAAATATCAAAATATTTACATATTTTGTTTACAATATGATTACAGATATTTAGCTAACTCAAACCCGTTTTTACATGCTTGGCACAATTTCATTTATTTTTGACTAAGTTCATTCATTGGTAAAGCTGTATTCCCCTCCTTCCCCCCCCCAAATGTGCTCACTAAAAATGTGTATATTCAAAGTTTACATCAGAAACACATCAGAGTAATTTACAGGGCAGGTCATGAGCCTTTTTTAAGCAATCTGGTGTGCTATTAATCAATTGTGATTGGTTTAGTCGAGATTTAAATGTGAATATTTAGCCTTTTTTTAAAAAAAATTCATAGTTTTGTCCTTCTATCCTTCTTTCAAATATTTTCGATTAGTTACATTTTAGTACTTGTAACAATAAATAATTAGAGGAATGTAGAGAAAAAGGATGAGTATAAAAAAAAAGACCATAGAGTAAATATATTCTTAGGGAGCAATTCATATGTTAATTCATTTCTTTGGATATAACTTAACCAAACTGTATTTATTATGATTACTAACTTAACATGAAATTTATCTGATAGGCCTATTTATATCCCTAAAGATATATTTACTCTACATTAAAATGTTTACTTCTAAATATACCATAATTTATTAATACTTTACATTAATATTACATTTGATGAATTAGAAAAAAAGAGAAAGAAAAGACATAGGTGTATGTATATGAAACTGGCCAGGCCACAAAATATTTACATTCTTCAAAATATATTGTACAAGTTAATAACAAAACTTATTTGCCATTTTAGCAATTTTGATATTCAATTTTAATGTTCCACAGGTGGATAATACGTAAAAGTAAGAAACAAATTATTGACCTAGTAAGATGAATATTTTATCTTATATAAAGTTTAAAGGTTAGTGTGTGAATGAATGTCTCTTAAGTGAATATAAAATTTAAGGTATTTAGTATTTTATTTACTGCACGGAAATTAAAGAACACCAAACATGATAATTTCATGTCTAAAAAGTCAAAACATATTACAAATTTTCAAACCAAAATACAGGCATTCTAGTTTACACATTTAAGGTGGGAATAAAGGGAACACAAAATAAGGTCAGGGTTTTTGTAATTTTTATACAAAATATATTTTTGGTCAAAATATATCAAATATTGCTTCTATACAAACGTAAGAGTTTAATTTTCTTTGCATGGTGATATCAAGAATAATAATTGTTGCATATCTATCATGAACATGGTGAAATTATCTAACAACCTTTTTAAATGAATAGAAAAAGTTTTGATGAAATTCCAGGAATCTCTTAACAAATATTCAATAACTGTTTATACAGAAGCAATTTTTTATTTATTTTGACCAAAAAGATGGTTTATTATAATAACTGCTTTTTCTGCATCCCAACCTTAAAGAATCAACATATAGCATAGCACCATTGAATATTTATTTTTCATTGAAATAGAGCCATTTAATTTTTTTACTAAGGCCAAGAAAGGCGTGGAAGGCGCAGATAACAGAAAGTGTTCAAGTGAAAGGAGAAGAATGGACATAATTAGAGGAAGAATGATGTGAGGATAGAAGATGGAGGCATTTACTAAACTGACTCGGCCACATACTTAAAGTAGGTTATTAGTTTTAAGGGCGTTCCTTAAAATGGGCTTAATTTAGAAGTTACATTTAATAAAAGTTAAAGTTTTTAGAGTTTTCTTATGATTGTATATCTTAAACCAATTTTTTTTTTCTAGACAATGCAATGTGAATATTTTATAGAAATATAATACAAATAAAAATAATTATGATAATAATAATGTGTTCCCATCAGCTTAGCACCAAATAAACATGAAAATGGAAACTATACACAATTTAATGTCTTTGGTAAAATAGCTTTTAAAGAACAGTATTTTCTTCTGTGCGTAAAGGATCTCTTACTGCATTTCAATAATTCCTGAAATATTTGAATAAAGTTAAAATTTACAATAATTAACTAAACTAGAAGCAAATATCATATAGGGTTTATTGTGTTAAAATAAATTTTTAGCCAATGAGCCTCTAAAAAGTTTGCTAGGCTCCTAACATATGAAAACTATATTTATTAATTATAATTAATCATCTTATTATATTAAACATATATTAAGGGGAAAAAGTGTAAATTGGCTGGATTCAATAAATATGTACATATAATAGGACAAGGCCTGAGAATGCCTGAAAAACTGCAGTTCACCAATTCTTTTTTTGTAAAATAATTCTTTCCTAAAGCGCGACTACTAGAGCCAAAGTATTTTCTAAAGAACTAAGATAGTTAACAATTTTACAGGTTTTCAGAATTTTTGGCTTCTAAAAACAAATTACAAAAAAGGCTTTCTCTGTCTAATGCTCAATTAATTAAAATATATGCTTCTCATCATCATGTGCCAAGAGGTCTAAAAACTCATTCATTCTAAAGAATATTCTAGCTCCTTTCCTCCAAGAGAAATATCTTCATAAAGAATAAGTTTTTTTTTTCACTTCATAAAGAATAAGGTTTCATTCAAAAATCACACCAACTTTTGCAACAAACTGGTCAACTGTAAATTGCCCAATTTAACAACCCCCCAGGAGGGGTCGTAATGCATTGGGTTTATGATTTCAAAAACCTCAATCTAGATGTAAATGTCTCTGCTCCATTTAATGGTATCTAGAGACATGGCATATTCCTGGGTAAATGGAGGACTCATTCAATGTTACCTAAAAGATGAAGAAAAAAAGCATTATATACCTTTTTCCTTCCTCCAAGCTCAAAATATTACTTTTGATTTAGAGTCCAAAAATACCTTGGTATATTCAAATTTAAGTATTCCTGGCGTTTATTTTGTTCCAAGAATTCTTACATTAAGATTGCATCCAAAACTATTTAATTTTGAACAACCCTCAAAAATATTTTCAGTGGCCAAATTTAGAACTAACTCCAATAATGTCACAAAAATGTATGATCACACGTCATAGGGAACGAAGTATGAATTAAGTGATAAAGTAAATATTTGCCACACCATCTGTTAAACTTTAATAGATTATGGGGTGGAAAAACTGTGAGGCCAATTTCCTAGCTGCATTAATTTCGGGTCCAAGTCAAAATCTGAAATAATAATGTACACAATAACCCATTAAAATCTAAATTCATTAATACTAATTTAATCGGATACTGGTAGGAAAGAATTTTTAGAGAATAAAAACATGATTGTTTGTAGTCAACGTTGGTAGCATTTTACTTTATTAATTGTATTATTTCATAGGTATTAAGATAATGAAATGTAGCAATTGCAGATCACATGATTTAGTGTATAAATAAATGAAAATTGTTTCAATAACTTTTATCGATGTCAACAAAAATTCCTTCCTACTACTATACTATACTAAACTATACAAAGTGTCGTGGTTTATGTACAAAATAAATGTTTTTTGAAATACCATAGTCTACCTCGACGCCCAATTGTAATGTAGGTAAGTTATTTTTAAATGTTTGTTTTTTGATTTAGATAGTGAGTACTAATGCTATTTATAGTAAGCACACCCCATTTACAGTGATGGGGATTCTAAACGCAAGGTTCAACGTAATTTCCTGGGAAAAGTCCTGTGATGCCATCCATCACACCTTCCCACCAACCATCATCATTCTTTTTGAGAACGTATATCACCGAACTCTCTTGGAAACTGAGCTCATCTTCTTTATCAGCATAATAATCATAGATAGCTACCACTGAAACATAAATATGCATCACATTAATCAAAAGAAGTGCAGGCACTAAATGGATGGATAAAAAATAACATTGAAATGAGGAAGGTAAAAATCTAAACATTTGGTAGAGAATGATAGGTTCAAAAGATCATGTAGCACAAAATAAAATTTGAACGGATAGATTCAAAATCTAACTATACTAGAGAATCAAGACTAAAATTTGAATAGACAAAGAGAATTCAAGCTACAATGATAAAAGACACATAATCTGGTAGCTTAAAGCTATTTTTTTTTAGCACCACCTTACTAATTGTTAAGGTAATACACAAGGTTCATTTTTTAAATTATATATTTATATAATTCATGCTCGGTTACGAACACTAAGAGAATTCCGAAAAGATAATTCGAGCTTGACTCAAATGAAAAAACTAGAACTGACAAATTGCCTAAAAAGTGCACAAAATCATTTCCATTAAATGCATTAACAATCATTAGGGGAGTGCGTAGTTTCAAAAACTTTGAAAAAAAAATGGTTAATTTTGACATTTGATGAAGCTTAGCCAATAAAAATATTGACACCCAAAATAAACACATATGTTCAATTATTTCTTTCATCATGGCAAAATGGCAAAATTTTGAATAACATGTTGTAATAGTAAAATGATTTATCAGTTTTGAACAAATCTTTACAATTTTACAATAAGACACTTTTATAATATTAATTTAGTATTTAACGTTAATCAAACTTTGATTTGGTTCCAGGAATATTTTATATTATTCTATCTATTTGATTCAACTTCACTTCAAATAAAAACAGTACACTTTCCACCCCCCTAACATTTATGTAAGCCTATTTTAAAAAAAATGCTTCTAATATACATCATACCTTTCTCAATGTAGTTTTTGGGGACCCAACCCGGAAGATCTTCTTCGTCAGGAACAATCGCCATCATCCTGCCCTGCTGTGGCCTGCCGAACTGCGAGTGTTCATCGTCAGGAGGAGGGGGAGGTGGAAGAGGAGGGGACACATTGCCTGTCCGGTGGTGTTGGTAGTGGTGGTGGGGCAGTGTGTGCGCATGGTGCATCATGTCACCACCACCTGTCATGGTGCTTGCTAAAGGGGAAGGGGGAGCTAAAAAAAAACAAAAAACACAATAGGAGCGTTAGTTGCCATCCACAATAGAAATCACTCATTAAATAAAATATTTTTATTTAGAAAGTTTACAAGCAAAAACGTTTCTAAATTATTTATAAAATAATCCAAAGCAATATCCAATGGATCCAGATATTTAAATTCTGTTCACCGTAGGAATTGTTTTCTGAAAGGCCTTTTTCCCTACCAGAAAGCTATTATATAGTAGGATACTGGTAAGAAAAAAGACCTTTCAGAGAGTAATTCCTACCGTGAATGGAGTATAAAAAGATTACAGTTCAAAAAAATGTGTAGTAATTTTTTGTAATTCAACTTTTATACCAATATGCATCAATAATGCCTGTTTGGCCATCAATACGTTACACTAATTAGTCTTGAGGATGTAATGAGGGAGTTGAGATTTAAATAACTCAAGAAGCATCTGTCTAGCTAAAAGATAGGATACCCCTTTATGGATCCGCTAGTCAAACCTTGGCTACTAGAGTAAGAGTCAAGCATGCTAAGGTACTAACGATGCACAGCTATACTCACCATTTCAAACATCGTAAGCAGAATAATGAAAAAGCACAATTATTGTTAGTTTATGATCAAATAAGTTAAGGTATAACTAAGTAAAATTTCATGAAAAAAATAGTTTACTTAAAACCTACAAATATTGTTGAAGTGACACAATAGCAATGATTTAAAATAATTTATATGAAAAAAGTGCATTGAGCAAAAATCTTTTGTAATAAATAAAATGATAGAATTTTAGGAAAATGGTAGAGCACAAATAAAAGTAAAAACACTAACACATACACACTTTAATACTTTGATGCTACTACAGCATATCCTCATGAATTACTACTTCCTGAGGAAGATACTATAATATTGAAGTGTGTGTAAATATGTGTTAGTGTTTTTACTTTTATTTGTGCTCTACCATTTTCCTAATATTCTATCATTTTATTTATTACAAAATAGCAATAATTTGTGAAGCAAAATTGTTTACAGTATAAGCATCCAGAATTTACTGTAGATAAGAACATATTTTTAATAATAATTTGATTTTTAAAAACCAGATTATAATTTTTAATGTAAAATTTGAACACAAAGGGTTCATAATAAAGAATTACACACTTATTAAATTGCTCAATGACTTTTTTAAATCTGTTTCTATTGCTATGCCTACATCTAAATGTTAAATATCTATGGTCAGTAACATATTAAAATAGTCCTCGAATACCAAAGCAGAAATAGCAAATGTGTTAACACATACAAAACATAATAGTTAAAAGGAATAGTTCAAAAATATTTTAATAATGCAACACACTTCCCATTTTAACAAATTAAAGTGTTTGGAGTAAAGCATTGAGCTATATCATTCAAGTAGTAAAAGAATAAACCAGCACACTTGTAATGGGTAAGCTGGGTAAGCTGGGTAAGCTGGGTAAGCTGGGTAAGACTGTATGATAGTTGTGTATAACTAGCTGGAGTCAAGATCACATTTTCTCGAATCCAAATTTTTATTATTATTTTTAACTATGAATCCAGAATCTAAATCATGAAAAAAACTAAAAGCATAATAGTATGTATTAAATAAAGTGTACTAAGCAAGTTATAAAATGTAGTTAGAAAACTATAATAGAATTGTAGAAAAATGAAGCACAAATAAAAGTAAAAACACTAACACACTTCAATATTTCAAAGTAACACATAGCATCTTCCTACTTACTTGGGAAATATTGAAGTTTTTTTAATCAATGTAAGAGGTTATCTTCACCAAGTTGGTGTGATTTTTTGCCCTTTATTTTTTATTTTGTTCACATTAAGTGAGCCTTATATTAGTTCTAAAAATAAAATTGAAATTAAAAATTTGCATTTTTTTTTTAAATCTTGAAACTGAAACTTTTTACAAGCCTTGAATTTCGAATATTCTTAGGGATTTGAGTGATTTAAATATTTTAAGGGTCCATCTACATGTATAACACAAAATGCCTACTAGGGACACTGAAATATTGTGACACATGTTTTACATTTACTTAGCACGTTAAAAAATGTATATAGACAAGTGAAATAAAGCAAAATTGAATCTTTAAACAAAATTGATTACTTTGCCTTTTATAAGCAAATAATGGTGCATTATATCAATTTTGGTCAGAATCAACATTATCTAAAATATATACATTTTTACTTGATAGCAGGCAAAATTGTTCTTTACCAGAAATTTTCAATAAAAATAGTATCAACTGCCCTATTATAATTTTATTCTTAATATTTCCATGACAAATCAGATATCATGGTCCTGAAAAAAATATGTTCCTTCAAAGACCATTGGTAAAGAAGAAGTAAAATTTGTGTTTGATCTGGCTATTACGAATGTAAAGTTGTGATTAAAGGCAAATACTTAAAATTCAAGAATTTGAAATTTAGCCATAATTTTTCCATCCACTTAAGTTTGAGCAAATATTTGTAATCCTTTTTAGCCAGAAAATGCCTTTTATTTACCGACTTTTAATACTGAAATCCAATTTTTGATTCAAATAAATCCAATCATTTTATTTAACAAAGGGTTTATAGTAACCGAACTTATGTAAGTGAACTAGTTTATCCTCTCACTCCTTTTAACAAAGAATGAATAAAATACTCTATAGTAATTTTGTTTTTTTTAAATTTATTTGAGGTATTTAAGATGTACTTTCTGAGCTGACTGATTACAAGTATATCGGCACATGACTTATAAACTAACTTAAATCTAAAACAGATAAAACATCCAGTCCCCAGTCGTTAATTCATCACTGTGAAAGAGGAAACCCTCATCTCACCAAAGATTTTTCAACCATGCCAGGAATCAAACCTGAGACCCTTAGCTGAGTAGATAGACATGCTACTGACTGAGCTTAGGTGTCGGACCATAAGTGTCCCACACCATAGAATATATAGGACTAGAAGCTACACCATGGAGAAGACGAACTTACGTGGCATGCTGGAATGATGGTCTCCATATGAAGAGGGAGGGGGTGGAGGAGGGGGAGCCTGAATGTTATGAGGTATAGGGTGGACCATACCCACTTGTGGAGGGGACATGGGAGGGGAGGGGTGGGCTGCATGACTGTGTGGCAAAGTGTGGGTGTGCATGTGAGCTGAAGGTGGCATGGGTAGGGTACTGTAGCCAGGACCTCGGCCCTCGCGTCTTGGGTGGCCCAATGGATAATTGGGAGCATAATGACTAGGAACCTAAACAAAAACAACAAACATAAGTGTGGAATGATCACCACAGCATATGAGTGAAAATATTATGTATATCATGATGATTGGTTTTTTTATCAAATATTTAGGCCTAAATGTTTATAAACCATTTTTCAGAATTACTTGTCAAATATTAAATATGTAGCTGCTGAGATTCTGTAATCATAATGTAAAGCCTGTTATAAGATAAAAAAAAAAGGTTGTCAGAATGAGAGCTTCTACTAAAAAAAATATTAGTGAAGCCAATAAAACTTCAAAATATTATAGTCAAAACAATTGGGGTGTGCAAAACTTCAAAACTTTGACTTGGCTTCGAAAAAATTCCAGCTTGAGCTGGATAACTCAGAGTGCTCTCGGACTGAGTTATAGAGTTTAAGTTCCTTGATACAAGTGCACTCAGACTATTTTCCCCATGTGGTCTTTTACGTGTGCCTTCACTAATCTGTCATATTAAAACTCTACTCGGTCAAAGTCTATCCGGATGAGAGAGGGTCATCGCCCGAGTATACTCTTATCGAATGACATGGTCCGAGTGCACTCGGATTGGGTGTATAAACAATACAAGTGGCATCAGTGTGTCCTATCTTCTGAATGCACACAGTCCAAGTGTACTCTGACCACGTCAACCCAGTTTTAAACAATTATGAATAATGACAGCTAAAATACATCATCTATGATCAATTATTACCATTCTGTGCAGTTGAAAATTAGAAATCATTAGAAAAAAAAATCCATAGTAAATGTACTATAAAGTAGTTCATAGGGGATTTTAGTGCATCATGTTATATAAATAAGCCAAATATGTATTTTTAAACATAAAACAATTAACAAAAACTACTCAAACTTTGGTTTGGCTTCGAGAATATTTAATGTATTTGAATTTGCTTTGAATTGAAAAAATGGACTATGCACATCTTTAAACCATGCAAATAAACTTGCCCAGTCTCCTTGTGATACCTGTGGGGGAGCAACGGCTGGTGGAGTCCTATACTCTCTGGAGCCCTTGCTGAGTGTGCCCCCAGTTCTGACAGCTTGGGGAGGTGTGGGAGGCTTGGTGGTGGGAGCAGGACCAACCATGGGCCCCACCATCATTGCTGCAGTGGTGGACACAGAACCTAGGCTCTGTATACTGCCTTGACTGGATCCTCGCTGTTTGGTGCGGGGGGTACCCCCTGTAGTCGCCTTCACACCATGTCCGAGATCGTCGAGAGCTGATGGTCACATAATTAATGATTTGTTGAGCTCAATTAAATAACTATTATCTTAATTATTTGATACATTTCAAAAGTATAATAGATATAGTAAATATAATTTTCTAAAGTCCGCAAATCTTTTTTGTTAATTTAATTTGGTTATTCCACAAAATGTCTAGGGCTACATAAAATTGTGTAAGTTTGACTGTTAAGATGAATAAAAAAATTACAAAGTTAGACTATATAAATAGTTGCATCCAGTTAAATTGTGTGAAACTAGAAATGCTCTATACTTATCCAATTTATATAATTTAAAAAAATGAATAAACAATTAAATTACCTGTAAAGTCAACAGGTTTGCGAACATATTTGATCGGTTTTTCTGGATTTGCTGGAGCAATAATTTTGTACTGCCGAGAAGTAGTTTTATTTGCTGTTAGAACACCAATTTCTCGACGAGCAATCTTTTCTTTATGGATCATGACAGTCTGAACATAAGAATACTCTATGATAAAATCACATTATAATTGACTTAATGAGATACAAGACTAGTGTTTATAATTTTGTATTATTTGTTAAATTCAAGTGTTGGTGTAGTCAAAAATGAAAACAGCTACCACAGCACAATGGTGGCCCTACATAAAGTAGCCCCATGGCTTCTTTGGTGCTGACTGACAGTTCACAGCTGACTTCAGACAGTCAACAGTTAGGTATATACCTACATTTTGACTGTCAGAAGTGGCAGCTGCTAAACACATGTTTTTTGCAGATCATATGGTTTGGCGTAGGGATACATAATTTGGTCTGGTAGCTTTTCAAAGGTGTCAGCTGTCAGTCAGCACCAAAGAAGCCATGGGGCTACTGTATATGCAGTAAATCTGTTTTCAAACAGAGAAATTGTACTAAAAGGAATCAACATACATATACCAAATCTATAGGGGTGGCGGAAGTTTCTAAACTTACACTTGGCTTTAACTTCGCTTAAAAAAATCCTGCTTCGAAAATATTGAAAGCTGTTTTCAATTTATGGTCAATTATTGCCATTCTGAGCTGTTATTCCTAAATTACAAATCAATATTCACATGGAAAAATCTGAAGTTGTTTAATTAATCAGTTGTGATGATAACTTGATTTATCAGAATAAAACAAAATTGGCCTAAGTTACAGTACTACACAGAGCTTTACAATAAAACATTTTCCAAGTAGCTATAGAACATAAAATTATCTAAATAAGCACAATTTAATATTCTTTCAAGCATGAAATAACCAACAAAAAATGTTTGAACATTGATTCGGAATATTAGGAATATTTCACGTATTTGATTCAAATTCGCTTCGAATTCAAAAAGAGGACTTAGAACACCAAATCTATGATAAAATTTAATGTGGCCTAGTTAAGTTACTCCTTTAATTTGTTTGAAAATAAAGCCAAAGAAAAAACTTTCATTATGAAACAAATAGGCCCTATAATTTTTGTAGCACTGCATATTGATACCCATTCGGGTTGTATGCTTATATACTAATTACGTTAATGGGATAGAGATTAGGAAGGTCACATTTAGAGGAAGTGTACCCACATTTGCATAGAGCCAGAATGGGAAAATAATTTTAGAAAAACCACCCTTGTTACACTCGACCGAGACTCAAACCTTCATCGCTCTGTCATTGGCAGTCTAGTCTAACACGAGAATAGCGTGTTAGATCATGCGGCCACCAAAGCGGGAGTAAATATAGTCATTGGTTCTACCTGGGCGATATGATTCATCTGACTCTCCATCTCAGCAAGTTGAGCAGCTTGCAGATCTAACAGTTGAAGAAAGTTAAATGCAAGAGTATTGATTTGGTAAGCAACACTCGCAAGTGATTGTGTGGTGTAGTTCTTGGTTTCTTCTAGAGCAGCTCGTTTATTCTCAGACTAAAAAAGTGAAATATATTTTGTATGTAAGGTCTAGGTAAAAAATAAAATAAGTTATCGTATGAATGAAAGGTTGTCAGGAATCCAGTTCCAATTGTCTCTCTGGGGATTGAACCCAAAATGTTTACTTTAGCAACAGGTTAAAAAAAATATTAATAATAACTTCTACTCTAGTCATATGTTTACATAATAAATGCCTTAGTCATGTTCCAATAAAGCAAAACACAGGTTTCATACCATTATTAGTCAAATTAATGCAATACATACCCGCTGTATCTAGCTCTTACTTTTATAAACCAATTAGGCCTATCTCTTTCTATTATATATATTAGTTTTAACTTTTAAGAAAAATAGATTAATAAAAATATATGTATGTATAATCTTTTTTTTTTAATAATCTATTTTCCTTAAAACCCAATACTGAAAGACAAGGTAGGTTCATTTGGTATTAAGTTATAAAGTGTTATTTTTCACCTGAAAATAGTTGCCTTCACAATACTCAGCCACTCTTTCCAGGTTTGTATGACTGTCAGCGAGGCTGCTCCTTCCTTCTGGTATTTCGGTAGTCAAAAGTGCTGCTAATTCTACCATATTGTCAGAGTCACTCCCTAGACCAGATTCTCGGCTAGGATCCATGACTCCTGAAATGTTTCACCAGGATATTAATGTTGAATATGGGTAAAATGTAACAACATTCCTCAAATGTTAGTTATTACACTGGGTAGTTAAATTATTATTATTAGTACCGCGTCTTACTACCCGTTCGGGTTATACGCACTTACGCTAATGTGTAATGGTAGGGTGATTGTGAGATGAAATGGGAGGACCTACAGTTTAAGGTGGGATTCGAACCACGGTGGAGGCCTGGCATTCCTCACATTCACAAGTTGTGATTAATACAAGTCTTGTCAGAGGTGAAGGAAGGGTTTGGCAATCAGATAAATCTGTGCCAGGACCGAGGATTGAACCACAGAGCCCCAGCACAGTCTGACACCTTACCCCTAGACCACCAGGTCACCCTGTACGTTTGGAAAAATGTATGAATGATATCCATATTTTAGCTATTTTAAGAGCGAAAAGACTGATAATGTGACATGAAGTGTACTATCCCCAAAAATAAGCCAAGATTGCATTTTGGCAAGATTATTGTCAAAACCAGAATGTATTATTTCAATTAGGTTTCTCAGAATTTTCCTACAATCAAGGTTAGGCTAGGTTCAATGGATTTTATATATTAAGTCTACATTCACTTGTTCATGCCTATAGGCCTATATTATTATAAAGACTTCAATTTTTTACATTATTTTACTTAAGAATAATTTTATTAAGTGTATAATTATGTTGAGGTGTAAGGACCATTGGGATTTGGGTCTTCAGTCGTTTCTTTGTTCAAAATATACTTAAGTTACAATTCTGACAGTATATTGATAGTAATATAATGGATATCACATTTTTTATTCCATTCGGAAATGGCCCCACCTTCCCTCTCAGCCCAGCCTTGAATACTGACAACAAAAATCATAATAGAGTTATCTATTAAGAAATTAAAATGAATTAATGGTATAATTTTAGAAATTAAAACATATATATATTTAAATTTCATACCACCGGTCATAAATGAACTCCACATCATTCGGCTCTAAATTTCTTGATAATTTGTATTATTAGCTTACTGAACTTTTCCACAGCCACATAAACTTTTTATAGGGGAACACAAGCAATTCGCAAGGTGACAACATCAAAATTTTAAACCAGATACATCCATTAGTTTAGAATTAAACCATTAGATAGCACTCTAATCATAAATAAATAAAGCACGAAATGGCAGTAACAACAATTAATGTGAATTATATAAAAAAAAGGCAAAAAATTAATAAAATGGTTAATTCATTCGAAAGAAGTTTATGGCTTAATCTATTATTTTTAAAATAAAAATGTAAAAACATTAATTACCATAAGTAATAAAAATATTCGAGTTATCGGCAGTTAATTTTAATTGTGTTGCTATTGTAAATGCCTTTAACCAAATACTTATTAATTATTATTCTAAGATTCACCTTATAGATGTGACTTGTAGAACTTACGATTGTAAAATTATATTTGTCAACATTTTAAATACTTTTTTTATGTGTCTAGATTCAAACATTTATTGGGAAACATAGGACGTTTCTTGGTATGAGTCTAGTTGTGGGGTCCAAGAAAAGTAGGCGAATATTTTTGCTATCAATTGTAAGATCTTACTTTATGAATCAGCAATCTTAAGTAAAAAGACAATTGTCAGAAACGAAGTAGGTAGCTTTTGTTGGTTGAATACCTGGATTTCCCCCATCATATCTTACGACACACCTACTTTCGCAAAGTACTATTTTGTAGCTATGAACATTTTGAAACCATTTACAAAATTTGAACAACACCGCCTTATTAGTTAGTACAGTGTTGAGTGTAGTGAAAAATTGTGTCTTGTGTCGGTATGTGGTTTTGGAGAAAGAATTCAATATTATAATACTAGTGGGCTGGGGCGATGGAACGGGGGGCACAGGGAGCATTATACCCTTGATAGAAGCAAGGGGGCAAAGCAAGGTTTTGCCCCCCTTCTGACATGTGCAATAAAGATCTCAGTGTGGCTTATATAAATTATGGAAAATCGAAAAATATTTTATATTTCAATCGTTTTTATACCAAAGCTAAGACAATTTGAATGAAGCCATAGCTGAATCATTGTTGTTTAAATTACGCGCTGACTCCTAGTTGGTGCGTGGGCCATGCAGAATGCTACAACAAAACTTTATCGCGCCAAAATCATAGTGATTAAACATGTGCCAAGTAGTTGGTTATATACCTCGCCGAGTGTGGTACCATTTTATTAAGTGTGATTGTGTGTTGGTTAACTTGGTTTTTAACATAAAGCGAACGGCAAACTACGATGTATATGTGTGAGAAGATCTTCTGTTTGAGGTGAGCATTATGAATATAACCATTCGGAAATATTAAGTTTGATTGAATTTACATTGAGCCATAAAGTCTAGCAGATTTTATTCGTTCGTATGTTTGATCTTGTATGTCCACATATTCTATTCTGTCACTTGCTAGACGGGTTAATATTCTTGAGACTGATTAATTTTACCTGATGTTTGCTAGACACAGACCAACAAAAACATTTAACGGCCACAGTGGCTTGGTCAATCGCTTCAAATAATGTGCTGTATATTCAACTACAGAACTTTCTGTCAGGCCTAGTGTATTTTATTAATGGTTACGTTTATTAGCACATGGGCTATTAACAGATTAATCTAATGCCGGGATCACGATCAACTCAACGTTAACTTAAAGTTAACTTAATGTAACTTTACGTAAAGGATCTCCTTGTGTGTTTAAATGGAAGCGATCACGATGCAGTTAACTTAGCGTTGACTTGCAGTTAACTTAACGTAAGAGATGTCCTGGGAGGTATTTTACTTTAAGTGAACGTTACTTGAAGGATATCACGTGATCTAGCCAGCCAATCATTGTGTGGGTGACGTCAACAGGGCTATTTAGTAATTCATTTGTTGGTATTATGACCAATTTTTATTTTTTAGGGTAAGTTCTAGTGATCAGACATTGAAACAAAATAATTAAACTAAAAAGGAAAGCTAAATTTATCAAAAAAGGTTTTGTAATAGATATTTATTATATCGATTGAAAACTGTAAACATTCACAGATCATCACTGTACAACTAATACAAATCACATATCATACTCGAGAATGACGATGTTTGGCTCGAGTTGTTACGTTAAGTTACGTGAATCGTGATCACACATACGTTAAGTTAACTTTAAGTTAACGTTACGATAAGTTACGTTAAGTTAACGCTAAGTTGATCGTGATCCCGGTATAGATCTCACCATGTCTGCTGACTCCGCAGTTTCTTAGTTAATCATAACACTCTTTTTACCTTAGCGCATTCTATAAGATGTTTTTAAACTAATATTTGCCTCTATTGCTCTATACGATTTTCTTAGACTAATTATCTACCCTATTGCCATCTATTAGAAATATTTAAATTAATTTTCTCTTAGTTCCATTTATTTTTCTAATGTTGGTTAAAATTGGTTCGTTTATTGTGGATGTGGAGGACTTTTGTTGGAGCTATTCTGCTTCTGTCAAGTGGATTCTCCGTAAACAAAGCTAAGATTATTATCGAAGCTATTTTTATTAATAATTTTATGGATTGATTACTTATTTATTATTATGATTATTTAATACATCACGTAGTACTTTTGCTTAAACTCAATTATAATATTTTTAAATAATTTTAATTAATTTGTAAAATGTGGCGAGTTTTAAATGTTTTAGAATCAACTTCAAATAATAGAGAAAATTATATTATAAAGAAAATAAGTTCAGAAACAAATCATTCCATATTTCTTTCAAATTTATCCAGCATATGGCATGAAAATTTGACTACAGAAACACTTTTAGAAAGATGCAAGGTAATTCCCTATTCTTCTATTTATTGCATTACTGAATAGGAGGGTCTGTAGTTCTTTGGACTCTGGAAGCCCAGCTAAGTGGAAATAAACATTTTCGGCAATACCAGGGACATAATAGCAATACTAACTTTTGCACATTATAAATGGTTTCTAGGCCCCTATTTAATGATTTCGTCTATCGGAGGTTTTATTTATTTTCATGCTCACATTTTATTATTTTTTTAGTGATACAAGGTTTTGTGCCAAAATGTGAAGCTGCTTAGATTCTAAAATTTTAAAATATGTTATTGATAAATTCTAGGAACTTAACCCATGCATTGATGCCAACACTCCTGAGAAGTTAGTGCTTCATGTCTTGTCATTGGTTGATGGCTCCAGGAAGGATGTGGAAACAATTCTAACTGTTCTTCGGGATAACATGTGTATAATAAAGCTAAATTCTAAACTAGCTGGTGTCTTATTTACATATGAATTTTATTTGGAAATATTAAAAGGGGATATGGTGAGTATGATTTATTGTTCACTTAAGAAGTGATATAATGTTTAAATATCAGTAAACTGGTTTATTTGTAATCTAAGGGCCTATTTAATACAGTACAGCTATTATACATTATATATCACATTTATATCACCATAAAACATAAAATAGCTTACTGACTTGGTTCTACACCCTATGTATTTTTTTTATGGAAATATGTTTTCTCTGTTATTCTTCTCAAGTTAGATATCTATAATAAATTATTTTTTTAAACAAGCTTTGAATTCAAAATTGACAATAGAATCAATGTTAAATATTTTTGTTTTTTTATATTTAGACACCCAACCTTCCCACTAAAACAGGGATCACTATCGACTTTGCATTCACTTAATGTTCATGTAACTTAATGGCTCCCCTCATGTTTTTAAATGGAATCCATCACGATGCAGTTAACTTAATGTTCACTTGATTTAAGTGTTGTCAAGGGGAGAACTTCACAGTATATGTAAACGTTTAATGAAAGTTACCACAGGTTCTACCTAACAAATCATGCTGCGGGCAACTTAAACAGGTCAACCCAGTACTTCATTTGTTTGTTTAGGGTATGCAGATGACTTCTTCAGCATTGTTTGTCCGCGTTTTGTGAACTCATAAACGCCGCAGCCTCTTGTTACACATTACTTTGTATATAAAATAAAACTTCTATTGTAAGTTCTTTTAGCCTAATCAGCCCTAAATTCTTGGTTATCATTTTGGTGTTGGTAAAAAAATAATTTCAAACTGTCCAAACAATTTGTCTGTGTTTTTCTTGAGTTGTTATATTAAGTGAATCTTGATTACACACTAGTTACATATTTACACATACCTAATCATAACATTCCCTTACTGGGTAGGCAAGAAACTGTGTATATATAGCTCAAAAAACAACTCTGCACTTAATACATTCTCACTAACTTTCTCCACACTTCCCTATTCTTGCATACTCTCTTTGCTTCAACAACATCCATACACCGAGTCATACATGCTCTTTTATTCTTAAAACTCTTAGTGTTTCTTTTTATCACAAGTTTGTCTACAACACTTAGCCACGTCCTACATGGCCTACCCCTTCCTTTTGATACACACAATCTACCTTCACATATATGCTTCATCACTCAATCAATTCTCATCCTCTCAACTTGCCCAAACCAACATAAAACGCTAGTTTTTTTTTACATTAAGTGAATGTTTCCGTGCCAGGTTACTTGAACATTAAGTTGATTGCTAGCCCAGCATAAGACTTTGGAACAAAATAGCCAAGTTACCAGTAAAGGGATTATTATTTGTTTATCTCCCTAGTACCATTATCTTGAAAGACTTCAGTTCACCTAACTTGCATGGTTAAAATATAGCCACTTCTATTAGTCTTACTTGATAGAGTAAATACAGTCTGTTCTCCAAATATCACAGTAGAATAATTTGATATTGATATATAGAAACTTCGATGTATAGAAACAATATTTTTTATACATGATATTGTGTAGTCTTTTGTAGAGCTATTTAGAAATATTTCCTAATCAATGCACTTATTATAAGTGAATGTGAATCATATTGTGTACAAATTATGTTCATAACTTGATTAAAAACAAACAAGAAAAAAATTTGTTGAGCATACCTTGAAAAAACCATCGGTTAGATATACTGAAACAAACTGAACCTGATTCATATAGGAGAAAGGCTACTTTAGGAAAGGGGTGAGAGGAGTGTGGAGACAATACCACCCTGCTAGGCAACCTGTCGGCGTCGCAATGACCTTTACCAAACATTTCCTTCTTCCTCTTGCGACTTATCCACTCTATTTTTTCCCCCTTGTTTTTCTTATTCCATCGTCATTACAGGGGGAAATCCCGATTCGCCTTGAAAAAAATCCATTATATGAAGAAAAAAAAATTCTGTACAGGTCTAGAAATAGTTTTTCTATGTAATGTCATAGTGATTCACCAAAACTTTGATACATAGATAATTTCGATATGCGGAAGTTTGATTTATGGAGGTCCCACTGTATTTTTTTGATTTATTTTAGAATGATGTTGATTTTTTATAGCTATACAAGGAACTAATGTCTCCCGTGTATATGATGCTACTGGAACTACAATCAAGACAGCAATTATTAATAAACTTGTTGAAAAAGAAAGATACCGAGATTACTGAATATAAAATGAATGGAGCCCAACTTTCTAGAAGTAAGCATGCATTTAGTTTGCTTTAGTTATACCGTATTCATTTAGAAAAGATTCTAAGGAATTGGTAGGTATTACAGAGCTTTTATAGCTTACAAAGAATATGACTTGTGTAGAACCTGAACAGGTAGTGAGACGCGGTTTGAAAAAAAAAAAAGAGTAGTATATCAAAAGTGACAACTGCAGATCACATGACTTGACATATGAATACATTAAAGTAGATCTAGTGCTGCCAGGATCACGATGAACTTAACGTTCACTTAATGTAAATAAAATAGTGTGTGATCAGGATTCACATAACACAACAACTCTTGCAAAATACAGACAATGGGTATGAACTGTTTGAAAACAAACTGTTCACTAAAATGAAATCTAATAGATGATTAAGCTGCAAATACTTGCAATAAGAGCTTACTGAATATACACAATAAAGTGTACATGAGGCTAACTACTACGTTTTAGAGTTCATGAGACATGGAAAAAACTGTACCAAAGATATTTGTCTGTATATTTAAGGCGATTGGCCCTTTTAATTTGGCGTGGAAATGCAGAGCCATGGGAACAAACGGTTAACTTCAAGAACTTTTGTTGTTTTGGAATTTTCTTTTCAAAAATGGTTTGTTCAAGAATAAAAGCATGTTGATTAAATTTTACTTTTTATATACACACCTCCTCTATAATTTTAACAGTGATCAAATATTGGTAAAATCAACATTTTTCAATAGAAAACTGCTGGCTTAATAATGAAAAAAATAAGAAACTGTAACAATGAATAACCATTGATACATTATCTTAGAAGGGATGTTGAAAATATCAACATGAAAATTTCACTCATTCTCGAGAAAACTGATATTTTCAAACGTATGATTTTTCCACAAGACCTGTCCGGTAGCTAGCGCCATCTACGGTTTCTGTGATCCATCTGCTCTTATTGGCGCGGAAGGATACTTTGGTCGGCTGTGAAGCCACGTCACACCTTTCAATCTCCCACCCACCATCCCACAAAATAGGTTTTAGACTTGCACTTTACGTGGCCAAGGGCCTTAAACAAACAACTGAAGTACTAAATAGTGCGGTGATAGCACTTGCAACATGATTGGAACATGTGATACCTTAACTTAATGCTTACTTAACAGGAAAGTTCTCCCCTGAACCCCTCCTAAGTGAACGTTAAGTAAACTGCGTCATGATGGCTTCCATTTAAAAACAGAGGAAAACCTTTATATCACGTTACATCAAAGTCAAGAGAATGTTAATTGAACGCTAAGTTGATCGTGATCCTGGCATAAATTCCTATGAAAATTGGACTTTAGATTTTAACCCATCGAGGTACCTTAGGTATGTTGCAGTTTTAAAATATTAGGGAAATTTTACTAAGATGTCCCTGGAATGATGTTATTCAAGGTGTTCTTCTTACTTAGAAACATCCTTGAAATAACCTATAGGCCTATTGGTTGGAATGAATGTAAAATAATAGAAACATTGTGTGTTCATTTTTTTAGCTTTGTAAACGCTATAAATTAATGTCTTTACTATTTTTAGAGAACATTGAAACTCAACTTTTCAATGAGCAAGAGTTCCTGGCAAAGTGCTCTGAGACAACATTTTCTCCTGAAATCGTGTCAGACCCAATACAGTGTGTGTTCACTCAAGAGACTCGGAACTTGTATTTAGATATTGTAAACAAACTGGATAGAACTAAAAACAAGTAAGTATTAAGAATACAAAGAATTGTATGCTCTTACTGAACCTACTATTTTATTGTTTGGAATTAGGGTTGTGCAAAGCTTTGAAACTGCGACTTGGCTTAGAAACACATAGGCTATAAGCTTTGACTTCGCTTAAAAAAAACTATTTCGACAATTACAAATCTTCACCAATAATGGTAATTTTTTACCATCCTGAGCTGTTATGTACAGTGCAAGACAATATTCACATATAAAAAGTATGAAGTAATTGAATTGTAAGTTGTGATAATTAACTTAATTTATCAGAATTAAACTAAATGTTAGAAACACTTGTGCAATAAAACATTTTCCAAGTAATTTTAGGGTATAAAGTTAAATAATAATCAAAATATAATATTTCTTCAATCATAAAATTACTTACAAAAATATTCAAACTTTGATTTGGCTTAAAGAATATTACATATATTGGATTTGAGTTTGCTTCGAATTGAAAAAGTGGATTTCACACACCCATATTTAAAATCCAAACATCTTGAGTCCTTTTTATAATACATTGATAGGAATAAGTATTGCGTTTTCATACCAACCATCAACACATCAGAAGTTTGCATAAGTCATGCCGGGATCATAAACAACCTAAGTTTAACTTAACGTAACAATTCGAGCCAAACATATGCATTTTAGAGTACAGTAAAACCTTGGATTGCGAGCATAATTCGTTTCGTAAACGTGTTCGTAATACAAAGCACTTGTATATCAAAGTGAATTTCCCCCATAAGAAATAATGGAAACTCAGATGATTCGTCCCACAGCCCAAAAATATTTAATCTAAAAATGATTAATACCTTTTTTTTTCATTATTTAAATGTAACTGTACTGTAATCAAATTTATTAATTAAATTTAATGGTGGCTGGTGTGAGGTGGACGAGAGAGAGGAGAGGAGGAGGTGTGTTATTGTTTAGGACGACTATCACTGTCACTAACGGAATCACTGCTATATGTTGGCTCACTCAAATATTTTTCTTTTTATGCGACTTTAACAAAGAACCTATCCAATGACACTGCTCGGCAGACAAAGCTTAACCATAGTACTACTCGTATTGCAAGATATCGCTCAAGTTAAAATTTATTGAAAATTTTTGCTCGTCTTACAAAACACTCGCAGACCAAGTTACTCGCATTCCAAGGTTTTACTGTATATATTTAGATCTGTGATTTGTACTATTTATATTAGTGTTGTTACCGCCTCAGTGGTGTAGTTAGCTAACGCACTAGTCATGTTGAGCTCGACTGCCTAGGACAGGGAGATCGAAGTTTGAATCTCGGTCGAGTGAACTGGGGGTTGTTTTTCCTAAATGGTTTTCCACTCTCCCTCCACGCAAATGCGGGTTCACTTCCTCTAAATTCAACCTTCCCAATTCCTAATCCATTAGCGTAATTAGTACTTAAGCGTATAACCCGAACGGGTAGTAAGACGCGGTGCTAAATAATAATAATAATGTATTAGTGTTTATGATATGTGAATGTTTACTGTTTTCTATTGATATAATAAATATTTATCATTAAACTTTTTCGATTAGTTTAATTATTTTATTTCAATGTCCAATCACTAGGACTAAATCTAAAGAGTAAACCTTAGTCATAAAACCAACAGATGAATTACTAAATAGCCCTGTAGACGTCGCTTGCATAATGATTGGCTGGTTAGATCATGTGATACCCTTAATGTAACATTCACTCAACGTGAATGACCTACCAGGGCATCTATCTATTAAGTTAAGTTAACTTCATCGTGATCACGTCCATTTAAAAACACAAGAACCTTTACGCTAATTTAAGTTAAGTTAACCTTAAGTGACCGTTCAGTTGATTGTGATCCCAGCATCAAATTGTCATGTATTTTCAGTGCCTAAATAGTGCTAGAAACTACTTTCATAAATATTTATAAAATAAGATGGGTTTCTTTTTAATTTTTTTCTTTGCATCATATTACTCAGTTGAATTAGCTTGTACACATACACTTATTATATTCTAATAGAATAGAGTTCATGAAGGTAGCATTTTTAGTGGAAATGTATCCACATTTTCATGGAGGGAAAGTGGGAAACAGTTTTTTGAAAGGAAAAAAAAACACTACCAGGATTTGATTCAAACTCCAATCTCACAGCATCGAAAATCCATTATAGTAAAATAATGACGGGCTAGCCCATGTGACCATCGATTTGGGTGTGTTTTTATTACTTATGGGCAAATAAATTTATAATGTTCCGATTATTATTTTTTTATAAAATCTTAAATATTTTTCCTAAAAAATGCCTATTGTGGGCTCTATTTATTCTATTTTAGGCAAAGTAGTGTTCAAGTTAAAACTACCGATGAAAATATGGAGAAGAATGATGTTAGAGAAGAAAATCGTGTAACTGAGGAAGAAACTGTTTTGGCTATCAACAAACAAAGTCCTGAAAAGAGAAAAGTAGATAAAGAACCACAGGTAAGTTGTGAAAAAAATAAAATATGTATACAGTTGTGTGTGTGTATATAAATTTATAACTATTAATTTTTATTTTATTTTTTGTGTTTTGTCTCTTACCTTACCTGTCTAAACTATTAATCAAATGCCAACTAGTTTTTAAAAAAATGTAAAAATTGTTTTATTTAATGTTTGTGGATGTGTAAAATTATGATATTGTTACCTAAATGTTTGTTCTAAAAGAAATGAATATCTATACATAAGTTAGGCTACGGCATACTTGCGACCTGTTAGCTGCGACCAGGATGCTAGCACGTAATTATCTGTTACATATGACGGTGCCATACTACACATGTAGCTGGCTACAGCGACTTGGTTGCAAACGTGAGAGTCTTTGAGTCACCCATATAAATAACATTGCTTGACATATTGGTGTCCTGGTAGCGTTTTTGTCATAGGGCCAGGTTGCAAGTATGGCCATGTCCTTTGGCCTTCCCGTCCCCACCACATAATATATATTTACAAGTCCATAGACATAAATGGTTGCAGAAAGTGGTTTTAATTAACAAGACGGAAGGGCTATGTATAAGATTTTGGTAGGAAGGATCATATGACGATTTAGATTGTCACTAAAACAACTTTAAAATATTAATACATCAAGTCATGTTATCTTCAACTGTAAATTTTCATAGAGATTATCAATACCTGTAAAATAACACTAATATTACAATAAAATTGTATCACTCTTGACCAAAAAAAAATCTTCATACTACCTAAATCAGGCCCGTTCGTTCGTTAGGCGGGCCACTTTGACGAACTAAAATTTTCTGTGGACCACACATAAAATAAAAAATTTAAAAATAGAAAACAAAATCTAATAAACATATTAAATACATTAATGAGATACTTGCTTTTCTTTGCGATCACTGATTATTTATTTTAAAATCTACTTCAATATTGGTAGTTGCACACCTTAATTGAGTTTCCATATTTTCATCTATCATTGAAGCTCGAGATTTACTTTTATTAAATTTCATTTTTGAAAAAAAAAAATGTTTCACAAATGTATGTGGATCCAAAGGCGCTCACAATTTTTTGTGCAAAAAGTCTCAATTAGAGATACTTTGCCACTGTCACATATGTGTTGTAAAAGTTTAGTTTTGATGTTGTGGCCTGAATGTGTTTTAATTCTCTTTTGTACTGTAAATCAATTACTTCCATCTGCAGAGTTTCCGGGACAGTAGAAACGTAAACGTGAAATGGAAAAGAAAAAAATATCTCGAACACTTTACCATATTTTGAGAGTTCTGCGACACGACAATCAAATGCTGCTTCAAGTTTCATTTTATTTCATCAGCGTACTTCGAGAAATCCCTAGGAGGATCAGTTTTTAAGTCGTTAAACAATGAAAAATGTTGGGCATTGTTATTTCTCATTTGGCACTCGAACAACAATAATTTTATTCAGAATGCTTTGATGTGATTACAAGCATCGGTAATTAAATTATTTTGCCCCTGCAACTCCTAGTCAAGTTGGTTAATTTTGTCCGTTATGTATTGTAACGATACTGATTTGGACCCCTCTCATATATGTAAAAAAGTCATGGATGAAGGTATTTTTCTTCTATAAATTGTATGTAAATTATCCTTTTAAGACTTCATTAATGGAGCATCACGCGCTTTTCAGAAATAATGTTGAAGGATTGCACCATTAAAATTTATTTTTTCTTTCATAAAGTAACTCCGTAGTGTTTACCAAAAAAGCAAATGACTCTAGCTCCCTCTACCCAATAGGAAGCTAGTCTTCACGACACCTGTCGCCAGGATGCTTTCAATTTGTTGGTTTTGACACTGGTCATAATATATATATTAATGACAAAGTATTTTTCCATTTCTTCATAATATTGTGGTGTGTGTCTCTTGTTTTAGCTTGAAATAAAAGCTGAACCTGATGAAGAAACCAGTATCAAGCCCAATGTTTCATCTTTTCGGGAAGAAACTCTACAAATAAAGAAAAGAAAACCAATTCAAAGAGTGAAACTTCTTTTATGATGCTATTTTTATTTTGTTTCAATTTGTATTGCTCAACTTACAGCTTACTTTTAATTACTCCCAGAGAATAGAGACAATGGGCTAAAATGTATAAGGTTTTTTTTTTCTTTTTTAATCAAGCCTACTTCATGTAAGACAGTAAGATGTCTAAAAAATACTTTAGCATATGCCATGTCACTACCATAAAGCATATTAATTGCTGAAAATAATTTTTATTCATAAATTTTTCGCACTGGGAAATACTTGGATTTTAAATGACTGTATTTATATATATATTTATTTATTTATTTATTTATAGATCTTTACAAAAACAATTTATTTTTGTCACTAAACCATCTTTCATGTACCTTCTTCTAAACATAAGAAATGTTTTATATAATTGTTAATGTTACTATCATATTCAATTGAAAACTAATTTTACAGAGTAATATATTCATAAAATTCAATTAAAAACTAATTTTACAGAGTAATATATTCATCAAATTCAATTAAAAACTAATTTTAGAGAATAATATAGTTATCAAATTCACTTTTAAACTAATTTGAGAAAGTAATATATTGGTATTTTATAATGTATATGTTTTAGAATTAGGAATAATTTAAATCAATTGCTAAATAGTAATAATGAAGTAGAAATAAATTTGTCATTTTTGGAGAAACCCTATTTGTAAATACTTTTTCACCTAGTGATATCTAATAATTAAAGAAAAAAACTTTTTATCTCATTTAATTTTATGTTAGGCCCTGTGCTGTGTGCTAAGTATCTTAAGGTGGGTATTTAGGGAATGTGATAAAAAGGCCAGTGTTTTTGAAATTTTTATAGCAAAACACTTTTTGGTCAAAATAATTAAAAAATTAATCCAGTGAAAACATAGAGTTTAATTTTATTCATTTGGTGATATCAACAATTGTTGAATATTATTCATGAACATAGCGGCATAATTTAACAAACTTTTTAAATGAGATAAAATGTTGTCATTAAATTCTAGGACATCCTCGACAGATATTTGAGAAATATTCTCACCATGTGAAGAAAATTAAATTCAATGTTTGTAATGAAGCAATATTTGACCAAGACACATAGATAGGAACATGTTCAATGTCCTTTTCCTGTGTTTGTCCTTTATGGTTTACCTTTTAAATATTCCTATGTGTCCTATTATTCTTTACAATTTTCCATTTTTTCCCTTTTGTGTTTTTTTTGGTTTCCTCTTTTAGGAAGTTGCGTTGCGCGTTTCACACTTCTCCCTGATGAGTTCCAATAGAATGAAAGCTAGGTCGGGGGATCGGGTGGTGACGATCGATTTTCTTTAAGAGGCAACCATTACTTCTTTGCCCATTGGCAGCAATGTGAACTGTTTTCTTCTTTTCATTGTAAAAGCCATATTGTGTTCGTCCCTTTTATATGTTTCTATCCACCTTTCCTGTAACTTCTTCCAAATATAATGCAATTGCCTCATAAAGCGAAAAGAGGTTTTCCTTATTTAGATAAAGAGATATCTAAGTAATCAATTAATCTCGCATGATATCACAGACACTATCTTAAATTATGAGGGAAGAATGGGATAATTCCTGGATAGCTCAGTGGCATAGAATTTGCACACAAATCCAAGAATTTCCACACAAATCCAAGAATTTCATTCTTGTTTCTAGTGTCCAAATGTTGTTTTTCACCTATATTAATTTCATCTCAAAAATATACCCTTAGTTTACCCTGAAAGGTAGCATTCTTACAGCTGCTAAACATATGTTTTTGCAGATCATATGGTTTGGTGTAGGGATACTTAATTTGGTCTGGTAACTTTGACAAGCTGTCAGGCACCACCGAAGAAGCCTTGGATCCACTATACCTGAGTGCACAGCTATATCCATACCAAAATAATATATATCTAATGCTTCTTTATTTTTCTCTTTATTACCAAATATTTTAAGTTTTCCTACTACAATAATAACTAATTTGTAAACTACTACTCAAATGTACATTCATATATAAATATATTTTTTAAATAAATCAAATGATTGATACAAATATGATTATTTATTTCTGATATCCAACATATTTGTGTACCGTGCATACAATTTTTTAACTGGGTGGGTACTTTTGGTATTCTAGTGTATATTTTGTATATTTTTCAAAGTATAGTCTTGAATTTTTATAGTGTGAAAGTTTTTTTTATCAACTACGTCAATCTCCCATTAAACCCCCTCCACCAAAATATTATGAACAAAATATATATGGCTTTATTTATGGTTCAAACAATATCAAAATTAAGATAAAAGTACAAATTAGGGGGCTGCCATAAAAAACACTTCAGAAAGCTTCTAGAGTTGTTCATTATTTAGAATTTTTTCTAGCCTTCGGTAGCTATGTTGCCATAAAAACACTTCAGATAGCCTCTAGAGTTGTTTAAATACATAGATTTTTCTTAGCCTTCAGCAGTTAAGCCTTATGTTACCATAAAAACATTTTGGAGAACTTCTATAGGTGTTAAAATATATAGATTTTAACTATCCTCCGGCAGTTGGGGGATTATTTTACCATAAAAAACACTTTGGAGAGCTTCTAAAGGTGTTTAATATTCAGAATTTGTCCTATTCTTTGGCAGTTAAGGGGTTATGTTGGCATAAAAAACACTTTATATAGCTTTTAGATCTGTTTATCATTTAGAATTTTTTTCTAGCCTTCGGCAATTGAGGGATGTACCCCCCCCCCCCCCCCCCCCCGCCGAAATTATTGCTACGGCATTATATAGTATGGTATATTTAATCTGTTGGTAAGGCTACAAAAAAGTATGAGTACAAGTCTCATGTTTGTCACAAAATATAAATTATCATCAAATTTAATATGCTATGAAGTTTATTGAACGTATCTTCAATCGGCAGACATTGTAGAAATTTAAACAAAATTAGGTGTGTGAATTGTAAAAGTTTTTACTTAGATGCACACAATGGATATTTATTATAAAATAATAGTGCAAATAGAAAAAGTTCATAACACATTTTATTTACTGAACACTATTCTTATCAGATAAAATTATATTTACAAAATATCTTATTAAATTTTCAAGTGGCCAAATGGTTGAAAATTAAATTAATTACTGTATTGCTGCTAAGGATGAGGAAGGAGGGAATGTGCTCACAAAATGATTGTACACTTGTAAATAAATGGTACGGTGCACCGTGCAGATGTTTTTGCTCCTCTATCTAAATTATACTTATTCATAAGATATGTGAAACGAAATATTATACACTGTTATATAAATAAACATAATGGGGAAAAAAGAACATTGCATTTCACCAAAAAGCATGCACGAAATAATACATACTGTTAAAGAAACATTATTTTTGTTCTGTGCATTTTCAACTCCCATTTCCAAAAACTTTATTTTAAAAATATATATTTTATTATTACTTGGAAAGTATTGATTTTATAAAATATTATTTCAAATAAAAGTAATTTTTATTTTTAAGAGTCCTACATCTTTGCTGTGATAAGTTATTTTTTTTATCTCAAAGAGTAGCGATAATATAATCAAAATTGGAAATTTCCGCCAGACTCTTGAATGGGTTTGTCGGCTTGGTAGCACACACATGTATGTTCCTGCGACTAGGATGCCAGCATATAAAGGCTTGTTATATAATGAGAGTGGTCATACAATACCTCTACTGCCTAACCTGGTCGCAAAAGTGTGAGACTTTGGTTCACCCATATAAATAACATGGGCAGATATTCTCGTACCCAAGTTGCAAGTATGGCTGTGCCTTGAATGCGGGCTGTATGGATATTGTCTTCCCTGTAAGAACTTTATTAAAGGTGGGTGCCTAATGTTGTATATCACTGCTCTTGTCACTTGGATGGTTGTGCTGTGTCGTCAAAACAGCTTGGATTGAGAAGCACTGAATCCTGTCCACACAGCCTCCGACTCTGCGAGCTCTGCTCTGATCCATTCTGGCACCTGAAATAAACCTTCGTGCTATTATCTGCTAAGAAGTATTATAAACTGACATTACAACATACAGGGTGGCCCATGGAAAAGTAGCCCGCTTCCTATATCCAGCAGACGCCTCACTCTAAATTGGAGGAGGTCAATCCCCTTCCACCCATATTGTGACATGAAGAATGAGCAAGTGAACTGCTTGTCTAAAGCACAAGACGGAGTGGAAGGAGATTGACCTCCTCCAATTCAGAGTGAGGCACCTGCTGGATATAGGAGGCGGGCTACTTTTCCATGGGCCACCCTGTATAACGAAATATAGAAAGGGCAAGAGAGTAGATAACTTCCAAAGAAGTGACTGATGGGCCCCAAAATATATGTGATGTGTTCAAAATGGGGACTCTTTGGTGATACATTTTACTTTTAAATGCATATCCTTTACACTTTTCTTCTCGTTTCAATGTTTATTGAAGCCAGTCATTTAAAAGTCAGTAATAATCTGTAACTGCACAAAGCTAGTCATATATATATAATCATTAATCTAATGGGGCAGGAAAGAGGATGGAAGCATTTGAGAGGTATTTTACCAGCATTTACGGAGAAGGAGAGGAGGAAACCATTTAGTTAAAACCACCCTCAATAGACCCGACTGGAATTCGAACCCAGATATCCCCATAATTAGCAGGCTAGTCTAACATGGGAGTGACTCTTTAACCTATTCGGCCACAGAAGCGGTTGTTATATTATTGTTGACCATAACAAAAGTTTGTATTTTCTAAAAGTCCCTTCCTAACAGAATCTTACCATAGTAATATTTGGTGCTCACGCAAAGGTAACATTACTTTGTACTGATGCAAAGCTTAAGTGGGATTCGAACAGCAGGTATTATGTCACATTAATGGAATGCCTAATTTTTTTTTAAATGTAGCTGGTTGGGATCGTACTTCGTCCTTCTGGGTCATGTGTGTTAAACGAGCAGTTGTTAATAACCTACCTTGTGTCCAAGGCCGTAGTCAAGGGAGGGTTTTGGGGATTCAAACCCCCCCTGAAATTTTATAAACAAAGTATATATGGCTTTATTTATGGTTCAAACAATATCAAAATTAAGGTACAAATACAAATTACGGGGCTGTGTTACCATAAAAAGCACTTCAGAGAGCTTCCAGAGGTGTTTAATATTTAGAATTTTTTCTAACCTCCGGCAGTTAGATGGCTTTATACCATAAAAAACACTTCAGCTAAATTCTAGAACTGTATAGCATTTAGAATTTTTTCTAGCCTCTGGCAATTGGAGGATGTGCCCACCAAACCCCCCCGTGAAATTATTGGCTGGCTACGGCCTTGCTTGTGTCGAATTGATCGATAACAACCAGTTATTGTAAATAACCATGCTAAGGGGCACCCACCGGTCCTATACTGTCGCACTCCACGTCCTGCTGAGTAGACCCCTGGCCTCTGCCTCTCATATTCTCCTCTTCGCTGTAAGAATCGCTGTCCCCCTCCGTCTGACTTGGTGCAGCGCTCTGAGGCTGGATCCTGGCTAATGGAGCTGTCGTGTCCACCAGGATCAACAGTGTGTTGCGCTGAGGGTACAGACCAGCTAAGCTCACCGTCTCACCTTTGGCGATCTGGGAGGGGGAGGCGTACAGACTAAACAATTCAACACAATGATCAACATAGCGCACACACTCACCATCTCATTCTCGCTGTACTAGTTTTTATAATATATAACCCTCACCAGTTGGTCCATGTGAAAATGACGTCGTCTCGTCTTATCTGGTTTGCTTAGAAAAAAGGTCTGATTTGAATCTCAGGGAGGGTGTTTAAAAAAAAATTCCCACTCTCTTCCCACACGTACGCGTGTGTGTTCCCCCTAATTGTTTACTCTTCGTTATAAATACTCTAATAATCTGGTTGGTTAGTAAGACGTAAATCGAGTTTACTTACGCTAATATTTCCTGTGGTTCTAGAATAACTTCAGACTGCTGGTTCTTTTGGGATCGAGACGCATTTAGTATATTAGTATAATGCGTGCCTGCCTAAAAAAGAACAAACATTTTTAACCGAGAAAGTATATTACAATGATTAGGCTATTACAAATGCTTTTTAAGATATTTATACTTTAAAGCTTTATATTACTTTATCGTGTATGGAAAGTATCATAATCGTTAGAATTTTTGCCCTAAAGATTATAATGGATTTTTAGGTTTTATGTGCACCTGAGCTCAAAAAAAGTTGGTCTTACAATAAATATTCCATTTGTCCGTCCGTTCCAGGGGCTATATAGCCAAAATAGTTTGATGGATTTGGTTAAAACTTTATATTTAGATGCTAGGCCTATACGGGCATACCTTAAGGTATTTTTTGAATTTTGATTCTCTCCCTCCATTTAAGGGTAGTGTACTGGTAACTGATTTTTAAATATTTCTGAATTTTTCTAAAATTGGCTCATACTTTTTTATTTTAGCACTACACCTTACTAGCCGTTCGGGTTGTTCGCTTATGTGCTAATTCGTTTATGGTTTTAGATATTAGGAAGGTTATATTTAGAGGGAATGCACCAATATTTGCTTGGAGGGAGAGTGTAAAACCATTTTGGAAGAACGACCTTCAGTACACACGATTGAGATTCGAACCTATTGGCAGTCTAGTCTACTGCGAGAGTAGTGCCTTAGACCAAACGGCCACTGAAGCGGGTAGCTCATAAGTTTTTGTTCAAAATGTGTATCCAGAGAGTGCATTAAATCATAAATAGAAATATTTATTGGTTGTCTTATTCTCAAAAAATAAATTCATTTGATTATAAGAGCATATTATTTTAAGTTGATTCTCTCAATATGTTAATCCACGCTAGTAAGTTACATCTCCTTTGAAGTCAAGTAGTGTCGGATTACTATCCTGGTGAGCATATTATATATCCTGTTGAAGAGTAAGCATCGTGTGAACTATGGATGGACCTTGCTTGATTGATCATACCTGGATCAGCGAGTTTCAAGTACCTCCAAACTTACGACAGGTTATTTTCTAGACCACTGTCGTAACTCTAAAATCGTCGCAACTCGAAGCGATGTATCCTTTTCATCACTTATCGATTCATGGACTTAACTGCAATATTGTCATATATGGACTTAATTGTCGTAAATAGCAAATTTTGTAACTAAGATAAAGCACCGTACGTCTTATTTTAAGAAAAAGGGTAAGCGTACAAAATGCTGAACCCGAGCGGTAGCATCATGTCGCTAAAGTGTCGTATCTTGGAAGCAAACGTCACAAGTCCGGATGTAGTTGAAAAGCGTCGTAAAGTCTGGGTATGCCTGTAATAACCAACATGATCTTCGTTAATTGTATCTGTTTGCTGGTATCAAAGATTGAATCTCGACTGGATGTATTAAGTTTTTTATTTTAAATGGTTTTTCACTCTCCCTCCATTCAAAAGCAGGTACTTATCCTCTAAATTCTACTTTTCTCATGCCTAAGTCACTAGCGTATTTTTAATTATTTTTTATCACCACGTCTTACTACCCGTTCTGGCTATAAACATATGAACTAATTATGCATGTGTTATGGATGCGGAAAGTTGAATTAAGAAATAGTGTACCTGCATTTGCATGTAGGGAGAGTAAAAGACCATTTAGGGAAAACCTACTTGGGATACCTGACCGAGATTCTAACCTCAATCTCTTCGTAAGTAGTCCAGTCTAATGCGAGAGTGACGCCTTAGACTATTCTACCACTAAAGCGGGTATTAACGTAATTAAAATGCGTTTATTCCTAATAAGTATGTCTAGTAAAACAAGGAGGGGAAAAAATAATTAAAACAGCAGTGTCCACGTGGATGTAGGCCTACTTGTTTGCGTCAAGATTTGTTGGGATTTCCCTACTAAACCCTGATTTATAGAAGAAACCCACGTTCGACTTCCAACATTGATTGAAAGTCCAGGGCCATAACTACCACCGGGACAGTGAGGCAGTGCACCAGGGCCCCCGAACATAGGGGGCCCATGAGTGAGGAGGACATTTCTTAAAAATATTTTATATTTTTTAAAAAGAAAGTGGGAATGTGGTATTTAGAGGTGGAAGGGAAAAAAATAAAAAAAGGGGGGCCCCGGGGCCCTCAAGCTTCTAGTTGCGGCCCTGTGAAAGTCACTAAAATTTGTCATTCTAGAAATATGTCTTAGGTGATTTATTAATTATCATGTACATCTAAAAAGTTATCAAAAGCTTTCAATAATACTTCCTTATCGATTAATTTATAATTTATATTTAAATCACTATTTAAATTGGCTAAGAATGTAAATAATTTTACCGGTGGTTCTCTATGGGTGTGAAACGTGGTGTTTTACTTTACATGACGAAAACAGATTTAGAAGGTTCGAAAACAAGGAGCCTATGAAGATATTTGATCAAAAAATGTATGAACATACCGGGAAGTGGAGGAAGTTACATAACGTTGAGTTATATATACTGTACTTATCACAAGACATTGTTAGGATAGTCAAGTCTCGTAGATTACGGTGGGCAGAACATGCAGAGCAAATGGGAGAATCTAGAACCTTGTTCAGGGTTTTTACTGGCACACCCAATCGGAAGACCTAGATGGAGATGGGAAGATAACATTAGAATGGACCTTAAAGGGATAGGGTGTAATTAGGTGGACTGGATAGAGCTTGCTCCAGATAGGGATAGGTGGCGTACTTTTCTAAGTGCTTCAGTGAACTTTCAAGTTCCTAATGCTATAGTATAGAGTAAGTAATTAAGAATGTAAATACAATCGTAATATTAATTTCCCGCCATTATGACAACACGAGTTTACAGTTTTAAAATAACGGGCTTCCTATGAAAATCAGACTGTAGTTGGTGGGGAAGGGGGGTGCTTTAATTGCTTCACACACACACACACACACATACACACACACACACACACACACACACACACTGATGTATACATTATTATTGTCCTCTTTTGACTAATATATTTCAATACACTTTAAATAAAACTTATGTTTAGTTAAAAGCCTTATGACCAACCTGCGAGCCGTGTAATGTCGGATCTCGAAATTTGTTCGTTGAACGAGATTGGGACCAAGCGCCCGACGTCTCAAACCCTATGGTTGAATTTTTGGACAGGTCCTATAAACAAATAATGCGAGTTTGTATGATTCACTGGAAAATACTTCTATAGTTATTAAATGTACAAAAAAAAAAATTTGGAGGCAAACTTGATCGAGTTCAGGGTTATTTTTTGTTTTAATTCTAATACTTGAGATGCTTTATATTTATTGTAGCCTACTATTGAAGTGAATATGCAATTCACTCTTGTGATCAAGCGGAAATAGAGGATGTTGTTTACGCGTTTAAGGTGGGATGTAACGGGATGCGAGAAAAAGTCAGTGTTTTTGCAGTTTTTATGGCAAAACTTTTTTTGGCCAAAACAAATAAAATGTTGCTCCAGTACAAACATAGAATTTAATTTTCTTCACATAGTGACCTCAATTTTAAAAAAAATACATATCAAGGGTGTCCTGGGATTAAATGACAACTTTTTCTCTTCATTTAAAAAGTTTGCCATCTAATTCTGCTACGCTCATGACATATTCAACAACTGTTGATATCCCAATGTGAAGAAAATTAAACTCCATCTTTGTATTGGAACTATATTTTATTTATTTTGGCAAAAAAAAAGTTTTGTTATTAAAACTGCAAAAACATTTGTCTTTTTTCGCGTTTCCTTCCATCCGACCTTAAGGAACCGTTGTTATAATGCCAGGAAGCACCTAAAATGATACAGTATTTCGGTATCTATTCGTAATAATCACCCGACAAAAGAATAGCTCTAAAGCTAGACGTATGAATGTCTTGGGTAAATTGAGTTTGTATGTATTGTGTTTAGAAAGTGAATATCAAATACACTATGTAAATTAGATTTAAAAAGACACTATTTTAATACATAAACTTAATTTACAACAAGCGTTTTCTAGTTACGTCCACATTTATTTTATATATTTACAAATTTATATTGTTATTAAAGTTGTACAAAAAATTATACTTTACCTGAGAGCTCATATTATTATAGCGTGTACCCCAGAAATAAACCGCATTTTCAATTGTTCCAGCCACGGTGTATGTGGGTCCACACTGTACCATCTGTGACAAAGAGAAATTTTACTCTGATTTTTAGAAATATTGTTCTACTATTTAAATTCTAGACAAAGAAAAATGGCGCCAAAGGCTATTTTAAACTAAACATTGAAAAAAAGTAAGAAGGGCAAGACTCACACACGAGAATACTAGGCCTCAAAGAACATGGGGACTGATGTACCCCGAAAATTTCATAATTATGTGTTTCGTTGTGTTTTTAATTGTGAATCTAGAGGTCTATAGTTTTCTGGTAAGAGTGTAGGTCTTGCCCTTCTATCCTCTTGTCAATGTTTAATTCGACTCTCTAGCTAATCGATTGCTTACTAAGCAAGTGGTGAAACCATGACACTTTTAATTCGTACAGAGGTATATATTTGAATATCAAGACGTAGGCCTGGTCTTAAAATTTGACCCACGAATTCGGCACATTTCAAGTTTTTTTTAAGTGAAAAAGTTTTATTTCATATAAGTTGAGATTTTTTAAAATTTAGTAGCAATCTTACCCACTTCAGTGGCCGCATTGTCTAAGGCATTACTCTCCTAATATACTAAGACTGCCATTGATGAGGAGGTTAGGGTTTAAATCCCAGTCGGTGTAAAAAAAAAGTAGCTTTTTCCTAAATGGGTTTTCACTCTTCCTCCAAGCAAACGCGATTAACCTTCCTCTAATCTCAACCTTTCTCATCCTTAACGCATTAGCGTTCTTATTTATATGCGTGTAGCCCGATGGGGTAGTAAGATGTGGTGATAAAAAAAGGAATGCTCTTGAACTTTTTTGCCGTCAGCATTGATAGCATATCACTATATTATTAGAATAATGTAATATATATTTTTTACTATTTATCTAAAGTGACAATTTATACCACTTGGATCGACTTATAAATATATAAAAATTGTTCTTTCATATGTAGATGTCAAAAAGAAAGTTATTTCCTGTTTAAATCTGATTAGTTGAAATTTTCTTTTTCAAGGGCAAAGAAAGCTAAATTTCTAAGGGGGTTTCGCTAGAAAATTGTATTATAACTTTAGCAAATAAAAATTTATATACGTATACGTGTAAAAACCTCAAAATTCCAGGGGGGGTGGACCCGCCAGCTCGCCCCACTACCCCACCCTCTTTCTATACCCTTGCTCTTGTTACCGAGGCTATCTTGTCCGCCATAGGTTTGACGATGGTGGGCCCCCCTGCCGTCGGACGGAGGTGCCCTCTGCCCAGTTGACCCTCGGTGTTCCTACCGAAAGTGATCACGTGGCCGCTCTCCGTGAGTACCGCCGTGTGATTCGTCCCTATAGACACGTCGGCCACCTTGTCCCCCACCCCTTTCACCCGCGTCAAGGTCAGCACTTTCTCCACGTCAACCTGAAACATAATCAGACACAAGTTGTAAAACAATATTTTGTTTGTTTAAATATAAGAAGAGATAGATACGCGAATCAAACCCGGTACCTTTAACTTAGAGCACCCCCCTCTCCTGGCTCGTCTCGTTATCATTCATAATATTATAGTTCATGACACCAAGGTGCATTTCGTCATATGCTTTTTTTCTAATATTATTATTAACTCAAAACTTTACCTGCTACGGTGACCGCATGGTCTAAGGCACTATTCACAATAAATTCACTAGAATCGCTGAAGACGGGAAATCGGGGCATTCCGTTCCTGAGGTTTTGATGGTTTTCCATCCTCTCTTCACGCAAATGTGAGTGCACTTCTTCTAAATTCACACATTAGTGTGATTGTACATAGGGGACTTTTAGGCGTAGCCTATAATCCAAAGGGTTAGTAAAGATGCGGTGCTAAATTAATAAAAGTTAACCAAAGATTAATTTTTAAATGTACATAAAAAGTATAGTTTAATAAAAAAATCTTTTTTTAGCACCCGTGTCTTACTAACCTTCGGGTTATAATAATATTTATTAATGACGATGAAATAAACCAGTGACAATTTTAAAATAATACAATATTAAGGTGATAAAAGTTTCAGAGCATATTTAAATAAATTTAAGCACTAATGCTTGTTTTAAAAATTTTTAAAATATATTTTTTATTTCTACCAAAACATTGTTTACAAAATAGTAATAATGATGATTAATTAATAGATGTTTTTGCAATGTCTAGGTACATCTAAAACTATAATTTAATATTTAAAAAAATACTAAGTTATAAACTATTTGTACTATTTATCCAGGTGGTTAAAGCAACTTTAATCAATAAAGGATTTAAAAAGGACAAAGATATATTTTTAGACTTGGAGCATATGAGAAAGGATGAAACACATTATAAGATGCGTCAAGGTGTGACCTTGAAGTTAATGTTAAGCAGCCCCCTCTTCTCGGCCAGTCCCAACTTGTTGCCTGAGTTGCGTCCGCACATCAGCAAGGCGCCGTCGGTAGTGACGACCGCTGTGGCGTCGCCTCCGCAGCGCACCGTGCGGATAACGCAGTCACTAGGAACATTCACTTTCACGGGCGAGCAGCTGAAACACGGAAAACACAATCAATTCGCCTCAGAGACATTTATTTCACCGGGCTCCACGTCTTACTAACCCGTCCGGGCTACCCACGTGTTTAAACTGTCGGGTTAAAGATGAAGGAAGTATAATCTAGAGTAAGTGTGCCTGCATTTGCTTTTAAGGAGAATATAAACCATCTAGGAGGGAAAAAACCATTCCCAGTATACTCATGACAAGGGCCTAGCTACTCTGACCTTCCCTCTTGACCGGTAAACTAGAAAGATGAAACTGGGCCTTGATCCTCGTGGCCACCATTCTCATTAAATGGACGAGTTGGACACTGTGTTATAGTTGTATCATCCAAAGAGCCTCGAACCCAGGCCTAGGGTCACCCAAAGGATTCAGTGGAGGGCTGGGGCATTAAATAATAGGGGTTCCTTTTCACATAAATAATTACTTTATTTAAGATGTATTCCAAGATAATATTCTAGCGTGTAAACAGATACCAAACTCCTTCCTTATGATAGCTAACCTCATTCTTTAAAGTGAGGATCCCTAACCAGTCTTAAAAAGACCTTCAGAAATATGTATTTCTATGCCCGCTCCGTGCTGCAAGCAAGAGTTTTCTTGTAAACAGAAAATGAAAAGTTGTCTTCCAATTTCCGATAGGCGACCTAAGTTAAAAGGAGGTTGCCTCGCCCGCGTACTAGATCCCCCCCTAATAGTTGTTTCTCTGATAGCCCAGACCTCAGAGTTTCCATGAATGAGGATTGTCCTTCGCCCCGTCGTGCTAAACAGGACCCCTGAAAAGTTGTCTCTCACCAGTCCTCCTCATGGCCCAGACCCCAGAGGACCCCCTGAAAAGTTGTCTCTCACCAGTCCTCCCCATGGCCCAGACCCCAGAGGACCCCCTGAAAAGTTGTTTCTCACCAGTCCTCCCATGGCCCAGCCCCAAAGGGGGAGCACCTCCCCCTAAGAGAAAGTTTTGTCCCCTTCTCCCCCCAACCCAGGTCTTCCCATCCTCATGGCCCAGGCCCCAGAGGACCCCTTGAAAATGTTGTCTCTCATCAACCAAACTCCATCTCCTCATGGCCAGACCCAGACCCCAAGTGCGTTCCTCCAGCGTCTCCTCCTCTCCCCCACGTGTACAGCTCTCCCTCGATACTGAGTACGGCCACGTGGTGGGGGCCGCAACCGATCATGGCCACATCCACGCTCAGGAGCTTTTCTGTGCAAACAAGGGGAACGGGAAATAAAGTATTTCTCTCCCTCTCTCTTGCTTTCTCCTTCTCACTTGGATATACATCTAACTCACTTTAGTCAAATGTGTTAATAGGGCCCCTACACGATCAGTCAGACTGTCAGTATTAATAAAGTAATAATTAATACTGGCAGTTGTGTAGTGGCAGTACTGACTAATAATACTGATGTGATCCTAATTTTCAGATCACATCAGTCTCAGTTCATCAGTTTGAAAGGGGTGGAAGAGACTGACAGTAATACTGACAGTAGGACTGACCGTGCGCGCGCGCTCGTCAGTATTTCCTTCCATTCAGTAGCAAACATAGACAGCCCACGCCTTTTCCTTATCATCCATGTTGTTGCACGTTGCACGCAGGAGCTGAGACTGATACAAATAATGATACGAAGACTGACCGTGTACGGCCTCGTTGTCAATACTGATACATACTGACAAGTCAGACTGTCATTATTAGGACTCACAGTCTGACTGATCGTGTAGGGGCCCTATAAGGGACTAAGGGGTTTTCTCCTTGTAATAGCCAAGAGAAAGCGAAATGAAGATAATTTTTATTTGTATGTGGCTTTTTTTTTAACTCTATCATATATATATATATATATATATATATATATATATATATATATATATATATATAATAATGTAGGGGGAGGGGGGACCAGTGCTCTAAATTTGATACTACCTCTGCTTTTCTGGCTTATAGAGGAATACATTTCTGAGGTGGGGACACCATTAAGGTGAATTCCACTATCCCTAGATGGTAGTATGATACGTGAGAATGATTATGGTGGAAAACAGAGGGGACCTATAGTTTAACGTGGGTTCTGAACCACGGTGGGAGCCTGGCATTCCATACATTCACAAAGCGTGAACGTACACAAGGAGAAATATCAACTTCAAATCCAATGAGAAACTATAGAAGATATTTCAATCTCAAATTCAAAGAAAATTTTCAAATTAGGTCACTTTAAATTTCCTTAACTTAGAAACATGGAGGGAGTAAGGGTCTACTATTCATAGAACCAATAATAACTAACTGTCAACAAATCAGTAAACTATTATTGAGAATAAATAGCTTACTCGTAATCAACTAAAGCTTACACCTGTTGAGTTTGGAACGGAGGAATAAACTAATGAAATGCTACCTACATACAATTGGAGCATCGCGCTGCATGAAGCAGACTTGGACTAGGGAATACGGAAAACAATACTTGGAGAACTTTGAAATGTGGTTTTGGAAATAAGTTGAGAAAATGAGATGGACAGACAGAGTGATAAATGAAGAAGTCCTAAGAAGAGTGGGTGAGATGAGAACCATTTTGGATATGATTCATTGGTACAAAGCAAACTGGATCGGACACCTCCTTAGGAGGAACTGTCTCCTGTGTGACGACATAAAAGTAAAGGTTGAGGGAAAGAGGAGCTTAATAATAAGAAGAATTCAAATACTAGATGACTTGAAGGAAAAAAAAACTATTGAAGCTGGAAGATGAGGCTGAGGTAAGGTGAATTGGTGGTCTAAGTTCACTGACAAAAGGAATGGACCTGTTATAAGTTAAAACATCTAATAATTTCAATTCAATTTCAATTTCATTTCAATTTCCTTTATTATAGTGCTGGCCAACAGTCGTAAGACCTATAACAGGCCAGCACTGAAATGTACACAAGTACCTTACAAATACATATATTTACACGAGAAAATATGATAAATAAAAATGGCTAGTTAATGTTATATACTGGTGAATAGTTACGAAAAAAGTAATTAATAATGATAAGAATAAAAAATAGCATTAAAAAAATAACTAAAGAGTGGTTAAAAGCAGCAACACTATGCAAAAAATAGATCAGAATATTGTAAATTTAAATATTATAGGCAGAATCTCTAAATTATTGATATGGGATTTCCTTAAATAACGCTCTAAGTTTAGCTTTTCTTTTATGATAGAAGTCGAATTCAACAAATCTAGAATTGGCGATATGGATACAACGACCTATAGGGCTTACCTTATAAGAGCTATTGAGAAAAAATAATTTTGGATTACGAGAAGCCCGAGAAGGGATCAAGGGCAAATTTGCAATAATAGTATTACTAATAATAATAACAATACCTGTAATTGTTTTTAATTACTTTCAAACCTGTACATCATTACCTATAAGCCGAGGTTTGAGGGCATTGTTCCAATCTCCATGGCCAAGGCACCCAAACGTTCCGTCTCCACACGTCATCAGCATGCCAGAGTCACTCACGAACACGCTGTAACCATCGCCGGCACCAGCTCTATAACCCGCGTCGCTTATGTTAAGACCAGATTAGTACAGTCCTAGCTTATAACTGAAGTAGATATAGAATAAATGATACGGTGAACCGCACAGACTTTCTCTCCCTTTTATTTAAAATAAAGAAATTTTTCTAAAAACTCATAAAATGTGTGAAACGGAATAATATACATGTTTGTAGAAACACTCCATCAAAGAGAAAAGAGGAACATCTCTGTCCACCAAAGAGGATAACAATTTTTGTTTTCAAGGAGCTCCATAAAATTAATAGTTATACATTCAAGATTGTAATTTAAAGAGAGATTTCAATGAATATCAATACACTGGCTGCAAATCTTTGTAATTAGTGCACTGTCCGTATGGAAGGGACCACATTTCAATTAACCTTCTCTGATTGGCGCTATTACATATTCACAACAGCTGTAGCTTTTTGAAAATTAAAGGTAATAGGTCGGATCCCCTCCAAGTATTCCTCAATTAGTTTCTGCTACGTAGTATGATGTCATCAAACATTAAAAAAAAGTTTATTTTTTGAGATATGGGACATTTAACTGGCGTCATGCAGGAATGTTGTGAATACGCAACGGCGCCAATGGGGATGTCATACGTCTGGCTCATTGCCACCGTATGTTTGCATTGCATAGTTCTATCACGTGTCTGAAAGTCCTATCACGTTGCATTTGTTTGCTGTAGCTGTTATTGACGCATGGTCGCTATTATACATAAAAATACGAATTGAAGGAAGGAACTCAAGGAAGAAAATTAAGTCTTTTTTTCAACAAAAAAGTAAGTAAAACTGCAGCAAAACGGTTGATCAAGGAAGTATGTGTGAACTGAGTTTTTTTAATAAACTCAAACAGTACAGTAATAATTTAAAAGTAAGTAATCAGTAATTTGAAATAAAATTAACACCTAAAATAATGCCTAACAATATTTTCTTATTTTTTTTCTAACTATAAGCTATATTTTTGTAACGATTTAACATTAATGTAATTTTTCTAAAATAAAACTTACAAAAATACAATATTATTAAAATATTTATTTAACAATATTGCTTCAAAAATAGTAGCTTATTACGTATTAAAATATGTTTTATTATTATTATTATTTAGAACAGTCTAGGATGCTGAAAAAATGCAACAACGCCAGTCCTCATGTTTTTTTTAGCGCCACCATCCGACGGTTAATTTAAATTAGTTGAATAACGACACCTCGAAACGGGGGGAATCGAATCCGGGAGCTTTTAGCTTAGCGCACCATGCTCTACCCCTAGGCTATCCATAACATTACAATATTGTATCGTATACATGGCATCATAACAGTCCTCCCGAGTCATAGATGGCTGTGGTATCTGATAGCTAGCGATACTATCGTTTCCTCATATGTAGCTGACGTGAGTTAAACCATCTATTTATTCATTTGACTGGTATTTCCTAGCGCCTGTCTGTCTACCTGTTGATGGTCTTGCCTCGTAGAGCCTCCACGCACTCAGGGTTTTGTTTCCAAGCGACGGCCTCACCGTGACCCAACTGGCCTCGCTTACCCTCACCCCACGTGTACACCAACAACTCTGGAAACAAATATAAAAAACAGAGACCGTTACAGAGGTGTTACATCAGATATTAAACTTTAACTACTTTACTAACTGATGCGACACAATCAATTTTTAAAACAAGTCATTAGAGGTGGTGAAACAAACATATATTTTTGCACGTGGCTGTACCTGAAGTGAGCGCGATGACGTGGGTGTTGCTAGTAGAGACTTCTGTCACCCTGCTCCTAGGAGGTAGCTGGATTGGCGTCAAGGACACCTCTGCCTCGTAAGCCTCGAACTCGTACAACACTGATCTGTCCAGGAAAAACGGGTGAAGTATCAAGCGACACCTTACGTTGGCTATAGGAGACTTCTATTTGTTGACCTTGCTGGTCTTGGGGTAAAGTACTCGTCTCAAGACCCGATGTTCGTGGGTTCAAACCCAGCCTGAGTTGACAGAGTTTTGTTGAATAATAAAATTCTGCAGCACAACTTCATTTGGAGTGAAAGTAAAGCCGCCGGTCCCATGTTGGTTGTGGCATGTAAAATATCCCTAGAAGGTATGTAATAACACCTTTCCCGGCAAAATTTATAAGCCTTTTCGCTCTCGCTCATAGAAATTCTCGTGTGCTTATATAATCAGTTGGCTCAGAAAGTTATCGTTAAATACTTTTAATAAATAAAATAAAAATAAAGACTTCAACTCTAGTAGAACCTGCTTCGGTGGCCGCGTTATTATAAGGAAACGTTTTTCAAACTGTGCACCAGGAGCTCTTAAGATCCGCCATAGCTATCTCAGCTAAGTGAAGCAATTTTAGAATATTCTTTTTTTGTTTTTTATACTATAGAATACGCCATACGTAATTAGGATTGAAAATTTTTTCACATTTGAATAAAGGACATCCGCCAGGGTCAACGAACTAGACTTAAAAAGATAAATAAAAAACTTATAGAAATTAAAAAAAATTATGCTTTAAAACAAAAATTTGAGGGGGAAGAAAATACAAAATTTTGTTATTCATGGAGTACCTTAAAATTAGGAATCAAACTTTGAAATTTTCTATGCCTTTTGCAAAAACATATTTTTGTGAATAAACTTTTTCTTTGTACACTGATAAATTTAGAAACTAGCTAAATATACAAAATGATATAAACCTACAGGTGAGAACCATAGCTTAAAATGAATATTGAGGCATTTTGTGATCAAAAGAAAGTCCATCCGAACCATTAATAAATAAATATATACTTATTTAAATTATGCATTTATCAAGTGAAACTTTTTTCCCATGTAGACGTAAAATGTATATTTTTCTTTGAATATTGATTAACATATTAAATTCTAAAATACTTGTACGATTTAACTGTCGGTATCTAATGCTAGTTAAACTATTATAACAAATTGTATGAGGGATTGAGCATGTATTTTTTATGGTGCAAGGGCTCCTTTGGTTTAAAATGTTTGAATGCCCCTGATCTAAGGCAGTGGTCGGCAACCTACAGCTCACCGACTTATTTTATCTGGCCCACAAAAGATTTAGCAAACAAATAATTGTATGCATAAACACATACCAACAGCTATGACTATATGGGAAATTTAAAGTTGAAATTTTTTGCTTGATATATTCTTAAACCGGCTCATTAATTTTTGTTTATATCCATATGGCCTGCGATATCAACAAGTTGTTGACTTTCTGTTATAAGGTGTCACTCTCGAATAGATCTAGATGCGCGATGACAGGGAGATCGGGGTCCAAATCTTGGTCGGGTGTACTGAGGGTGGTATTTCCTAAATGGTTTTCACTATTATTTCACGCAAATGTGGCTACATTTCCTTCTAAATTCAACCTTCCTCAAACCTAACTCATTAGCGTAATTAGTACACATGCGTGTAGCCTGAACAGGTATTAAGACGCGGTGCTATAACAAACTATAGTAGGATTTTAGAAGAAACAAACTTATTTATTTGCTGTCAATATTGATAGCATTTTTATTTATGATTAGTATTATTCTATAGTTATTTATATTATCAATCAAAAGAGACAGATGAATATCACATTACTTGATTTATTATATTATGAAAACTGATTTAGTAGCTCGAAAAAGTATATCTCTATTTATAAATCAGACTGTACCTATCCGACAAGAAGTTAATGCAGTCTAAGTCATCATTCTCGAAAATAAACGGAATAACTGTTGACGAAAGTTAGGGTTTTAAACTCGGCTGGGTGCACGAGGGATGAGTTTTCCACGAGTGAATTTTTACCTTTCTATCTCCAAGCTAATGCAAGTGTGTTTCCTCACTTAATATGTGTTCAAAAAAACAAGTTCCTTATTTTTTACTATTGGATATTTATTTGTATTTTTTTGTGAATAAATTACGTTAAAAATTTTAAAATATTTTTAGGATCTTCTACCTAAAACACTTAAAATGATTTTTTTTAATCTCTAAATAAACATAAAATGACTATGAAATTAGTATCCAATTTGTATTTTAATCAGATGTTTTTACCTTTGTGGCTTTGCGTTCCTGAGGTCAGCATCAAAAATAAGAAAATAAATTGATCAACATAATTAAAAATATACATAATTTATCTTTGTAAATAATATTAAAGATCTGACAATAGGCACTTATTTCTAAAAAAATTTAAAAAAACTTTATTTAATATTGTGTGTTGTTATTAATATATGTATTCATGGAGATTTCAATTAGAGCACATGACATGTGGTTATATCATCCCGTACTTACAACGAACCATATGATATTAATAATTGATAGTAAGCTTATCAATAAGCTTACCTGGGATCAAAGCAAATTTCCCCCCCCATAATTTTATTTATCATTCAGGAATAGGGAACAAACCAATTTTTACAACAATACATTTAAGACATTCTTTGGGAAGGGAACCCTGGTTTCTTAAGTAAGAAGGCCGGTGTACAACTTATTAGTTTAAGTTGTCGATACTTAATCATGCTGACCAACTTAGAAAAGGTAATTTCTCACTTGCTGTTGATAAGGTTGAAGTTGAGCAGTGATCCTCTTATCCAAAAGTCAGAGGAATTTAAGCTATTTAGAACCCCATAAACTTCCTGACCAACTTTGAAAGGGTAATTCTCACCTGTTGTTGTAGAGTTGACGTTGGGCAGTGATCCGTCTAGTCCAAAAAGTCCAGTAAGAGTTTAAGCTATTTAGAACCCATAAACACGCTGACCAACTTTGTAAAAGGTAATTTTTCCACCTGTTGTTGGTAGAGTTGACGTTGGGCAGTGACCCGCCATGGTCCAGGAACCAGTCCCCTCCGTCTTCTCTCAAAGAGTCCAGGAGTTTAGGCAACCTGCTCTCAAGAATCTCCGCCGCGTAGGTCTGAACACAGGCTCCTTCTGGAGCAAATCATGAACCAGTTGACGGAATCCCGGAGAGTAACCCAAAGGGATGGGTTGGAATTGACCCTGTTATATAAAAAAAGTAAATTTATTAATTTACTGATGTGTTTTACACAAGGACGAAAGGGGTCTTACCTTAAGTACCGTCTTACCTTCATGATTTTGTTCACCAACGCAGGTAGATTGGACCCTTCAAATGTCTTCTGAAGACATGCCATCTCATAAAGAATACACCCCAGAGCCCAGATGTCGGATTTCTGATCGTACTGCTTTCCTTCACACTGAAAAATAGGTAATTATAAATTTAATATCCTATAAAGTTAGGTGTGGGGCTGACATGCTATGAAAACTAACTAAAAGAGCCGGGATTTGACTAAGAAATTAATATATTAGTAAATTTGAAAAATGACACCTAGCAGCGAGAGTCGAATTTACGGATGTGATACTTAAATATGGCTACATCTGTAACTATAGGATAGTTCTCATCTTTTAAGCTTCGATAGTTAAGAATAACTAATTGTGCTAGCATTTGCGTACCTCCATAAGAAATCACAAGTTTTACACAACGACATAACTTCTTTAACTAAATAGGAAAATGGTAAACAGAGCAATTAAAGGTAATTATAACGGTACTCAGCTGAAGTGAGGGCAATAGAATTGGAAATCCTAATTTTGGGGGGAGTGTGAGGTAAAGGGGGTGGAGACTTTGTACAGTCTGTGGAACTTAAACCAGAGCTTTCCTATTTAAACGCAACCGCTTTAATAAACGAAACCATGTTAATAATTGATAAAGACTACGGTGATAAGTTTACTGTATTTATTAAAATACTCATCATACAAAAATAAGGAGTTGTAGGTATACTTGAGTCGAGGAACGCGAAATAGAAAACTTTCAAATTGAAAGCGTTAGCCGTATGAATAGTCCGTCTAACTCTTGACTCGAGAGGTCACAGCTCAATTCTGACCAAGCTTACTTATGGTGGAATCGTGGAAGAAAAGTCGGCTTAGAACATGTAACAGCAAAATTATCCAAATATCGTATCTTATTTGAATTCATACTATTTTTCAAAAGTAATAGCTTTAGAACATATGATTTGACATATGTATATATGAAAGTAACTTTAGTAACTGTAAGATACCTTCCTCCCTAGCACGATTTCACAATGGGTGTATTTTCTCATCCTGTAATTTACTATTCCCTTTGCAGCTGAATACTGAGTTGATCATATGTATACAAATTATTCTTTCAAAATTTAAAGCTAAGCCATCAAAAACCTTGTGCCGAAACACATCAATAAAATGACATAATACATAATAATTTTTACTTTCTCTCGAAACCTTGGAGAGAAAGTATTGTGATCGTCAAAAAAATCTAAATTGAGATTTTGATAAATGTCGATGTTTCATGAATCCCCTGAAACAAAAAAAAGTTGTTTCCACAATGCCGTCTGTCTGTACCTCTATTTAGAGCCGAAACCATTTTACTGATTGGCCTAAATCTTGGTATCTGGGGTTTGCATAAACTCCCCCAGACTCTGCGCAACTATTTGTAATACGAAACAACTCATCATTGTAAAGATATTGTACTATTGAAGATAAATATCTTTTATTTGAAATATATTTTTATAAAACTAATAATTTATTAGCTATAATAAAAAAATATATATAAAATATATATATAATTTTTAATTCAGCTCTTTGAAAATTAATTTGATTCTCATGCTCTTTGGTGGACAAAGATGTTTCTCTTTGCTCAATTTTTTTGTAATAGTTTTCCTAGTTCCTAATGCCACAGAGTAAATAACAGTGTATATTATTTCATTTATGATCTTTGGTGTAGTGTTTCTACAACAATGTATATACCTACTATCTCGTTTCACAAATCTTAAGAGTTTTTAGTAAATATCTATTTTAAGATGAAAGCAAGAGCAAGTCTGTGCGGCGCACCGTACCATTTATTTTAACGTGGAACCGATGATAGTATATCTGTAAAGATTACCATTTCAGGGCTGATGTAATAAGGGGTGCCCAACACCGTCTGTGCTTGAGCTCTAGTGGTCATTATTTTTGAGATACCGAAATCTCCAACCTTGATCGTGTTATCCTTCGTCAGGAAAACATTTGCTGTCTTCAAGTCTCTGTGAAAATAATAAACGTTTCACTATAAATAATTTTAAAGAGTATATACTGGTACTCTTTAAATTGAAGTGTGCAGGGGAAAGTCTGATTTTAACTAATGATAATTGAGTTATTGCTTCCATCTGTAAGATAATCATGATACTTTCTAATGCCCTTTAAATTATGTCTAAAATCTACCTGTCATATTTAGATAGATTAAAAAAAGTATTTTCTGGGATCCTTATTGAGGTTGAGACATAAAAATTTTGTCCTAGAGAAAATGTATTTTAATGTGACCCCCCCCCCTTTCCCTATACCCTTCGTTTGTATTATTTAGTACAAGGCCGTAGCCAGGGGGTGTTGGGGGTTCAACCCCCCCTAATTTTTATGAACAAAATATATATGGCTTTATTTATAGTTCAAACAATATCAAAATTGAGATACAAGTACAAATTAGGGGGCTGTGTTACCATAAGAAAAACACATCTAGAACTATTTAGAATTTATAATGTTTTCTAGCTTCTGGCAATTGGGGGATGTGCCCCCCCCCCCCCCCGAAATTATTGGCTGGCTTCGGCCTTGATTTAGTATATATTTTACTCGGTGCCTTATAAGATCTCATCATGGATACTATTAGATCGAAGTGAATGCATGAATTTACACCATGATGTCGAGGGAGGTCAATAATGGTTCGACATTCTGCCGAATACACTTTTATATTCCGCAGAGTGAATATTTGAATCCTTTTTTTCTGTATAAATAATATAAAATATTCTTCTCGCTACCTTCCTAAAACCTACCCCCTTAAGTGTAATCGTTATTAAAATTGTATCTAAAAACATTCGACAATAGTCGATAAGAGTGTGTACTTTTAATCACACGTAGTCATTTTATTTTACTACAGTATGTTTACATTTATTGGAAACCATAGTATAGGGAAAGAGGAGCTTCGGAAGGAGGAGGATTCAAATATTGGATGACTTGAAGGAAAGAAGAAAATTCTGGGAGCTGGAGGAGGAGGCAAAGGACAGGGCACATTGGCGGTCTAAGTTCACTGACAATAGGAATGGACCTGTTGTAAGACAATAATAATAATAATTATTATTATTTCAATTTCATTTATTATAGTGCTGGCCAGCAGTCGTGAGATCTATGAATGACAGGCCAGCACTTAAAACATACAAGCCCATATAATAAAATTATAAAAAAACAGTAATAGCTAAATAGTGATACATACTGATGAATAATTATAAAAAATAGGACATAATTATTAAGGATGATGATAAAAATAGTAAATAAACAAATCAAGAGTAGTAACAGTGTAAACAGTAAGCAAAAAAAGAAATCAGAATAAAGTAAATATAAATATTCGAGGCAGAGCCTCAGAGGGTGAATTAGTTATAAGGGAGTTCTTTAAATAACTCTTTGAGTTTAGCTTTTATTTTGGGATAACAGCCGAATTCGACAAATCAGGAATTAGCGCTGTGGATACAACGGCCTATAGGGTTCACTTTGTAAGAGTTGTCTAGAGAAAATAATTTTGGATAACGAGATGCCCGAGAAGGAACATGTAAACCAACATGATCAAGGGCCAGACATGTTGCTATTGAAAATATTAAAAACCAAAAGGGCATCACAATAAAGTCCAAGCGAGAAGAGAGTTTGGAGCTTTAAAAGGTTTCGACTTCTGTTATAGTCATAATAAATTTTGTTAGTAAAAAATTTGTCAAAGCACGCAGCGACAAATTTTCTTTTAACATTTTCCAACCTGAGGGAGTCAATTAAGGTAATGGAATTTCATTAATTCCAATAATAATATAGGAACGGTTTAGCGAGAGGAAACATTTGACTAGGTTCTTAAAGATAAGATTTTAATACTAGATGTCTGCAAAGGTGTTTTTAAAAAAATAACGCGGTTTCTCTTTATATCTCCAAACAAGTCATGGTGAAATTCACTAAATATTCAACCAATTGTTTGCTTAGTTTTGATGGCTCAAGAAGGGGAAAACAAGTTCAGGGCAGTATTTTTGTAGTTTTTATAATCAAACATTTTTTTTGGTCAACATAAATCAAATATTTCTCCAACAGAAACATAAGAGTTTAATTTTCTTCACACGATGACCTCAACAGTTCTTGAATATCTGTCACTGTTGTCCTGGAATTCAAGGACGACTTTTTTTCTCTATTAAAAAAAGTTTCTCATCTAATGCCTTTATGCTCATGACAGATATTTAACAACTGTTGATATCACCACGTGGAGAAAACTAAACTATATGTTTATACGATCTGTTTTGGCTAAAAAAAAAGTTTTGCTTTAAAAACTGCAAATACACCGGCCTTCAACTCACGTCCTATACGCTCCCACCTTAAGTTGCTTACATTCATAAGACTAATTGCTTTATATTGTATGCATATGACTGTTTAATACTTTGTGCTCAAAACTATCGTTGAACCATAACCGTGAATAATTTAATAGTTGAACCATACATGTGCAGAATATTATGGTCTGAATGTACAGTACCTATGAAGAATGTTATGATCGTGCATGTATCGTATGGCGGCAACAATCTGCCTGAAGAGCATGACGATCTCTCTCTCGTCCACTCTCCTCTCTCTCCGGGCCAACATCTGAGCCAGGGTTCCACCGTCGGCGTACTCCATCTCAATCATCAGGACTCCGTCCCGCTCGAAACTACCCAGGTAGCTGCGCAAATATTTAAAAGTTATTGTCCCAGATAAAAAAAAATTCTGCACGATGTCATTTTTATATGTTATGGGATAAAATTCTGAAAAATAAATGATATTCTATAGATTGAGAAATGACACCTGGACACAGGAATCGAGCCTGAAACCTTTGGCTTGGTAAGCCAATACTCTTACCACTGAGTTATTCAGAAGTCGTCCCATCCTCAGGGTCATTCTTTACTCATATCTTAAGGCAAAGTCTGTGATGGACGTGCAGAAATCGTCAGCTACGTATGAACGATCAATTAAGATAATTGGCTATCAAATAACGCAGCCAATACACATTCGTGGGGCTTTATGCTGCCAATAATAGGTCTAGAGTCAAAGTTATATGAATGGAAGTTGTACAAATAACGTATTACATATCATGAGTGATTAATTAACAAAACTATTATAGTTGTTGTTAGGTACGGCTATTGCTAAATATAAATATCACATGATGAATCCTAGATAGCTCAGTGGTAAGAGTATTGGAGTATAAGTCAAAGGTTCCGGATTCAATTCCCGTGTCTAGGATTCATTTTTAAATTTAAATAATATTAAATTTAGATCCGGCTACAACCATACTCAACAAATATAATAACTTGGCTATTTAATCCATCACAATACATTATATTAAGTAATTATGTGATTTACTAGGCTCAAAAATCTTAATATGGATTTATACACTCACCGAACCTAAAGAAAAAAACAATAAATGTGCTTACGTGACGAACTCTAAACCCATGCATTATCTGCTCTGCCAATTTTTATGTAGCTCTTCTCAAGTCTAACTCTACCGGTAGTTTTATTACTGATATTACGTCCCTAGGACAGGTTTTTTTTTGTGTCCAGAAATTCGTTGATAAGGAATTACAAGACTATCATTATGGTGGTATTGTTCACAACATTGGTCATGCTTTCTGTTTATCTTACAACCAACCCTCTTCATAATTGCGCTGTACCAACTGATTATGTTGGGTTTATCAAGAACAGTAACATCCGCACCTCCTTGGAAGCCTTCTGTTATTCTGCATGTTCATCTCTCCCCCAACCAAGTTAACAAATGTCAAATTGCATTTCACTTGTTGGTGGTGGGGTGATAAAGAAATCACCTTCACCTCGTTGAAAGCCATATTCCTTGCTGCCACATTATGACTGATCATAGTCCGATAGCTTAGCTCGATCATTAGATCGTCTGCCTTCTCGTACAAGGGCCTCGGATTCGATTCACAACATGGTCAAAATCATTATGATTATTTCCCCTTTCTAATTTGACGTTGATGATAGGGGTAGTGGAGTCTGTTCTAGAATTAAGTTAGTATATACGTCGTATTCTGATATAATCAGTTGGTTCAGAAAGTAAACGTCAAATATCCAAATAATAATAAAGGGTTTTCGTGCCTTTCTCTCAACCAACCCATCTAATAAAACACATCATCTCACCTTATGATGTTGGGATGATCAAGGACAGACAACACCTGTGCTTCATTGAGAGCCATCTGTCTTTCGGATGCCGTTAGGTCATTCATGTTCACCTCCTTGATCACAACCATCGTGTCGTCGCTCACCCTGCGATACAGCACCGCTGTGCCAAACGCCCCTGGAAACGAAATATGATTTTTAGGAAGTTAGAATATTCTATTTTAACGTCTAATGTTTACTCTATTACGGCATCAGGTGATAGATCACGATTAGCTTCATAAGATATGTGTTCTAAAGTGTTCTCTGTGTATATTGTAAGCTAAAGCTCCACGGAGTTCTTTTGAAAACGGGAGTTCATAATTGTAAAACATGGTGACTCGTCGATGAGGCAGATTTTACCGCTCTCGAGTTGACTAAGAGTCCTCTGACTGGCCCAATACGAACTGTGCAAAGTGTGAAGGAGGTCTCAGGCGATGGCTACCCATCGACCGTGCTAACTGCCTGAAAAAAAGGAAAAAAAAACACAATTCCAACACACACATTACCCTTCCCCACGGTCCTTATCTTCTCGTAACCGTCCAGCCGGTTACTATCGCTCTCCGTCTGCAACTTGGCCCGTAGCTCTTCGATGTTGAAATAGAGTTCTCCTAGGGTGAGATGAAGTGTCGGGTCGCCGTGGGCTCTGGTCATTTGCACGTCAGTTCCGAACAAGTCCTTCGACATCCCCACAGGCATCTGTTTCAACAGTAGACTTATTACTACTACTCTACACACGGCCATCCATAATGTCTGAGGTCAAACATCCGTGTCTATGATGTCATTTAAGTCACTGCAGCTGCTCAAACTTATAACTACTAGACTGCGCACACCTGGTTACCATCCCTGTGATTAATATTTTATATATGAATATGACTTCACTAGAGGTACTACTCCTGCTAAGACCTATTACTACTAGACTGCACACACCTAGTTATCATCCCTGTGATCAACATTTATCTGTGAACATGTAATCACTAGAGGTACCACTCCTGCTAAGACATATTATTAATAGACTAAGCACGACTAGCCACCACCCCTGTGACCAACATTTTTCCAGCTACGAGTACGGGTCATGTTGTTTAAGGAAATTATAATTCATTCAGTTTAATGATGATGTACCTATTGTCAACCTAAGTAATGGATATTGTGTATTCATTAGTTCTATACAGGAAGCCATTATTTTCATAAATCAGAAGATGATTGTCGTTAGTTTGAATTCTGGTTTATTTGTATTTGGTCTTACGATTTTCTAACTTTGTTTGTTTATTTCAATTAACTTATAAATTAGGTGTTAAAAATATTAGTTTTAATTTCACTAGTATGATATTTGCATTAAGTGACTCAACGCTTTTATATTTTTATTTATTTTCCACTACAGGTCTACGCTACTGAAATATTATTTCTAAGTTATAAATACCAAAACATTTGAAAGATTAATAAAAATAACCAATTATTACTACAACCCTATTATTGAAAAGGGTCAATTTTTGTTCGGTTCAAAGCTCATAAATAGAATCAGGTTAAATCGAGTGCTCCTTGTGCAATCTACTAACGTTTAGCAGCAACTCCAACTGACGTGCCATCAGACCCCCGTTGACGTGCAGGGCTGGACTTGCGTTCAAGAAGTCGAGACGACAACTGTCTGAGTAGTTCGTGTGTTTTCCCACCAGGCGGCTGAAAAACTCTCGGATACTCAGGTCGGATTTGACGCTTTGTAGGCTCAGTACCTGTGTGGGGTAAAATATATCTGGATTTATTTTAATATTTTCAAGGCCTTTAAAAAAGTTTAATACGTTAAAATATTATGACAATGGCATAAAATAGGCCTATGTGTTTTTATTTTTTTTATTTTTCCAGTATATAGTAAACTGTTAAAATTAATCAAGAATATCACATTTTCAACTACAAAGTGTTTACATATAACAAGATCATTGATAATTTGTGTCACTTTGTTTCATAGTTTTTGTGTCAAGGGTGTCCAAATGTCCTTATAAAGATGACTCTTATTTATAAGAGAATGGAACTACATTTATATTTAAACCAAAACCAACATTTAAAATGATTAACACTTTTAACTCATTTAATTACTCAGTCAACATTTGCAACCTAGAAGAAGCATTTTTTTAAAATTACGGAAATGAACAAACAATTTATTTTACGTAACTCATTTACTTTACATCACATAACTTTCCGTACTAAAATCAGTGCAATGAAACAAAGCTATATTAACGAAGCAAAACAAAATTTGCAGGCAATTTATTCACTACACCATTTTGTCAAGCAGGTAGATCTCTAATTACTACGATCCATAGGAGCTCCTCACGGCTTATTACTCATTGTTACATGTAATATCTTACAATACATTAATTAGGCTGTTAGTTTTGCAAATGTATGGTAATATGTATTTATTGTAAAGCTTCAAAGAATTGTATTAAAAAGGGCACCGCCTACTTGTGAATTTATTCCCGTGATATCCTCATGGGAATAGCAGTCCTGAACGATCAAAATAATTAAAACCACCCAATCATTTTCTTATTGTAGCTCAATTGTAAATGACTTTATTTGTCTAAGGAAAACTAGACCTGTGTTTCTCTCAATCAAATTGTATCTTAGAACTACATTATTTCGCGTAAAACGTCGCTGAAAATGAGCTATTTCTCAACTTTTCATGATTTTTTAAAAATTATAAAACTCAAAATGTAGAGTTTTTAACCTATAAGAGCAACGTGATACCTTACAACTCAATTTTATCATGAATATCTATAGTCCAGTGCAAACGTAAAAGTGAACTTTAGCCATGTAATAAATGTTAAGTATGTACCTTTGATCCAGAGAAGCAAATAAATATTTCCGTTTCCGAGCAATGCATCAGTATGGCGATACTATTGATTTTTCTTCTACCCAAGGATTGCTCTACCAAGACTGAAATTCAGAAATGTCACAAATAATAGTTGGAAATATACCACATGTATTATTAATTTCAACTCTTTCTATGGATTAAACAAAAGTTATTTCTATAATATATAATAATCCTATCCTTTATAGGTAGGTACATTATTTTACTAATGTGTATATCACCATTAATATTATTAATGGCTTATTTTAAGGAAGGTAGTTTAAAAGAAGTGTTTATGTTTGTTTATTTGAGGTATTTAACGTGCACTTTCTGAACTGACTGATTATATAATCACACGAGAATTTCTATGAGCGAGAATAAAAGGTCCTACCAATTTCACCAGGAAAGATATTTTTACATACCTTTAAGGGTTCTGTTATATGCCACAAGTGACATGGGACTTACAGCTTTACTTCCCCTCTGAAAGGAAGTTGTGCTACGGATTTTTATTGCTCAAGAAAAAGCCGTTGAGCCCGACTGGGCTTGAACCAAGAACGTTGGGTCCTGAGACGAGCACTTTACCCCAAAGCCACCGAGGTTGATTTTAGAAAAAGTGCATCTGCATTAGTGTGGAGAAGGTTTTCTTACCTAGAATCTCATCCAGGGTGCACGAGTCGTACTTGTAAAAACAAGACGGTGACGTTACTTCTGGCCGTGTCACTGACGATCGGCAGATAGGGGGCCCTACTCGAAGCCAGTATTAACCTCAAAGGCTCAAAGGCCCCTGGTTTTCCTAGACTCTTGCATTTTTCTGTTCCTTCAGCAGCCGTGTTGGTCTACATTCTACAAGAAGAAGTGGTTATGATTAAAGACCCTACATTATGGAAAATATATCTATGAAACTATGACAAAAACTATGACTTCGGTTCAAAAACTCCCTAAATAAAAATAAATTTCATTCATAAAAATTGTTTTAGATATTTGAAAAAAAATTGCAAATGCCCCAATAAAACAATAACATAAAATTATCTATTTTTTCAAATATCAAAATATTTTTTGCCTAAAACTGTTGGATAAAAATCTTTACCCATAACCTTTAAATTTTACAATAATATAGAATATATATTATATATACATATTTCTATACATTTAGAAAAGAATTAGTTAAACTGAGATGTTATTAGATAAACTTATTTAAGATCGGGTTATGTTGGTGTGATTAAAATGATGTTCAAATCTAGCGATCCATTCATAACGATTAGTCGATTACGTGTATGAACATCGATAATCGTGGCTGTGGGGATATTTCCGCTACTTGTAATATTGCAATGAAATTAAGAACCTATTTTAAAAATTGTGTGCTATTACGTAAACGTTATTTACGTAAATATTGCATAATAAACGTCAATTTGTTTACAAAATATTAGAATTAATTCGAAAGATAGTCGAATTTACCATATGTATATATATCTATATCGTTTTAGTTAGTGAATTTAAAAATTCGTAAAATGATTACTTTGAGCTTGAAACAAGTTTTCTTGCTTTCAAATGGGATTTCTCACATATTCGTAAAAACACGGTTTGTGAGTTTTTGGTATCCTTACTACACTTCGATGGGTGTTTTAGTTCAATCATAGGTGATATTCAGTCATCCGTACGGATTGCACATCTTAGATTAAGGTAGGAGTGTAGGGAACGCGAGTTATGGTAAGTATTTTTGCATTTTTTAATAACAAAACATTTGTTTGGCCAAAATAAATAAAAATCTTTTCCAGTAGAAACATAAAGTTTAATTTTATTGATATCAACAGTTGTTGAATATTCATCATGAGCATAGTGACATTAGATGAGAAACTTTTTGAATAAAGGGAAAAGCTGTCATTAAATTTCAGGGCAGTAGGTAGAAATATATGCATCAGTATTTGTTTGGAGGTAAAGTTGGTAAACGATTAAGGAAAAAAACCTCAAGCCAGGATTTGAACCCTGACCTACCCGTTTTTGGCTAAACCGAAACTTGACCAGATTGATACAATTGCCTGGGTACTCACCGATTCCAGTGTGACGTCAGTTTACATGTAAGTTTTCCAAGGAAGAGAAGTGGATTCACGATCGGGTGGGTGTTCATATCTGGTTATGTGACTGAAATGATGTGGTTGTTCACGTCTGGTTAAACACAAAGTACCACGCGTAAGCCTGAATCCAGATTTGAGAACAGATAGTTAATGTCCTCTCTATAAAATAACCGTGAAAACTATCATATTATGTTATTTTACATTTATTTCAACCCATTCTTAAAATAATAGTTAAGATAGCCGAGACTTTGATTTTATTACGATTTGACATTTGGGGACACCATTTATAAAATACAAACTTTCTTTATGCAATCAACATTGATAACATTATTAATATATTATTTGTGTTATTTTATAATAATGTATATATAAAAACTGGCAGATGCATATCAAATGACTTGACTTATCAATACGTCAAAGTATACTTTTATTTATTTGGGGTATTTAACGTCTCTATATATCTGAAATTTCTATGACCGAGAACGAAAAGACTTACCGATTTTGCCAGGAAAAGGTATTTTCACATACCTTTCAGGGTTCTTTTACCGCCACAATCGATATGACACCGACAGGTTTACTTCCCCTCCAAATTAAGTTATACTACGGATTTTTATAATTCAATAAAATTCCATAGACCTAGCTCGGGTTTGAACCCATTAACATCGGTCCTGATAAGAGCACTTTACTTGAAGACCACCGAGAAAAATTACGTTAAAGTAGATCTAGTAGCTTTCTCTAGCGGTCAGATATGTATATTTCGAAAGAAAATTAGAGTATAAAAGAGATAGGGCAAAAATTACTGTACTAAAACTTAATATGCTTTTTAAGAAGTATTTTAGCCTCTTAAAAATGCAGCTATACTGATGTAACTCCACCCATTTCTGCAACTATTTATCATGTTTAGTTATTTAAAGTAGTCATTCATAAATCTATGTTTATGAATAATTAGTAAGCGATTTAAATGTGAAATACCGGTTATACGTCTCATAAACAAAGCAATATGCGGAAATAACATGATAATTATTAAATTTAATAATGTATTCTAAAAACCTGACGAAGTCTTACAACAAAACTTTGTGTATGATGATCACATGCCATCGTTTGATACATTTGTGTTCATGGTCTAAGCAAACCAATTTAAAATTAAACGTACATCTAAAGTGATTATCACATATTTTTAAACCAGACCGGCACTTTTCATTGAACTTTTGTATTTATGAAGTAAATAAATTTGGTTAGATTTATCTTGTAAACGTTTTGCACAACTCAAGAGTTACTGCTAGGTATTTGTTATGAAAACACTTGCAAGCGTCACCATAGTTACTGGGCCGAGTAGAGAAATCAGTATTCACAAAACAAAAGTCAATATGTTTTACAAATTCCACACGATATGAAAATGAATAAATAATATTAAAATAATTTAAATAACATTTTAATTAAATTAAAAAGTAATTTATTATGAGTTTAGAACCGAAATGTGAGATTGTTTTTAGATAAAATTTATCAAAATATACTAGTGAAATCACATTTATATTTCAGTAAATTAATTTAAGTAATCCTACAGTGACAATTTATTTAAAACAATTGTAAATAATTCCATTAAATTAACCATTACACTGGAAGGTAACACAATGTGTAAAATGAATCAATAAACATTGTGGTCAAGCTTCTGAGGCTGCGCAATGAATAATCAATAAAAAAACACATTTATATTGTTCTTTATGAGTACACGTCTCATGAATTGAAACCACACATATAAATAAGAATAAGAATATCAAACAATTCTTTCTCTGTAACGCAACTTACTACCCGTCCGGGCTATTCACAACCAAATACAATTGGCTAGGGGTAAGTATGGTAGAATTTTGAGGAAATGTACCCACATTTATGTGGAGGAAGCGTTAGAAACCATTTGGAACAAAAACCTCGTCCGTATATCTGGCCAGATTTCAAACTCTAGCCTCCATTTCAACTGAAATCTAAACCGAATGAATTTGACTTTTATATCACGTGTCCACCGATGCGAATACGAAACACTATAAAAAATAAAACATTTAATGGAAAGATAATAGTATAAAGAACTTAGCTGTACAGTGTTAGGTGTCTTATTGGTCACTTTGGGGAAGCCTGAACGTATACTAACTAATCTAAAGGCACAGTATCAGGAGCATAAATAATTAGGAATTTATTAGAATTTGCTTGAAAAGAGTTTTTACAAGATTTAAATAATAACAATACTTCTGGTGAGTCCGATAGAGATCGAATCCAGGTCTCTGGACTCAGTGTCAAAAGTGCAAACCACTAAACGGACCCTGCCAGAACGAACATTGTTCATGAGAAAACATATCACTTGCGTGTAGTTGAATTCATTCAATGTATTACTGATTGTCGATATCCATCCCAGAAAATAATGAATGAAACTCTTTCTTTTTGTAATATTTATTTATTATTTCTTGTAAACACGGAGTACTTAAATTCACACGGTACAAGAAAGCAACACATATCACACAACTTATTTGACAGGTCTGCACTCCTTTAAGACATTTTGCTGCTTGCTACCAACCTAAAACCAAACTTTTATTCTGTTTGTGACATTCTATTACTATCTAGTATAAAACGTTGCCTTAAGATTGAGTTACAAAGTTTTTTCGCTTTCAAGGACAAACAGAATGGAAAGTAAAACAAAATCAAACTTTTTCTTTTTCAAACTTCAAACAATACCTTTGAATGTTTGGTCTGTTGATATGACGTGTATAATTTGAAAGATTTTACATATTAACGGATCAAATGTTGAAAAAAAAATTGTTTGAAGTTATTTATTTAGTTGAAATCATTTAGGTCAAATTAATTTTAAGCTTAGATAGTGGAATACAATAACTTAACCCTAATAATTATTTAAATTTAAGGCATTAATTATATTTGTCCTCAAAGTCAAAATGAAAATGCGATTATATTGAAGGGTAAAAACTTTGTATCACCACCTTAAACATAAAAGAAATATATCTACACGGTATTGTGGAACACTTATATTGATGGAAATATCACAGATCTGACAAGTTCATTTAGTTTGCCCTAGCAATATTATAAATTTATTTTTATTCTGTTTTTCTCATATTTAGAAGCATCATTTTAACCAAATCAAGCATTGTCTATTAAAAGCCCTGAATAAGTAAAATATTTCAAAAACACTACAAAATGGCAAGCATTGCGCTTAAAAATAATGCTTCAATACGTAGGTACATATTGTTGTGGATAAATTGTTTATTATTATATTAGGGGTACACTACACATTTTCATATAATACATTTTTCTCTGGCAAAGAACATCTATAACGTTTACATTGAAGAATGAAATAAGCATGTGCGTAACATTATTATTTATGCTTATACAAGCTGTAATACATACAAATAAAGTTAATAGATTTGCAATAGAGTTTATGATAACATAATTAATTTGGTAACATATTTTTTATTTGATTACGATCTCAATTTACAAACGCCATTAACACAATTTTATACATGAATTTACGAAGCTTAATAGCATGATAAATATCAAGGTTAATTAAATTACTTATATTTGCCTTGAACTCAGTGGAGGAACAATTTAATATCTTCCAACTAAGTCTATTTTACTTATTCATAACCATTTATATATTCGATGAATAAGCATTTAATATTCACTATTTGATTTATTGAGACTGCTGTATGATAGAATAAACTTTCCTGGTATAGCCTAATTAAACAAGATTAACTATAGAATTTATGGTCCCAATAAACACCTAATAGTTCACTACATTACCATAAATATACAATAGAGTACCTATCACTCTATAAGGATTACATAGATGTGTATGCAAGCAAATTAATAATAACCAGATAATTTTACTAAACGAACTTAACTGACCCATTTCTTAAATTAACCTTCCAGACTGAATAAATATGATTAATTGATTCTTAATCCTTCAAATTATTCAGAGTCAAATTTTAAATTAAAAACTTATTCATATTAATAGTTCACCAATGAACACAGTTATGAAAATTTAATCAATTAATAATAATTTTAGAAGTTATACTAGTTGATTATTATGTTATATGACTTAATGTAAAACCTGTCTTTGAAAAAAGTTTAAATAGTCTTGAAATTATATTTTTAAAAGTGTAATTAAATACAATGTTAAGTTAAATTATCAATAAATATTATATTGGAACTACCCATCAATCTATCCTTGAATATCTTTGTAATTTGTACATTATATTTCGATTATGTAGTACAACACAATACATGATTATTTATAATTTATTATGAATGTAGTAAAATAGGAGATGCCTTACATCAACATTTGGGAAATAAGCAAATACCAAGGGATAAATAAATCATTTGATAGTTCAAGGAAGTCTTTGACAGACTTTCCAATAAATTTGATAAGCTAAGGATTTTTTTTTTGCCATATAGATAAATTAAACTAATTTTTTTTTATTGTGGCTATGATTGATGTTTGTTCAAGCAATATTTTACAATAAATTAGTCTCTGAATGTTCGTACATAAGTATATATACATATATATATATAATAAATAAATGCGTGTCTAATAAAACATAAATATAAACATTGTTGAGCTATTCAAACAAAAATAATAAAGTTTTTACTTTTATAATGAAACAATCTTAATCATCCTTTAGTACACTCTGAAAACATTACTATAAGATTGTTATTAAAATTTACAATTCATAAGTGATGTAAACGCGAATCATCAATATAAAGTATTCTGCTACATACAGTACAACTAAAGACCAGCTTTAGTGTTTCATGCTACACCAATGAAAACAATCTTGCACACTAAATTCAATTTAATATTATTGGGAAAAGGTAACATTTCACTACAGAGGTTATTCACTTTAGTTTATCAACAAGGACATGAGATAAAGCTTTATTTGTTAATGCTTCCGTTCGTCAACATATTAATACTAGTAATAAGTCATTTTAAAACTAAATACTCGATTACATTCATGACACTTAAAAACTTAAATGATTATTTCCAATAATTTCCCCTTAATATCAAAAACACGAACGAAATAATGAATTAATACATTCAAAACCCTTACAATAAATTGATAGTTTCGCTAGGAATAAAATAATAATTTTGATTTCATAAATCATCAAACATAAGTTTTTGGAATAATAATCACATTTAATTTCATCAATATTGATTGTAGCTCAAAATATTGGGGGAAGGACTTGAAATTTGATGCTTTCAAGCGAGCTGCACTTAAATTAATGATTAATACCAAAATTCGTATTTTTTATGCAAGAAATGGAGATAAATTTGACCTAACAAGCTAGGAAAAATATTGGATTACATTATATAACTGTTATATTTACGTATATATTTTGTGTACTACGTGTTTAGAATTTTTTAAATTTGGCGAATAATCGCATATTCCTTGACTATGCTATGCAGAATTGTTTCCCGGCTAACTTATCAATTGGCACTGTGACAGATCTCATTTCAAGCTAAGTCGTAGTAGACTAAATATTACACTTTTACTATAGGGTGTAGCTATTATTTAAACCTTTGGGACAAATTCGTCTTAAAATTTGGTTAGTTTCACTTTACAGATGCATTTTTTTGGGTTAATGTTTAAGTTAGTTGTATCTGGTTTGAATTTTCTTTATCAAATTTAAATATTAATTCTTTGAGAAATACATTTCATATCCAATGTCTACGTATATTTTCAATTTTTCTTTATTTCGAATATTTAAATTTATATTAAATTTTTATACAACTTTTAGCATTAATCACATGCAACTCATAACAATTTTTAAGGAGGCACATTAAAGGCTATTTTACATAGAACTGTAATACTATTTTCACAATTGCTATGTTTCGCGAAACAATAAGTATAAATAATTATTCTTATTTAATAATGATGAGACGTTGAAAATCTAATAGAACAATACCAGATTTTTCAGGTAGTGTGTTCTCTGATTTTGGTTGGAAGCACAGTAGAGAAAATTCATACATATTTCTTTGCGGCCAACATTGATAGCATTTTGCTATATTATTTATTCTATTCTATAGGTATTGATAATATCTATCAAAAGATACAGCTGCAGGTAATATGACTTGATGTATGAATATATTAAATTGGTTTTAGTAACTTTAGTAACTAGCTTCTACTGTTCTTCCTACCAAAATCATACTATAGTTACAATAAGCTTAGTTAAATACAATTTTGGGATCCGTACCAAAGCTTCACCTTAGGAAAGTGTAAGATTGAAAAAATATATGTACAGCACAGTTGTGAACCTTAAAATAATTAATTAAATAATTAATGGCGAAATTAATAAAACATGTGTTGGAATTATTTAAGGCTGTCACATACATGTACTGTAAGTGAGCGTTCATTTTATTCCTCTTAAATGACGAAATACCCACGATAAAATTGAGTGTCTTTCTAAAAAATCTAACATTAAAATTTAAAAATCAAAGTTTTAATACTGCCTCCGTTGTTGGTAAGGTACAACTTAGGTACATTATTTAAATACGTACTTTTAATGCATCTGGAAGTACCTAATTATCATCATAGCTCATTATTGAAGCCCATGTAATATTTGTATAGAGCATAAAATTAGACAACCTGAGATAATATGAAATCAGTAAAAAATGCAAAAGTCTCCCTAATTTAATTATTGGTAAGATAACTATTTATTTTGTATATTTACAAATGTACGCGTAGTGTTTCAACACAATAATTTCAAAAATCTTAAACTTAAGTAAAACTTTGACGCAAATCCAAACCATTTCTTTAAACTTGTTTGATTATAACTTCAATAAATTTGATCATAATTTTCGGTAGAACTAATATCGGAGATAGTATGACTACTGCGGTTTCTTGGTGCACAATACATATAATTAATGATACTTATACAGATTGTCAATCTCTAGTTGGGTAGATATACAGGGATCGATGTGTTATCAAAATACTTCGTAGCTCACAATAATCACTGGCTTACAAATTGTAAATACATTTTTATCATAAAGGTTAGTAGTCAAATAAAATTACAAGGATAGTAACAATTCGCATTTTCGCAATAATCAAAAAATAAACGATCTTGTATTAAAAAAAATTAGCATCGCGTTTGACTATTTGTTCGGGTTATACGCTTATGCACTAATTAAGCTAATACCCGCCTAATGGCACAGTTAGATAACACGCTATTTTTGTGTTGCGCTAGACTGTCGAGGACGGGGAGATAGAGGTTCGAATCTTGATCTGGTGAACTGGGGTGGTTTTCCCCTAAATGGTTTTCCACTCTCCCTCCATGCAAGTGTGGGCTCACTTCCTCTAAATTCAACCTTCATAATTCTTAACCCATTAGAGTAATTAGTACTTAATCATATAGCCCGAACGGGTAGTAAGACGCGGTGCTAAATAAATAAATAAAAAGGAAATACAGACGGTGCAGGTGACGATGGCTTGACCATATTCTCCGATGAGAGACTAGGATGGCGTCTCAAGAGAAGCTCTAGGACTGAAAATCGCAAGGATGCTGACGTCGGGGCGGACCAAGGATGGTATGGCGGCGGGACACCGATAAATAAGGCATAAAACTCGGAAACTCATGGTATGACTTCAAAATTATGGTAGAGAATAGACTTGAACCGCGAAGCTTTGTTGCAGTGCTTTGCTCCACACAGGGAGTTCAAGGGATGTATCACTATTAAGGAGGTTAGAAAAGTATGGACAGAGGCACAGGACAAGCCTAATAAATAATCGGCAGATTTATAATTCAAATATACTTGGTTCAATTCGTTCGTGAAAGTATAATTCCCCAATTTAAAAAAAAAAGAGAATAAATTGGACAACTTTTAATCAAATATTTTTTTTAACTTTAATATATTCTATTGTTATATAAATCTTGAATTGAGCTTTGAAAATAATATAAGGAAACTATGTCACACATTTATTCAGTTTGAAAAGGGGTACACCCCGTCACAACAAAATGTGAACCGCCTTATACGTTTATAATTTATCCAAATCGTAAAACCAATAGCTCTAAGAGTAAATTAGCGAGATTTACTTTTACTAAAGAGGCCGGAGTTCAATCACCAACAGAAATAAATGAGCTGGGTTTTATTCCTAGATTGGGTTTTACATCCTCTCTCCTGGAGATTTATGATGCTTCATCATTTCGCTCACTTATAATATTTTTTTAACACGGCGTCTTACTACCCGTTCAGGATGTACTAACTACGCTAATGTGTAGGGGCGAGAAAGGTTGAATTTAGAGGAAGAGTACTACCATTTGTGAGAAGGGAGAGTGGAAAATCATTAAGGAAAAACTACTCTCAGTACACACAATCGGACTCAAAGCCCCAATCTCCCCTCATCGGCAGTTCAGTATATTGCGAGTGCAACGCCTTAGACCATACGGCCAATGAAACGGAGTTTTATGCTAAAATGCTGACTATGATCATGACAAAGATGTCAAGAACTGTTGGATTACTACATTTAGAAAGTAAACTAACTATAATATTGGAGAAAATTTTATTTAGTTTGACCAAATACGTTTTTGTATAAAACTTCAAAAATACTCTCATTACACTTCCATCCCAACTGAATGCCAGTACTGGATATAATTCTTTAAATACCCTAAATTTTTTATTTAAACCAACCGATAAGGATAAGGAAGGCTATATTTGGAGGAAGTGTACGCGCATTTACATGAAGGGGAAGTGGAAAACTATTTTGAGGGAAAAACACCCTCAGTGCACCTGAACGAGAATTAACTTCAATCTCGTTATCATCGGCAGTCTAGTCTACTGCAAGAGTAACGCCTTAAGCCATGCGGCCAGCGAAGCGGGTAAATGCAAAAGTTGCTTGGGTGAAGGGCCTAAGATTCTTTCATGCCGGGGTTTGATCACGATCGGATGCACTAACGGTGGTTTTCAATCCTATCTCTTTAATATATTATTATTATTATTTAATAAATGACATTTGATGAAGTTGCAGCCAGGACAAGAAATATTTTCCGTTTGTTATAGGCCCATACTTTTATACATGTAAAATTTAACTAACATTATTGAATCTTTATATAAAAAAAGAGGGTTTCAGCATTTTTTTCTGGTGCAAAGGGGCTCCTTAGGTCTAAAGAGTTTGGGAGCCTCTACCTTATAATATAATAGTAATATCTTGTAAGCTACACCATAGTGGAGCCATACAAGATAAGGTATCTTTCAGGGTAAACGGGGTGTACCTCCCACTATATTTTTTATGTCTCCTTTCTTTATTTGCAGTCATCCATTTTTCACGGTCAGGACTCTGTTGACCCAGAGCGTGGATCAATGGCAAGGTTACAAGTTTGGGGAATAAAGGGTAGTTAATAAGGGATGATATAGTACACTGAAGCTGTTTTCCTTTGTGAGATGAAGAGCTAACAAGCGCAGCGCCAACCCTCCCCTGGTTGGTCTTCCTCCTTGGTCAAATCCACTTTATCGGCGCCTGCACGCTCCGCGCTGTCGAACAGGCTCGCCTGCAACAACCAAACAGACGCTCTTTACTAGTGTTACATACTCATATTACCAATTTACAGCAGGAAGTGATCGAAATGTTTTAATTTTTCCTTAGATTTAAACTAAATAAAGCCATCTATACATGCCTTGTCCTTCCTACAAATGGGCATTTGGGAATCCACTTCGGTGGCCGCGTGGTCTAAGACGCTACGTTCGCAGTAGACAACACTGCCGATAGCGGGGAGATTGAGGTTCGAATATCGGACGGGTGCACTGAGGGTGGTTTTCCCAAAATGGTTTACCACTCTCTCCGTCACGCAAATCCAGGTACACTTCCTATAAATATAATCCCCCAAATCCCTAAAACCATGAGCGTGATTATTACATAAGTGTATAACCCGAACGGTTAGTAAAAAATTATAAATGAAATATTTTATAACTCAAAGAATAGTCTTAGAGCCAACTTGAGAAGAGAAGTATATACACTAGTGCAAAAGTAATTAGTCATTTACCTACCTCGTACGTAGATTACTTTAAATTCAATAAAATACAAAAAATACTCAAACAAAATATATTTCTTACTAGAAAAAATTTATAGTATATTTGACTAGATTGTACGACACAATCGCACAAACTTTCTCATATTGTGTATTATAGCTTGGAAGAAAATTTTAGAAAAATAGGATTTAAGCAAACTAACCAAAGTTTCATCATATAAACAAACACACTACCTTGTTAATCACAATAAACACTCTTACTATATACATTTTGAGCCAAATTTTTGTTTTGTTTTTTTAAAAATTTTGCAACACAATATATAATTTCATTTTCATTAAAATACTATCATCTTATTTTATCACCTCGTCTTACTACCTGTTCAGGTTGTACACATTATATGATAATTACTCTAATGGGATAGGGATGAGGAAGGAATCATTTTAGAGGGGACCTACCCGCATTTGCGTGCAAGAAAAGTGGGAAACCATTTAGGGGGAAAAAAAACCCCTCAGCAAACTCCCCTAAAATCCGAACCCCTATCTCCCCGTAATCATCTGGCCAGTCCAACACCAGCGTGATGCCTTAGACCAGTGGTCGGCAAAGTGCGGCTCCAGAGCCGCATGTGGCTCTTTGACACCTTAAGTGCGGCTCTCACACAAATACCCACGGAAGGCGCAATGATATTTTCATTTAAAAAAACTAGGTAAAAGAAAAATTACATCTTATTTTGATAAATTAAAATTCTTCTATAAATCGAGAACATGTATAATTTTTTGTTTAAGCTAAAAGATAGATAGGTAATTAAAATTTTATATTGTTGTAAAAATACGTAACGAACATCGAGTTTAATTTTATTAGTTTTCATAAACGTAAACACAAACCATGTATAAACTACCGGCTGAAATTGTTCGTATGTTTTCGGCGTACTCCGGTGTGATACAAAGGTACCACAAGCATGCGCGCGCATACTTTTTCTAAAGTAGTGGGGGTACAAATTGGCATCACAGATCAGCAGTTGCAGTGTGAACAGTTTTGTCTTTTCTACTTTGTCTGCCGTTGTCAGACGTCTTATTTAAAAGTTGTTGTATTTTTCAATCTAGCTGCACATCTTACAGGTATTTTTATACGATTTTATTACACCTGCTATGTATGTTTGTGGTTCCGGTTCAAAATTTGTAATCGATTTTTCGATAACTTCTATTTGTCCAAATGTTGGAAGTTTTCTTCCATTTTTGGTCATTCTAAAAGTTTTGTTATTTTGATGATTGAAAAAATTATTTTTTTCTTTTTAGTCCAGTGACATATAAAATTGTATTTTTTAAAAAGATTTTTTTTTAAATTTTGATTATAATTTTGTACTGATGGCTTTAGAAAAAAATATATTTTAAATATTTTTATAGGTACCCCAATTAAGATGGCTACCAAAAAAAAAGTTTACTAAACAAGCAGATTTGGCTCCCAATTTTTTTAAAAATTGTTGTAATGTTCATATTTGGCTCTTTGGCAAATAAGTTTGCCGACCACTGCCTTAGACCATAGCCTCACCGAGTTAAACTTTGCATTGTTAATAAGGGACAACACATTAAACATGTATTGTGTAGGTAATTTAATGTCCTAACATTATTTTTTATGTATTTTTATATATTAAAAACACGTACAAGAACGTATTTTGCCTATATTTGTCAATCCATGTATGTGCTTATGGACATTCTGTATATTAAAATACACAGAACTGCAACTATTTCTTGGATCCCAACTCTCAAGTTTTCAACTCACCCTGCGATTTCTTTGTTCCCGTATTCGTCTCGCCAGGGTCAAGAACGCTTCTTCGATGTTGATGTTTTGTTTGCATGAAACTTCGAAGAAAGGCATATCGAAACTTTCTGCAATCTAAAGAAAAAAAAACTACGTTAGCACTTTTTTCACAGTAAATCAATGCTTTTTTATTTTATTTAGCATCACGTTTTACTACCCGTTCAGATTGTACGCTCAAGTACTAATTACGCTAATGAGCTAGGAATTGGGAAGATTGAGTTTAGAGGAAGTGAACCCGCATTAGCGTGAAGGGAAGTGGAAAACCATTTAGGGAAAACCACTCCCAGTTCACCCGACCGAGATTCGAACCTTGATCTCCCCGTCCTCGGCTGTTTAGCTCAAACCAAACTAGCGCGTTAGCTAGCTACGCCACCAGGTGGGTAAATAAATCAATGCTAACATATATATGTATGTGATATTGTAATTTGATCAACTAAATTGGGAATTTTTATTGTATTATTTTCCCTATGTACTGTTTTTGTAAATTAAAATATTTGATTTTTTTTCTCATCAAGCAATTTTAAGGTGATTGGCCTTTCATTTGGCGTGGAAACGCAGAGCCATGGGAACAAACGGTTATCTTCAAGAATTTTTGTTGTTTTGAATTTTCTTTTCGGAAACGGTTTGTTCAAGGATAGAAGCATGTTGATTAATTTATACTTTTTATATACACACCTCTATAATTTAAAGTGATTATATATCGATAAAATTGACATTTTTCAATAAAAACTGCCGGCTTATAAAAAAAAAAACTATTAATAAACATCGATACATTATCTTAGAAGGAGTGTTGAAAATATTAACATAAATATTTTAATAGTTTTATAGAAAACTGATATTTCCAAACGTAGATTTTTCCGCAAGACCTGTCCGGTAGCTAGCACACTACGTTTTCCGTGATCCATCTGTTCTTGTTGGCGTGGAAGGATACTTTGGTCGGTTGTGAAGCCACGTCATGACTTTGACCCTCCCACCCACCATCCCACAAAATAGGTTTTAGACTTGCACGCGACAGGGCCAAGGGCCTTAATTAGTGATTTATTTTAAAAACTGGAAAATATAAAAATAATAAACCCTATTTATGTAAGAGGGGGAATTGTTAACAGTTTATTTATTTTTCGTTCAGTTCCTTAATACCCGTCCAGACTATCCGCATGTAATTATACTAATAGAATAGGATAAAAGTATATAATTTATTAAAATGTACGTGAATTTGTTTGGAGGGAGGGTAGGAAAACCATTTAGGAAAAAAAATACCCTCAGTACACTGAGTCTGGATCGTGACCCGATCTCCGAATGATTATCTAATCAGACAAGACGAGTCTGGCGTTATTCCATGTGTCCATCAATACGGCTAATAATATTATTAAAATATCTACACGGCGCTTCAGAGCGTACCAACTTACTTCCAATATTTTCCCCTGGGAATATATACAAAATTAGGTGAGAGGCTAGTATTCCTAACTCTGTTGTAAACTGGCTGCATTAGGTGGGGTAGGCATACACATGTAAGTTTTCCCATACTCTTTCAGATGAATGTGTGTACAATTATTTAAGATATTATATCACCTTAGATTAATAAAGGATTCTGGTATGAAGGACCTTTTATAAAATAAAAACTTTTGTTGTTGTCAACATTTAAAGCATTTTACTAAATTATTATATTATTTTCTACGTATTGATAGCCATACCTCAAAAGTGAAATCTGAAGATCATATTACTTGACGTATGAACATATTATATCAGTTTCAGTAAATATTTAATAACTGCCAGATACGTTCCTTCCAACCAGAATTCAACTATAGTCGTACTAGCCAATATTCTAATCTCAATATGTGAATAAAGGTTTTTTTTACAGCCTGTTTTGACCGTGTTTATTAATTTAGTTAATGAGTTACTATCGGGTTCAAACAAAAGGTAGGGTAGTAGATTGTTCCCCCCTTCCCCGCATGTAAAGTACCTTCTCTCCTCTCTCCGCCTCAACAGCCCTCTGGTAGGCGGCGTCGCACTTGTTCCCAGCAAGTACCTTCACAACGTCCGGGGACGCGTTCTGAAACAGCACCAGAAGACGCCAGTGGTCTCAATTAGAGATGTGGTATGGATATGAAAGTTTCGATACGTTATTACTCAATTTAGCGAATATAGAAGAAAAGTATTAGCACGTTAATCATTTCTAGTATGGAAAGAAAAGTATTGGTACTTTATCATTGATAGTATAGAAAAAAGTATTGGTATTTACTCATTTCTAGTATTGAAAGAAAGTATTGAACTTTATCATTTCTAGTATAGAAAGAAAAGTATTGTATTTACTCATTTCTAGTATCGAAAGAAAAGTATTGATAATTTACTCATTTCTAGTATTGAAGAAAAGTATTAGTACTTTACTCATTTCTAGTATCGAAAGAAAAGTATTTGGTAACTTTACTCATTTCTAGTATAGAAAGAAAAGTATTGAATTTACTCATTTCTAGTATAGAAGAAAAGTATTGGTACTTTACTAATTTTTAATATAGGAAGAAAAGTATTGATACTTTACTGATTTCTAGTATGGAAAGAAAAGTATTGGTAATTTACTCATTTATAGTATAAGAAGAAAAGTATTGGTAATTTACTCGTTTCTAGTATAAAAGAAGAGTATTGGTACTTTACTCATTTCTAGTACAGGAAGAAAAGTCTGCCATCGAATAAACTAACCTTAATTTAAAAACTAGAATCAAAATTGCTATTCTGCCTCAAGTTATATACATATACAATTATACATAGGCTACAACATCAAGATCAATGAAAATCATGAAGAAAAAATTCTTAAAGATCCATTATTAAACCCCCAAGCTCCTCCTCCACCCACCTAACATGAAGCATTTTCTCCACTAGTATTTTCCCAAATTCATTCACTCTTCTTTAAATAACCACAACTCTTCCTCCACCTACCTAGCATTAAGCATTTTCTTCACTAGTATTTCATAAAATTAAGTTCACACCCTCACTCATTTAAAATTTCTTCTCTAAACCCCCACAGTTATTCCTCTACCCCTCTAACATTTCCTCTCTAAACCCCACAGTTCTTCCTCCAACCATCTAACATTTCTCTCTAAGCCCCCACAGTTATTCTTCCACCCATCTAACATTTCTCTCTAAACCCCCACAGTTATTCTTCCACCCATCTAACATTTCCTCTCTAAGCCCCTACAGTTCTTTTCCCCCAACCATCTAACATTTCCTCTCTAAGCCCCCACAGTTATTCTTCCACCCATCTAACATTTCTTCTCTAAACCCCCACAGTTATTCTTCCACCCATCTAACATTTCCTCTCTAAACCCCCACAGTTATTCTTCCACCCATCTAACATTTCCTCTCTAAGCCCCCACAGTTATTCTTCCACCCATCTAACATTTCCTCTCTAAACCCCCACAGTTATTCTTCCACCCATCTAACATTTCCTCTCTAAGCCCCCACAGTTATTCTTCCAGCCATCTAACATTTCTTCTCTAAACCCCCACAGTTATTCCTACACCCATCTAACATTTCCTCTCTAAGCCCCCACAGTTATTCTTCCACCCATCTAACATTTCCTCTCTAAACCCCCACAGTTATTCTTCCACCCATCTAACATTTCTTCTCTAAACCCCCACAGTTATTCCTACACCCATCTAACATTTCCTCTCTAAGCCCCTACAGTTCTTCCTCCAACCATCTAACATTTCCTCTCTAAACCCCCACAGTTATTCTTCCACCCATCTAACATTTCCTCTCTAAACCCCCACAGTTCTTCCTCCAACCATCTAACATTTCCTCTCTAAGCCCCTACAGTTCTTCCTCCAACCATCTAACATTTCCTCTCTAAACCCCCACAGTTATTCTTCCACCCATCTAACATTTCCTCTCTAAACCCCCACAGTTCTTCCTCCAACCATCTAACATTTCCTCTCTAAGCCCCTACAGTTCTTCCTCCAACCATCTAACATTTCCTCTCTAAACCCCCACAGTTATTCTTCCACCCATCTAACATTTCCTCTCTAAGCCCCTACAGTTATTCTTCCACCCATCTAACATTTCCTCTCTAAGCCCCTACAGTTCTTCCTCCAACCATCTAACATTTCTTCTCTAAACCCCCACAGTTATTCCTACACCCATCTAACATTTCCCTCTAAACCCCCACAGTTCTTTCTTCAACCATCTAACATTAAGCAATGCCTTCACAAGTAGTTCCTAAATTAATTTCACTCCTCTTTAAGCCTCCACCATGCCCGTTTTAAGAATTTTCTTCACTAGTCTTGAGGTAGAAACTATTCCAGATTTCAACACTTTCTCTGTAAGAGAAAATAAAAAAAACCAACACATATTTTATTCTCAGTATAAATATGACTCTACACACTACACCAAATTAAATGACCTGTCTTTCTGCTACACGTACCTCTTGTATGTTCCTAAGCCAATAAGACAAATGGTTGAACGAATCCAGACTTGTGACGTCATACATCAGGAGTATCCCCATGGCACCTCTGTAATACGCTGTGGTCAAAGTTCTGAACCTTTCTTGTCCGGCGGTATCCCTAGAAAATATAGTTTTTTGTAAAGGAAAAATTATAGCACTGCGTCTTATTAGAAGTTAGGGTTATACGCTTAAGTAATAATTACGCTGATGCGTTAGAAATCGGGAAAGGTTGAATTTAGAGGACGTAAATCCGCATTTGCGTGGAGGGAGGGAAAGCCATTTAGGAAAAAGCCACCCCAGTTCACCCGACCGAGATTCGAACTTTGATCTCTCCGTCCTCGGTAGTCTAGCTCAACATGAAACTAGCACGTTAGCTAACTACGCCACCGTGAGAGTTGCCAAGTTTGTTTCCAGGATAGAATCTGACCTGGCGTTACATCACGTCCGAACGCCCTGAAGTTATATTCTCGATGGGGTTTTCTTTAACTCCGCGTCTTACTACCTATTCAGGCTATAAGATAATGAGTCAAGGAGGAGGAAGGTTGAATTTAGAGGAAGTGTACCCGCATTTGCGTCGTGGGTGAGTGAAAACCAATTAGAAAAAACACCTTCAGTACAATCGACAGGGATTTGAACCCCGATCTCCCTGTCATAGGCAGTCTAGTCTATTGCGAGAGTGACGACTTAAGCTATGCGGCCACCGGAGCAGATTTCTTGATTATGAATTATTCTGGAGAAAATTAATATGTTAACTGGCTTCAGGCTATTTATCGTTGGGTGTGAGGAAGGTAGAATTTATAGAAAATGTACGCGTATTTTATTGAAAGGAGAGTGGGAAAACATCGTATAAAAAATCTGCTCAGGGAACCGGGTCGGAATCAAAACCCGGACTTCTTCCTCATTGTAAAACCAGATCCAAGTTTATTAATTTTTCTCAAAAACCAATTAATAAAACTCAAAATTTGTATATGGGCTACATTTTGAAAATTAAAACGGGTTAGTTTTATTAAATTAACAAAAAAGGTATCATAGATATAATAATAATATTTGAGTGACACTACACTTTATTTTTCTGTGAAGCACATATAGTCATGTATGTAAATATATTTAACACAGCGTCTTACTAATCATTCGGGCTATACGAATATGCACTACTTACTCTAATGCGTTAGGAATGAGAAAAGTTAAATTTAGAGGAAGTGTACCCTTATTTTCGTGGATATAGAGTGGAAAACCATTTATGAAAAATACACACAACCATGATTAGAACCCCGATCTCCCGGTGATTGTTATTCAAGTTAACTGCGAGAGTGACGCCTTTTATCAAGCGGCCACCGAAGCTGGTGGTACTGTATACACTGGAAATATATATTTGTTTTGCTTTCTAACATACACTATACACGATTTAATATCTAGTACATTATTAGCTTCTCAGATAAAAAAATACACACACAAAATGCACGAAAATTAATATAAGCTCACCATATTTGAAGTTTAATTGGAGTGCCATCTAAATTGATAATCTTTTGTTTAAAATCAATTCCTGGAAACAAAACACACATCTGCGTTAAAATACGTAGCTACAATAAAAAATAGAATCTAACGAACCTTTCACCATGTTACAAAAAGAAAAAAATAATGTACTTACAATTCGTTAGTTTATGACGTATTTAAGTGTGGCACTATATGTTTATAATACCTAACTAGTTGTAATTATCAGGCAGTATTAGTTATGTTAGTTAAAATTTATTTTTATTAAAATAAAATTATTTATATATTCATTTCCAATAATTAAAAGTCTCTTTTGCCTACGGATTTTTAGTTTTAACGTGTTAGCTGTAAAATGGGCCCACAAGCCGATAACTGACCCTCAATTATTATTTTAAATTAATATTACTAAATATCTTAATGAGCAATTAATGATTGTATTAATAAACACATTTGTACTAAAAATGAACTATTAAAAAATGGTCCATATATTAATTAATTTAATTTAACACCTATCGTAAACATAAACCTTCTACATTTAGTTTTTAAATAAAACTACCATCTCTAACAAAGAAAAAAAGTTCACCAATGAAATGTTTTACTATATTTAACAATGATTTATTTAATTAACACGAAAGAAAAATGCACAGAACCCATTCAATCTAGAGTAAAAAAATAATAGTAATTTCTTAAAAATAATATTAAGCAATAAAACGAATACATTATTCTCTAAAAGTACTACTTTATTGGTATTATAAATACTAAAGAAAGTTTCAATATTATTTAATTCATGGCTATGGCTATTATTGTATTTTATTTTGTTACATTAACCATCTACTTGTATTGTAAACTAGTAATATAATAATAATAATAATAAAATTTTTCTATAGCATAAAATTATGATATGGTAGGCCTACACACTTCATACAATAAAAATATATTTTAAGACAAACTATATCTAAATAATTATTTTAAAATGTACTTTGATAATGTTTATAGATTTATAATATAAAATAATGTCTAACTTTCATGAGCACAAGTATTATACAATAGGCCCTGTCAAAACGTTATTGTTGTACAGAGAAGCAAGGTAACGCCTGCATATTTAGAGATAGATTTTAGGTTATACACGACTGCTGAGTGGGAAAGATAGTTACAAAGGTTAAATTCTCGACTAGTTAAAAATAATCAAAGAGTGAGAAATAAAATAATTATATTACGAACAGACACAGTATTTATAATGGTTTTATAAAATAGCTAACATTATTTTCAGCCATGGAAAATATATAATAATATAATAGTGTGGGGTTTTCCACTTTTACATCACTTTACTTTCAGCACCATACTGTCTAACTTGTTCTCAGCAGCTCCAAATGTCCAATCCGATAATATTTTCATAAATATCAAGAAATACATTAGCATATTGATAGCAGAAATAAACTATAAATTTGTCGTGATTGATTCTATGACAAATTCATTTTGTTATAAGAGAAAAAATACAGGATGACTAGTTGCCATTGGGTTGTTATTGATTTTTATAGAACGTATTGATTTAAGAATAAGTGACACGTTATAAAAGGACAACAATGATTATGACTTCTTAATTTGTGGCTCTACATATTCTATTTGAAAAATGTAAACATTTATTGCCATTCCAAATGGTTTTTTAGCTATATAAATGATGCGTGTACAATAGTAACTTAACAGACACCAACATGTGCTTATATCGTATAGATTAATAACAAGTTAAATAAGCTAAATCAATAAAAACATTCATAAAAACATATTAATATTATTATTAGATTGAGAAGGTTAGGTCAAGGATTTTGAAAAGGGTGTGAGTGCAAACTGAACATAAAACGATTTCAAATTATTAATAAATCGTAAATTCACTTACCTATTGTTGAAATATAAGTGTCGTAATACCTTTCATCACAATATCTGTGAACTATACAAGTTTTCCCAACATTTGAATCCCCGAGAACAAGCACTTTGTACGTAGCAGCAAAATCCAGCGCCATCTTGAAGATGGTTGCCTATCTATGTAGGGGGAAAACACACCCACACACACACACACACACCACTTGCACGCATTTCCAATCTCTCTATCTCTCCCCCTGCTGTACCAGAGCGTTTGTTGCCTACCAAATCGCAGACATGTGCCTCAACAATCGATTGTAGCCTAAGGCTGCGCGCGCGTACTTTCCGGGGACACCTGTAACCCTTGGATAATACCAAGTAGCCGCCAGCCTGCTTGGCGCCTCATTGGTACAATCATTTACAACGCATCCTGAGAAAAATAAGGTGTCGGAATTGTGTGCTATTTAAAATAAACTCGTTAACAAAATCTATCGGGTGTCATCAGGACTAACTTTTGTTTATGATTCGTTTTACCGAATGAAACAAACTTATCAATTACATTTAATGAAGAAATCTTATCTATATAAAATTGTCAGGATATTCTGAAAATAACTGTGCACACACCCAACAATTTAAACAAACAACACGTACGAAGGCAATGTCGCACGAGAATAGTGGAATGGGAGGAAAGGGGAAAATATAATTTACGAATGGAACATCTGGGAGTAATAAATAATTACCCACTTTAAATACACACGCGTGTGGCGTAAAACTACGAAAAGAAATAATAATAAAATATGAAATTGAATAATGTTAATAATCTATTATATAACGTGCAAATATCGTCATACGCACTTAAAAAAAATGCTATATAGTTAACTTGGACCCAATTGAAATAACTATGATAACGCATTTGTTTTTTCTATTAGTATAAATTAGTAAGGGTATAAAATCAATGATGACATGATTATAATATTTATACAAGCGAGATACTATACTAATATATTTATTAATAATTGCACTATACATGAAACATGGAAATCAATAGAAATATAAAACACGGGAAAATTATTCTCTCAAACCCACTCATTTAATCTGGCTTGTCGGTGATGGGAAGTTCGGGCATCGAGTCTTGGTTGGGTGTACTGATATTTTTAAATTAAAAAATAAATGATTTCTCACTCATCCTTCACGCAAATTTTGATCAATTTAATTTGACATGTTACCTTCCTCATCCTTATCACGTTATAGTAGTATATAAATACGCGTAGCCAAAACGGGTAATGAGAAACAACAAGAAGAAAAAAAAATCACCTCCTTATTTTATTCTTTAACAATGGTAAAGATATGATGTAAGAAAGGCTACAAAGAAAGTATAATTAATATTATTATGCTATAATTCAAGCATTACAAATAACATAAATCATTACAATGAAAGTCTACAAGACCAAATATACTATTTTGCTTTAAGTTTAAGTTTAAGTTATGTTCCAACACATTGGCTCACCTGGAAGAACTTATTTCTATTGATGCCGGGTTCAATTTCCAGCGAAGGGTGGAAATGTATTAATGAGAAACGGTTATTTTTAACTTTCGATAAGTGGTATTGTTCGCTTATAGGAATATATTATTATTATTATTTAACAAATTACGAAAACATGACATATTCCTCATTAGTTTATTAATATAAAATACATATTTTATGGATACACGATTTTTTCTAACGAATCTAATGTATTTAATGAGTTGTTAGCTTGATGTAATTGAAGGTAAGACATAATGAACACAAATTAATTCGTAACTGAACACTGAAATGTTACGCCCATGATAAAATACTTAAATTTAAGTTGAACGTGAATCATTGCCCGACTCTCTTTACGCACCAAATTTAATTAAGTACAAACGTAATAGACTCCGTGAAACTTCCAAACACTTCGAAACGAAGGATATTGAACGACTGTAACCAAGTCAAAGATACCATCATGACAAATGCCAGTAAGTTCTTCCGTAGGAAACCCCAGCTAAAGGCCAGCTATGCATTATTCCTTAATACTGATAGGTATTTTATTGTTTATCATTTATGTTTTATTTTCTTTCATCTACTATAACTTGATAACCTGGACATTGGGCCTGGGCCCTTGACAGGCCCGGGCCCGGTTACGATAGTCCCACCTCGTGGCGGGCTGTGCTCAACTCTGAATGATTTCAATTGGTATGCTCAACTCTGACCGAGTTAGACTGGTGTACTTTACCTGACCGAGTTCAACTGGTGTGTTCAACTCTGACCGAGTTAGACTGGTGTGCTCTACCTGACCGAGTTCAACTGGTGTGTTCAACTCTGACCGAGTTAGACTGGTGTGCTCTACCTGACCGAGTTCAACTGGTGTGCTCAATTCTGACAGAGTTAGACTGGTGTGATCTTCTCTGACCAAGTTCAACTGGTGTGTTCAACTCTGACAGAGCTAGACTGGTGTGATCTTCTCTGACCGAGTTCAACTGGTGTGCTCAATTCTGACCGAGTTAGATCGGTGTGTTCGCTCTGACCTAGTTAGATTGGTGCGCTCATCTTGACAGCGTTAGACTGGTGTGCTAATCTCTAACCAAGATTGACTGGTGTGCTCATGTCTGACCGAATTCAACTAGTATGTTCAACTTTGACAGAGTTAGACGGGTGTGCTCATCTCTGACCGAATTCAACTAGTATGTTCAACTCTGACAGAGCTCGACTGGTGTGCTCTTCTCTGACCAAGTTTGACTGGTGTGTTTGTTTGCAAGGTTAATTTATTATTGTGAACATCAATTATTTAGTCATACATAGCGGAAACACATAGTATTATTGAAAACACCAGCCCTGAAGGGCTCTCGGATTCTAGCATTACATGGAACACAAAACATATAAACGATTGGAATATGGTGCCCTCACGGGCTGATGGTGTAACATCTTTGGGGTGTGGCGGGAAAATGATAGAAACCGGCCCCATAGCACTTAAAGGGTTGACAGGGACCTTAAAATGTACTAAGTACTAGTGGGGAGGAGGGGGAGAAACCATAGAAAATAATAATAATATAAATCCAAAGAAGAATGAAAATAAAATAAGGTTTAGCTGACCCCTGTCGAGCGACAGGGTAAAAGTATGGTTGTAGTCCGATCGAGCGGAACTTCGGGAACGGTTGGGATGAAGAATAGTACTCCACCAGGATTACGCAGATATATTCCTATGTAATCCTGGAGGGAAAAAATAATAAAGTTTTGCCAGAGGGCCGTTTTGGCCGTTCTGACGCTGTGCCATTTGTGGGGGAAACATATACAAATTTATGGTGTGGAAATTAGGTCGGGATTGCTGTCCACACCTTGTGGGCAAACTATCGGATATTTATAAAGTACTATTGTTCGTATTAGTGCTATGAATGGAGCATATGATTGGACAGGCTATCTCTGGTCAAGTTAGACTGGTGTGCTCAACTATGAACTAGTTCGACTGGTGTGCTAAACTTCGACCCGGAGGGTTATACTATTTTCTCGCTCTCACCCATTTGGCATGCGGACCAAGACGTCAGTTGTGTCTGGTCCGGTATACTGATTTACTGGATGTACTCCATCTCAGCGTTTCGGCCGGTTAGTTCTGCCTGCTCCAGCTGATAGGAATCCCATGTGTTAAGGGAGTTCAGGAAGTGTGGTGGCTCCCCGCTGTCTTCCACGCTGGATATCTATGAGCGATCACGAAAGGGCTTACTAATTTTGCAAGAAAAGATATTTTCGCATATCTTTCAGGGTTATTTTACATACCACAATCGACATGGGACCGACGGCTTTACTTCCCCTCCTGAGATAGTGGGGCTACGGATTTTTATCTCTTAAGAAAAATCCATTGACCTCCACTCGGTTTTGAACCCACGAACCCCTTTACCTATTACTAGATATGGAAGGTCGACCTCGGTGGTCTTATATATATTGTATAGTAACATATATATGTAAATATGTGTGGATAGCCCGAACGGGTAGTAAGACGTGGCACCAGGAAAATAACACAAAAATTAATATTATTGTACAGTACATTCCTAAATGTAGCACCCAGCAGCCGGTGGTCACACTGTCTTGGATCCTCGACGAATAAAATGTATCTACAGAGTGCAGACGAATTGTTATCAGTCATATTAAGGTGACCTGGCGGTCTAGGGGTAAGTTGTCAGACTTCTGTGCTGGGGTTCCGGGGTTCAATCCTTGGTCCCGAAACAGATATATCTGATTGCCAAACCCTTCCTTCACTTCTGACAAGACGTGTATTAATCACAACTTGTGAATGTGAGGAATGCCAGGCTTCCACCGTGGTACGGATTCCACGTTAAACTGTAGGTCCTCCATTTCATCTCACAAATCACCCTACCATTACACATTAGCGTAAGTGCGTATAACCAGAACGGGTAGTAAGACGTGGTGCTAATAATAATAACAGTCATATTATATATTTTTTGCATCTATTACTGTTTCCAGCCTGTGGTCTAGGTAAGTTTTTTTATTCAAGCCATATATTTTTCCCACTACCGACTAGGCCTGTCGTAGCTTCATATGCCTTACATTCTAACTTAAGAGTAGGATAGGTACAACATCCAGTCCCCAACCGTTGATTCATCACTGTGAAAGGGTAGACTCAGACTTCACCATTGATGAATTTTTTTCGGCCATGCCGGGAATCGAACCTGGCACCCTTATCTCAGTAGACAGACACGCTACCGACTGACAGTCATGTATCGGCTTCTATTTGTGGAACAGAGAATATCCTTGATTAGGTTTCATAGTCGCCGGAATGAGGGTTGGCTTGGGTACATTGCCCCATACACTCGATCTTTTGCTGGGGAAGGGAGATGGCAAATTTTAGTAAAAAGTTCACATCGATTTAATCATGATTCTTGCGGTTAGTAACATTTAAAAATCTTTATTAGTCTCATCCTTTATTTGCATAGCTTTTTTTTTAGCACCGCGTCTTGTATGCTTATGTATTAATTTTTCTATTGGTTTTAAGAGTTAGGAAGGTTATATTATAGGAAGTGTACCCGCATTTGCTGCGTTGAAAAGGGGGAGAGTGAAAAACAATTTTAGAAAAAACACCCACCTGGCCGAGATACGAACCCGAATCTCCCCGTCATCGGTGCTCTGGTAGTCTACTGCGAGAATAGCACCATGAAGCCACCGAAGCGGGTTGCATGGTCCATTAGTTCTTGACATACACAAGTGAGTCCAACGAGTTCCAAAAAATATTGTTTTTATGGTTATGTAGGAGAAAGGAAAATCAATGTAAGATATTTATGAGCAAACCTTTAATCTAAACATCTACGATGTTTTGATCAATTAAATTATGATTCTATATTAAACAATGAGTCAAAAACGAGCAATAAATATCATGATGATATAGTGATGAATATACAGTGAATTATTATTATGTTAATGGAATTTGAATCTTATTGGCTACTAATGGCTTTTCTAAGGTAGGGACCGAAAATTTTTCTATAATTTGTCTTTTTTACTTCTCTTCAACCTTTTAAAAACTTTTTCACATTTATAAATATAGACATGTAAAAAAAACACCCGATTTTGGTTGGAAGAACAGTAGAGCGAATTCTAACATATTTATTTGCGGCCAACAATGATAGCATTTTGTTATATTATGTGTTTTATAAGTAGGCCTATTGGTAATGCATTCATATCAAAAGTGACAACTGCAGACAACATGACTTGATATGTGAATATATTAAAATGGTTTTAGTAACTTTAGTGACAAAATTCTAACTTTCTTCCTACCAAAACCGTACTATACGAATATATACACACAGAGCCTACTAAATAGTAGCTCAGCGGAAGAAGTCATGTTACAACGCTTATTTTACTCAACCTAACTTAGCATAGACTAACGTCATTTTGCCCCCTCCCCCCGGTCAAAAACCGTACCTGCACCGCTGTTCGGATTCACCCTCTTTTCCCCCTCTTTGAACCCCACAGTGAACATTTATCATGATAATGAGTGTGAAATCCGAAAGTTGGTTTAATGAGCTTCCCATTCATCCGGAGTTGGACACGTTCTTACCCCTTCAGCTGGTTAGTGATGATGACACATCTGGTAGTCAGTATAGGGAACATTACAGGCGTTTAAACAGTCTTTAAACAATTAGAGAGTAAGAAGAACTATTAACATTGTTAATATTAATTTGCTTATAGAACACTCAATACATATTTTTTAGGATTGGAGTATGATCTCTTTAACAATATTGATAAGAGACGATTATAATATTTATATGGTTATTACGAAACTTCCCGGTATTCTGCTGGCCACCAGTGGTCCGAGGACCACACTAGTAACTATTTTAAAGTGGTCCTCCCCTGGACATTTATGAAATTTTGATGCCTCACAAAGCTATTTAGTTCTCCTCGCCTTATTTATTCCAAACGTAAGCGGTGACAATTTTTAAATTGTTTTAATTATTTATTTATTTATTGGCTCTTTATAAAAACCTTATAATCTAATAGTAGGTGCTAAAATGCGTGGGTACAAAATAATTATACACTTTTGTGACAAAAGGAGGAGAGAGAAAGAGAGTGTAAAACAAACAAACTATAAATGACCTAGAAAAAATGGACAAAAAGATATGCTAAAATTAACATATTCAGCATATTCCTAAACCATTATGTAACATCAGTCCATAAACAAAACAAACCCAACATTACATAAACTAAGTAGTAAATAGGATCCCCTTTACCCCCGGTTCCACCGTCCCTGATTGTTGGTATATTTCTTTAACATTCACGTTTATTATCCATAGACTTGGATTATTTTATATGAGCAGTAGACACAGCACTTTTAATTGAGTTTAATATACTTATTATGTAACCAAGTTGAAACCACAATGGAAAGATAAAAAAATAATTTTTAAGAAAAATTTACTTTTATGAAAATCAAAGTCAAAACGGTCTATGGCAGCAAGTTACTTCAGCCGCAGATCAAATTCATTGTTAAGACGCTGCAAGTCAAAGATTGCAGTGCCAAACTTTCAGTACTGTGTATCACAGATCAAGTTCACACGAACTGTGTGCTCTTTACATAAAAGGTCTATTTGTTAGTTATGACCACCGCTAGATAGCAGAGTATTACCAAGTGCTGCCATCTATTGAATTAAGTACGTTATTCTTTTAGTGTTCTCCGCTTATTAGGGCGTCTACTCAAGAAAATATATCAATGAGTATATACTTTGCGCTGTAAAATTTGCTATGTTGTTAAAGTTTACCGGTGTTTATTATTAAATTAAAGTAGTTTAAAATGGATTTAAATAGATAAAGTGTGTATTAATTAGGTAAGTGTTTATCCTTGAATCAATTTCTTAAATTAAAATCTTAGTTTAATCAAGGATCATTGTAAAATGCTTGTTAATAATGGTGGTGTTTTGATGGGAGAGCATTTTTTTTAGAACAAGTAGCATTTATAATGTCTTTTCCAATTGATTAATAAATCATTTTTTATAAAACTCACACATTTTATTAAAATTATAACAACCAGATGGCAGGCGATTATCATACTTAATAATATCCTACATTTGAATATCTGATTATTAAGTAACAAGCTCCTGTTTAAAAGCCAATATTAGACTATTTATACATACATAAATTTTTAGAATCACTATTTAGTCCCCAGTAAAAATTATTATTTGAATATGTTATGATTTTGCTTACTTATGTTTTTTTAATCTTTTTTCTGAATTGTGACAGAATAGAAGTGTAGTTTGTAGAAGAATGGAAGAAGGATCAGAGGAGGCTAATTGCTTAAAGGCAAACTCCCCGGGTGAAACTGAAGGTGATGATGAAATGGAGATGGATGAAGCATCAGGTGAAGATGATGATGATGATCCACCAGAACCAGGGTCACCTCCCAGTCCGGATGACCATTCAGTCCTGGGGGTGTCTATGGACCAAGGCGGGCTTGATTCAGGCAGGGAAACTCCATCTGTTTCAATTTTAGGTCAGTTGTCTGAAACATTCTTTGAGTAATTTAAAAAAAATTATTTTGAATACCTAAGTTAAACTAAATGAATGATTAAAAGTGATTCCTTCCAAAGGAGAAAAGTACTATTTAAGGATTTTATTATAAGATGGCAATATCAGTTGGGCTAACAAAGTACTGCATGCCTACTATTTAATTGGCTTAAACCTTACTGTAGACCTACCCATTATGGCTTTATCACTAATTCACTTGTTTTAACAAACTTAGCTTAAAAATAGGCTTAACCAAGAATACATTAGTTTTAATATCTCTGTTTTATCTTAAATTTTCTTTAAATTAACATTTAATTTCATTATTTCTTTGTTTTTATTTAAAAAAATGGGACTTTGTTAGGTAGACTTACATAACTAGGCTTACTGGAACACATTTTATTACTTGGTTTTCAAGGTTATGTTTTGTTTATCCAAGGAGATTTTATCATTGAAAAACAACTACGCTAGTATTTATATTATTTTTTTAAAGTTTAATTGTAAAAATGCTAATAATTGTGCTATTTTAAACTACTGATATTGATATTCCATAAATATTATCGCATTCTTTTTTTTTTATCTTACCCCAAACTCCCTCTGCACACCTATCGACCCTTTGAGGGCACACTGGTTAACTAAACGCTTGCCACGGAAGTTCACATTCCATTTGTATTTATAATCACAAACTTGGGCCAAACTGACCTTCAAAAACAAACTATTGTTTTTATATAATATACTTATATAGATATGTTTAGATTTAAATATTGTAGATACAGCATTACAATGAAGGCTATAATATAATACTTTGTAAATACAGTATAATATTTATTAAAATTAGAATCTTATTATTAATTAAAGATTGTCCAGGTTAAGCACTCCTCTATCCTATGGTTTTAGTACTGTTGGCTAGCAAAGCTTTTTAAATACATTTTGTAAGATACTTCCTGTATAACTTCTAAAAAAAATTCGTTTTAGTTATTGATGTTTGCTAACTCTATTTTAGGCCAGCATTAAACTACTTAATAGTCTAACCAATCAACTGAGCTATGCATTTAAAAAACATTTTTTATGATTTGAATTTTGCTCTTTAATGACCAGAAGGTCTCTCGACTAAACCCGATCCATTAACATTAAATAAATATGTAAAACACTTTTTATTTTTAAAGACCATATCTAAATTTTAGTAAGGAGATATTCAGGCCTACAATTTAATATCAATAATTGACTATTTCTCACATTCTTTTGTAAAATCTCCTTAGGCCTACTAAAACTCAAATAATATTCCTTAAAATTTAAACGCTCTTCAATCAAGAAAGCTTAAAAAGTATATGAGTACTAAAATAAAAATAAATGATTGACTATTTCTCACACTAGGCCTAGACTTTATCTTACCTAGTTAATTTCACACTTGGCATTAAGCTATTTAGCTATAGCATCTATGTTAGGTCTACACCATCACATCATAAAGGAAAGTCATTAGACTTTTTTCTTAAAAATATAATTTTTTAATTTTAATTTAGCACCGCGTCTTACTACCCGTTCGGGTTATACGCTTAAGTACTAATTACGCCAATGGATTAGGAATTGGGAAGGTTTAGTTTAGAGGAAGTGAACCCGCATTTGCGTGGAGGGAGAGTGGAAAACCATTTAGGAAAAACCACTCCCAGTTCACCCGACCGAGATTCGAACCTCGATCTTCCCATCCTCGGTGGTCGAGCTCAACACGACTAGCGCGTTAGCCAACTACGCCACCGAGGCGGGTTTAAAAATATAACATTTAATCAAAGTACCCTATGTGGCTTCATGTGTTGTATCATATCACAGACATGCCTATTTTTTAAGTCCACACTAGTGTGGCTTATGGTGACATTTTTGCCTACATTTGCGAAATAAAGAATCTCATTGAACATTAGGGCCTATCATGTATTAAAGTTAAATTATTACTACCTATTACTTTTCTATGTAATTGTAAACTAAATTATAATCCTTTAGGGAAATGTAAGTCTAATATCTAAACATATGAAACTTGATGGGGACCATTTGCTTATCTGGTCAACCTTAACCTTAAATTTTAACTTTCTCCCAAGAGTGAACAAGTATAAATATTAGTATAAAGGGCCTAAGCTGTCAAAACACAATATATAATTGGTTTGTAGAATCCTATAGAGTAGGTCTTTATTTAATTATTGTTTATCAAACGGTTATGGTCTCACTTTAATTGTTTGTAATATTTCCAACAGGCTCTTATCCGTCTTCTCAAGATGAAGATTTCTCTACAAGCCACAAGTTTGGCTCGCATTTTGGAGGGAAACCTCTGAGCATGCGACGAGGCCCAGGTCGGCCCAAGAAAGAAAAAGAGAAATACATGTCTTCAAGGTCACCCAGGAAGTCTTTTGAGTACAAACTAAAGAAATGGAAAAGGTTATAAACCTTTAGTAAAATATTTTATTTATTAATGAATTAATAAAACCATATCAGTAAAATTTGTGCTGTAGACTTGAAAGCATATAATTTTTTAGGTTGTGAAAGAATCCAAGAATTTTGTGAAATATCCTATTTTAAAATGTTTACAAATTTTAATAAAAAGTAAAAGGTTCTTTTGAATAGAGCACTAGGCTAAATCATGGCCAAATTAGTAGGGATAGCCAGCACACTTGCCTTGGTGTTACTGGAGCAGAAATTGTTTGGATAGATAACTAAAGAACACACAAACACATTTTTTATGACATGCTCTCACTCACTGAAAGTTTCTTCAGGTCAAGAGAGTAGACTGATGCTCTTGGTTGGACTGCACTGTGGACTTTCAACAGCTAGTTGTTTTTCAGTTATAATTTCACTATATAGATGACAGCACTTGTAATTAATTAGATAAATGGAAAAAATAAAGGCTGTACTATGATATATTATTATTAGTGCTATGACATTGAAACAATAATAAATGTGCTGGTAGGAAGGAGAGGAATTTATCTAAGTATGAGGTTAGGGGCCTGTCCGGATTTGGTGATATCCAAAAATGTTGAAATATCAAAAATTCGAATTATAGGTTTTTATGAGTATTTAGGTAGCTGGTACACAATAAATCACTAATTTCAAAATATGCATCATATAACCACACACACACATTCAATGATATTTAAAAGACACATAAAAAACTAGAAAAATCTAAACACAAAATATAAAAACTAAGAAAAATGAACCTAGGAAAATAGCAGACTTAAATCAGTCAGTCAGGCTTTCACATGATTTCACTTTCACACATAAGCGAAAGCCAAACCAACAGACCCCCTATTGTAGGAAACCTACTTGCCACTGGTGCAGAATTCCACACTTTATATATTACTACACGTCAATAACTCAAGCTTTACTTGACATTCTCTGCATACAAATGTGATTTAATAAAGATCGCTGGGTTAGGTTTGAAATGAGTTCAAACTCAAAAATAATTAACAATGGATAGGCTTTGAACTATCCAAACATTTCCTTCTAAAATTCAAATTAAATGTCATTTTTTACCATTAGCTTACTTAAGAATTTCATGGTGAATCATAGTTCAGCTTCAAATTATCAATCTTTTTGAACTAACCATTGTCGAATTAGACAGACCCTACTGTATTATGAAAATAACCAAAGTTTTTAATTTTTACTAGAGTAGACCTTTTTTTTATTTTAAATTGGTAACTATTCTGACTCTGAGCTAACCTATGTTTTATATTTATGTTTAGTAGCAGTGTGTACATCCGAGGCATCACCAAGCTTCCCACCGCCTACCGTAAAGACGAGTTGTCTCATTTTATGAGCGAGACAATGTTGGAAGATCTAGATCCTCCTTCCGAGTCCACAAGTCCTACCAGATTAACGGACGAGACGCCAGGAACCTCAGGAGTTGCAGGAGAAGACAGTATAGAAGAAAGCAAAACCCCAGAAAAAATGGCCGCTCCAGAAGAACCTCCCTATTTTCCTGAGCAGTGGTCAGTTCCATGGGGTTTTTAGCACTGCATCTCATTACCTGTTCAGGCTATACACATATGTACTATTTACACTAATGAGCTGGGATGAGGTACATGTTAAATTTTAGAGGAAGTATACCCACATTTGCATGGAGGGAGGGTGGAAAACCAGCTAGGAAACCCCCACCCCTGGTACACCTGACCAAGATTCGAACCCGTCTCCCTATAATCGGCAGTCTAGTCTATTCGATAGTGATGCCTTAGACCATGTGGCCACCAAAGCAGGTCAGCTCCTTGTCAAAAACTGACAGCTTTCAATATGATCTTAATGAAGATAGCCTACAAAAGCTCTCTTAAAAGCAAAATACACGAAAAAGTTTCTGCTTTGTTAGTACTAATATGTGAAAGGCCATATATATATATTATATATATATATACATTATATATATTATATATAATATATACACCACACAAATTCATCAAACAAAGTAATTTTTTTCCTCAAAATGGAATACTGTAGAGAAATAAAGCACAAATAAAAATAAAACACTTACAAATATTTACTCACACTTTAATATTTTGATGCTTTCATATCTACGGTCTAGCCAGCCGTTAGTGGAAAAATATATGACTTGAATAAAAAACTGACCCGGGCCCTAGGCTGGAACCGTAAAGTAAATTTTACATTTTGTGATGATCACTTAATTTATAATTTTAAGAAAAAATGTATTAATTACATTTGGAATATAACATTTTGTAAATTTTATTTAATATAAAAATTTACATAAATTTATTTCTATCTAACATTAAACTTTTTTAAAAATAACCTATTCAAACTTCACTTTGGCTTTGAGAATATCTCATATTATTCAAGTCAACTTCGTTTCTAATTTAAAAAGTGGACTTTGCACATTACTAAAAAACAAACTGTAGTAAATATGTGTATGCTATTTTTTTATTTTTTTATAGGCCTGGCAAGGTGTGTTCTCTTTGCAACTTGAGTGAGAGAAGTCAGCTTGGCCAGGGGGACTTGATGAGGCTGAGCTGTCCTGAAGGGTTCACCCCAGACAGGGAACCTGGGGCCAGCCCTTCTGGAGACTCTATAACGAGTGACAACCCTGGATTGGAGAGCCCAGTCACTGCTGGAGATAAGAGTCCAAGGCAGGCGGTCACCGTCAGGAGACAGAAGAGCATGTCCAAGTGCAGGTTGTTATAATATAGGCTAGGATGTATCTAATGAGTGGATTCTTTTAGGAACACTTTTTTTTCCACTCATTGAGGTACATTTGCCCTGCAAAAAAAAAGTGTAAAAAATGAATCGGTTCGTCTTTTTATTGTAAAATTTAGGTCTGTGTAGTCTGTACGCATGCCTTCAACTCTGACTGTTCTATTTTCCTATTGGTTTCTCCTTCATAAATGGCTGGTGTATATTAATAAGTAATAACAAATTTACTGCAATAAAATGCTCAAACACAGATTCTTTGTGGGAAGCTTCTCATTAACATTGTGATGTAATATTTAAATATTAAAATTTGGTCAATCACATCCAACCAAAATTGCTTCCAACTCAGACTCCACAGTCCTGTTAAAAGCTAAAGCTTACAAATACTAGAGCCTGGAGCTTGAATTTTTAATAGAAATTCAGGTTCGAACTTGACAGCTTTATAGGCTCAGAAAATTTGCAATTATGATATATGGCTATTTCTGTGCTATTACACTGAAATATTGTAAGACATGTTCTTACAAACATTTACCTAGAACATTAAAATTAATATTAAAATATTTTTAAAGTTCATTTTAGCATTTAGAAGGAATACAAGAAGTAAAGCAAAATTGAATATTTTCATGAAATTGACTACCAAGCCTTTTATAAGCCAATATATGGTCAATTAATTTGATTGTAATGTGTACTATTGATATCCTAACCATGCAAATTTTTACTTAGTAGCAAAGACATTGTTCTTTACTGAAATTGTGGAAAAAAATAGTACTGACTTCACTTTTATAAGTTTCTTCATAATTTTCCTATGACAAATCAATGCTTCCAGTCAGAAAATATATTTCCCCCCACCAAAGACCATTAGTAAAGGAGGAGTAAAGTAGTGTTTGATCTGGATATTATGACAGTAAAATTGTGGCCAAAGACAAATAGTTAAAAACTTGTTTCTATGGCCTGTGTGATCTAATATGCTAATCTTGTGTTGTACTAGACTGCTGAAGGGCAGAGAGATCGGGGTTTGATCCCGGTCGGGTGCACTGAGGGTGGTTTTCCCTAAATGATTTTCCTCTCCCTCCACATAAATGGGGTGCATTTCCTCTAACTTAAGCTTCCCTAATCCCTAACTCATTAATGTAATCGGTACATAGGTGTATAACCTGAACTGGTAGTAAAACACGAGGTTAAAAAACTATTTAAAAAACTTAAAATTTAATATAGTAAATGTAGCTGTAATTTTTTAATATCCATATCACTCACTATAACACTTAGGTTTGAATATAATTTTCTCTACTATTTGTAGCTAAAAATGCCTTTTATTTACTGACCTTTAGCAAACTTATTAAAATTAGTTAGATAAAAGTTGGTTCCTAGAATACCCGAAACCTCGAATCCATAATGTTAATCAGGGTTCGAGGATTTGAGAAAATATTGAATCGAAACTCAAGTCCTTAAAAAAATAATTTTGTTTCAATTCCTTTTAATTGAAACTTGTTTCCGAGCTTAATACTGCCTATGGTGGTTCAGACAGAGCAACATAATTATTATAGGACAAGCTCAACAACCAGGCCCCAGATCAGTAATTTAACACTTAACTGATCTATGAATATTATAATGAATGGTAATATAAGAAAAATGTTAACAGTTAACTACCTACCATTTGTATTTGCTCTTATTCTATTATATTTCTATTTGCTTCGAGATTCATAATTTTTTTCAAGATTCATATTCAACTCTGGGATTTGAAAGTAAAATGAAGATTTGGATTTTAAAATAGTAGATTCGACCCACCCTTAGTATAAATGCTATTATATTAGGAATAAATTACAGGAAAGGTGGATTGAAACATATAAAAGGAACAAACACGATATGGCTTTTACAATGAAAATAAGAACACAGTTCACACTTTACAGTGCTGCCATTGGACAAAGAGGTAATGGCTGCCTCTTAAAAAAAATTGATCATTACCGCCCAATACCCTGGTGGCCTAAGTTTAATTCTATTGAAACTCATCAGGAGGGAGTGTAAAACGTGCAACACAACCTCTTAAAAGCAAAAAGAGGCTTTTATTATTTAAATATATTTATGTTATTGTAATTTCAAAGATTTTTTTTTAGATACACAGGACTTTTTTTAATTCCTAATCATTTTATTTTATTAAAAGTTAAAATAGTTTAAAAAATCATCACTTGATTAATGAGTTAGAAATTTATGAAAAGAGTATAGAAACACATTGAATTAATGTAAACTAGCGGATAGGGAAGAAAGCCAAGTTGAAAGGATAGTTAAGTTAGGTCTTGATAGAAAACAACCTTTTCACATTATTTCTTCATAAATTCTAATTGCTTCCATCTTCTGATCACTTTCACATTTACACATAATTTTAAATTTTCAAAAATATTCCTTTTTCATGTAAAGAAAGACAAATGCCAAAAAGAATTAAAACTTTAAAAAAATTAGGAAATTTGTTAAGTTGGAAAGTAACACATACAGTAAAATGGAACTCTAAAGAATACATTTGACAGTATTAAGTTTTTTAACTTAAATAAAAGCTACTAATCATAATATGTCCCCATATTATGACGGGCCTAGCAAGCCGTTAGTGGAAAATATATGGCTTTAATAAAAATAACTGATCCAGAAAAATTCCCCCTTAGTCACTGTTTTCCTGCAAGCAAAATAATTAGCCTGGTGCCAGCTTTAACTAATTTGGTCAATTATTTTATTTTAGTTGTCAAATCAATTTATTTTTTGTTTTGTTTTTTCAGAAATCCACCAACTGGTAGCTACATAGAACCAGTGGATGAATTGAGTGTGGTTGGCTACATTGATGAACCAGAAATTAGCTGCATTTTTAAGTCTTCTGGTTGGTAAACTTATGATTATCTAGCTAATAATTAATTGTATGGTTTGTAAAAAAAAATCAATTCAGAATAATTTAGTTTAATGGATGTAAAGACATTCCACATACATTTGTATGTTTAAAGCTTATAATTATGGGATACATAATAACTAATATTTTATCAAACATGGTATTTTAATGTTATGAAGTATGAAATATAATGAAGTTTGTGAGGAGCATGTTCGTTTTCACGAACAAAAATAGGATTAGAAATGATGCTATCCGGGAAAGAGTGGGAGTATAGATAGTACATTTGAAAGATTCTTTTTACTATTTTTACCAGGTCCATTTCTAAAATAATAATTTATTTAAAATCAAAAATGTAATATCAAGAATATAATATTATATTAAATGTTTTCAAACTTAAGATATTTAAACTAGTATTAATTAATAAGTTTAGCTACAAAACTAGCTCTAGAGGAAGCAAGACTGAGATGATACGACCATGTAATGAGAATGGAAAAGGAGAGAATACCAAATATAATAAGGTAGATGAAGAATGTAGGAAAAATACTACAATGGAGACTAAGAAAGAGATGGAAAGAGCAGATAGAAAGTGTGCAAATTTAAGGAGAAGAATGGAAGTGGTTAAAGGAGGAAAAATGGTGCATTTATCTAAATTTACCCGTCAACAGCCTGGAAACAGTTGATGGTATTTTAAAGTAACATTTGATTTGTTAGGTCATTTATATCTTTTTATTACCTTCAAAATATAGTGATTAAATCACTTATCTTTTACCTCACATACCCAGATTCAATTTATATGTGACAAGGTTTTCACCTTTTAGGGTTTTTGTGGAATTTAGGGGTGTGCAAAACTTAAAAAAAAAAATTGGACTTAGCTTTGAATATTTCAACTACTATTCAAAATTAAAATTTCTGGATTCGACAGTTACAAAGCTTTTTCAATAAAAATATTTAAAGTTAAAATACACTTTTATGTTTAATTTTGGACAATATCTGCTGTTGGTTACATTGCAATTTAATATTCACATGACAAAAATTTAAAAAAATATAATTACATGTTGTGATAGTAAATCAATTTATTAGCTTAGAATAAAATACGTTAATCAATTTTGCTATATAACATTTGGTATTTTTGATATTTAATACCTCACTTTAAATGGCTATGCAACATTCTTCCCCCCCCCCCCCCCCCAAATTAACCAATTAAAAAAAATTGAACTTTGACCTAGCCTTAGGAATATTTAATTTTATTTGATTTGACTTTGCATCAAATTGAAACAGTGGACTCTACACATCCTCAGTGAAATAGTTGCTCCAGAAGATTAGGTCAGGCAGCTAAAAAGTTGTTATTCCTGTTAGGAATGTACTACGTCCACCAGGCCTGTGCCATGTGGTCCACGGTGTGACTAGAACTGAGGACTTGGTACTGGAGAATGTGGGTCCCGCAGTGCTGCAAGGTTCGTCCCGCCGCTGTGCCTACTGTAGTCGTTATGGCGCCAGTATAACGTGTACAGTGGTCTCTTGCCAAAGGTTTCTTCACTTCCCCTGTGCTGCAGCATCTGGGGCATTCCTCGACAGCAAAACCATGACCCTTGTGTGCACACAACATCTTGATCAAGTGCCATTGCTTAGTAAGTAAGCTTAGTACTATCCCTAGATTTCACCACGTTTCACTACCCGCTGAGATATACACATATCCTAATTACTCTAATATGGTAGAGATGAAAATTTAGAGGAAAGGGTACTTTCATTTTCATGGGGGTAGAGTGGAAAATCGTTTAGGAAGAACCACCTACAGTGTACCTGACCTGGATTAGAACCTTAATATCCCTGTCATGAGAAGTCTAGTCTAATGTAGGAGGGATGTAATCTACTTTGGTTGCCGCATGGTCTAATGTGCTGCTCTCGCAATATACTAGACTGGTTGACGACGAGGAGAATGAGGTTCAAATATCGGTCAGGTGTACTTGAGGTTGTTTTTCCAAAATGGTTTTCCATTTTCCTTCCATGAAAATGGGGGTACATTTTCTCTAAATATAAACTTCCTAAAAACTTTTAGTATAAATAGTAGCTAAGCATATAACCCTAATGGGTAGTAAGACGGTGCAAAAAAAAAAGTGACATGTTAGATCGTGCACCCACCAATGCAAACTATTTTTCTCAATTTTCCTTATCATGATCTGATACTGGCTAGCATTAAATGAAACTAGCCAACTTGGATAAACAAGATGAGGAGGATTAACTCAAACTGTTGACACACATGAAATTTAACTAATCTTTGATCAAGACGCCATTTCATTTGTGGCCAATACTAATGTCTTAAGTGTTTTGATCTGTAAAGGCCTTTACTGTTCCACTCTTAACACACTATTTATTAATTCTGACATGGTACGCCAGTATTCACCTCCTTAAAATCCACCCTTGTTATTTGTTCCGAGATTAAATTGTTGATATCACCACATCCTGACACTAAAACATAGATGATGATGATACAAATTTAAAAAAAGATTATTTCATAAGTAATTTTTCTTTCAATCATTTATGACACCCAAATGCTAAAACGATGTTTCAAAAACATCAAGATTAATAAATAGGGGTGTGTGAAGTCCACTTTCAATTTGGAGTGAATTTGAATCAAATATACAAAATAACGGTATTCTTAAAGCCGAATTGAAGTTTGAATATTTTTGATTAGCTGTGATATGCTTTTGAATACCATAGTACCATGTTTATTTATCTAACTTACATCACTAAAATCATTAAGAACTTTTTTTATTGCACACTTGTTTGTGATTTTTCATTAGAGTCTGATAAATTAAGTTACTATCATAACATGTAATTCTATTACTTTAGATTATTTCATATAAGCATTAATTTGTAATCTTTAACAATCCGATTCGGTGGCTATATGGTCTAAGGTGCTATGCTCACAATAGACTAGACTGCAATGATGGGGAGATCATAATTTGATCCTAGTCAGATGTACTGAGGGTGGTTTTCCCTAAATGGTTTCTCACTCTCTCTCTCTCTCTCTCTCTCCACACAAATGTGGATACACTTTCTTTAAATACAACCTTTGTCATCCCTAGTTCATAGCGTAATATAAGCATACAACCCGAATGGGTAGTAAGATGCAGTGTTAAAAATATTTATATATAAAACACATAAAAGTGGTAGTAATTAAAACAAGAATTGAATATTTTGGTTGTCAATATTTTTATTTGCAAAGCTCTCAACTCTTAACTGTTGAAGCCTTTTTTCAAAACAAAGTCGAAGCTCTCTTTTTTTTCAAAGCCAAGTCCAATATTTGAAGCTTCGCACACCCTTACTAATAAATAGGGACATACAAAATTCATATTTGCGATAAAACAAAATTTTACACAAATCCTACTGTTTTCATGCGAATAACACAAATTTAAGTTTTTTTTCTAAATAAACAGCATATCTTATTAATTTGGCAAATACCACATCATGCGATATCATTTTCAACGTGGTAACACTGGTGATGACACTATACCAGGGCTGCTGTTTGTACAAATATTATCGGTTTTTACTTATTTTATGGGTGTAAAATGTACCACAAGAAATATGAGTGTTTTCAGGATATTTAAGCTTTTTTTTTTATCTGAGGTTAGCATAAAAAAATAACGATTTTTACTTTTACACATTACGATACCTAAATTTCGATGGATTGATTCTTTGTTTACAGACTTTAAAAGATTTCACGCTAGGTTCACACAAAGACAATAAATACAGGCAGTCATGTTTGGCAAAATATATCTTCTTAAGTTTTATTTCCTTCTCCTTATTTTATAGTAGTTAAGTCTTCTATGACAACATGTTTCAGTGTTATTATTGTTTGATCTAAACTTAAGTTTATGATCGATTATTTTTATATTGTTATTTGTAAGACTTGAAGGTAATGATATTGAGATATCGAGTTTGATATTACTAAGCGTGAAAGGTTTTGTGTGTATTTATATTTTATTTTTCTCTGAATATGTTAATAAATAGTTAAATACACAAAATGAACGAAAAATGTAGACAGTTTTATCCTAGTTTTTTTTATAATGAATACTAATTCGACTCATATTTATATAAATAATAACATTGCTTTAATCTATTAATATAATCACTTTTTGAGAAAAATAACACCACCTTTGCCCTAAAAATAACCTCACCTTTTGCATATCTCTACTAATAAATAAATTACCCATAATATTCAACCTTTGTTAATTCCCTGAAATGTAAGCAAGTTTCTCGCTTTATAACCTCCAAATTTTGTAATTAAGTGATTAGTTCTATGAGCATACCTAGTTCTAGAGATGCTTGAAATTTTAAAACTTCAGAACAAACATCAACTTTAAAACATGAATACAAAAAAATCTGAAGAAATCGAATTACAGGTTGTAATAATTGGATTTATAAGAATAAAATGAAATATTACAAAAAATTCAGTTGTGCTGAAACATTTTTGAAGTAATTTTAAGACATAAAAATATATAAATAACAAAAATATAATCTTTTAAAAAATTTAACAACTAATAAAAATTATGCCTACTTCATTGTGGCTTCAAGAATATTTCATATTGATTCAAATTCGATTTTAATTAAAAAAGTGGACTTTGCACACCCCTACCTAGCTTTTAAAACTATTGACCAACCTGTCTGGTGCCAAGTAGGTTTATTAAGTTGTATTAATAGAGTTTTTTACAATGGAAATTTCTGTATTTACATGTTCTCAATAGCAAATCAAATTATTATGTTTGATTTCAGTCCGCGGTGAAGTGTCGTGCATGACATGTTTTGCCCTGGGGGACGTGTCTAACCTCATGATATGTACCGGATGTGGACATCACTATCACGGGAGTTGTGTGGGCATGGCTCTACTGCCGGGTGAGGATTTCGATCATACTTTACCGTCTGGTGCATTTTATGAATAAGATTATAAACCAGTTGTTCAACTCCACAAGAATTTCTATAATAACGTAAACCGTTCATACTAGGGCTCTGCGAGTACTCTTATTTCATGCTTAGAGCCAAGCTCATCATTAAGGCTCTGGATCGAGATTGAAAGTTTTGTAGGCTCGTCATTTTTGAGCTTCCTCTTGATGTACATACAAATCAATATTTAAAACTCAATGGTAAGTATGTATAGGCTATTTCTGAGAGCTTTTTGAATTATTTGAATCAAATGAAAAAACTCAAGCTTGCTGAACCTTAGGGAATACCAAAGAGAAAGATGGAGAGTAAAAAAGACCACAAGGGAGACCAAGAGAAAGACGAGAGGAGCAGATAACAGAAAGTGTGCAATGGAATAAAGAACAATGAAAGTGATTAAAGGAGGAAGAATGATGAAAGGATAGAAGAAGCTGGAGGCATTTTATCAAACTGACCCTGCCACAGGCTGGAAACAGTTGATGATGATGAGTAGGAGTTATGAACACATAACAACCACTTTTAATATTAGTCCATTGTTTTCCAAAAGGCTCGGTAATGGTTAAGAGCGTCAAAATAGCTATCCAAACTCTTAACGTTACATTACATTTTTACAGGTGTCCGAGCAGGTTGGCAATGCCATGACTGTCGGGTCTGCCAGGTTTGCCGGCAGCCCGAGGAGGACAGCAAGATGATGGTGTGTGACACATGTGACAAAGTGTACCATCCTCACTGTATGCGGCCCATTGTCACCACCGTGCCCAAGTTTGGTTGGAAGTGCAAGGTACAATTACCTGTTTTTTTGTTTTTGTTATTTTCATTAAAGCTTTGTATATGAAATAATGTACACACTCTGTTTACCTTGGTTGGTTACGGTATGGTTCTATCTTATGAATTGCACTTTAGTGTAAATTCACTAAACCATAAAAGTAAGCTCACCAGCTCAAAGGGTAAAGATAGTGTACAAGTTAATTTCCTCATTCTTAATTTATTCCTCAAAATATGAGCTTAATTTATTAAAAAAAAAAAAAACTAGGAGTATGCAAATTCCACTTTTTTAATTTGAAGTGAAGTTTAATCGAATAATATGAGAGATTTCCAAAGCCAAATTGAAGTTTGAATATTAAAAAAAAAAAAAATTTAGTGTTGGATGAAAGTATTATACTTTGCATACCAATGTAAATTTAGGTATTAAATATAATTTACAAAATGTTATATTCCAAACGTAATTAATATATTTATTCTTAAAATGATAAATTAAGCTATCTATGTGCTGTCGTGGTCGCACTCCCCACCCATCTTTTGGCCCTTCCCTTGGTGTCAGGATGGGAAGCGGCAAAAGACGGCTTTGGTTTTTAGGGTTTATTATAGCACTACTAACTACTACAAAATATGATGTTATGGAAATTTACAAAAATAGATATAAAGACATTTCTTAGGAGCTCGCGACAGAACTGGTTAGGTAAGAAATTCTTAACAGATGGATGGCCTGACTGACACATTCAGCGGTCCTATGTGGATATGAACCTAGGCACCTTGGGCAATAAAATTAACCCCCAGCACAAGTACCCGATGACCCGGTGTTCTATCCTGCACAGCCCCACAAATGAGCAGTGACCGCTTAGTACAAATATTATTTATCAGCCCTGAATAGCTCTAAAATAGAACCATATATACCATGAATTGACTTTATTGCCAATAACAATGCTAAAACACGGTTTTGAATCGTCAACTGTTTACACCCTCCTGTTTACAAACTCATCAAAACAAATGTAACTAGACCAGTTCCATTGTTCACGTCTTAACAACATTAATATTTTGAATTTAAACAAACATCCCAATTTAGGACAGGGTGGTTACTTATGATTATTTCAGATTTTTTTTTTACACGGACACTAAATGACTCCATTTAAACTCGAAAAGATACTTTTAGAAAAACACTACCAACTATTGAAGTAAAAATAAAAATTAATTTCTCAAGGCTTGCACACAGAAAACTGTCATACTGACCCTGGTCTGAAAGGTAGCACCTGTTAGCAAGTGTTCAATCACTGTTATTGCATGTGTTATGTGTCTGTTTTATCTTGTGTAAAAGCCGACTTACTGTTTACATATAAGTAACACAACAAACTCTTGTTTCCCAGTGTTGCAGGGTGTGTACTGACTGTGGTTCCCGCACGCCAGGCTCAGGCTTATCATCCCGCTGGCATGCACACTATACAGTTTGTGACTCGTGCTACCAGCAACGGAACAAAGGGTTCTCCTGTCCTTTGTGTCACAAGGCATATCGTGCTGCAGCCTATAGAGAGATGGTGCAGTGCGGGCTTTGTCGAAAGTAAGAAATAGTTCCACTATCAACAACAAAATCAATTAAGGTTATGCAAACTCCACTTTTTCAATTCGAGGTGAAGCCAAATTGAATTAAATAAAATATTAGAGACGCAGAATGGGGGGGGTGTATAAAATTTTTTTAATGATAAAATAATATTACATTGTATATTAAATCAATACATTACTACTCTTATCATACAATTATTTAAATACATTAAATATGTTATTTTGTGAGAGGTTTAGTAACTAAATTGTAAGCGGTAACCAGGCACACTGGATCAGTTGAGAAATATTTATGGTATTCTTATGGACAAGACTGTGGCTCACTTTTATTTATTCAGGTTAGTTTAAATATCTATTATCTTGATGTTTTATTGTGCAAGTAGTTACTAAAATTACTAGTGACCACAGGTTGTTGGTGGCATACATTAAGGGATGGGAATGTAGGAGAAAGGACAAGAAAGAAGAATAAAGGTGGGGAGGCTCAAAAATGAAGAGAAAGGTAGCTAAGAAAGGCAAAAAGCTTAATACCCAAGGATGAGATGCAAAGTGTAGAGGTTGAGTGGGAAAGGTTTTAAGAACAGTCTGGTGGGAACGGCAGAGGAGGTATGGGAAAGCACAAGTAATAAGTGGAAGGAGATAACCTAGTGGAACGACAGGATGAGTAGAGAAGAAGAACAAATCATTCAGGTGGAGTTTGAAGAATAGGAATGAGGAAACAGAGGAAGAATATAAGAAGAAAAGAGTGAAGCGAGCTGTACAGAAAAGCAGGAAGGATTGGATGCAAAATTAGACGTAAATGCCGAAACGGGACGTGGAAGGAAGTAAGTTGTTATATAGCAATTAAGAAACAGGAGGAGAGAGAAAAGAAAAAAGTTGGAATGGTAGATGAAGAAGGAAGAACGTTGAAGATATGAGGGAAGAATAGGAACTATGGATAATATATTGTGAGAGAATGTTCAACCCAGCAAGAGGAAGGAATACAAGTGAAACAGAGGAGCAGGAAGAAATAGTAAAAGAGGAGGAGGATGCATTAAAGAAGATAAAACAAGGAAAAGCACTGGCTGTAGACGAACTGATTGTTGAAATGATAAGAGCAGCAGGTGAAGACACTGGTTAAACAGGTTACTGAATTGATTTGGGAGGAGAACAGGGTACCGAAAGACTGGTAAAAGGGAGTTATAATACCTATTTTAAAGAAAGGAGACAGGAAAAGGTGTATTGATTAATGGAGGATAACTGATAACACTGATATGCCATTTTACAAAATATATGAGAAAATACTGGAAAAGAGAATAATAAATAAAATGAAAAGAAGGCGAAGAGAGGAAAATCACAGATTTAGTGAACAGAGATCTACAGCAGACTTAATCTTTGCCATACTACAGTTGATGGAAAGAAGGTATGAATATGAAAAAAACTTGGTAATGGTATTTATGGATGTAGAGAAGGCATGTGATAGCTTGGATAGAAATAAAATTTGGAAAGCGATAGAGGAGGCCGAAGGGAAAAGAGGAGTTGTAATGAAAGTGAAAAGCATATATGAGGATAACAGGAGTTGTGTTTTAAGACTTAGAGTGAAAGGACGGAGTGGTTCCAAATAAAAAAAAATTGAGTGAAGCAGAGGAGTGCCCTTTCACCATTATTACTATTTGTAAAGAAAATGGAAATGGTCATGAATAAAGTGGCAGGGAATCTCAGGGAGGAAAGAATGACAGCCATGATGTTGGCTGATCACTTGATGGAATGGGGGGGAAGGAAGAGCAAGTAGAGGAACAACTACAAGAATTGAATGAGGAAGTGAAAGAGTGTGGAATGAAATCTAGCATGGTAAAGTGTGAAGTGAGGATGATGATGACAAGGAAGAGTGTAAGGCCTAATAAAGCTATAAGGTTGGATGGAGTATAGCTGAGAAAAGCACAGAACATAAAATATCTTGGAAGCGTGATTGAGGAGAAAGGTGGAAGTAGAGAGGATCTAATGAGAAGAGGACAACAGAGAAAGTGTGTAAGAGACCTGCTATTGAGAAGGGTAGTCCCCTTGAAGGGTAAGGAAGTGTTTTACAGGGCATACTTTGTGCTCATTACATATGCAGCAGAAATATACACATTGAATGTAAGAGAGCCTAGGAAATTGGAGGCCAAGGGAATGAAGTTTGTGAGCAGAATGTTAGCTGTCACTAGGAGAAACAAGATTAGGGATGATGTTATCCGGTAAAGAGTAGGAGTACAGGGAATACATGAGATAGTAGGGGAAAGCAAGACTAAGATGGTATGGGCATGTTATGAGGATGGACAAAGAGAGAATGCGGAAGAAAATGTTGGAAATGAAGATGTAGGAAAAAGACCGCAAGTGAGGCAAAGAAAGAGATGGAAGGGCAGATAACAAAAAGTGTTCAAGTGAGAGGATAAGAATGGAAGAAATTAAAGGAGGAAGAGTGGTGGAAGAATAGAGGAAGACAGAGGCATTTTACTAAACTGACCTGGCCACAGGCTGGAAACAGTTGATGTCTTAAAAAGATAAATTAAATTGTCACAAAATGTAATATATATATATATTTTATTTTTTCTTACACTAACATTTTTTTAAAAGAAAATACCAGCTAAAAATTTAAAAAACACAAATAAAATATATGTGTCTTAACTTTAAATACATTTTTGGCAAAGCTTCAAAATTGTCAGATCCAAAATTTTACTCTTAATAAAAGTCGAAGCGAACAAATATTCAGAGTAATTTTGAATCTTCGCACACCCCTACATTCAATGAATATCGAGATTTTTTTATTTGCTTAAAATGTATTCAAGTAAGTTATTCATGTTTGGCCATCGTTTTTCTCCTTTTAGCATTATGTAATTGTTACTACAGAGTACAGTTAGAATACCATATTTCATTGCATGAGTATTATGCCTAATTAGGCCTTTATTGTTGGCTATTTGGCCTAGTTTTCATTTCCAAACAAACCCATTGTAACTATAATTTTTTCCTAGATTTGTTCACGGATCTTGTGACCCAGAGGCAGATCTGGCATCCTACCAGCGTAAGAAGGAAGCCAACCCTGACTATGACTACATCTGCCCACATTGCAAAAATTTAACTCAGGCTGGAAGACAATTGGTACTCAAGAGGAAAGACAGTAAGTTTCCAATCTTTCAATTATGGTGTGTTTTGTGATTTTTTGTAGTTGGTGAAAGTGTCTTATTCAAGTTAATGTCACACACAAACACATATTTTTTTATTTGCATACACTTTGTTTTTAAAAGCTTGACCAAACCCCATGGCGTCACTGCCGTGTTAAACTAGACTACCAATGACACGGGGATTGGGGTTTGAATCTCACTTAGGTGTACTTAGGGTGGTTTTATTTTTCAAAATGGTGTTTCACTGTCCTATGCAAATGTGAGTACCTTTCCTCTTAATCAACATTAACGTAAGTGTATCGTCATGGCTTCCCTTTATAAACACGAGGACTGTTACACTACTTGAAATTTAAAAAACATTAATTTGATCATGTTTCCCATATAATTGATTGAATAATTGTAAAAAGTAAAACCAAGTGTAAAGGGATGTTTTTGTTTGTTTTTTTAATCCAGGTACTGAAGATTGTGGTATGGATTCGAGTTTCTCAGCCTCTCAGGAGTCCCTTTACATGGGTGATGATTCCAACGACACAGAGAGCGTCACTCCAGACAAGGTATATTCCTGAAATTAATATTGAGGGTAGAAATTTAGTTGTTTGTCTTTTAACAGTTATTAATTCATAGAATTAATTTTTAAAATATGGTAGGATTGATTCTAAAGTATTAATTATCAAATATTCAAATCATACAATCATAACTTCTGAATTGTTTGTCCAAGCTATGTATATTAAAGTCATTAATCATTACAATGAAATCACTAGTTTATTAAGCATCCCTTTGTTGATATTTGAACAAAGGAAAAATGGCGCCAATTGGCTGTATTAAATTAAAGAATGAAAGAAAGATAAAATGGCAAGTTATATACACTTAACATAAAATTCCAGGCCTTAAAGTTCACAGTTAAAAATACAACAAAACACATAATTGTGATATTTCAGGCTATTTTCGATGGCTTACATAGTAAATTTTTAATTGGTTTGTTCTAGGGGTCTTTGAGCTTAAGCTTGGGTTTTTTCATTCGAGTCGGCTCAAGTCGAGTATTTCTAAAAGCTCCAGAGTTGAGTATATTCATAATTTTAAAATGTTAAAAAGTATATTAAAACACATGTTCGTAAAATATGAATGACACTTATTTTTATAAATAGTAAATACTTTTGAAAAATAAAGTTAATAAATTGAAATAACAGTTTTTAAATTAGAAATAACACTTTAAAACACACAATTTAAAAATAAGAAAAACTTAAAAAAAAAAAAAATAGGGCCTTAAAGAAAAAATAATTAAAATGGTTTTAACACTCATGTCTTTAAGGACATTAAAATTACACTAACAATTATTTAAAAAAAAAAACAGCTTGATGGCTTGGAAATGTACAATAAGATAGTGGAGAAACACTGCACAATAATGTAAGGTGCATAAGTGATAGTGAAGGAAGTCAACCTTGAATGATAGGCCTAGATAGAAAAACACACTTCTCTCTTCATTTCTTCAAACACTTTTACACTTACCACTTTTTCAAAACTTCCACAGTAGCACATTGTTTTGAATTTTCAGAAATATTACTTTTTCATTAATGTATCTTCATTTGAAAAATAAATATTTCCAAAATTCAAAACAATGTGTATCTGTAGAAGTTTGAAAAAAGTGGGAAATATAAAAGTCTAAGAAGAAATATAGAAGTGTTTTTTTATATATAGGCCTAACCTAACGGGTTGGCTTCCTTCGCTATCACTTTTCAATATTGTATAGTGTTTCTACACTGTCTTGATAAAAGTTAATAAAATTGACGTTTTAATAAGCTAATATTTCCCCTAAATATGCTTCATTAACTTAATTTACCCTATAATAAAACGTAAGAATCATAAACAGTTAAAAATTTGAAGTGTTTCGTATTTCGTTTCTTATTGTAATCGTGCATGATCATGTCTTCTGTTCCATATCCATTCATCTATGTGCAATTGCTCATGCGTGTTGTATGAGCTCTCGTTAAGACATTATTTTATTGATAAATTTACTTCAATCAATTTTTAATGTTTATAAAAGTTGATGCTCATACTTTAAAATTAAAAATAATATGACTAAAATAATATTTCTAGCAAATATTATGAAATAGCAAATGCTTTTTTAATATAAATGTGATAAGTTTGGTAAAATATGTATTGCAATAAATAAGATCAACATTCATTTTATACAGGTTAACCAACATAATTCTATAAACAAATAGTAAGTAAACTAGAGCTAGTTTTGTAGCTACTCATATTAATTAATACAAGTTTAAATATCCTAAGTTTGAAAACATTTATTATAATATTATATTCTTGATATTACATTTTTAATTTAAAATAAATTATTATTTTAGAAATGGACCTAGTAAAAATAGTAAAAAGAATCTTTCATTTATTTAGTAATCTTCTTAGCTATTTTTATTTTCATTGCTTTGTCATGGCAATACAAGTAAACGACTTCAATCAAGTATAATTCAAAATGGACGAAAATATTGAATAAATTTACTGGTCGAAAGTGGTTTTAAAGCTCTATTAAGTTATTAATGTGAAAATTGAAATTAATATTTAACAATTTGTTAAATAACCGAATGATTTATTAGTGGAAATGCCGATATTATCTCAATTAAATAGACTGTGCTTACTATTGCATTTTAAAAATTGATCATTAAGTACATCAAGTGAAAGCTTGAAAATGACGAGCCTACAAAACTTTCAATCTCAAACTCGAACTTAAGCGACGAGCTCGGCTCGAAGCTCGGAATACGAGTACTTGCAGAATCTAGTTTATTCTAATGCATTTGGATTCTGAAATATTTGAAAAATATGTCTCATTTAAGTTATTTGTTATTTGTACTCTCTTCTTTGTGTTTGATAAAGGCAACAGTGCCGAAATATTACTCTATTTTTGTTCAAATGTGTGTGTGACTACTTCTACAATAGAAGACAGAAGAAAGGAAAAAGATGTCACCTTTGTGCATTGAATTCTTCCCACATTTTTCCTCTTTCCCTAGGTGGGCTTTCTTCATCAAATTTACTCTTAGCAGTTTATTTTTCCTTTTTATTTAGTTCAATCAATTTCCCTTATAAAATTATTTAGCCATTGGGCCAACTCATTTTTATACATTTAACTTTGAATATATATTTTTTGGTGAAGCTTTATAATTGTTGATTATGAAATCTTACTTTCAAAGCGAAGGAATATTCAAAACAAAGTTTAAACTTTTTACCTATATCGCCTGAGTATGCTGTGATATTGCAATCTTGTACTATGTGGGATGGTTTGGTGTACTGCCTTACAGCTACAGAATGGATCAGGTACCTTGCTCCATTTGAAGAGAGAGTCCTTACATACACCATGGCTTGTGCATAGTCTCTCGGTGGTCCTCCATATGCTCCGTTGCAGATCAAAACCCGTTGTTTGGCTTATTGCGGAGGCTTATGTTGGAGTAAACGTCTCACGGAGCTTATTGGATTCTGTTTTTTCCACTCTTCGATGCATATCAAAATCCTCATGAAGATGGTTTTCAGCAGTTTTAATTGTCTAGATTTAAGTCTTCCCAATATTGTGCTTTGTATATATTTGGGAATAGGAAGGTTGGGGTTAGCCAATATTGTCTTATATTATCCAATTAAAGCCTTAGAAGCTTGGGTGACGGATGTGACTTCGAGTTGGGAGCCAGAAGTTAGATGTGGTCTTTAAGCAGCTTGTGATGATGCGCATTGTTGTATTAAGCTTGATATAATGCCATTAAATAAATATGATGGAACTAAAAATGATGTACAAATAAAAAAAATTAACAAATTGAAGTGTTTTAAAATATGTTTATTAATATATTAATGTTATAATGAAAGCATTGTTGTGAAGAATGTTAGCATTTATACCTAAAGTTGCCTACAAAGGGACATTTGGAACACATTTTAGCGGTAAATTGAATAGTGTGATGCTTTGAAATTTCCACTGGACTTCAAAAATGATATTAGCTTCGACTTGGCTTTGAAAAAACTAGGGCTTCGTTAATTGCGAAGCTTTGGCAATAAAATTATTGACAGCTAAAATGCATGATATTTGTTAAATTATTGGCATTTTGAGCTTCTATGTACCTTAGAAACAAATATTTAGATAAAAAAAAGCTAAAATGATTAAATTTCTTGTTGTGTTAGTATCAGCTTAGAATGCAGACAAACAATTTGTTTTTAATTACCAACAGTTTTTGCATTATTGAAACATAAACTTATAAAAATAACAAAAGGATAATGTTTTTCAAAAAAGAGCTTCTAAAATTGGTTGTACTCTTCTGAAATTAAGATGGCGAACCAGCCAAAACAAGGGTGGTTAATTATATCATACAAACCATCTTGTTGACTGTATTCTTGTGCTCTTTATAAAATAAAAACTTTTATTTGGAAAATAATATTTTATGTGACTCTCTCTAAGCTCATGGTGGCTACAGACAGGGAAAACAGGGAAAATGAATCAGGGAATTTTGAATGACGGGGAAATGTCAGGGAATTTAACTAAAATAAGGAAAAGTCAAGGAATTAAAAAATATGTCTAAAAATACCATTAATTTCGAAACTAAACACTAAAACAAAGTTAATAACCTAAATAAAATAACATTTTAATTTTTAAAATAACTGATAAAACTGTTTATGTTTAGTAGATACAAACTTTTTTAATATGTGATAAAATAAATAAAACAAGTCATCATCCACCATTAAAAATGGAAAAAAGTAGTCGGGAAAATTGAAAAATGTTGCCTGAAACCGAAAAGTCAGGGAATTTTGTAAAATAGTTTTGTAGCCACCCTGAAGTTATAAAAATATTTATTTGCTTTGTTCAGTTATAACAAAATAAAGTGTGAATATAAACTTTTTAATTTATTATTTCATGTACTCTAATATTCTTGTTGCTACGATTGCAAAACGAAAAGCAATAGTTTTATTAATATATTTTGTTCTTCCAATAATTTACAAAAACACCAACTAGACAGTAATTCTTAAGGAAGTATTATTATGATCGTTTTATAAAACTTTTTATTTTAATATAAATTAGTAATCAAATAATATTATTTCTTAATAGGTTGACACTAATCACTTTCAGTCAATGTTTGCAATAAAGAAACCTTTTGATACCATCAGATACTACTGCTTCTGCTTGGATGCCCTGTATTTATTTTCCAGATAATGTGTCATCATTAGTAGTAGTCATGTTTTGTTTTTTTAAATTCTGGATCCTTTTTATTTGTTTCTTTGTGTGGTATTGTGCTCATTGCATGATGTAGTTGGCTTTATTAAAACTTTAATTTGTCATAAAATTCTGATCAAGACTGGATGGAATCGGTTAATAACTGTGTGTTCTTGTTCATTTTGAGTGTGGCCTGGCATAGTTAAATCTTATATTTAACTAAGATCACTCGTTTCTCTTTTTTTTGTGAGTTTTCACACATTTGATGATCCAGCAGCAGCATTTAGTAGTTTGATTGGATGTGTGTGAAACAAAATGGTGATTAGTTTGTGTTTCTTCACCAAGAGTTATAAAAATAAAATAAAGATTAGCTTGGTGCAGATAATGTAATCTGGGACTGGACATTTTTACCCTCAGTGATGGTTTTGTGTAGTGTGTTGTTGTGTGTGTGTGTGTGGTTCTGTATACATATAAATATATTAAATATTATTTTCTTAGCACATCATCTTACTACCGTTTGGGCTATAAGCTTATATACTAATTATGCTAATGTGTAAAGGAGGAGTAAGGCTGTATTTAGAAAAAGTGTAGTCTCATTTGTGTGGAGGGAGATTGAAAAACTATTTAGGATAAACCACCCTCTGTACACCTAACCAGAACTCGAACCCCTGATCTCCCCTTCATCAGCAATCTAGTGTTTGTCGGCCGGCCAGACCAGGCCAGCTGGCTGTAGGTTGCTGACCACAGCCTTAGATCATGTGACCACCGAAGCAGGTCTTTTTGGTATTGATCTCGTTATTAATACAGATTGAAAGGTACTTCTCTGTGTTCTAAAATTAATAAGGATGGGCCCCTTGAATATTAGGTTTCCTATGGATATTTGAAATTCAAGAATTCACAAAAATTTCAGATACGAGACTTGAAAGAAATTAGTTTTAATATGGAGAGTTTATTTTGCTAAAGTGATGCTTACTTATGGTTCATCCCAACATCATTCTGGGCCAGACCTAAAAACCAGAACCAGATGATTAATTTTGAATAAGATCGGAATTAAAGAAAAAAACATGTGTGCTTAAGTTTTATTTTATAGGATTGGATTTGTGGATAAAATTAAGATTTGAATTCAAGAAAAAGTAGATTAGACCCCATTTGTAGTAATTAAATTTAGAATTATGGACACTCTTTGGTAAAAAGATTAACAAAAGCAGGCAATTTTCTTTAAAATGTCAACAACCTATGACTGGGAGGTTGAGGTTCAACTCCTGATTGAGTGTACTGAAGGCTATTTTTTCCTAATTATTTCCCGCTCTACTTCCATGCAACTTTGGGTGTATTTACTCTTAAATTATATTTTCGTCATCCCTACTTCATTAGCAAAATTAATATACATGCATAGAATCCGAACAAGTAGTGGGGTGAAAAAAAATCATTCACCTCTGAATTTATGATGTATTCTAAGGCTATAGGGAATCTCATTGTTTATTTGTTCTTGTCTTAAAAAGGCCAAAAAATACCTAACTACAGCAATATGTTAGTGTTGTAAGTATTTACATAACATCTCAAAGTATTAAAAAATATAAAATAATAGCTAGCATCTTAAGATATTTCTGAAGCTTATGTTTTCCTCCTCCTTAAGTATGACTTTATTTTTTATGTATTTTCCTCATTTAAAAATACAATTTTAGCTACTTTACCACATTATTATACACAATCATATATACATTCTAGATTTCATTATTTGTATGGATCTTATAAAAATTGGAATTTGTTTTACAGATTACTCGTTTGTCGTTGTACAGTTTATTCTTTAAAAATAAATATCTGCACCATCTTATCTCTTGACATGGGTGTCATTCTACCTGACCCCATTAGAAATGATATTACATAAATTAGCAAACAAAATTATTAAAGAAGTTTTTTACCAAAATCGCAACTAAAGCATACCAATACATTTTTTAAGGATATGTGTGAGTACTTAAAAATTTGAGTTTGAGTCGAGTTTTAGTATAGTTTGGAATTTTCAATTTTATTTAAAAAAAAAGTTTAAGATAAATTTTGTTCAATTTTTTAATAAATATTTCACAGCCAAAGTTCCCCAAGTTCCTTTTATTGGATTAACATTTTTTTTAAATAACTGGTACAATCTTTCAAGTTTAGTTAGAAATCCAAATTTAAATGCTCATAAACTTTTTCAGAAAAAAACTATAATTTAAAAAATTAGTGTATATGGTTTGTGCATCGATCTATTGCAACTATTTAGCTTGAAATATTTTAATAAAACATATTCAAACTCGACTCAAGGTGAAAAATGTCTTATCTCACACCCATTTAAATACTTTTTATGTTTTATGTTTAGTTTGGGATAAATTTCTCAGACCTCCCATTGGGTGTTGGTTGCGTGGTGGTGTGGTAGTAACCTTGTGTATGTGTGTTTGTTCGTAGTTGCGGGAAGGTGACGAGGGCCCGGTGCGTGCAGTGGGGCTTGGTAAAGGCAAGCCCTTCTGTGCGAGCAAGATTGCTAAGAAGAAACTGGGCCTAGCGTCAGTGGCTGGGAGGCCCAAGGGAATGGGCAAAGGTGGTGGGGGAATGGGCAAGGTGGTGGGCTACCAGAAGCGCCAGCGCATCAGTGAGTTTGGTCGTAGGAAGAGCCACAAGACAAAGATGCGGGGGATCTTTGGGGTACCTGGTTTAGGGCTTCAGGTAAATGACGTATATGTGATTTGCTTGCAATTATCCCTTTTGATCTAGGGTTTTTTAGTTGGTTTACTGAAAATAAAATAATCTTGTTTGAAGATATTTTTAGAACAAATTGTTTGAATAGTCAATTTTGTAGATAGAACATATATGGTTTATCATCTGTGACTCACATTTTATCAGCTCTATATTGTATATGTAGATAATTCTGTTCTTTTGTTTATTTCTATTTCACATTCATAAATATAGCTTTGGTTATTTTAGTGATTTCCCCTCCCCCCCCCCTGTATGAAATGTATTTTTTGGTTCTTTGTGTTGGTTCTATTTGGGTGTGCATGAATGGTTTACATTTTCACTGTTATAAATCTTATTTAAAATAAGTAATTTGATTAAAAACAGAGGCTATTCAATTTAACTTATTTTTAAATGACATGTCTAATTATGGTTTATAACATTGTTGTTAAGAACTTCCTTCCAAGTTCATTGTGAGCATCTACATTAAATTATTTCAGAGGCCACAGGCGGACTCGAGCCAACAAAATCGGAAGAGGAACCAGGTGTCGAAAACCGCTTGGTGCTGTGTTCCTCCAAAGACAAGTTTGTGCTGACCCAAGACATCTGTGTCATGTGTGGGGCCATTGGCATCGATCAGGAGGGCTGCCTTATCTCGTGTGCCCAGTGCGGCCAGTGCTACCACCCTTACTGCATCAGTGTCAAGGTGGGTTGTTTCTATTGAATTGAGACACACATTGTTTTATTTTTAACTCATATTGAATCTGGTATGGGATAGAGGAATCAAGAGTGAGAGGGTATGAACATGTAATAAGAATGGAAGAGGAAATAATTCTAAGGAGGATGATTGAGTTGAAGTTTGGAGAGAAAAGCCCACAATGGAGATCAAGGTTGAGATGAAGGAGCAGATAGCAGCAAGTGTGCGAGTGAGAGAAGAAAAATGGAGTAGAGTAAGGGAAAAAAGAATGGTGAGAGGACAGAGGAAAATGGAGGCAATTACTAAACTTACCTGGTCACAGCCTGGAAACAGTTCATGATGATGAGGATGCGGATTGAAACCAATATAATTTTATTTCTTTTTGGAAGCAATATTACTATAGGGTTTTTGGCCATTTTACAGTTAAAAAAGAAATGGCCAACTTCTTTCATAATATACAACAAAATGTAACTCAAAAGGTGAAAAAAAGAGTTTCCTCTCACAGCCAAATAAAATAAATTCACATCCATTTCCTTGGTTTGTCCTTTATTTTAATTATTCCTTTTAATCTGTCCTGTCACAATTTACCAGACTGCAACGTTCCATTTTTTTACATCAATCAATAATGCATTGTGTGCAAGTTTGTCTGGAGCTAAAAGTTTTTCAGTATTTTTTTGACCTTATTTTACTATTAATGTCAGTTAATGTTTTGCTAGGATGTATACATTTTGTGAGTTTTACTCAACATCCATTTTACAATATTTGGCTGCATTTATAATCTAAGGAAGAGCATGTTAAAATTAATCTTTTGACTTTTAATCCTAAAGGTGTCCTTTAAAATGATATTCAGCTTGTCTTAAAATTTAATCACCAGGTGACCAAAGTAATTCTCCAGAAAGGCTGGAGGTGCTTGGACTGCACTGTGTGTGAAGGATGCGGCCAGAGAAACGACGAATCTCGGCTTATCCTCTGTGACGATTGCGACATCTCGTTTCACATCTACTTTCATGGATCCCCCACTCGATTATGTTCCACATGGCAACTGGAAGTGCAAATGGTCAGTGGTCCTTGTGTGATACTCAATGTTGTTTCAAGTGATATAACTCTTATTTGTGAATGTGTAAACATTGTAAATACTAGGGGTGTGCAAAGATTCAAAACTTCGATTCGGCATAGAAAAAATTATCGGATTTGAGTATTTTATTTATTCATATTTTTTATTGGTGAAGCTTCATACTTGTTAAATACAGAACATTTTTTCAAGGCAAAGTCGAAGCTGATATTTTTTCGAAGCCAAATCAAGGTTTCAAAGGTTTGCACACATTTACTGTTTAAATAGGTTTTTGATAAGCCAAAATATTATCAAAGCTATCTTATATCATCACATATGCTCTGTGTATTTTTTGTAGGTGTGCGACGTGTGTTTCTTGTGGCTCAAATGACCCAGGTTTCAACTGCACTTGGCAGAAAAGTTTCACCGAGTGTGGTCCCTGTGCTTCTCACTCTGTGTGCCCGTCTTGCTTAGACACATACGTTGAAGGAGACCTCATCATACAATGTGTGCAGTGTGAGAGGTAAGCTATTGTAACACAAAATACTATGATTGGATTATATTTTTAGCTTTATAAATGAAATACGGTATTAACATTTAATTTTTTAATATTATTTTAATAAAGGTGGCTGCATTGTTCCTGTGACCAAATTCGTACAGAAGCTGATGCAGAACGCTGTTCTGAAGAAGGTTACAACTGTGTATTGTGTCGACCGAGAGATGTTCCACCTCCTCATTTACTTCCTCCACCCCCACCACCAAAACCCCCAACACCCGCAAAAAGCCCAGGTATGTTGAGTAATTCGGTGATATTTTATTTGTTCTAGTGGTCTGGGAGTATTTGAATTTTATTCTCGAGTGTAACTCTCTAATAGAAGCCTGATTTTGAACCTGACTGCCTTAAAGGCACAGCAAATTCAATTTTTGTACTGTGTTATGTATCTGGTAATGGGGGAACTATTGTTCGTTCTTTCTCTCGTCTGGCTGTTTGTGAAATGTGTTGCTAGAAAAAGCTTTTGTAATTTTAAATATGTTTAATTTATTTCAATTATATGAATGTTCTTATCATTTGGAAACATTTAAAAACTGAAGTCTAATTAATTTTTTTTTTTAATATTTAAGTGTAAAAAAATATAGAAATTTCTTGAATTTAAACTCAGCTCAATACTAAGAGCTCTTTAAGAATAATAATTTGGTTTTAATATAAAATACATTACATTGATAATATTATAATCTGTCATTAAATGAATATGATGGAACTGTAGAATATGAATCACAAATAAAACAACACATATTTGCAAAGTACAAACACATACATATTTTGATAGCACATGCAATTTTCCTGAGAATTCTTCATTTCTTACAATTTTATCAGATCTATTTTAGATCTGCACCATTTTCAACTCAATCTTAAAAATAATATATTCAATTTTAAAAAACTAATATTTGAACAAAAATAATTTTAATTATATTAGAATACCAACACCATAAAACTTTAAGTGCATGGCTAGAACAGGAAGTGACTAAATTTACACAGATTTCTCCACAGTAATAGGTTACAACCATAAAGTAGGACAATTAATAATGGTCATGTTTTATCTGTGCAAGATATATATCACAAAGGTAAGGTCGAGTTATTTTCCGAGTACATTTACAATTTGCTGGCATTTAAGTGAAACGGCAAATAAACTAATATGAGAGATAATTGATTGTACCCCATTCTAAATTTTGCCATTTTACTTAGTTGTTTCGTTGAGACTTAAGAATCAAAATATTGAGAATCGTAATATTCAGACCGATTCTCGATTCCTTTAGTATCGACAAGAATCTAGGTATTGAGGATTCAAGTTTGACATCTTATATGCTATAATAGGACATGAAATTTGCATTTGTGATAGCACAAATTTTATGAAAATTTTACTGTTATCACACAAATAACACAAATTTAAGTTTATTTTTCTAAATAAACACAATTTCTCTGTAGTTTGGCAAATACCACATCATGCAAAATAATTTTCCATGTGGTAACACTTGTGATAGCGCTATGACAGGGCTGCTGTTTATACAGATAGTATCTGTTTTTGCAGATTTTAAAGGTATGAAACAGATCACAGGATACATGAGTACTATCATGTATCTTTATTATTATTGTTTTCTTTGAGATTAACTTTAAATATCTAAACATCACTGTGTGCTCACCATAATATGCTAGGAACCTATTGCTAGTATATAAATTGTGTATCTAGAAGCTTGTATGCTACCGTTTTTTGGACTTAAGCCCTAATTTTTTTTAATGAATACTAATTTGACTTGTATTGGCATAAATAATATTGCTTTCAGCATAAAATATCATTGTTTTTTGAGAAAAATAACACCCCTTTGCCCCTAAAATCAACCTCTCATTTTGCATGTCTCTAGTTATAACTGATATACATTTGACTGTAATGTTTGTGTGTTCAGAGCTCCCTAAGCTGGTCTCAGAGGCTCAGTTCTTTGTGGACGGTGTGTGTTTGTCGGAGATGGGACTCCACCACATCAAGTCTTTGACACCAGAACAGCAGCAGCAGCAATCCTCTCGCAAGAAGAGGATCACCAAGAAGATCCCCACCAAAGCAGACAAGGAGGCAGGAATCCTGGCCCAACCATCGAGTCTGTTGTTGCTAATGGCAGTTTAGGTTAGTATCTATGCAATATTTTTTAATAGATATGTGTTAGATGGTATCCATCCACTTCTGAGACGCACTTTCTCAAATCCTGGTGAGCTCAAAAATTTAGTCTTCATGCCAATTTAAGTAAGCCTAATTATAAGTGTTTTAAATTCACTCTAATTGTGTTCACATTTGCTGATAGCTCAGTTTATTTGGTATAGAGCACTTAGTTAAATCATAGTTTGAACTAAGATTTACCTTGTTGTCCAATTGAGAACAAAAGTTTACTTTCTGAACCTGAAAGGTGCCTGTGACAGTTAAAGCTCTAGTCTATAAATGTGTTATTATGTTTAATAGTGGTTTATCTAAACAACATCGACTCCAACATTACTCAGGAGGTTGGCTATGCTACCTAATTTAAATCATAATAGCTCTGTTGGTAGTAAGTACCTAAAAAATATTGCCAAACATGTTGAACCTCTTTATCACGAAACACTTAAAATTGAATTAAATTTCCTGCTATAATTAAAACAAAATTCTTTTTGGATGTTGAACAAACTTAAAACTTTCAAGTTTCAACCATTGTAAGGCCCTTTGTATTGGTTGGGTAGTATGTTTTTTAAAGTTTTTTATGAGTATATACAAGTAGATTTATTAGTATATTACCCGCTTCAGTGGCTGATTGGTCTAAGGCGTCACTCTCGTGTTAGACTGGCCTGAAGATGATGGGAGATCAGGGTTCGAGTCTCGGTTGGGTCTACTGAGGGTGGTTTTTCATAAACGGTTACCCATTCTCCTTCCAGGCAAATTGGGTAGATTACCTTTAACATGCTTGCTTCCTCATTCTTACCTCATTAGAGTATCTATCATATATGTGTGTATAACCCGACCCAGCAGTTATACATGGTGAAAAAAAAAGTTTGTGCGACTTTTCCTAGAATCTCAAAATATAGAACATTTCTTAGTCTTAAAAGTAACACCTGGTCTCTCTCGTTACGCAGACACTTCCCAGGATCAGGACATTCATATCAAAGAGTGAACCAGAAGAGACTGTGAATGTGAAGGAAGAACCAGTTGAAGTATATAAGGAAGGGATGCATGTCACTCCAAGACCTGATGGCAGACCCCCGGAACCTCCTGAAGGGTTCACCATATACACCTCTGACTGTGGTGTGATGGTACTTCGAAGAAAAAGGCAGAGGAACCTGCAAAAATTGGGTGAGCTGGTGTTTTTTTTTTTTTTTTTTAGTTTTAAATTGTTTGAGCTCATGTGTGGTGTCACAAAAATCATACTTGTATCATGTTTGGAAGAAGTACAGGAAAGGTGAATAGAAACATATAAAAGGAACAAACACAATATGGATTTTACATATTTGATATAGTCTATCGCCATGTTGGCTTTGCTCTTTTCTACAAGTTGTAGCTTCTTCATCTATTTGACATATATGTTGTGTGTAACATTTAACACTAAATAATTTAAAAAAATGCGTATTTCTGATAGGAATTGGTGGTTCATAATTCGTCCACGGGGAATTCGAAACAAAGACAAGGATGAGGAAGGAGCAGAAGCCCCTCCAGCCACTAGTGGGGCCACTACACCTACAGGGGAAGGAGCTGTAGTTCCTGTTCCTGCCACAACTCCAGAGGACAAACCTAGACGTAAACCACAGAGACGAAAACCTAGAAATAAACTCATGGAGACCTTCCCTTCCTTATTTACAGGTACAATAAAATTTATAGTAGAAGATGTGTTTAGTAATTTTAAGCCCGAGTGGGCATAACGTTATGAACACTATAAAACATTTAATGACTTTTATAATATATTGTGTTAAGAAATATCAATAAAAGATGAGGTAATGCTACCCCCTTTAAACTGGCAGTGTTGGCTCAATACCAGCGAGCTTTACTCATAATATTAACTTAAATGCTGGGTCTTTACTTTATACACTTCATTCACACTGAAAGATAGCAGTCCTACCTTGTCAGATTACACTATGGCAGAGCTTATAAAATAGGGCCATAGTGTAACCTATCAAGGTAAGACCTACCTTTCATGGTAAACAAAGTGTACATTTGCATTTATTTTTAACATAGTTTTCTCATCCGCTCGCTGGATGAATTCTGGTGCACTTTCACAAAATATATCTTCCTCATTGTTTGAATTGGTATAAGTGTGGATCACCAAAATATGATATGCCTAATGCTCCTCTATTTTCAGGAAGCATTTTTTGGTCGCGATTTATTGGATACAACTAAAGAAAAAGATATGGGCAGTAGCAGTAGTGAATTGGATGAGGAAAGAGTGCCACCACTTCAAGTAACAGAAGATAAGACAATACAGCTGTCCCAAGTAAGTTTATTACTTGTAGGGACCAGGGGCTTCGCATGAAATATATTCATAAAAAAGAAGAGAGGAGATGGGACAGTGAATTTCCCTACTATAGGCTCTCTGAGATTAGAAAAAAAATTCCCAGGCGACCAGATGACAAGGGCACCGGAAAGTATGGGAACACCCCCTAGCTAATAGGGAGGCCAGGGGGTTTTTTCCTAGGAAAACCGTAAAATTTGAGGCAATAATTGGGCCTTGATTTGAGGTTTTAGGCAACTTTATTTTTAAAGTTATTTGTTAATAATGGATTTTTCAAGTTACAAGTATTTTTGTTTTGATAATCACAATCATTGCCTGTTGGAAAACTAACAAGTTTCAGCCTGAAAAAAAAAAAACTCCAGGCTTCATCAAGTGATCAACTTTAAACTAGTTGGAAGTGATAATGGCGCTACTATCCAACTTGTAACTAAGCTCTCTATACATTCTAATATATAAGGTATCTTCTTTCAATTTTTTATGAGCTACGAGTTTGGGAACTTTTTAAGAGTACGGTATGGATCAAAAGTTGGAAGATGTAAAATTTGTCTTTATAAATCTACGGCAAAGAACTTTCATAATCAAAAATACTGTGGTAGACAGTAATTCTAGAGTTTCCTAACTCAAGATCTCAACTTCTATAGCTCAAGATCTCGACTCTCCACAAAACTCCGTCTTTTTAACTTTTTTCCAGCATTGAAGGTGGTGACACCCTCCTAACCCACCCAACCCACCAACCCCCCTTTCCACTTCAGGACAAAGCTCCTAGTAGGGAAATCTAGAATACATGGTAGAAATATTCATAATTACGTGACTATAAGGGGTTTGTTATCGATGGTTTAGCCAAAATAATATGTATCAATGATTTTTTTACTATTAAAAGCTTGCATTATGATTACAAACAATGGAAACTTTGAAAACTGTAAAAAAAAGGAGAAATTGAAAGAATTTGAAGGATTGGGAAGTTTCTTGAATCGGACACCTTAGCTCAGTTGGTAGCGTATCTGTCAACTGAGCTAAGGGTCCCGGGTTCGATTCCTAGCATGGGTGAAAAATTGATCATTGGTGAAATGTGGGTTTACCCTTTCACAGAGATGAATTAACAGCTGGGGACTGGATGTTGTGCCGGTCCTAGTCTTGACTTAGATTATAAAGCATATGAAGCTACGACAGGCCTAGCAAGCCGGTAGTGGAAAATATATGAATAAAAAACAAAGTTTAAAAATAAACCAAACATTATTTAATAAACGTTACAAAAAAAAAATTAGTTTGCATTTTATAGTCTTAAGGATTGTCAAAGTTTGTTTTAAACTATGTAATCACCTTGTAAACAAAAAATTTTTTTTATTCTTTATAAAATCAAAATTACAAGATTTTTTTGTTAAAAAATACACAATACATATTTTATTTTAAAACAAATGAATGGGTGCTGCCAGTTGTCTATCAACCTAGAACACATATGGTTAAACCTAATAAACCTTTGCAAATTCAAGAGATTTTTAAATTTTCTTTGTTTGATACATTGAATAATCCACAATTATTTTTTAGGATGAACTTAAAGCAATGGAGGAAATAAAGGCAAAACAAGATGAAGAAAAAGAAATAAGAAAACAAGAAGAAAGTGAAAACAAAAAATCCCCAATAAAGGTATGGTTAAAATTTAACTCTACAAATGACCATCTTTATAAGAATTTAATAAAAAATATATTACCTTTAATTATTTTTATAAAAAAAAAAGTTTCTTTATAAAAATATTACCTTTAATTATTTTTATAAAAAAAAAGTTTCTTTATTAAAAATAAGTTTGATATGTTTGTCTTAGTTGGAAGATTGGTTGTTGATCATTTATCATATCTAATCTCGATTGACCTTTGTCCCCACCCCACCCCACTCCCCCTTTAACTATTAGTAAATGCTCAGCTTGGGATCTGACTGATCTCTTTGGTAAAGTTAAGGGCCAGTCTCACTCCCCTGGGTAACAACTTACTCAGCTATTTAAGATAGTTCCAACTTACAACCAAGTACGACATCATGGTGTAGTTTTCTGTATACTACTTAAAAAAACACAATGGACTCGGGATCATTGAAACTGTTTCACCATATTTTTAAAAATATGAAATAACTGAAAAAAAAAATCTTATAAATGTGTAAATCTGCAAACACAATATCAGCTTCGACTTCAATTTTAATTTTCTTTTGTTTTCAACCCATTACGAAGCTTCGCAAAAAATATATTAACAACTAAATTACTCCGTTTATAGTCAACTATTACCATTTTGAGCTATTATAGATGTTACAAATTAAGATTAATATAAACAAGTCTGAGGTAATTTAATTGTTGTGATAATAACTTAATTTATCAGATTAGGATTAAATGTTACAAATAACTGAGCAATAAAAATTTTGTAAGGGATTTTAGTGAATAAAGTGCTATAAATAAGCACAATTTTATTTTTGCCAAGCATAAAACAACAAATAAAAAATACTCAAAATTTGATTTGACTTTATTTCATATATTTTTATTCGAATTCACTTCAAATCAAAATGAGTTGACTTCCCACACCCTTAATGATAATACTAAAAAAAAAATATTCAACTATATCCCAATTATGTTAAATCAAGTATGCAGAAAACTGCACTTCGATATATTTTCTGGTTTGAACGTAATCTTGAATCTATTATGCAGGCTAATCGGCTTTGGGTTGGGATTTGGTGGGATTTGCAACAGCCTTAAACCTCATCTATTTTTTTCTAGTTTGGTTTGATTCGAGTTATCAAAACGAATAATATAAAATTTGAATCAATACTATCAAAGTTTTGCAGACTCCAAAGCTTAATAGTATGAGGTGAAAAAGAAATGCTGTACATGGTGTACTTTGCACCTATAGTCACTTATGCAGTGGAAACATGGACATTCCTTATCCGAGAGACTAGGAAAGTGGAGGCCATGGGAATTAAGTTTGTGAGGAGCATGTTTGTTGTCACGATGAGGAACATGATTAGGAATGAAGTTATCCAGGAAAGAGTGGGGGTACAGGGTGTACATGGTAACAAGGTTGAGATGGTATGGTCACATAATGAGGTTGGTAAAGGAGAGAATACCATAGAGAATGATAGAGAGGGTAAATAATAAATGCCACTAGTGAGATAAAGAAAGAGATTAGAGGTGTATGTAATAGAAAGTGTGCAAGTGAAAGGAGAAGAAGGGTGAAAGGCTAGAGGTAGATAGGAGGCATTTTACTAAACTGACCCAGCCACCGGCTTGAAATATGTTTATGATGATGATGAGGGAGAACAAAAAAAAAATTTCTTCATACACACTACACACTATTTATTCTGACCATTTTCACAGCTACTCATGACTTTAATTTAATTTAAATCAAAATTTAAATTTATGACACAAAGATTAGGCACTTACATTTGAAATGATATAACTATCTATTTTCTCTCGATGTTTTTTCTTGTTTCTTAATATTCATTTCCTTCAGGGCTTAACTTAGTCTTTCAGGTTGGCCTACTTCCTTGTCACTTAAGTTATTTTATAGTGTTTGCACACTTTTTTTTATATTTTTGTGTTAAAATTTGTAATAATACTAAAGTACAATGTTCATGTATAAATGTTCTACTAAAACATCCTAATTGATAAAAATAAATAATTTTGATGAAATTGTTTGCTTGAAAAATAAAACTGTAATAAGCGATTTTAACACTAAAAATTTAAGGCATCAGAAGAAGTGGTCTGATATAGACTGAAAGGGTCAATTTTCTTATAATCTCGATAAAATCCTAGCCTTTCTCTCCTATTCATTGAGACACTGATTGGTGGTGTATAAATGATCGGATTTTGCTTAATAGAAAGTTTTTTTTAAATTTTTTAAATAAAATGGTTATATCAGCTAAAAACATAATAATAAAATTCAACTCACTTTTAAGTGATGTAGTGCTATCAATAGAAAAATTACAGCTAAATTTCATGCAAAAAAAATCAAAGAAATATAATGTCTGCTACTTGGTAAAACTATGTATAGTTTTTATATTCTCATCAAAATCTTCCTAATTGACCATTATTTGCATAAAAATGGAAAAGTAGTCAAGTTAGTAATAAGATCAATTTTCATTTAATTTTGTGTGTATAGAATACATTAAAAAATGCTAACACTTAAAAAAATTTGATATTAATTGTAATGCACTAGTATAAGTTTGTAAACATGTCCCACAAAATTTCAGTTTCTCTACCTCATCTTTCTATTTATATTTGTGTTTAACCCTTTTGCTGCATTAATCAAATATATCCAATCTCAGTATATAGCCATTGACTGCAGAATTCGACTTGATCTACCTTTGCTGTGACAGTCTGAAATAGCCACAAGAGTGTTAGAATGCTGAATTTTTCATACTAGCACGCTTGGGGGCCCTGACATCTGGTGTTAGTTTTGAGAACTGTCAATTACCAGCTGCTAAATCGTAACAATAGTAGCGCTTGTTTACCTCCGCATTTCACTACTTGTAGCACACATGCTATATTTATGTGGCAGAAGACATTGTTGAGGGATTTATTTGTGTAGTATTTGTGATATTCACCCGGCTATTCTACTGTGTTAGTAACATTTAATTTATGATTGATGAAATTCAATAATTCAGTGAGTTTTAAAATTTATTTTATTTCTTCTAATTGCTATTTTATTTTTGTTCTTTTCCCTATTTTTTATTTTGAAACCATGCCTTACACAAATATATGATCTTATAGACTACACTGAGGAAAGCACCAATGTAGCATGAAATTGTTCAAGTTGTGTTGATGTAACCTAATTTTCAAACGTTTTCTTTTTATTACATAAGGCATATATATTAGGCCAATATTAGGCCTGTCAAATCCTAATTTAGTGATTGGTTTGACACATTTGGGGGCTGCAGGTAAAATATAGAATGGTTCTGATAGCAGAATAACATTGAATTTGATTAAAATTTGACGCAAATAATATGTGACGTATAAAATTTTATCGATATAAAATATATATTATTATGCAATTTATAGACAACTTGGTGCTAAATTTCTTATTTAAAATCCATTACTAGATGAAAATCACATTATTTGATCATAATCATGATCATCATGCACATTTTCAGATTTTGAAATTTTGAATTTTAATTAGCATTTCTGAAGGTAAGAAGTAAAAATTAAAAACTCAGCAGAAGGGTTAAGGAATGAGATATGTCTGTAATATTTTTAATCAACCTATGGTATCTCTTGTGATAGTTTTTGCTAGTTCATGTCAATATGAATTAAACTCTAAGAAATGTATTTTAGGAGGAGGATGATGGCAGTGATTCTGAAGCCCTAAAGGACATATTGCCCCTCTCTGGAGACATACTGGATACAGACCTTGTCAACACAATCATGAATGAAGATGATGACGACATAACCAAGACTGGAGACAATCTAGATGATATTGCAGGTAAGATATGGTATACACCTGAATCTTAAAATAAATTTAAATCATTTATTTTAGGCATACTATGATAGTGTTTTAAACCTAAATTGTGTTGAATATTTTATCTTGCTAATCTTTGAATCCAATCCAAATGTAAAATCTTTTTAAAGATGTTGATAATTCCTTTATAAAACATTTTTGGTTTACTTAAAAAAATGTCATTAATACCATCAACCTCAAAAGGTGAAACATCAAAGAAAGCACCACATTTTTTAATCATATTGCAACTGCAAAGGTTGATTAATATTTACAAAAATGTAGACACCTAACTATTTTATTCAAAATACACGATATTCACAGTCACAAACAACTGTATCCACGTCATTCTTTTACGACCTGGAACTCATGCTAATTATCTTGTTCATTCCACCACACATCTGGTTTTACCTCTGACTATATTAGAGTAAATATTTAAATCTCGATTTATCTTTAGGAATATTTAATATCATTTGATTCGGCTCCATTTCGAATTGAAAAGTGAACTTAGCACACCCAAATAATATGTACGGCTGTATTGACCCGAAAATAAGTCTCCCCACCCCCTCGATTATAGGCCGCACCATAAAATAATCCTTAAACTTTTTATTAAAACTAAAGCTTGATTCACACGTTTACCAAAAAATAGAAAACAGAATCTGTGCGGTAATTCACACACTTTAAGTTGACCCATGATTCATTGCAACACTTAAAAACAGCTGATTATCAACATATTTTATTTTCTAGTGGGTAAACATACCACGTTTCTGTTTGCGCTAGTTTTTCGGTGAACGTGTGCATCCACACTAAGTCTTAATAATTTACCTAAAGATACTTTTTTAATTATTATGTACAATGTGTTATTTATTAATACACTGATTTCTTTTTGACCTCAAAGTGAGGACAGTAGACTATTGAAAGATTATGCCTTTTCTTCTTCACCGGTGATTCTAAAGAAACCACTGGAATGTGAAAATACGGTCCATATGATAGGGATGGGACCTTCAAATCCTTAAGGCTATTCAAGATTTGAGGATTTGAGAAAATATCAGTCCTGAATGAAAAGTAAAAATATGTTTTTCATAATTTTGAATTAGGATTTGTTTTGGCTCTCTAATATTGTAGGTACCTTATCTCAAAAGAGAAAAGATGTGTATCTAATTCTTTTATTTGGAATTAATATGATAGATGCCCCAGAGCAATATTTTGCAGTTTTTGAATGAATTTGCATGTGACAGGCTGTTTATTAAATTTGAACCTTTATCACTTAAGATTTTGTTCTAGCTGATGACTCTGAGCTAAATGATTCCCTTTCAATAACTGATGGAGGCCCAGATGTATCAGGGAGTAGTCAGAAAGATGAGCTCTCTGATATCCTTTCCATGGTCAGGGATTCAGGTAAAGTATCATCACTAACTACACACTCATCCAACCAATTTTTAAATACCCCATTCACCTGGTAGTGCAATGTTTTTCTTCTAAAAAAATGTCCTTCCGAAAACTGTACTCGTATTACATGTTCATTCTAACATTTTTCATTGAAAAACAAGGCAGATTCCTACAGAGGTCTATTTTGTAGCATGCTAAAACTGTACTGGGCGGCCAGCGGGAATCAAGTAAGGTTGATTTTAAACAAATATATATGCATTTGTATGGAGGTAGAGTGAGAAACACACAATGAAAAAACACCTCACACCACTTGGCAGGGACTCAAACCCTCTGACCTTCTTTCACAGGAAAACCAGACGAGACAAGACTGACACATTTGACTATGTTCTCACCAGTATGATTTTTTTTTTAATCCTCTAATACCTACTATCTAATCTTAATCCTATTGGAAAATGTGGTTCAACCTTTCATTAATCACAGGCCAATTTCATAATGTTACATGGTGTGTCACAGGCAAAATATAAAAGTTATAATATAATAATGATAATAAACAAGAAACACTATTGATTTTACAAATTTTACTTTGAACCAGTATACAAGTTTAAGATAGCAGTATTTTTACTATACTGTACAAGCTTGATAATCAGACATTCACTAGTTTGACACATCCAGTAATGAGGACCTTTAGCGGGCCTCCAAGCACTTTTCTAGAATAAGACGTTTCTTACACCCAGTAATCATAATCCAACATTGCAAAAACTTTATAATGAAATTAACTTGAAAGACATGGTGTTCACAATAGACAAAGTTTTGAACATCATACTGCAGGGGATCATAAACTCATTGTGGAAAAAATTGTGACCATTAATGAATGAAAACAGAGATGAATAAAATAAGGAACATGAAGATAATGTGCCTGTAGAAGAATTAATACAGACATTGGTGACACAAAATGATAACATAAAACTGACACCTAATTAAACCAAAGAAAGGTTTGTGGAGCATCTTTAACTTGATAAACCGGGGATGACAGATGATGGAATATTGGCGCAAACTGAGTCAAAATAATATTTTATGGAAGAGAACAATTTCCCGGTTTCTGCAGCACATGCTGTCAAATCCAAAGGTATACTTCCTCTCATTTATACAAGCATCCAACAAAAAGAGTAATACATTGCTTACATTAAGGGAGGATATAATATACAAACTATACAACTGCAAAAAACAAACTACAAATGAAAAATTTGTAACCGAAACTTTAAAATATTTTTTTGTAATGTTTGTTTGGTGAAAGTCTGATCCAAACAAAACAGGTACTCTCAATTTATTTTATGTATTTCCACATTAATCCACCTATAGACTGGTTTACATGGCATCAGATTATCAAGCTTGTACTGTACCAATATAGTTTATGAAATGACTAAGCCCATTATTATACGGCAAGTCTTTCATTACAGAAGGGCATTACACCCTTTTCTATTATGAATTTAAAAATCTCTTTAAATCAGCGGGCATCAAAAAACAGACCGCAAGCTGGACCACATTGTGGTAGAACATGATAGATGTGTGGGAGTTAACTTTTTCTCTACAAATATTCTTATCTTTATTTACAGATATACATATTTATGTGAGTTTATTTTCACAATTTTTTACAATACTAACCAATTATCTTAAGTTGTTCATATATTCCATAGGTGACAGAATAATTTTCGATAATGTGGAACCGCATTCACTTGTGCTATATTCAAAATGTCATAAACATCTTCACAGTATCCCATCAAACATGATACCGGTTACAGGCCTTCCGGATATGGACAGTAAAGACATGGAGGAGATAATAAAAGGTGTCTTGACGGATGAGTCCCAGGAGTCTCAAGAGTCTGTGTTTCCTCTCGCTCCAATGGCGTCACGGAACCCTGTGCACCCACCAGCCCCGCAAGGACCCCCCGGTATTGTTTCTCCTCCACATGTACCTCATTCAAGTAGGTTTCTCACTCACATTTGCAATAGCTTCATTTTATTTTCCAAATATTATTTATTAGTGAGGGGTTGGATTCAACAATTTTCAATTCCTGACTTTGAACTTTAATCTTAATTCAATTTACAAATATTAAGTCTCATTATTTTAAATAAAATGGTATTCATACACACATAAGCTAGTACATACATATTAGTAAAAAAGAAACCTTTCTTTATAAGTTGACATAAATATAGAAGCATAATTAGAAATATATGCAGGCACTCAAAAATTTTAGTCTAGTTTTATTATTAACATAATTAACATAAACCTATTCGGGTTTTACACACTTACGCTAATGTGTAATGATAGGGTGATTGTGAGATGAAATGGAGGACCTACAGTTTAACGTGGAATCCGAACCACAGTGGAGGCCTGGCATTCCACACATTCACAAGCTGTGATTAATACACATCTTGTCAGAGGTGAAGGAAGGGTTTCTGGTTTTATTGATTGTTCTAATTTGACTCCTAAAAATTTTCAAAAACTTAAAAATGTTGATAAAACCTTTACATATAATATTAGTGTCTGAATCTATGTAAATAGATTGAAGATGGGCCATTTAATCCTTTAAGGATATTAGAGATCCAAGGATTCGAGACTCAAATCCTTTAAAAAAAATGTTTTTTTTTTTTCAATTTTTCAAGTGAAATTTGTTTTAGAGCTCTAATACTGTTTATTGGTGGGTCAGAACCATTTATAATAATAGGATTAACTTAACAACCAGGCTCCAGACCAGTAATTTAACACTTAACTGAATATATGTATCTTAAAATGAATGGATTATAAAACATTTTTTAACCTTTTTGTTACTATTTATATTTTCTATTACCATATTTACCCGAATCCAAGACGACCTACAATTTTTCGGTGGTTCTGGATAGATTTTTTAAAAGTGGTATTTATTTTATCATGAATGAAGAAAATGATAATAATAATTAAGGTATACCTATTTTGTAATACTAAAAAATTGTTTTTTATTTACAAAACAAAACACAACACCTATGTTGACTTAAAATATAATTAGGGTTGCAGAATTGCTAAAGAATTTATTTTGTTGTCACAAATATTGCTCTAGCATAACAAAGTTAACTTTGAAAAAGTTTCATAAAGACAATGAGAAGTTAATTTTTACCATGACAAATGATAATCGTTAGTGGAATTATTAGTCTCATACATAACCTACTCCCTTAAATACGAACATTGGACTCGACCATTAAAACCACTTTCCCTTTCCAAATGATAAATACAGAAAATAAAATAATATAAAGTAAAGAGATATAAGAAGAAATCAATGGATAAATATACAACAAACTGTCGCCTTTATAAGGAAAATATAAAAACATGTTACAAAATAAATAACCTATAAATACGCCGGCTGTGAATTACCATAAAAGTCGGCCGCCATGTCACAAGCGTAAAATATTAGTGACAATCAAAAAAGCATCTTTATTCTCATTTCAAAACCAATGATCTAGGAACACTGATATTATTCAAAAGTTAGATTTTTTTGTGCTGTTTGATGAATTAAAACTAAAGTTCGGCATCGCTAAAATTGTCTAGTAAATTCTACTTATTATCGATTGTTTGGTTAAAATCGATTCAAGTTTTCTCCTTGTGTCTTACTTGACATGCGAGATATGTAGGCAAAGTTTCAAGAATGAAATAGTTAACAATTCATAATTCATTATTTGTTTTTAAACCTATTTTGATTATTGTGAATGGCTAAATTTTTAATATCATAGGGAAGTAATTGGAAAAGTAATCAAAAACAGTACAACGAAATAAAATTCAATTCGATTATGCTTATCACTATCCCTAACCCATTTGTGGAGTTAACCGTGTTGACTACTAAAGAGTGGTATTAAGATATTTAGCGTAAAGTATCGATTTTTGTAATACCATTCGATATTATGGGTATTGAGTATTGTATCAGTCCACAACTAGGTAGTTATTTTTAACAATAACCTAAAAAAATATCCCAAAAATCCGTATGATCTGTGTTATACCTCTAAAATGCGTGAAAATGAATAAAATCTGTAAAAAAATTTAAAAAAAAATACAGCCCTGCACTATTGTATTAATATTAAATAAAGATGTAAAATGTCACCTTTTGATGTTAGCCTAACCTATTCCTTAGTCTGCAATTTTAAGATGACCCCTAGATTTTGAAGCTACAAATTTGGGGGGAAAAATCTTCTTGGGTTCATATAAATACCGTATTTAATTAGATTTCATTTTATTATATTTTCTTTTATCTCGTTAATTTTCTCCTCTATTCGGATTCAAGTTTCGGATTTTGAAGGTAAATTGGAGATTCGAGATTGAGATTTGGATTCATAAAATAATGGATTCAACCCAACTAAAATAGACACAATATATTATTTTGTTGCTACATAAAACAATAATAAATAATACTCCAACTTCAATCTGGCTTCAAGAATCTTTCCAGATTTAACAACTCACCTTCGCTTCAAATACAAAATGTAGACTACAGACACTCCTACAGTATTATATATAATTTTTTTGATGGTTCCAACTCTTTCCACCCAATATTGTATTTGTCAGAATGAGGCCAAAAAACACGTCAAATAATAAGACCAACTTTAAGTTTGCCAATTTTGTCATTAAACTATTATTTAGGTACTTGACAGGTATGATATATTCCATGCAGAAAGGAAAACAACCAATCTATAAACATATATAGATATTTTAGACCAATTTATGATTTTATAAATGTTTCAGACAGGTTAATATAATAATGTGACATAAATGTGAAAAACTATTTTTTATATTTGGTACTTTTCAACATGGTGTTTTGGCAGTAATTACATGATAGAAATAACATTTGATCAACAGTTTCTGGCAACGCTTATTTTTACAAATAATGAGGACAAGTGAGGAGCTACTTGAATGAAAAAGTAGCTGCTTTGGTTGAAAAAACTGAGATTAACTACTGAAGGCTTTGTTGCGCTGACCACATGATACCCTCTTTCAACAGGAGCTAGCATTATCAGGGCCAAAAGACATCGGTCCCTCAGTCAGTATGGCTCAACTGCGGGATGACGCCATGGAGTTTAATTTTATACTACTGTCACGGTATAGTGTAAATTTTTCTCAATGAAATTTATCAAGACGTAAACATGAGAGGAAATTTTTCTTTTGAGCCGACAATTATTCCAATAACACCAATAAAAGATTAATGAAAAATCTATTATGTGTTTTACAACACAATCATTGAGGAATTCATCAAAACGAAACAGTAGTTGGATTTTGTGGACGAATAATTGGTTTGTAGGTTTTTATGATGGTATGGGCATATAATGAGTAGGGAGAAAGCGAGAATACCAAACAAAATGCTGGAAATGAAGTATGTAAAAAAAAGACTAAAGGAGGTCAAGAAACAGATGGGAGGAGCAGTTAACAAAATGTGTGAAAGGGAGAGGAGAAGAATATAGGCAATTGAAGAAGGAAGAATAGTGGTAGATGGAGGCATTTTACTAAACTGACTTGGCCACAGGCTGGAAACAGTTGAAGAAGATGATGATGCTTTGATTATCAAATAACAAATTGGGATTTGAAATATTGCATGCATCTGCTTCAGAGGTCATATGTCACCATTGCAATACAGAATGGAAAGGGTGTATCCTCGAAACCTTGAATTGGCTTCAAAACAAATATCAGCTTCAACCTCGTTTCGAAAAAATTCTTGCTTCAACAGTTACAGGCCAGTCAACAGGTTGTTTGAATTGGCTATTGGCAGGAATTATTCCAGATAAGCTGAAATTAATTTTAATCTCTTTGATTGAGTATCAGTACACACATACACGCATACTAATTTTGCACCCCTTGACAGGCCTGGATTTGACCGCCATCTTGAAAAAGGAGGCAAAAAAGCTACACTTTTTTTAATATTAATAATCATCTCAGTTAATACCAACTTTAGAGTAAAATATGGGGTTATAAAAGTTAAAGATGGATAAATTCTCTACAAAAACTGTTAAAATACATTTTTTTCATATGAATGCCTGTTTCTTAGTAATAGGCAGTCAAAATATTTAATTTTTGGGTGTTTGACATGTTTTTTTTATCCTAGTTATTCTACAACAACACAAATGCTTTTATAGAGTGTCAATATAATTTCTTTGTCAGGTAAACAGAAGAAAGGTCAAAGGCCCTGTGTTAAAGGAACAGAAACTTGTCTAGAATTGTTTTGGATTTATATGTGTGACGATTTTGCCACTGTTCTCTTTGGTTGGCTAGGTTAGTGGTGAACCGGTTGGCCTCATAATCAGAATCAGAGTCTTAATTGTGCTGTCCTCAGTCAGACATGACGCGAAGCTTGGTGACCAGCAGTTTGAGGGGGATGAACTAACAATGGCTAAATTCTCCCACCTTACTCCCCCACCCCCATCCTACGCCAGCAAAAACCTATGTATCAATAGGAATGCCGGGGGAGGGGGACAAGATGTCAATCCACTGTTTTGAAACATTCATTTACTCCACGAGAAGTGTTGTTGAACGAGATGAATAAAAGTAGAATGATCTCAATGTTGTGTACACGATTAACGACTAAAGACTTCACAGTCAAGCAAGCTGTTGAAGATGCTGATACATTAATTGCCACTACTGCAAATGAAGCATCAAATCACTAAAGATAGTTAATTATAATAGGTGAGGACTCTGATTAAATGGTCATTCTTACTGCCCTTTGTAAATCTCGCTCATAACATTTATTTTTTGAAGCCAGGCAAAGGAAAGTCTCATAGCAGATTGTATGCATCCCACGGTACTGATTTGGATGCGTCAATTAGGGACAACATTTTGTTTATACACACATTTAGTGGCTGTGATACTACTTCTGCATTATACAGGCAGGGAAAAATGAAGTGTGTTAAGCTTCTAAAGAAGGAGAAACACAAACTGCTGTTAATATTTTTAAGAATCTTAATGCGTCTCCAGAGGCATTCAAAAAAGCAGGTGAACAAGTTCTGCTTCTTCTGTATGGAGCAAAAAACTGTGAACCATTAAATAAATATAGATTTACAAGAACTATCTTTTTAGGAATTACTGAATCTCATATCTTGTAAATGTGCAGTTGTCGCAAAGCTGGTTTGCATTACTATGTAATGTGTGGTTTTTGCCAGGGCAAATCTTGTTCGAATATTGTGGATGTGGATGAATTAGACTAAGACGAGGAAATATATATTTAAATAGAAAATGGTTTGGAATATTCCAATGTCCATCCCCTAGATATGGAATATGAGACATATGTTGTAGATTGGCCAAGATGATATTGATCATCAACCATTGACATCAAAAGAAAAAATAAGAAATTTAATGAACCACTAACTTTAAGAGATACGTAATGTTAGAATTGTAGATTAAGCCTCTTGGGGATACCACGTAAAAAAAACCCCGCGCTGACTACTATACCTCTAGGTGATGTGGAAATGACTAAGCCATTAATCTTTTATTGACAGAAATTGATAAAAATCATATATAGCACCCAAAATAACAACTTGTGTAGCTGCAAACTGCCTAGAAAAAAAAAATTGCAAACGCCCAAAAATTCAATATTTTGACCGCCTATTACTCAGAAACAAGCATTAGCACGACAAAAATGTATATAACAGTTTTTGTAGAAAATGTACCAATCTTTAACTCTTATAACGACATATTTTTCTCTAAAGTTGATAATAACTGAGATATTTACAACTTTATTAAAAAATGTAATTTTGTTGACTTTTTTTCAAGATGGCGGCTAAATCCGTGTCTTTTAGGGGGTACAAAATTAGCATGTGTTTTCTGACACCCAATCAAACAGATTAAAAACAATCAAAAGATAGTTTATCAAGCATAAAAAAAAAAAAAAAAATTCGAACTTGGATTCGGTTTTAAGAATATTTCATATACTCGATTCAAGCTCATTTAGAATCAAACTATGGGACTTCGCACAGCTCAAATAGGAATAAATTAATTTGAAAATCTGTTATATTTAAATATGATTGGAAATTGAGTGGATTAAAGCACAACTTTTCTAGTTGAGTGTCATTGGTCTTTATAAGTAATGCGACTGTCGTTCCTCGTGCAATTTTTTTAATAAATTGTGGGATTTCTGACTGTCGCAGATTAAAAATATTATTTTCTTGGTTTGCTTCACCCAGAACTGCTGATAGCATTGTCTGGCTTTGCGGAACCATACATTTATTGTGTAGCAAAAATCACCTTTTTAACAGACTTTAAAAAAGAGTTCCCAATTCAACTAGTTTATTTTTTTATGTGTGCTCATGTATAACTTTTGAACAGATGCAATGATTTCGATGAAACTTTTTGTGTTCCAGCATCTGTCCCGTTTTAAATATCTTTAAACCAAGTTTATGAATAGGCAGAGAAAAAAATATTAAGACTTTTTGTGAATGGCTGAGTATTTTTAAACTTAGGATTTAAACAAAATAGCTTGATCTGGATTTCTAGAAAATCTGTGAAAAGAACAAGGTAACTATTAAAAACTAAGAAATAAATTTTTTATTTCAAATCTTCAAAAAGACACACTAAAAGAATGAGTTAAATTTTGAACCTGCAGATAGAAATCTAGCTAGTTGCAAGGGAAACCAAGGAAGAGATAAGAGGAACAAATATCAAGTGTGCAAGTGAGAGGAAGAGAGTGGAAGGGAGAGAGAATGGTAGGACAGAGGGAGATGGAGGCATTTTACTAAATGGACCTGCCCGCAGGCGCGAAACAGTTAATAATAATAATGATAATTATTATTTAATTATTATTATTATTATTATTATTATTATTATTATTATTATTATTATAATGATGATATAAATTTAGTGTAGTTTGATTTTAACCCCACACTTTTTTGGTGGGTAGAAATTATGTTTTTCTAAATAACTGTCTGAGCTTAATTGACATATTTCAACAATAAGTAATAATCCTTTATATTTCTCATTGAGAAAAGGGGCTTTGTAACATTTTTTGATTAGGTTCTGGTATCTTGGGGTTGTCAAAGTACTGCTGAAAGCCTCTGGCTTAAATTTTGTTAGGGCTTAAATTTTAGCCTTTAAGTATTTGAAATATACATTTTGTATACAAATATTTTAAAATACAAAGTATCTGACACCTTAGCTCAGTCAGTAGCATGTCTGCCTGCTAAGCTAAGGGTACCGGGTTTGATTCTAGGCATGGCCGAAAAATGTATCATTGGCGAAATATGGGTTTACATTTTCACATTATTAAATTAACGGCTAAGGACTGAATGTTGTGCTTGCATAATCTTAAATTAGATTATAAGGCATATGAAGCTGTGACAGGCCTAGCAAGCCAGTAGTGGATAATATATGGCTTGAATAAAAAACTGACCTAGTGACCTAGACCATAGGCTGGAAACAGTAATGATTGTGAAGTAAATATCTAAGAGTGGCTTCAGACTCTAATAAGTCCTCTTGAATTAAAGGCCTGAAAGTAAAAGTTAAAACATAAAATACTTACATGCTAGGATAGTGCACTTGATATCTCAAAAGACCATGATTTGTGGTAAATAAAATTATATGATTTTGTTAAATAAAAAATTGGATTTCGGTTTTAAAAGTCGGTGAATAAAAGAATTTTTTTTCCTAAAAGTGGTATTAAAAAAATTCAATTTAGACGTATAATGATATTGATAAAAAATGATGGCTAAATTTCAAATTCTTAGATTTTAAATATTTGCCTTAGGTCACAATTTGACTGTCATATTAGCCAGCCAGATCAAACACATACTTTTCCTTTACCAATGGTACATGATGGAGAGGATATTTTTTCTGTATTGTAAACCTTGATATTTTTTAGGGATATTTAGAAGAAAATTATAATAGTGCAGTTGATACTATTTTATTTTTTTGGCAATTTCTGGCAAAGAACAATGTCATCTGCTTACTTACGCCATGGCATTAGGAACTCAAAAGTTCACTATCGCACTTAACACAAGTACACCCACCACCTATCCCTATCTTGAGGTAGTTCTATCCAGTCTACTTCATTACACCATATCTCTTTCAGGTCCATTTTAATATTATCCTCCCAGCTGCATCTAGGTCTTCCCAATGGCCTCTTCCCATTGGGTTTGCCAGTCACTACCCTGAACAGGGCTCTAGAATCTCCCATTCGTGTTTCATGTCTTGCCCACAGTAGTCCATGAGACTTTATTATCCTAACAATATATTGTGATGAGTACAAGGTATGTAATTCATCATTATAATATAACCTCCTACTTTTTTGGACCAAATCTCTTCCTAAGCACTTTGTTTTCGAACAATATAAATTGGATGTAAGGCTGTAAGGTAGGAGACTATATTTCACACTCATTGAGAGCAACCGATAAAATTATTGTTTTGTAAAGTCTGAGTTTTACATACTTTGAAAGCAGGTGAGTTGTCAATAACTTACTGACCGAGTAATAGCATGCGTTTCCCCGACTGTATTATTTTTCTAATTTCCAATTTATTATCGTTATTGATAGCTAAAATTGTTCCTAAATATTTAAACTCATTAACCCTGTCAGATAATATGTTGTTCACAGTAATCTCTAAGCTATCAACCCCAATTTGTGTTCCTTATGTGATCAGTTACTTAGTCTTTTCATTGTTCACTTCTAAACCTTTTTCCTTACTAGCATCTAATAAAATATCTGCATTTCTTGCAATAGCTTCCTTATTATTGCCCAACAAAGCTAAATTATCTGTGTGTCCTAATGGTTGCATTGTACTGTTTGGTATCAACCTTTCCTTACTCTCTTGCATTAGGTACCCTAATTGCATAGTCTACGGCCATGTCATTTGCTAACAAGTAAAAAACGCGAACTTTTTGGATAGTACTGGTTCTCATTAAAATCAACATAATTGATCATTATTCTTATATAAAAGACCAAGTAATCAATTTCATGAAAAGATTCAACTTTATTTTATTTCACATTCTCAAATGCTTCATTGAACTTTAAAAATATATTTGATATATTTTTTTAATGTGCTAAGTAAAAGTTTGCAACATTTCGGTGTCCCTAGATATTATCTCTCTCTTTATTTACTTGTAGCTGTAAAAATATTTCCATCAAGAGACATTTTTGGACAACTATTTTTAAACCGTTTGGATTCTATGTTTGTGTGTTTTAGTTCTTCAACCAGGCTTGGGTCTGTCAAGGTCACAGGTTACAGGACCGCTGCCTTCCGTACAATCTAACCTGCCGTCACCACTTGGTTTCCCACCACCGTCTCCGTACCATTCTGAGTACAGCAAGTAAGTAATTTCTATTTTTTGTATTTATATTATATTTGGAAGAAGGTACAGGAAAGGTGAATAACATATACATTGGTGACCTGGTGGTCATGGGGTAAGGTGTCAGACTTCTGTGCTGAGGGTCCGGGGTTCAATCCTCGGTCCTGGCACAGATTTATCTGATTGCCGAACCCTTCCTTCACCTCTGACAAGACGTGTATTAATCACAACTTGTGAATGTGAGGAATGCCAGGCCTCCACCGTGGTTCGGATTCCACGTTAAACTGTAGGTCCTCCATTTCATCTCAAAATCAGCCTACCATTACACATTAGTGTAAGTGCGGATAACCCGAACGGGTAGTAAGACGCGGTAATAATAATAATAATAATAATAATAATAATAATAATAATAATAATAATAATAACATATACAAGGAACAAACACAATACGGCTTTTAAAATGAAAAGGACACAGTTCACACTTTACATTGCTGTCATTGGACAAAGAGGTAATGGCTGCCTCATGAAAAAGAAAATCACTTGTTACTGCCCAATACCCCGACCTAGGTTTCGTTCTATCGGAACTCATCAGGAGGGAGTGTGAAATGCACAATGCAGCTTCCTAAATGAGGAAACCAAAAAAGAAAAGGGAAAATTGTAAAGAATGATAAAACACTTTTATCATAGGAACATGTAAATGAAATTACACGAATACAAACACAGGAAAAGGACATTAGATTGTGAAATTATATAACTACTCTCCCTATGGAAAACCTCTTTTTACTTTATGAGGTAATTGTATTATATTTTAAAGAAGATACAGGAAAGGTGGATATCTTCTATTATATGATCTCGTTAAATAAAAAGTTTTCTCTTAGTATTAAAAGTCATTAAATAAAATATTATTTTCAGCTAAAAGTGGTAAAAAAATTTAACTCAAACTCAAGGGACTTGGTGTTATGGATAGAAAAATTTTAGCTAAACTTATCATTCTTAAATATAAAATATTTGCCTTTTGTCACAAAATGACCAGTCAGATCAAACACATATTTTACTTTCTTACCAATAGTATTTGGTTGAGAGAAATATTTTTATAGAATGGGAACTTTGATTGATTATAGGAGTATTAAGAAGAAAAAACTGTAATAGTGCAGTTGGTACTTTTTTATATTCTGGCAATTTTAGACAAAATAAGGCAAAGAAAGATGATGTCCAACTTTATATGCTAATTAATTTTTAAAAAATTAAAAGTTTTTATATTGTTAATTTTCATTTAAATCAACCAAATTGACCATTATTTGCAAATAAAATGCCAAGTAGTCAATTTCGTCAAAAGATTGTGTTTTGTTTTATTTTGTGTGTGTAAATAAATGAACAATTAATTTAAACTTAAACTATAAACTTAAACTTAAAAAATATTTTGATATTTATTTTAATGTGCTAGTAAAAGTTTGCAAAAGAAATATTGCAGTTTCTCATTGTTTCTATCTACCTGTATCAAGGACACTTCACTTACTGTCTTGAATACTTATCCATCTTATGGATTTTTTTTTTTTTTTCAGTAGTCCCCAGTTCAGCCCAGCATTTTCTGAGCCCCCCAGCCCTTGGTTATCTGGTGGTGAAGGGGATATGGGTGATGGTGGAATGGCGTCAGGCTCAGGCACTTCTTTCAACCAACGCAGTACCATCAAGATGGAAGCAGACGAAACTCTGGGCAGTGGAGCCACCATTTCCTCTGTGCTTTATGCCAACCTCAACCATCCAGAGTGGAAGAAAGATTACCCTGGTTAGTAATTTTACTCTTGCCTACCATCGTCGTCGTCGTTATCATCATCATCATCATCGTCATCATCTTCATCATCATCATCATCATCATCATCATCATCATCATCATCATCATCATCATCATCATCATCAAATAAACTGTTTCCAGCCTCAGACCGGGTCAGTTTAGGAAAATCCCTCCATTCTTCCTCCTTTACTCCCACCCATTCTTCTTCTCACACTCACACATTTGCTGTTATTTGCTCCTCTCGTCTCTCCCTTGCGTTCTTTTCCCCTCCAATATTTAACTCCAACATTCTATATTAGCACTATGACAGGCCTAGCCGGCAGTGGAAAATATATGGCTTGAATAAAAAACTTGCTCAGGCCATAGTCTGGAAACAGTAACGGATGTAAAAAATGATATACTAGCTACGTTACATAACCTAATATTACCATGTTTTAAAAATATTTGAGGATCATTTTAAATCTAATTTTAACAATGCATATTAATATGAAAATAAAACAAAAGTCAAATTAATTCCAGACAGCTCAATTCTCTCTTTTTATTCAAATTATATATTGTTTTACTTTATTTATCTCATTGAAGAAAGTAAAAAAAAAAGAACGATAGGAACAAATGCATTGCAAATATTTATTTTGTCAATTTTCCATATTTTATTTGAAGAAAATATTGATTTGAAAAAATAAATAATTAAAATTGCGAGCTAGTGTGATTATGTCCATCTAAGTTTAGGAATATTTATTTTCCCATATATTTTTAAATCTGTGTAGACATTTAGTTAAACACCACATATAAACCTTTAATCAAGTGTTAGCTCAAAAAATGACTAAAATCTAAAACTAAATAGTTTTCTACATCTAGGTAGCTGGTACTACATTTAAGTTGCATTAAATCCATAGCTTTTTAAGGTAAATTTTGAACAAGAAACCAACATTAATGCATACAACAACTTATTTAAACTGCTTCAATGGTCACATGGTCTATGGCATCACTCTCACAATAGACTGGCTACTGATCGGGTTTAAATTCCCAGTTGGGATACTTAAGGTAGTTTTCCTAAATAGTTTTTCATTTTCCCTCTAAACAAATGTGGGTACACTTATTCTACTTCAACCTTATTCACCCCTAACACATTAGTGTAATTAGTACACGAATAATCAGAATGAGTAGTAAGATTCGGTGCCTAAAAAACTAATTTTAAAATGGGCATTGGGGATTTCAGCATGGTCCGAAAGATGCAAACAAATCTTAAAGAGATGGCGGGCCTTGCCTGGTGAAAAAAAGGCTCCATACCTCCAGCAAGCCAGGGAAAATAGGGCATCACTTCGAATGAAGAAGGCGCAGCAGGTAGTGTGGTTTATTTTAACTTTGTCTTTAATGTCAGGTGTAACTTTTATATTTTCAAGAAACGACCTGAGCATAGAATTGGTTAATAAAGTAGTATTAAAATGAATCATTGCCTAATAGCTTGGAAATGTTTAATAAGACAGTTTGGAAACACTCTGAATTAATTAAATTAGGTGATATTGCAGGAAGTCATCCTGAAAGAATAGTGAAGTTAGACCTAAATAGGGTCAAACACACTTCTCTCTTAATTTCTTCTTGCATTTTTCACACTTTCACAGTTACGCATTGTTTTGAATTTTCGGAATCAGTCTTTTTTTTATAAAGAAACACATAACCCATAAAAACACAAAGAAAGATATAATGGGACTATATGCTAGAAAATGTTGAAAATTAATAACTGAAAACTTGCAATGTTGCCAAATTGATGCAACAGAATGGAGGCTTAAGTAGATAGCTTGCTAAAAAATTAATAATTAAAAAATCTATATAAGATAAACAAAGACTCAAATTGAAATAATAAATAAGTAAATAATAAAAGTTAAAAAAAAATTCTTATTTTCAAACTAGGGGTTAGTCTGGATTTGGTTTAAGGAAATACTCTGAGTACTCTTGTGGTGTAGCAGGAGTCAAAGTCCTTATTGTGGGTGTTAGCATGGGAAGAAACTTGTTTATCTACATTTTTGGGGTTGGTATTGAAACCTCGATTGTTCATTCATATTCTCAGAGGTCCTGTTGTGAATCCAATGTATTCAGCCTGACAAAAATTACATTGAATTTGGCAGCCTAGATTAAGTTTGATGTGTTGCAGTTCAAGTAACCTGGTATGGGGTATTGCTTCTTCTACCTCTGAGAATACGCATGAACTATCACAGTTCCGATACCAACTACAATAAACCAGTTTCAGTCCATGTTAACACCCACAATAAAGACTGACTTCTGCTACAGCACCAAAGTACTCAAAATATTCCTTACAGCTATTTGCATCAACTTTCAGCTCAGGAAATGCGAACTTTCACAATGGGTAACCAAATACAAACTACCCCCTCGTTTAAATATGAGTTAATATATAAATAAAGCAGTAGTGAGCCATTTTATTTAAAGGGGAGCAATAGCTCTTTGTCCGATGAAAGTAGTGTAAAGTGTGTTCAGTTTTTCATTGTGCGAATCATTGTGTTTATTCATAGTTTTGTTTCTTTCATTCTTTACTGTCTTTTTTTCTCTTCATATTAACAATCGCTTACTGAGAATTTAATGAAATAAGTCAATATAATATTTTCAAAAGCATACAAATCTAAAATTCACATTATTCTCACAATTAAAAAAACAATTGTGTAAAGGTTAAATAATTGGGTTTTAATGCAGGGTTTTTCAACATTTTCTAACTTTAGCTGAATTACTCCTTTTCTGATAATATAACTAAATATATTTGTATATAATGTTTTTTGTTTTGTGTAAATGAGTTTTGTAGAGCTAGAAAAAAATTCTAATTTCAGTGAGAGTAGCGGACATTTTTGGGGAAGGGTTATTTTAGAAATTAGTTGTCATGATCATATAATTTTCTCATACAAAACTCTTAAATAATCTACCTTTTTATGAACGATTTTAAAACTGTTCATGGCTTTTTGATTGAGAAAGGACGGTTATTATTTATCTTATGATATTACACATAATTTTGACTGACCCATTTATTCTTAAAACAATGCATTTAATTTGTTTATTCATACTAAAAAATATTATCTTGGTTGTATTTTAACAATTTTAAGCACCATCAAGATATCACCGAACTAAGAAGAATCAATAATCATATTTACTGTTTGTAAATTATGTTGGTTTTTTTTCCGTGTTGTTTTTAGTTGCTTTTGTGTCTTTGTGATCTTTGTCTGGGAAAGGAGAGTCTAACCTAAAGGGGTAAATTGCATTTTCTGTGTCAGTAGATGAATGTGATATGTGTCTTAATGGGTATGTATGGCTTACAAATATAATAGCTCTTGTTGTGAGAGAAACATGGAAGACATTTGTCCAAACACAACGTTCCTTGCGTAGAAGGGTGGAATGTGCAATAAAACTTCATAATGCAATGTTTCGTCATAATTTGATGCTATTGATTGGATTCATTTTTTAAATAAAGTAGTCTAATTTAAATAATTTCTTATTTACTTATTCTTTTAATCAAACATTGATTAAAATGTGATCATTTCTTTGTAATTGTGTGTCCAGTTTCACTGCGTGCTATGACTAAAATAAGTTCCAATATTGTAATTTTTTGTTGTTTTATACTTGCATTAACTAAAAAAAAATGCTAGATAAAATTTTATTATGCTTCATATTCAGTACACATTTTTTCATAGAAAGATCTGGATTCATTTCAACAAAGGATAGAAGGGCAAGGCCTACAAACTTATCAGAAAACTGTAGGCTTCAAAGTTCACAATTAAAACACAACAAAACAGATAATTATGTAATTTCGGTGAACATCAGTCCCCTTCTTCAGCAGAAATGAATAAAACACAGACTGAACTATGGCAGCATGGCTAGAGGTTGATCACGTTCAATAAATTCTGTTGTTGCCTGTTTCTTGATTAAATTATTTTTTTTCAAGTTAAAACACACATTTATGTGTTTTATTTTAATTTTCTGGTACTATTTCCCTCACAAATTAGTTTTATTTAAAATAAAATAAAACTGAAATAATCATTTTATATTTTGGGAGTATAACTTAATTTATCATTTTAAGAAGAAATAGGTTAATTATGTTTAGAATATAGAATTTTGTAAACTATATTTTTTAATACCTAAATATATATAGTTATGCAAAGTCTAATATTTTTACTCAAAATAAAACATTTTTTAAATATTTGAACTTTGATTCGTCTTTGGGAATATCTCATTGTAAAACTCAGAATTACAAAACAGTAGTTTCACCAGTTGTCCTTTATGGTTGTGAAACAAGGGCTTTTGCCTTACATGAGATATTAGTTCCTCTCTATACGTTTATCTCCACCTTCCCTTTAACTTCTTCCAAATAGAACAACTTTCAATGACGACAAGAAATTTAGGTTTTTCAAAAACAAAATACCTAGGAAAATATTTGGTCATAAAAAATTATGAAGATAGTGAAGATTGCAGGAGGTTACATAATGATTAGCTACATATTCTATACTCATTGCCAGACACTTTAAGGGTAGTCAAATCTCGTAAATTACGGTGGGCAGGACATACAACGTGAATGAAAGAAACTATAATTATGTTCAAGATATTGGCTGGCAATTACAATGGGAAGAAACCAGTGGTAAGACCCAGATGCAGATGGGAGGATAGTTATAATATATCGGAAGGAGATAGGGTGTAATGAGGTGGACTGGATAGAACTAGCTTGATGACGCAGATAATTGGCTTACTTTTGTAAGTGCGGCGATGAACTTTTGAATTCCTAATGCAGTAGTTTAAGTATCACAGGCTGAGCTAGTTTGTAGCTTTTTTAAATCCAGTACGATTCATAAAGCGCATATTAAATGCCTATTTAGGAACACCACACAGGGAAAAAATTTACCAAGATTAAAATATTTACCTTTTCCTCTTTTTCATTAGCTACAAAAATAATTGTTGGGAAATGGCTTTTTTTTTTTTTAATTAAGTTCAATAATCAAGTCAGTTTTGTTGTGTTTTCATTTTATGTTGAATCCATGATAATTTTTCTCAAGCATTGTTTATATTTTCTGACAATTCTAAAGACTTATCAAAGTTTTATTGTATTTTTCTGTGTTTGTTTCATTTAATTGATCCAGCAAATGATGTATGTTGGACATTATTGTGATTATTAATGAAATAACCGATAATAAGGACAATATGGCTTACTAAGATATCCAATTTTAGCAAAAGTTCTCAAGAATAAATATCTGAGTTTTTTTAGTGGGTGAATTGGTTCTCTAATCATCTCAAGTTCTAATTGTTTCATTTTGTTAATTCAAACTTATAAACTGGTTTTAATAGTATTGATTAGGGGTTGAATCCATTATGTTAGGGATATGAATCCCAATCTTGAAAAAAAAAAAACTTTGAACACTAGAGGAAATATAAATATAATAGAATAAAAGATAATAGAAATAGTAACTAAATGTTAACATTCTTTCTTATAATTCATTCATCGTTACATTCATACATTCACTAGAGTGATAAATCACTGTTCTGGGGCCTGGTTGTCAAGTTTATCCTATAATTATATTGGTTCCGGACCATCAATAAACAGTATTAAAACTCTAAAATAAAAATCACTTGAAAAGAAAAATTATGGGCCCATCCCTGGTATTAATGCTTTTAAGCTTGTGTGAACCTTCGAAATTTCAAATCTAAATTCAAATCTTACTGAGGTTTGAATTCGATTTGAGCTTTCAAATCTCATTATTAAAGAGATTTGTGGTGTATTCAAAATTTTGAATCTAAATAAATGTATGATAAATTGATGGGTTTAGTTCGAAATTTGAGTCTTTTCATACTTTAGAATAATATTAACTTTCTATGGACTTAGACAGTAAATCATTATTAAAAACAGTCATTAATTTCCTCTATAACCTTTTGGATGTTAGTTGTATTTGAAAATTTTAACATCTAATAATATTCAACTAAGATTAAATTTAAAATATTTTCATAGACTTCTAATATATGTTATTTGTTTTAGATTTTAAACATTTTCAAAATAAAATATTCGATTTGAAATTATCATTTTTTATCATGACATTAGGTTCAAAAAAAATTTTGAGTATGAGATTCAATTCGGAATCAATGCAAGCTAGTTTGCCAAGATTTGGATTCGATTCGAAATGGAAAATCATGGATTTGCACTGACTCAAATGCTTTCTTTTATTACTTTTAACCTATCTAACCAAATTAGCATCACGTGTGTGTAGATATAATATTAATGAGGTAAAGTGACTAAAATTGATACTCTCATAATGATGTAGTTTAAGTTTAATTCTCATGAGAATAGTGGGGTTGATATAATGAAATGTTACCTGGTCATGGAAGTAGTTAATAAAAAGGAATATTTGATATAGTTTTGAGAATATAGATATAACTTTTGAATGAAAGTAATTTTTGGATTCATTATGATTCATTTCATACAACATTAATATGCTAAATGCATTTTTACACATTTGACTACATAATTCGCTACTTCTTACCAGTATTTGTTTTCAAAGTTGTAACTAATCACAGTGTTCCATTTCACATAAGATTTTGAGTTTAAATCTGCGCATATAAAACTCAGATATTTTGCTCTACTCTTAATAACTGGCTTATCTACCACTATGTGTACCATGTGACCATTGTCTGTGTTGTCGTGGGAAACAAAAACGCCATCCTGTACCCAACAGATTCCCAAGGAAATCTCAAAGTCACCCTCAGTTGTCACCACCACTTCTACCATCACAACCACCACCATCACAGCCACAACGAGCCAAGCTTCACCTTCAGCTTCGGTTGTGGCAGCTGCTGCGATTGTCCCCTCTGTGCCTACACAAAAACCTATGGAGGAAACATCAAGCATTGAGGTGTGTGGGGGATTGCAGCAAGCATCTACAAGGCCACAGCATCAACAGCAACTAACTTCTCCTTCCACAAATGTAGTGCATCTTCAAATAACTTCACACCCTCTCCCGACATCTCCAATGAACCCGCTTCCCTTACAACAGCAACAGCAGCAACCACCACTGATATCTCACGTTCTCCCACAGTCGCACAACACGCACACCATACAACACATGGCGACAACACCACATGTGTTGCAACACCCTCCCCCTTCTAATACTCCACACCCCCATGTCATACAACAAGGGAATCCCCACCATATTGTTCAACATCCTATAGTGAATCCTCATGTGAGTCCTCACCAAGTCTCCAATCCACTTCCTCTTCACACGATTCAACACCAACCATCGCACACCATCCAACATCCACCACAGAATCCTCATATTATACAGCAGCAACATCAGTACACAATACACCATCAAGTCCATTTCCATTCTAGTCAGCCTGCTGTTGCAAGCTCCATAGTGACCAACGTGTCCCCCCCACGTCCTCTCACCACCACTCCTTCCCCAAATGTTGTAGTTGGCAGGGAGACTAACCTGGGGATTGTGGCCGGTGATGGTACTAACCCACATCTTAACCAACATCAGATTCAACAGCAGCAGCAGCAGCAGCAACAACTACTGAACCAACACCCACCTCCTCCTCAAATTCTTGTTCACACAAACCGTTCAACGCCTATCTCAGTTTCCCACAACCTTCTTGATAATGGCTCAGCCAACCCTGTGTCAGATCAGCAGATTCGTGTGCTGACGCCATCAGAAATAATGCGCACTCTCCCGTCCTTAGGGCAGGAGACTTACGACTCCACTCCGCCCATGGTGAGCTCAGCAGTACTTTGTGTAGTCAAAGCATTTATGGTTGTTGTTTTCCAGAATGCAAAGAAATTTAAAAATATTTTATTAGCTTCATTTATTTAGACCTCAAACTAAGAATTTTTTTTTACCTTAAATACATATTTTAGGTTTTTTCATTTACACTTATTATTCGTTAATTATTTTTATTTGGAAATGAGATTTTGTAGTTTCGTAATGTAATGGTGGATGGCTGATGATATACAATTTTTATAATTTTACTGTAGCTTTTGTTGGAATGACCACTATTTTTATGCCTTTATTAATTTGATTCTGTACTGTGCATGAACGTAATCGTTTTGGTTTTGATTGTTTAAGTAAAAATTTATCTAAATAAATCAAAAGTCAATCTTTGATATTTGTATTATTTAGAGGTATTATTTAACTATCTGAAAAATAATTTACTAAATATGAACAAAAGAGTGTGTTCATTCTATTTCCAAATTCTACTTTTGATCTTATGATATTAAAATTCTTTATAAATTAATCAATTACATATCATAAACAACCTGGGCCATTATCTAGAGCACTAAGGCAGCATTCACTTCAGGTGCTGATCAACCAATCACTCGAGAGAAACCTGTTTTATTCTTGGTTAGTAAATATTTTTTTTCACTATGCGATGTGAAAGTGAGTGATCAGGAGATCACTCTAATTGTATTCCCAGTAACTAATCACCCCACTTGTATTAAACTCTATAAAAATAATTATATATTATAACTGTAGCTTATCATTTTTCTGTTCCTTTTTCTTTTATTCGTTATATTTTTCTCAAAATCTAAGACATAACATTTTACTGCCTCACTTGACCCACTCAGACTCCAAGTCCTTCCTGTTTAGTTATGAGATGTTGGATATGGTGAAGGTTTTTGTGTTAAAGTTCATAGTTGTGATTTGTTTTAGAGTGCACCACAAGCATGGTTTTTAACTAATATGTTTTATAATCTTCTAATTTTTTATTTAGTTACAGGTCTCGGCTCTCTGTTTATTAATTTTATATGTAACAATTTTTGTTTCTTTTCTGTGTCTGTTGATAAGATTTTTGACTACTTCCTGGCTATTTTGTTACACCTTTGCAAGCTTTCAAAATATTTTTAGTGTGTTGTTGGGCCTAAATTGATGTATATTGTGTTCTTATTTTTTGTTTTAACATTCTAATACTGTTTTATTCGATTGTTTTACATGTGTGGCTGAAATTAAGAAAAATAGATTTCAAATAAATAAAAAGAACTAAAATAGCTCTATTCTCTATTAGAGATAGTATGGTTCCAATTTTTGGATTGCGGTCTTCTTTATATCCCTGGCCCCAATAAAATGGCTGTATTATAATTCGCCATTTAAAAATCACATTCCTTAAACCTCTAGATTGACCTTTTTGAATGTAAAAATCTAATATATAATTTATCTACATGTACACAGTTTATGCCTTATATTATGCAACTAGTTTAAGATAGAAAGAAATAAACACTTGGAAAATCACATTTTGAATAGAGAATTTATTTCTTCAGGAGTTAAGATCAGTATAAAATAGTTAATTTATATCCACACCAGAGGCACCATAGAGTAGGGACTTTGGCTAACAGATGGATGCAGCTTTGTTTACAATAGTTAATTCATACTTTGATGATAAATTAAAATTATTTTTTAAAATGTATTATTATTTCTACAGAAAGAGGAAAGGGGAAGTGAAAGAAACTTATACAAGATTGAGATGGGAAACCTTTCTAATTTTGACTTTATGTTGATGAACTAGTTTCATGTATTCTTAGCCATGAAAGATGGCAGTAATATTGGCTGATGGGCTTCAGTGCGATGGTCCTGCAACATTCAATGATAGCAAATCTATGGTTATTGGCCACTCTGAGAGTAAACTGATTAAAACTGTTCTAAGATCATTGCATCATATTTGTTTCTATTAATTATTTTTCTATATAATTCTGTTGTGAGACTTGTCTATTGTGCTTCAACAGTATTCACTTGACAAATTATATTCTTTAATTTTCATGGACGATGATTTTTTTCATGGAATGATTGAATTTTGATTAATATGCTAGAGGATAAATGTACTGGTTCATGTATATTACAGTTTTTACATGAGTCATGGTTGCAACGAAACAAAATAGGAGCATGGTCACATTCCGGGTTGTACTTTTGTATCTTGTTGATTCAGTCGAGCCATCATATTGTGCTAATCTGAAAGTTACTTTCCTAGATTTATTTAAGATTTGTCTTGAGGGATGATTGGAGTATAGAGATCATAATCATCAGCAAATGTTTACAGCCTGTGGCCGGGTCAGTTTAATAAAATGCCTCCATCTTCCTCTATCCTTCCACCATTCTTCCTCCTTTAATTTCTTCCATTCTTCTCCTCTCACTTGAACACTTTCTGTTATCTGCGTCTCCCATCACTTTATTGGCCTCCCTTGTGGTCTTTTTCCTATACACTCCATTTCC